>JAPQWV010000322.1:0-701000 GCA_027422505.1 Craterostigma plantagineum | reverse complement strand
AATAAATTAATATAATATTATAATATTATTTTATATATATAAAAGAAAAAGAAAAATTGTAAAGATAAAGAATGAGCGGCCCATATCAACTGGCGACGCGGCGAATTCCTGGTCACCGGTTTCGAGTGGTCCAGAAGAGCTGAAGACATCTATAAATAGGCTGAGGATTCTTCAGTTATTATAATCCCAAATCAAGTGAGAAGTTCAGTTAGAGAGTAACAGTGAGAGGTAAACTTATCCGAGTGGATAAGGGTGAGAGCGGGTTTTTAGTTTTACTGGGTAATTGGGAATATGTATAAAAACATTACCCGGTGGGTAAGGGGTCTCGGGTTTGGGTTTAAACACGAGCGTTATTTTGAACGGTCTAATATTCTCAAATATAGTGAAACTATTGTCTCTCCGTGGAGGTAGGCGGTATTGGCCGAACCACGTAAAAATCTCGCGTTCTCTTTTGGCGTCATTTTGGTTTTATATTGTCCAACAAAATTGTCGCGAGTCCAAAATCAACATTCCGCTGTGCCCGAAAATTACCGTTCAACCCCAACAGTTTGGCTGTTAATTGTTCCACCTTTAACGATGTGCATTATCTTCTACAAATACATGAGTAAAAGTTATGAACGCAACATATCACTAAACCATACGAGGTAATGAAAGATAGCTTATTTCTTTAAAAGTAAATACATGCTACTATGGATTGAAAAGTCAATCTCATCGAGATTTGAGAAGAATTCTCTTCATTTTATGAGAAGATTCTGGTCATTGTTCGATTCCTGCAAGTTCTTATGTGAATGAGATTGTAAGCAAGACTTACATATATATTCTTGGATTTCGGCCTCAGGAACTATCGATTGCCTCGGAAATATCAAGCACAAACTCTTTGATTGTAGATGAACAACGTTATGTATAAGTCGAGTAGTTTGTTAGTTCTTGCTTGTCTTTTGGATTTGCTCTATCTCAATTGTAAATTTTAATTATATTTAGGGATGTGTACTTCCAAATGTAGGGGTGGGATCGGGTCGGGTTTGTCGGGTTTCGGGTTTTTCGGGTTGTAATACCTGGGTCCCGTGCGTAAGTTGGCCAATAAATTTGCATGCATATTATGTGTCTATGTGATTTTATATTTAGTAATTATTTAATTTCGTGACTACATGATATCTAATATTATAAGTTTGAAATTTAGGGTTTGTACAACTGAAGTTTATAGTGTTTTATAAGAATCTCGAAAGATTTTTTGTAACAATTAGGAAAATGTCGAAATGAGGATTGAAGTGAAATTTGAATGAGAATGTCGACATGAGTTTATTCAATTTAGGATAATGCTTTGATATTTGTCTCGACATCTTATATATATAGATACATGTTGATTGGGAAATCGATAGTGAGATTTGTGAGATGGATTCGAGATTTAATTATAAAGATTGGGATAAGTCCAAACAATTGAAACTAAAGTGAAAGTAGAAAGCAACTTAAACTTAAGATAATAATATATTAAGCATCATATGTAGGGATTAGGACATATTAATTTCACATGACTCTGACAATTTAGCTAACAAGAAAAATAAAATGAAGATGAGGATTAGGTTAATGTCTTTTGTCATTTATCTATTGTTGCACTCAAATTGATAAATTAAGATAGAAAGATAAACATTCTTTTGATAGTTGACGAGAACTTAGAATTAAAAGAGAGAAAGAAAAGTTTGAACAAGTTGAAGTCGAAATTGAGCTTGGAGTAGGTATAAACTTCTTACCTTAATTTTTATGTTTTAACTATGATTATATTTTAGGTTATGTTAATTTGGAAGTTGCATAAAATCGTGTCTTATATGGATTTCGAGTTTTTAGGGTTTTTGATGTTTGAAAAGGGAAGAACATCATTAAGAGTTGGGTATGTTTTTAAGTGTTCTTATGATTTTTTAAAGTGTTTTTTTATTTATAAGGTCTTGATCGAAAGTTTATTTAGGGTTTTGAAGTAAATAGTGTTTAGAATTTGGGAAGATTAGGTTTGTTTAATGTCGACATGTTAATGTGAGGAGGATGTCGAATTAAATAAAGATGTCGAGATAGATCACTAAGAAATGTCGAGATGTGAGGAGAATTTTGAGTGTGTCTTAGGTGAAGTGGGGTCGAGATTATCATGGAATGCCAAGATTCATTGTATAATATGATAAATGTCGAAAACTTGAATAATAAAGAATGATGTCGACATGAGTATTATGTATCTTGTGTAGTTAAAGATGTCGAATAAAATAAGATTGTAAGATGTTGATATGGTTTCGAGTTTTTTTAAAAAAATGTCGAGACCTTATATGAAATGTCGAGTGTTATTTGGAAAATGTCGAAATCTTATATGAAATGTCGAGTGTTATTTGGAAAATGTCGAAATCTATCCAACAATGAATATCGAGATCTATATATATATTTTATAACATGAGATATCGAAGATGATTTTGAGAGTATTATAAGGATGTCGAAATGTGTCTTGTGCAGTTGAGAATATCGAGGTATATATCGAAATGTTTAGGTGATGGTATCTCGACATTGTTATAAATTTTGAAAGTAAATATCAAGGAAGATTTCGAGAAGCTATTAGGATGTCGAAAGGTTATTGTGAGAAGAATGTCGAAGTGAATAGGTGGAGTAGTTTCGAAATTTTTATGCATGTTAAAAGAGAATAACGAGTAAGATGTCGAGTGGTTGTGAATAGTGATTTCGAGATTTTAAATGATAATGTCGAGTAAGAAGATGTCGATATGTTTGTGATATAGTTTCGATATTTATAAGAATTTTTGACATAGAATCTCGAAATATGTTGATGAATTTGAAACAAGATGTCGAACCTTTGTACATACATATCGACATTTATTTTATTAATGATATCGAGATTTATGTATAATGTCGAGATATTAATATCTTGAAATCCTTAAGTGCTGTTCGAGATTTATTAACATGTCGAGATCTATCTCTGAAATGGTATTTCCCAATTTAGGTTAAGTTATAAATTTTAGGGTTTCGAAATTTATAAAAGTAAAAACTAGGATTTTCAAATTAAGCTAATTTCATGAAATTATAATTAAATTAACGAACTCTAATTTTATATGTTTCTATAATTAGGGTTTGAAGGTTAGCGATTTGACCGTACGATAAGCTAAGGATATCAGGTAAGTGGGAATTTCACCTACAACACATAAATTGATTGATATGTGTATTACTACGTGACTAATTGCTTCGATGAATATGTGAATTATCTGTTATATGCGATTGTTTGGAATATTTATTGCTGCATTATTTATGTAGCATGATCATGTGCACGCACGAATTAATTTGGGTATTTTGAGGAATGAGCGTACATTATATTACTCGAGTGGAAAGCGAGTTATATGTAATGGAGATAGATGAGAATATAGCTACTTCTACAAAGGCACCATGACGGGGGTAAAACCGTCGAGTATATTTACCTAAATTATTTAGGTATTGGGAAGGCACGTAGTATAACTATAGTGCCAGGGAAGTAATTTGATAGAGGGGCGACCTGGTGAATGATAAGATTGGAGATAAACCCTAATTTTATCCTAGCCAGTGTGGGCCACTATCGTATTTTTATCCGAAGAGGATTTGAGCTCATGATATGATGGTGCGGTTAGTAAGTAGCTATGGGCCCTGATGAAAATGAGAAACAAATGAGTATGATGTGAGGATAGTATTAGAAAGCACTGGCGCGGATGCCTTTGCTATTTTGGCACGTGCATACATGCATATCTTCACTTACTGAGCTTTATAACTCATCCCATGTTTTTATGTGTTGTAGACGTAGCAAATCCGGTACGTAAATGTTTAGATGACGAGGCTGGTCCTTCTGGAACTTCCGGTGACTTTTGAGGGTGATGTGTACATGGATGCGACCTGTGCGGCGGGCGTTATGTTTAATTATGTGTGTTTTTATATAATACGTTTGTATTGTATGTAAAATCTGAACAATGTTTGTATTGTAAAATAGTTGAGTGTGGTGTGCTTTGTAAAATCGAAAATTCTATCGATGTGTCCTATGTAATATATTTTATATTTTATTTAGTCACGTAAGTTAGCGTAAGAAAATAGTAGTAGATGGCGGGTCATCACAGGTTGGTATCAGAGCTTCGATTGCAGTTTCTGTAGACTGTCCATGTACACACACTCAAAAGCACGGAAGACAGCCTTGATTGTAAGTTTGTGGTATTATGAATTTCTTGCATTGCATAATTTATTGGCCTTAGGGACTGATAGGGTAAGAGAGACAACATGGTTAGAACTAGAGGAGAAGGCAGTGGAGGAAACAATCATGAAGGCGAAAATGTAAACCCGACTGACAATCGTGATTCGGTTATCCTTCAGCTTACTGAATTAGTACGTCAGCAGTCTCAACAGATTCGAGAATTGATTCAGCAGCAAAACTCTGAGGGGACAAGAAATAACGGAATTTCTCAGGCGGATAGGGTTGAAGCAGTGGGTGAAAGATTTCGTAAACTGAACCCACCGACTTTTGAGGATGCTATTGACCCAACATCTGCTGAAGATTGGCTCAGAACATTAGAGAGTATGTTCCAATATAGCAGAATTCCTGAGAATGAGAAAGTTCTGTGTGCTGCATTTCTACTGCGAGGAAGTGCAGGACATTGGTGGGATACTATTTTGGCGATCGAGGATCCAATTAACATGAGTTGGGAACGTTTCAAGGAACTGTTCCGAAATAAATACTTCACTGCACCTGTGCGAGCCCAACGCATGAATGAGTTTATCAATCTCAAACAAGGGCCGATGACTGTGGCGGAATACATCAGAAAATTTGAACAACTGTCAAGGTTCGCCACTCATATGGTGAGTACTGATGCTTTGAAGGTCGAACGATTCCTTGAAGGTCTAAAGCCGGAGTTGTATCGTGACGTTAATATGGCCGGACTGCAAGGAGCTTCATATGCTCAAGTAGCTGAGCGGGCGATGGTTGCAGAACAAGCTGAGACAAGAATTATTCGTGCTCAAGAGGCAAAGCGAAAGTTTGTGCAAGGAGCAAAGTGGAGTGGGGGTAATCAGAAACGACAGTGTGGAAAGCCAAATTTTCAGAATAGGCCTGGACCACCTCAGCAACAAAACCCTAATCAATGGAGACCCTTAGTCCCAATGCCAGCTTGCCCAAGATGTGGACGACATCATTCGGGTATCTGTTTTTCACAGAATGCTATCTGTTACAAATGCGGAAAGACGGGGCATTATGCAAGATCATGTTCAGAGAAGACACCAGGAAATCAAGCTATGGCTCAAGCGAAACCACCAACTGTGCCAGCACGTGTGTATACATTGACTGCGGAGGAAGCAAAAGCTAATCCGTCTGTGGTGGCAGGTATTATACTTATTCACAAACTTCCGACATGCATTTTAGTAGATTCAGGAGCTACGCATTCATTTGCATCCACTAAATATGTGACGAGACTCGGGATTACACCTACTCTATCTGATTGTGAAAATAATGTGACTGTTCCACACGGAGTTGCGATGCGAACCAATCTGGTTTTACGGAATTCTCCGGTGTTAATTAACGGAAGAGAATTGTCCGTTGACTTAATAGTCATTCCAATGAACGATTATGAGGTGATTCTTGGAATGGACTAGCTCTTGAAATACGGAGCTATCATTGACTGTAATCGCAAGACAGTTACGTTTAAAACAGAAGAGAATGAGCCTTTCATTTTTGGGGAAACAATCAAAGAAAAAAATGTCTCTAGAATTTCAGCGACAAAGGCACAAAGTTTGATCAAGGCGGGATGCAAAGCTTATCTAGTCTTCGCTGTGAAATCAGAGGAACGTTCATCTCCGAGATTAGAGAATGTATAAGTGGTTCGAGATTTTTCTGATGTGTTTCCCTAAGATTTACCCGGATTACCACCAGATAGAGAAATTGAATTCACAATTGACTTAATACCGGGATCTGTTCCAATCTCTAAGACTCCCTATCGGTTAGCGCCAACTGAATTAAAAGGGTTAAGAGAACAGTTGGACGATCTGTTACAGAAGGGATTTATCCAACCTAGTTTTTCTCCTTGGGGAGCGCCAGTTTTGTTCGTGCGAAAGAAGGATGGGTCGATGCGATTATGTATCGACTACAGGGAGCTGAACAAGATCACAATCAAGAACAAATATCCATTACCAAGAATAGATGATTTATTTGATCAACTTCAAGGCGCAACGGTGTTTTCAAAAATAGATTTACGATCGGGATATCATCAATTGAAGGTTCGAAAAGAAGACATTCCGAAGACGGCGTTTAGGACCAGATATGGACACTACGAATTTTTAGTTATGCCTTTTGGGGTGACTAATGCGCCAGCGGCATTTATGGATCTAATGAATCGAGTGTTCAAACAATTTTTGGACAAGTTTGTCATTGTGTTCATTGATGACATTCTTATCTACTCGAAAACGAAGGAGGAACATGAGCAACATTTGAAGATAGTTCTCGAAATATTACGAGAAAATAAATTATATGCCAAATTCAAGAAATGTGAGTTCTGGTTGAATCAAGTCGCATTTTTGGGCCATATTGTTTCTGGAGAAGGAATTTCTGTGGATCCTAGCAAAATTGAAGCTATCAACAATTGGCCTCAACCAACCAATGTTACAGAAATACGGAGTTTTCTTGGCTTAGCTGGATATTACAGGAAGTTTATTAAGGACTTCTCAAAGATTGCGTCATCACTGATGAAGCTAACAATGAAGAATATTTCATTCCATTGGAGTGAGGAGTGCGAGCAAAGTTTTCAAGAATTAAAGAAGAGACTCACTTCAGCTCCAGTTCTTACAATACCATCAGGGACTGGAGGATTTTCAGTTTATAGCGATGCGTCAAGAAATGGTCTGGGATGTGTATTGATGCAACATGGAAAAGTAATTGCATATGCCTCTCGGCAATTGAAGGAGTATGAAAAGAATTATCCGACTCATGATTTGGAGCTCGCTGCTGTGGTTTTTGCTCTAAAAATTTGGAGGCATTACATATATGGGGAACGATGCGAAATTTTCACGGACCACAAGAGCCTGAAATATTTCTTCACTCAGAAGGAATTAAATATGAGGCAAAGATGGTGGTTAGAACTTGTTAAAGATTACGATTGCGTAATTAGTTATCACCCAGGAAAAGCAAATGTGGTGGCTGATGCATTAAGTCGAAAAGCGGTAAGTGCAGAGTTACAATTATTGGAGGTGGAAGTAGTGCAATTGGGAGAAGTCGAAGCAAAGTTGGCAGCATTAACTCTACAACCTACGATACTGGAACAAATCAAACGGGTGCAAGAAAATGACGAGTTATATCTGAAAATCAAAGACGCACAGACGGAGCAAACTTCAACTGATTTCAAAATGCAAGAAGATGGAAGTCTATATTACAAGGACCGTTTATACGTACCTGATGATGCGGAGATTCGAAGAATAGTAATGGCAGAAGCACATGCGACGGCATATTCAGTACATCCAGGAGCTACAAAAATGTATCGAGACCTTCGAATAAATTATTGGTGGCCGGGAATGAAAAGAGACATTGCGGCATTTGTAAGTCAATGTTTAACATGTCAACAAATAAAGGCGGAACATCAAAGACCGGCAGGGACATTACAGCCTTTGCCAATACCTGAGTGGAAGTGGGATCATATTACGATGGATTTCGTTATTGGCCTACCAAAGACTGTAAAAGGTTATGATGCTATTTGGGTTATAGTCGACCGGTTGACTAAGTCTGCTCATTTTCTACCCATAAGCTCGATGTTTTCCCTGGAGCGATACGCAGAAATATATATACAAGAAATTGTTCGACTCCACGGGATTCCATTATCAATTATTTCGGATCGAGATTCGCGATTCTTATCAAACTTTTGGAAGAGTCTGCAGAAAGCAATGGGGACTAAATTATCTTTTAGTACGGCTTATCATCCTCAGACGGATGGTCAGTCAGAACGAACTATTCAGACTTTGGAAGACATGTTACGAGCATGTGTTTTGGATTTTAAAGGAAAATGGAGCAAATATTTGCCACTGATCGAGTTTTCTTATAACAATAGTTATCATGCAATATTGGGATGGCACCGTATGAAGCTTTATATGGGCGAAAATGTCGATCTCCCATACATTGGGATGAAGTTGGTGAACGTGCAATGTTAGGACCTGACATGCTTCAAGAGATGTCTGAGGCAATAGCCAAGATACGAGAAAGAATGCAAATGGCTCGAAGTCGACAAAAGAGTTATGCAGATCAAAGACGTAGACCGTTAGAATTTGAAGTTGATGACTGGGTGTTTTTGAAAGTATCTCCAATAAAAGGTGTGAAACGGTTTGGGCGAAAGGGTAAGTTGAGCCCAAGATATATTGGACCTTTTAGAATAATTAAAAGAGTCGGTGAAGTAGCTTACCAACTGGAACTACCAGCCTCATTGGCACAAGTTCATGATGTTTTCCATGTATCGACATTGCGAAAATATGTCGCTGACCCGAATCATGTTTTGATAAATGAATTTCTATACCAACAGCTCAAGCCAGATTTAAGTTAAGAAGAGAAGCCAGTGGAGATTTTAATGTATGAAGTGAAGAGACTTCGAAATAAAGAGATTCCGTTGGTGAAAGTACTGTGGCAGAATCAGTCAAGTGAGGAAGCTACATGGGAACGTAAAGATGATATGAGAAGTCGCTATCCAGGATTGTTTCAACTAACCTGATTTCGGGGGCGAAATCCTTTTTAAGGGGGAAGAATGTAATACCCGGGTCCCGTGCGTAAGTTGGCCAATAAATTTGCATGCATATTATGTGTCTATGTGATTTTATATTTAGTAATTATTTAATTTCGTGAGTACATGATATCTAATATTATAAGTTTGAAATTTAGGGTTTGTACAACTGAAGTTTATAGTGTTTTATAAGAATCTCGAAAGATTTTTGGTAACAATTAGGAAAATGTCGAAATGAGGATTGAAGTGAAATTTGAATGAGAATGTCGACATGAGTTTATTGAATTTAGGATAATGCTTTGATATTTGTCTCGACATCTTATATATATAGATACATGTTGATTGGGAAATCGATAGTGAGATTTGTGAGATGGATTCGAGATTTAATTATAAAGATTGGGATAAGTCCAAACAATTGAAACTAAAGTAAAAGTAGAAAGCAACTTAAACTTAAGATAATAATATATTAAGCATCATATGTAGGGATTAGGACATATTAATTTCACATGGCTCGACAATTTAGCTAACAAGAAAAGTAAAATGAAGATGAGGATTAGGTTAATGTCTTTTGTCATTTATCTATTGTTGCACTCAAATTGATAAATTAAGATAGAAAGATAAACATTCTTTTGATAGTTGACGAGAACTTAGAATTAAAAGAGAGAAAGAAAAGTTTGAACAAGTTGAAGTCGAAATTGAGCTTGGAGTAGGTATAAACTTCTTACCTTAATTTTTATGTTTTAACTATGATTATATTTTAGGTTATGTTAATTTGGAAGTTGCATAAAATCGTGTTTTATATGGATTTCGAGTTTTTAGGGTTTTTGATTTTTGAAAAGGGAAGAACATCATTAAGAGTTGGGTATGTTTTTAAGTGTTCTTATGATTTTTTAAAGTGTTTTAATTTATAAGGTTTTGATCGAAAGTTTATTTAGGGTTTTGAAGTAAATAGTGTTTAGAATTTGGGAAGATTAGGTTTGTTTAATGTCGACATGTTAATGTGAGGAGGATGTCGAATTAAATAAAGATGTCGATATAGATCACTAAGAAATGTCGAGATGTGAGGAGAATTTTGAGTGTGTCTTAGGTGAAGTGGGGTCGAGATTATCATGGAATGCCAAGATTCATTGTATAATATGATAAATGTCGAAACCTTGAATAATAAAGAATGATGTCGACATGAGTATTATGTATCTTGTGTAGTTAAAGATGTCGAATAAAATAAGATTGTAAGATGTTGATATGGTTTCGAGTTTTTTTAAAAAAATGTCGAGACCTTATATGAAATGTCGAGTGTTATTTGGAAAATGTCGAAATCTTATATGAAATGTCGAGTGTTATTTGGAAAATGTCGAAATCTATCCAACAATGAATATCGAGATCTATATATATATTTTATAACATGAGATATCGAAGATGATTTTGAGAGTATTATAAGGATGTCGAAATGTGTCTTGTGCAGTTGAGAATATCGAGGTATATATCGAAATGTTTAGGTGATGTTATCTCGACATTGTTATAAATTTTGAAAGTAAATATCAAAGAAGATTTCGAGAAGCTATTAGGATGTCGAAAGGTTATTGTGAGAAGAATGTCGAAGTGAATAGGTGGAGTAGTTTCGAAATTTTTATGCATGTTAAAAGAGAATAACGAGTAAGATGTCGAGTGGTTGTGAATAGTGATTTCGAGATTTTAAATGATAATGTCGAGTAAGAAGATGTCGATATGTTTGTGATATAGTTTCGATATTTATAAGAATTTTTGACATAGAATCTCGAAATATGTTGATGAATTTGAAACAAGATGTCGAACCTTTGTACATACATATCGACATTTATTTTATTAATGATATCGAGATTTATGTATAATGTCGAGATATTAATATCTTGAAATCCTTAAGTGCTGTTCGAGATTTATTAACATGTCGAGATCTATCTCTGAAATGGTATTTCCCAATTTAGGTTAAGTTATAAATTTTAGGGTTTCGAAATTTATAAAAGTAAAAACTAGGATTTTCAAATTAAGCTAATTTCATGAAATTATAATTAAATTAACGAACTCTAATTTTATATGTTTCTATAATTAGGGTTTGAAGGTTAGCGATTTAACCGTACAATAAGCTAAGGATATCAGGTAAGTGGGAATTTCACCTACAACACATAAATTGATTGATATGTGTATTACTACGTGATTAATTGCTTCGATGAATACATGGTATGTGAATTATCTGTTATATGCGATTGTTTGGAATATTTATTGTTGCATTATTTATGTAGCATGATCATGTGCACGCACGAATTAATTTGGGTATTTTGAGGAATGAGCGTGCATTATATTACTCGAGTGGAAAGCGAGTTATATGTAATGGAGATAGATGAGAATATAGCTACTTCTACAAAGGCACCATGACGGGGGTAAAACCGTCGAGTATATTTACCTAAATTATTTAGGTATTGGGAAGGCACGTAGTATAACTATAGTGCCAGGGAAGTAATTTGATAGAGGGGCGACCTGGTGAATGATAAGATTGGAGATAAACCCTACTTTTATCCTAGCCAGTGTGAGGCCACTATCGTATTTTTATCCGAAGAGGATTTGAGCTCATGATATGATGGTGCGGTTAGTAAGTAGCTATGGGCCCTGATGAAAATGAGAAACAAATGAGTATGATGTGAGGATAGTATTAGAAAGCACTGGCGCGGATGCCTTTGCTATTTTGGCACGTGCATACATGCATATTTTCACTTACTGAGCTTTATAGCTCATCCCATGTTTTTATGTGTTGTAGACGTAGCAAATCCGGTACGTAAATGTTTAGATGACGAGGCTGGTCCTTCTGGAACTTCCAGTGACTTTTGAGGGTGATGTGTACATGGATGCGACCTGTGCGGCGGGCGTTATGTTTAATTATGTGTGTTTTTATGTAATACGTTTGTATTGTATGTAAAATCTGAACAATGTTTGTATTGTAAAATAGTTGAGTGTGGTGTGCTTTGTAAAATCGAAAAATTCTATCGATGTGTCCTATGTAATATATTTTATATTTTATTTAGTCACGTAAGTTAGCGTAAGAAAATAGTAGTAGATGGCGGGTCGTCACACGGGTCGGGTACCCGACATTTGCGGGTATTAAATTGGTAACCCGACCCCGACCCGACGAATGATTCTTAAGTGAATTGGTTCCATGCATCCTTGGATCGGCTTTAAGTACGCTACTACAATGCTTGCACCTCGCCTTTTGGACTTTGTCAACATCACAAAAGAACTTGTTGAAGTGCTCCCAACACATTGATATGGATGCAACCACTTTTTTATTCTTTTTCCGACCCTTTCGATTGCCTTCTATCTCATCTTCCGAATCTACGTCATCATCGATGTCCGCACTTTGACTTGGTGGAACATCACTAGCTCCAACATTAACATGAACATGATCTTCTTGTTCGAGTTCAACAGATTGTTGGGATTCTCGATTAACATCTCCATCTCCAATTTGAAAATCCCTCGTTGAACCTTCACTTGAAACAAGAGTATGACTAGCCATATGCAAATATTAACATCCAAGAGTCAAGCTATGACATGAATTCGAACCTAATTTCAACCTCGAATCCTTGACAATTACATGAAGCCCGAAATCTCACACGGCCAAATTGACACCCAAAATCAATCACCCATGATGATTCTAACAATATATAATGCTAATAGAACATTATAAATCATCATGGATTCGAAAATTGCAAGCAATCAATAAAACCCAAAATATAAAATTAGGGTTTATATACCTAACAGAAACAGATACAATGGCGTGGCAGTGACTACTGTACTGGCTGACGGCTGGGCTGAGGCGACGGCGTGGCTGAGACGATGGCGTGGGCGGCAGCAGAGGTGTGAGGGCGGCGTCGACGGCGTGGCTGAGACGATGGCCTGGGCGGCGGCAGAGATGTGAGGGCGCGGCTACTGGCTGACGGCGTCGCTTAGACGGTGGCGTGGCCGGCGCGGCGGCAGAGGCCTGAGGGCCCGGTTAGACAACGGCGACGGCGACTGTGAGTTGTATGTGTATTTGTATGTGTGTTGTATGTGTATGTGTATTTCTATTTGACTATTTCAGCCTCTGCTCTCTGCTCGACATCGATGGTAATTTAGGCTTTAAGATTTTTTTTTTATTAAAAGATCGGGTCGGGTACCCGATCGGGTTTTTCGGGTAGCTTCCCGACCCGACGTATTATATCGGGTATCGGGTTTAAAACCCGATACCCAATTAAACCCGATTTTACATCCCCGATCGGGTAAAACCCGATCGGGTCCGGTCGGGTACCCGAAACCCGACCCCGATTGCCCACCCCTATCCAAATGTATGACCTAATTGGCTTAGAATATTAAATATATAATTGATTAAAGAAACATGTTAATAGATAAATGTGCATTTATTTCCGCGCCTAGCGCGCGGCTATCATCTAGTATATATATATATATATATATATATATATATATCTCAACTAGGAGAAAAGAAAAACTTACACTCGATAAGTGTTGGGAAATCGGCCACCCTACTGAACTTTATGATCTTTCTTGGGTTTATGGTTTGAAGAAAAGAGGATTTGTTCTTGACGACGAACGAATAACAAAACAAGTGCTTAAACGAAAAAAAAAATGGAAAAGGATTTACGTAATTAAGCCGAGCCTACATCCACGGCTGAATCTTGATCTTTTATTCAAACTACGAATGGGGATTACAAGCCTCCAGCTCTCCCCAACTCACAAGTTTTCACTCAACTCTAATTCTGGCTCGTTTACATGTTATGAACTCACTAACACTCCTACTTGAACACACTAAAGCTGTATTTATAGGGTATTGTTTCCTAACTTCTTCTTAGAGAGTGTAGAACATTCTAGCTCAAATCTTCGATTGATCTTAACCATATGAAGTGTCTAGATATTTCCCAAGCTATTATCTTGGCCTTGATTCGTTAATCCGCGTGATTCGTTAAACTCTAACGGACGTGGAGGTGTCGAGTTGCTCATTTACTCGGTCAGGGAAGCCCCCACGTCCTTAGCCAAGCACCTCACGGTTCAGCTCGGCTACTGCCAAGCATCCGTGGCCACAAGCAGCCACCTCCACGGTCGTGGAGGTGGCGAGCTGTTCTGCTCCCCAGGAATGCCCACGGCCGTGGGGCTCAATGATCCAGGTTGCGGGGATGGTTGGCGGCCTCGTTTCGCCTCGTTATCGATTTCTCGACCTCGTACTTCCGAGTTTGGCATCACCCAACCTCAACAATAAGAATGTTGGGGGACTAAAAATTTTCCTTGTTAATAATATATTATCTTGATGATTAATTGTTGCGTTGTAATATAAATCGAATTGATGAACTAGATATTGCACAACATATTAATAAAAAATTAAAAAAACAATATAGGTAACAGAAAAAATAATGAGCGCGCCTTTCGTGCGGCTGTGCGCCTCGGCACTCGTGTATATGGTATATGTTTATCTATTTTATTAAGAGCCCGTTTGGTTGGAGGGATGAGTTTAGATGGTATTAGTTTAAGTTGGATTTATATAATGGGGGTACGAGTTTTTTGTGATGTTTGGTTGATAGGATTAAGTAAAGACGTCTAATATGTTTGGTAGACGTGTTTAAATAGTATTCGAGTTTAATTAAATTGAATTACGATTTTACCCTTACACATTTTGCAATCTTCAAATCAATTCCCAATTAATTTGATAAAGCTTATCGTTTACAATCAAACTAACAAACAAGAAAGTAACCAATTTCACAAAACTCTGATAACAAAGCTACTAATCAAGGGAGAGCACAACACACATTAAAGTCAAATTTTATATACTCAAAAATAATATAGTATGTCAATCAAGCATAATTTATCCAAACCCCCTTAATCCTCTCTTATACCCTCTACCAAACACACTCTAAGGGAGAGCACAACACACATTAGAATAACCTATCCTCTAATTATTAGTATGTCAATCAAGCATAATTACCATTTTAACCTTCGTTTGAAATTTATTCCAATAATAAATAGCCTTTAAAATCAAATTTTATATACTAAAAAATAATATAGAATTAAACATATGCTATAATAATACATATAAGTTAGCTATAAAACATATCAAAGTAACTTCACATATAAGTTAATATTATATATTTCGTAGGCACACGTCGGATGTGTGAAAAAACCTAGTATAGTATATACCCGCACAAACATCAACTGTCATAGCAGTCATCAAATATCCCAAGAATCCAACGCATGCAATAACCAACTCCAACAAGGCTTTATCGTTTCGATTCCGAGCAACAGATTCATATATTGCACTAAAACTATTCACAACCTCATCACTTAGCTCATAATTTCGTCACTCAGCCAAACTAGGAAGGATCAGCTCCAGGCACTAAAGGCAAAGAAGAAGAAGCATCATCATCATCATCATCATCCTCCTCCTCCCGAGGAATCTGCTGCTGCACATCGCTCTCAACAACTTTTCCGTCCACAAAACCATTTTTGAACACGTCGTAATTCGTTGTCTCCATAGACATAAACGGCCGTTCGCCGAGAACCCTAATCAAATCATCTTGGTGGAGCGTTTCTTTCTCTAGAAGAAGCTCAGCGATCTCGGCTATTTTCTCCTTGTGTTCCTCGACCAGCTTTAGAGTTCGATCGTACGCCTTTGCAACCCATTCTCTAACTTCGCCGTCGATGATGGCCGCCGTTTTGCTGCCATAGGGTTTCGACATTTCGAACCCATCCTCCCTCTGAGGGAAGGAGAGTAGGCCCACCTTTTCGCTGAAGCCGTAGATTGCCACTTGAGCGTATGTCATCTTGGTCACTTTCTCAAGGTCGTTTTGAGCCCCCGTCGATATTTTGCCTAGTAAAACCTGGGTTTGCCAAGGATTTCGAGAAAGGTTGAATTTTTTTTTTTAAATTAATTTTTTTGGGGAAGAATCAAGGGTCACGACGTATAATGTCCTAAATTGTTTAATTTTGAAAGTTATTCTCCGTGTGATGCCAAACCCCTAAATTCGATGTTTCTATAATACGGGACTGGAAAAATGCCTTTTTTATAGTACTCACACGTTGAAAAATTGAACCTTTGGAACAAAGAAAGAACGGAGAAAAAGTGCACGTAACAAACCTGCTCAGCGGCTCGACCTCCCAGGGTCATGCAAGTCATGTCGAGGAGCTGCTCTTTGGTCAGCAGAAGGTTCTCGTTAGGCACATACTGGGCGAACCCAAGGGCTGCAGTCCCACGTGGCACGATGGTCACCTTCAGCAACGGCTCGGCGTGCTCAAGGAACCATCCCGCCACAGCATGGCCCGACTCGTGGTACGCCACAGTTCGACGCTCGAGCTTGCTTATGACCTATTCCCACAAAAAAAATGACGTCTTTATTCATATCATCATAGCTCGAATCAAGAAACACGGGTAAGGAATAGAAAAACGACCCACCCTATTTTTCTTCTCAAGGCCGCCGATGATTCTATCTATCGCTGCGTCAAAGTGCTCCATATCGACCAGCGTCTTATCACCCCTCGCAGCAATTAGCGCCGCTTCATTACAAACATTGGCAATATCAGCGCCTGCAAAGCCAGGCGTGAGGGCCGCGAGCCTCTGGGAATAGTACGAAGGCTCGTGGTCGAGCTTGATCTTCTTCAGATATATCTGAAATATCTGCTCCCGCCCTTTGATGTCGGGCTTATCGATGCTGATCTGGCGATCGAATCGCCCGGGCCTCAGAAGGGCTTTGTCCAAAATATCGGGCCTATTGGTCCCTGCCAAGACGACCACGCCCGAAGCCGTGGCGAATCCATCCATTTCGACGAGCAGTTGGTTGAGCGTGCTCTCGCGCTCATCGTTGGAGCCTGCGAACCCGCCCCGCCCTCGGGCCCGCCCAATGGCGTCAATCTCGTCGATGAACACTATGCTCGGAGCGCACTGCCTCGCCTCTTGGAAAAGGCTTCTGACCCTCGACGGCCCCACGCCGACGAACACCTCCATGAAGTCTGAGCCCGATATGGTCAGGAAAGGCACGCCCGACTCACCTGCGGTCGCTTTTGCTAGTAGGGTTTTGCCCGTCCCGGGCGGGCCCACCAATAGGGCGCCTTTGGGGATTTTGGCGCCCAAATCCTTGTACGTTTTGGGGTTCTTTAGAAAGTGAACGAATTCCATGATTTCTTGCTTTGCTTCGTCGCAGCCAGCGATGTCTTTGAAGTAAACCTGATAAAAGGAAAATCATCAGGCAAAGAAAAAAAGGACGAAGTTCGCGAAAATAGAATGCAGAGGTTACTAACCTTGTCTTTTGCGTTTTTATCGACTTTAGTGAAGGGCGCTTTTCCGATGCCGAATATTCCTTTTGCGCCCTTTCCGCCGTCGCCTCCCATTCCTAGACCGCTTTGCATTCTTCGGGCCAAGAATAAGAGAGAGCACAATAACAGTAGTGTAGGGGCCAATCTCATCGGCTCGCTGAGCCAAGCTAATTCAGACACGTAAGTGACGGTGACGTAATCGTGTGGATCGATCCCCAAAGACTCTTGAGCCTCTTGAAGCTTATCTTCGAAAACGTCGACACTCCCAATGGTAATGTAGTATTTATGGTGAGTGGGTTTTTCTGTCCCTGAGATATCCCTAGTGGGCTGCAGAAGGTCGGGTGTGTTTACGGTGGATTCTTGAATGGCTTGATTTCGAGGAGAGTCTCTCACGTATACTGTAGCAACAGATTTGTTGGAAACAACTATGCGATCAACTAGGCCTGGCTCGAGAAGCTTGTTTCTGAAGTCCTGGAAACTAATCTGCAATCAAGAAAATACGGATCAAACACTATTTTGCGTAAAGAAACAAAAGAGTACGTTGTCAACGGTCATAAATGTTAGAAACTGCTTTGCTTTCATGTGCCACACTGCTAATGACCGTCAAGGTTCAATAAAATAATTATAGACTTCATAGGCTCGTAGATATAGTTATAGTCTAATGCGTGAACTTAAGTTCCCGTCCGCAACCAGAAGATGACTCGGAATCGACAAAATAATAAAACTTTAAACACAAATAAGTGAAATAGATGATACTACCGCAACTCGTAATAAGGATGGGCCTTCAATAAGTTACACCCACAGTAGATATTACCATGGCGCAGTGACTTTTATTATCAGATCTTAATGGATACCATCATTACCATGGGGTAAACACAAAGGGATCAGAAATCATAAAAGCACCACGCGTTTCATGATTAATAGATTGTATCAAGCATAGAATTTGAAACAACAAGATTCTCATGTAAACTGCAAACTGGAATTAGATAGATTTTACTTACAGGTATCATGATCAGTATTCAGTAATTATGACAGGTTCAGAAAAAAGTAAAGAAAACAACAGCACTTGATAAATTTATATTAATATTGAAGTTTTAGAAGTCATGGAGAGAATGTTGACCTGCTTCTCTTCGCGAGACTTAAGTGTCATTACAAAGAGAACCAAAGCGACCACCGCCAATGATTCACTAATATTTTGCAAGGTCTTGATAGAAACGTTCTCCATGAAATATTCAGTAAAAGGGCCACGGTCTTCTGTTTTTCCCTCCTCTGACATCAAACAAAAAGAGAAGAAAATTAAGACAAACTTACGAGCAGTCTCTGACTAAGATAATGAGCCCCATAGTGTAACACAATATCTATTTAGCTTCCGTAAAACATTTTGGAATGAGGTGAAATAACAGTGAAACTAAAACTTGTACAGCTAGTTTTTTCCGTCAATGTTTCAACTCTAGATTTGATTCCGAAAAGAAACTTGAAATAAACAAATAACTGTATGGTGCACTCGACGCACCTCTAGACTTTGAGTTCTGTTCATTCTGTTTTGGTACTTCCTTCTTATCTTTCGCATAATAATTCTCATAATCTAGGAAACTCGACGCAACAACCAAAGTTCATTAGGAAACTTGTCATCGCAGCTCGTAAACTTAAGAAGGGGGCCAAAACAACCAAGGAATAAGCACATGCTTACTTTTCTTCTTAGGAGTTTTACTTGAGAAATATCGACTAATCCTTTGATTAGCCAGAAAATAGCGAAAACCCGATGAATAAGCTCGGGCATCAGATCCTATCTTTGCTCTGCTTGCAGATAAATAACCCCTCACGAACCCTAATTTTCCATGAAACTGATTGATAAATTGATTGTTAAAAGCACTGGCATTATTTGCCACATAAACTTCCTTATTCCATAACAAGAACCTCCCTTGATTAACCCCCCCACTCGAATTCTGCAAAGGCCAAACAAAACCACGAAAGTGTTACCCAAATGTTCGCATACAAAAGAAAACAGCTAAAATACATACATATATGTAACAAAACCACAAACTTAAGTAATTTCTACCACGCATCATTAATTACATATAATACGAAGATACCGTATCATTAAGAATCGATTGGTCGCCAGGGAAGAAGTTTAGCCATGGAGCATGAACTGACCTTTACACGAGAAGAACGAGCCATCGAACTCCCAATTCTAGAAAAAACCATCCTTGACGCTCGATTCCGCACCGGGTTATGAGAAATTCCCCTCAAATTGAAACTGAAACCAACAATCGAAGCAAAAGGGTAACTGATACGCGAGACGAAAGCAAAAATGGGTGGAAAATATCAATCCAAAGATGAATCGACTCTTTCAAACAGCACAGAGTGAGACAGAGAACGGGGAAATTTCGATAAAGAGAACGATTCGTAACGGGAAAATTTGATAAAGAGGAACGATTCATAACAGTTTTTAAAAAAAAGGTTACGGGGTTCAAAATGACCAAAATACCCTTACTAGAAAACTGGTTAAGAAGATTAATTATGAAAAAGTTACGGTAAGCGAATCATTAACTGGACAACTAATCAAGTAATTTATTCGAGTGACATACCAACTCGAATACGTTATTAGAATAATAACTTCACTACATACGACTAATCGAATAAGATGCGTGACTCATTTAATTAATTAAACGATTTTCTGCTTTATTCGAAAAAATTTAACGAATATACTTTTCGAGTTGTCAACTCCAATAAGAAACTCGGATAAAATTAATTTTATAAAAGGTGAAAGGTAAACTTAGCAAACCATTCGAACCCTTAACTCTTATAAACGTCCGGCGATTCGAAGTTATTCTCCCACTCGGAAATCGAAAACGCAAACCAGAAACTAATCATTCGATCATCAATTGCGAAAACTAAAACGAAAGCACCGTCTATGCCTCAACGCAACAAGGTACGATGAGCAAATCGAAGCGGTCGAGTCACGGTGAGTTAAATCATTCGTTTCTCATGTTAAATCGGTCGATTTTAATGTTAAATCGTTGGGTAAACGTCGTAATCGATCGGATTTTTTGTGTAATTCGTGATTTGCGATTATTCTAGTTTTTATTCTAGTAAATAGGGTTAGAATAATAAGTGCCCTTATTCGAGTTTCATTTTACTCGAATAACAGAGAATTTCGGTGTTTTTTTTTGCATTTTCAGATCTATTTTTCCGACGAAGATGGCGGCGCAAAATTTCTACCATGCCACCCTTACATTGAACGCAAAGTACATCTTAGTAGCCGAATGCATTCGTACCTTTTTGAACGAAGATGAATTGGCGGAGATGGTCAACAGGACTCAGTTCGGGAATCTAATAAAGGTGGCCCGTAACCACTACAACTCGAATATGCTTTTGTGGTTTTTGATGAGCCGACAGGTGGAGTATATGCCTGAGTCGCAGGAGTTTTGGATGGTCGTTCGTGGGCGACCATTACGATTTTCGTTGGTCGAGTATTGCCTGATCACGGGCCTCGATTGTGGCGCTGCCGATCCGGTGATACCGTCATGGAACGGGTTAATAATGAGGCATTGGCCTGGTATGATTATCCTATTCTTTTTTTATCATTTTGAATCATTTTTACTTCGATTTCAAAAACTAACGTTTGCTTTATGGCTCGTAGGCAAGCCCGTTATATATTTTCACGATTTGGATGTAAAAATGGATGAAATGATGTGTCATGCTGCCGCCGATGGAGACTCGGGCGTGAATATCGAGAAATTGAAGATCGCGGCACTTTATTTTGCCGTCGGGGTACTAGGGAGGTGCCGAGTGAAGAAGGACTTGATCGTTAAGAGCGAGTGGCTCTGTCTGGTAGAGGATTTTGATCGCTTCAACGAATATCCTTGGGGAAGGATAGCTTTCGAGGAGGTCGTTTATGGTCTGAACAAAGACCTGTTGGAGAAGCACATTGACATGACTTCGAAGGGAAAAACCCATACGACCTTCGATATTAGCGGCTTCGTCCAACCGCTTCAGGTAAGTAATTTTGCTTTATTTAGGCCATATTATATTTTTTTTAACTTATATTTACTCTCTTTTATAGGTTCTGGCGTACGAGTGTTGGCCGAGCGTCGGGGCTGAATTCACAGTGAGGAGAACTGGTGAGAGACTCCCGATACCCCGAATATGCCATTGGAAGACCAGATTTTTTGCCAAGAGTTCTGCTCCGTCGTGGGAAGCGGTCGAGCGTGCATTCCATGCCGGGGAGATGGATGTAAGTATATATGTTTATTTATAATATGGAATTAGAGTTGTACATCGCTAATTAGATTGAGATGTTTTAACTTGTACAAATACACAGAATGTGCGGTATTGGCTTACACCAACTGATGTGGAAGTCAATTCAAGGCACTTCCGCACGGTCGCCGGCTTTTATGGCAGCAGGGATGACGCTGTAGCCCAAAGGATAGTGGAGCATCTTCTAAATGGGATGGAGGTCTACTGCAGTGACCATCGGCTTGCTCTATCTCCTCCTCCGCGGTCTTCTCCTCCGCGGTCTTCTTCTCTGCGGGTCTCTCCTCCTCCTGCTTCTTCTAGCTCAATAGTCGCCCATATCGATAGAAGAATGGATAGGCTGGAGGCTGAGGTTAGGGATATCCGGACGGAGATTAGGGAGCTATGTTTGATCGTGCTCGAGGGTATGTCTTACTTAATGTTTATTTTATAAAATTATATTGATATTACGTAATACTCCCGTTTTGTAGTCATCGAGACCCTGAGGCCGACAACGGTACGGGATATTGTGAGGTCCTATGATCGGGACACGCCTCCTTCGCTGCGGTTCGACACGCCAATGTTCGTTCGGCGTCCTCCCGAACATTGGCGTGTCGAACCGCAGCGAAGGAGGCGTGTCCCGATCATAGGACCTCACAATATCCCGTACCGTTGTCGGCCTCAGGGTCTCGATGACTACAAAACGGGAGTATTACGTAATATCAATATAATTTTATAAAATAAACATTAAGTAAGACATACCCTCGAGCACGATCAAACATAGCTCCCTAATCTCCGTCCGGATATCCCTAACCTCAGCCTCCAGCCTATCCATTCTTCTATCGATATGGGCGACTATTGAGCTAGAAGAAGCAGGAGGAGGAGAGACCCGCAGAGAAGAAGACCGCGGAGGAGAAGACCGCGGAGGAGGAGATAGAGCAAGCCGATGGTCACTGCAGTAGACCTCCATCCCATTTAGAAGATGCTCCACTATCCTTTGGGCTACAGCGTCATCCCTGCTGCCATAAAAGCCGGCGACCGTGCGGAAGTGCCTTGAATTGACTTCCACATCAGTTGGTGTAAGCCAATACCGCACATTCTGTGTATTTGTACAAGTTAAAACATCTCAATCTAATTAGCGATGTACAACTCTAATTCCATATTATAAATAAACATATATACTTACATCCATCTCCCCGGCATGGAATGCACGCTCGACCGCTTCCCACGACGGAGCAGAACTCTTGGCAAAAAATCTGGTCTTCCAATGGCATATTCGGGGTATCGGGAGTCTCTCACCAGTTCTCCTCACTGTGAATTCAGCCCCGACGCTCGGCCAACACTCGTACGCCAGAACCTATAAAAGAGAGTAAATATAAGTTAAAAAAAATATAATATGGCCTAAATAAAGCAAAATTACTTACCTGAAGCGGTTGGACGAAGCCGCTAATATCGAAGGTCGTATGGGTTTTTCCCTTCGAAGTCATGTCAATGTGCTTCTCCAACAGGTCTTTGTTCAGACCATAAACGACCTCCTCGAAAGCTATCCTTCCCCAAGGATATTCGTTGAAGCGATCAAAATCCTCTACCAGACAGAGCCACTCGCTCTTAACGATCAAGTCCTTCTTCACTCGGCACCTCCCTAGTACCCCGACGGCAAAATAAAGTGCCGCGATCTTCAATTTCTCGATATTCACGCCCGAGTCTCCATCGGCGGCAGCATGACACATCATTTCATCCATTTTTACATCCAAATCGTGAAAATATATAACGGGCTTGCCTACGAGCCATAAAGCAAACGTTAGTTTTTGAAATCGAAGTAAAAATGATTCAAAATGATAAAAAAAGAATAGGATAATCATACCAGGCCAATGCCTCATTATTAACCCGTTCCATGACGGTATCACCGGATCGGCAGCGCCACAATCGAGGCCCGTGATCAGGCAATACTCGACCAACGAAAATCGTAATGGTCGCCCACGAACGACCATCCAAAACTCCTGCGACTCAGGCATATACTCCACCTGTCGGCTCATCAAAAACCACAAAAGCATATTCGAGTTGTAGTGGTTACGGGCCACCTTTATTAGATTCCCGAACTGAGTCCTGTTGACCATCTCCGCCAATTCATCTTCGTTCAAAAAGGTACGAATGCATTCGGCTACTAAGATGTACTTTGCGTTCAATGTAAGGGTGGCATGGTAGAAATTTTGCGCCGCCATCTTCGTCGGAAAAATAGATCTGAAAATGCAAAAAAAAACACCGAAATTCTCTGTTATTCGAGTAAAATGAAACTTGGGCCATTATTTCCTTTATTTGGCTCATAAGTATTTTAGATCCATTTAAAATTTTTCGAGTCCAATTATAAATTTTGACTCGGCTCAGAAAGAAATTGGTGTATGTTCGAAAATTGACTCCATACATTCCGAATATTATTGAAATAATCTCATATAAATTTTTTGGGTATTACAGTGATGGCCGGGAAAACTACGCTCAGATGGGATGATACCGATTCAGAGGAGTCTAGCTCAGAAGAGGAGCTAAGTGAGCACGAGAGCGAAGAAGAACTCGCATGCCTAATGGCGGACCAGCCAATCGAGGAGGACGACCAGTCAGCTCCAGAGTTCACCTACGAAGAGCTACTTGACGCTCTTCAAGATGGCAGACGAATACTGTAAGTCTTACGAAAAGCTGAAAGTATCTGAAAAGGGCAAGGCGCCGGTACAGGAGAATATTGGTCTTCTAGTTGAGAGAATCACCCAACTTGAGGAAGAAAACCACAGGCTAAAGGAGGCAGCTGAGGAAAAGGCCTCAGAGAACCAGAAGCTGTCCCGATAGTCCAGTTATGGACTAAGTCGTCTGAAATGCTCTACTGCCTTCAAGGAACGTTGAAGGATGCCAACGACCGGACCGGGCTTGGCTATGGAGAGCAGGTGAACACTGAGGAGGCGTCAACATCATATCAGCCGCCTACTCCCTCAAAGGTAATAAACTTTGTACGCCCATCCGACTATAACCCTAGTCCAGTTCAACTGGAAAACAGCTGCAGTTGAACTAGACTAGGATATGTAAATAATAATAAACCCCCAGTCTCCTACAAAAGGAAGTTACCGCAACCGGTAAGAGGGAATATTACTCATAACAATAATAACGTCCCGCGGAGAAGGGAGAAACCCCAACAACAAAATGGAAACCCTTATTATAACAATAATAATAATAGACCGGAACCCCTTAAATACAGAATCCCACGAGACTGGTCACAAAGTAAAAATAACAATTATAAATATCTAATCGACCCGGTAACCGGTAAATATGTTAGGGTAATCCAAATTTGGATCCCTAGGAGTCTACCCTGACTGGACCCAAGTTTATATGGGTACCAAAGACTACAGTTGCTCTTGCAGGAATACGTGCAGGAACTCAACCGGTCCAGCTGGTTTTTAGACAGCGGTTGCTGTCGGCACATGACAACAGAACGAAGGCTTCTCATGAACATCAAACCATGCGCCAAAATGACCATCACCTTTGGGGATAACGGCAAAGGTGAGACCATAGGTAAAGGTAAGATTACCTATGGTAACCTAACTCTTAGGAATGTATACTTAGATAGAAATCTGCATTATAACCTGATTAGTGTAAGTCAACTGAGTGACACCGGGTATGATGTCAGTTTTAAACAGATAAATGCCTTGTTAAAAACAAGGGTGGGAAAACTATACTGACCGGACAAAGAACCACCTACACAATCAACTGGAATGAGCAAACTACTCATATTCTTACGTGTTTGGTAGCCGGTGAGTCCAGAGGTTGGCTATGTGATAAAAGGCTAAATCACTTAAACTTTAAGACCATATCAATCTTAAGTAAGAATAACCTAGTTAAAGGTTTACCGAAACTAACATATGTTGAAGATAAAATCTGTTCAACATGTCAGCTAGGCAAACAGATTAGATCAACCTTTAAGAGTAAAGGAAACCTATTCTCAGACCAGTGTCTAGGTCTATTACACTTGGGTGATAACCATTTAGGGGGAACTAGGTACACGTCAGTGATAGTCGATGACTACTCAAGATTCACTTGGGTGATATTTTTGGAAGCTAAAGATCAAAACCCAAATGAACTAATAAAGTTTTCAAAAGAGTTGAAAATGAAAGGAATGATAGGATAAGAACAATTAGGAGTGATCGAGGAACTGAATTCCTCAATTTTGTGTTAACTTCCTATCTTGATGACCATGGCATACGCCATGAGTAATCTGCTGCCAGGACACCCCAGCAAAATGGGGTCTCTGAAAGAAGAAACCGGACGCTCAAGGAAGCGGCTACAACAATGCTGGCAGATGCGGACATTTCTCAGAAGTTCTGGGCAGAAGCAATCAATACCGCATGCTACGCACAAAATCGGTCCATGATATGCAAGAGTCAAGGGAAGACGCCCTACGAGATCTGGACGGGTAACATCCCTACCATCGGTTACTTCAAAACCTTTGGAAGCAGATGTTACATCCACGACAATGAGAAGAATCATCTTTCCACCTTCGACAACCGGGCTGACAAAGGCTTTTTCTTGGGATATTCAGCCGTCAGCAGGGCATACCAAGTTCAATTGCAAAAGCCTGAGCATAGAAGAATCTCCGCACGTGGTGTTTGAAGAAACTCAACATGAGAACATCACCCCACGGAACATCAATCAGCTTAGCCATCAACTGGAAGTCCAGAACCTAGACGATTCCAGTAAAGATGATGAACCGTTGTGCGAACCCAATCAACTGAAGTCCCAAACGAGCAGACAGTGCAAGGAGCCCCAGCTCAACCAAACCCTTCGGTGACTGAGGGAGAAGCTCAGATTGAAATTATACCAAAAGATTCAACAGAACCAGTCAACATTCAGGAGGAAGATCAATCCGAGCGGGAATCCATCAAGTGGAACCGAACCAAACTCAACCATCCTAAGAGGCTGATCATTGGTGATCCTAGTGCACCAATGAAAGACCAGCGCCAGTCTAACTCCAACTTATTCATCCATGCCTTCATCTCCCAAGTGCAACCATCTAAAGTGGAGGAAGCACTACAGGACAGTGACTGGATTGCAGCTATGCAGGATGAGCTGAACCAGTTTGAAACAAGCGATGTTTGGATGCTTGTTCCAAGACCAACTCAGACAGTGATTGGAACCAAGTGGGTGTTCAAAAACAAGTTGAATGAAAATGGTCAAGTGGTAAGGAACAAGCAAGGCTAGTAGCTCAAGGATACCGACAAGAGGAAGGGATAGATTATGATGAGACCTTCGCACCGGTAGCCAGACTGGAGGCAATCAGGATTTTTCTGGCCTACGCTGCATATAAAGACTTCATGGTATATCAGATGAATGTCAATAGTGCGTTTCTGAATGGACGCATATCAGAGGAAGTCTACGTGGCTCAACCACCCGGATTCACCAGCCACGAGTTCCCAGACCATGTGTACCGGCTGAAGAAAGCCCTCTATGGGTTCAAACAGGCACCTAGGGCCTGGTACGAGACTGTCCAAATTTCTATCGGGCAATGGGTTTTCTATCAGCAGTGTAGACAAGACATTGTTCCGATATACAAAGGGAGAAGATCTACTTATCGTACAAATCTATGTCGATGATATCATCTTCGGATCAACCAATCTGAAGTTATGCAAGAGGTTCTCCAAGCTGATGCAAGACCAGTTCGAGATGAGTATGATGGGCGAACTGACGTTCTTTCTAGGGCTGCAAGTCAGGCAGCTAGAAACAGGAACCTTCATTAATCAAACCAAGTATACAAATGAGCTAATGAAGAGGTTCGAAATGGAGAACTGCTCAGAAGCATCCACTCCAATGAGCGCATCACTCAAGCTTGACAAGGACGAAGGGGGAACAACAATAGATGTAACTAAATACTGGGGCTAATAGGTTCACTACTATACCTAACAGCCAGCAGATCGGATATTATAATGTAGGCCTCCGCACTCGATTCCAGTCAGACCCCAAGGAGAGCCACTACACTGTAGACAAGAGGATAGTGAAGTGCCTGAAGGGAACAGTCAACGTCAGACTATGGTACCCTTAGGATTCCAGTTTATCTTTACATGGCTTTACGGATACGCGGGTTGCAAGATAGACCAGAGAAGCACCACCGAAACACGTCAGTTCCTTCGTGACCTGCTAATCTTATGGTTAAGCAAGAAGCAAACCTCTATCGCAACCTCAACAGCTGAAGCGGAGTACTTAGCAACTGGAAGATGTTGTTCACAGATCCTATGGATCCAGCATCAACTAGCAGACTATGGAGTAGAGTCAGGCACGCCAATATTCTGCGATAATACGAGTGCCATTGCAATCACGCAAAACCCGGTCTTCCATTCAAGAATGAAGCATCGAGACCAGGCATCATCTCATCAGAGATCATGTGCTTATGAAGGAGGTCAGACTGGAGCACATTTCAACGGACCGGCAAGTGGCAGACATCTTCACAAAACCGCTCCCCGAAGCTAAGTTTACCTTCTTTCGAAATGCTTTAGGACTATTAGATTTATCCTAGAAGGTCCTAGCATGAAGTCAGGGGAACAACGTTGTATCAAATTAATTGATATAACAAAGCTACCTAGACGTTACAAAATTGTTGCATTTTGATGATTTCAGTGCAAACCCTTTTCGAAAAACGGTCATTCTTTCATAATCCCGACCCATACACTCACCCCAGTCGGTTTCAACCAAAGTCGGCATTAGTTAGTATACACTGAGAGACTTAAACATATAAATCTTTATATTGTTTTAAGCAGCGCTATAAAACTCTGATACGTTCTGAAATCGGGATTCATTTTTAAAATAGTGGATATAGATATAACCCTTAGTGCGGTAAAGACCGAATTCCTTCAATTATTGCACTTCGTCGATGCATACATTATATGTTATGTCTTGGATTTAGCTGGCTTCGAGTTGCATGATGAATGAACTGTCATGTCATCAAAGAATCTCTGACACCTGACAAGACGTAAAGTTCCGAAGCTTTGACTGAAACGATAAGGATAGTCTGGATTACTTGCACCCTTGACACAACACGACAGAATTTCTCAAGGGTTTAAGGACCTCGCCTTCTCCTTTGAAATTCATCAACTCACCATCTACTCAGTCTCAAATGCCTAAACTTCCAAAATATCCACCACCCTTGGTCAGGATAAGCCTCGCAGTCACTAGCCAAAATCTGGTCTTCTCCTCAGATCACTTCAAAGTTGCTCCAATGGCTAGACATAAGTAAGAGACCGATCCAGGTGGATATGTTAAGACCTTCAGGCCGTCATACGAAGAAGTGAAGAAGTTCTTTCAGAACAGCAAGAACTTAAAAGAAGAGCCGAAGGCAAGAAAGGCTATCTCTAGGGAGCTTCTCGTGGACTGGGACGAGGTGAGAGTGACAGACCCAGTTTCCAGCTTCTTACACGGAGCACTAGCTGAAAAGAAGATGCAGCGAGCATGGCAGGCCATACTCAAGGACAGCAGATGGCGCCCGACCCAGCCTCTTGGTGGACATCGACAAGTCTGAGGACCCACCAAGAAACGGAACGATTTCGAGCGGTTGAAAAGGAATTGACTGCCAAACTGGGCTAGACTGGCCAGGCAGGATGTTTCCGCTCCTACCAGATTCGTTGCGCTTGATGAGGAGAGAAAAACTGCAATGATGACTCCCCTGCGCAACGATAACTCCCTCCCTGGATAATCTCAGCAAAGCTGAGGTTTAGGAGGAATTGGGGCTACCTTTCCCAAATTGGACATATCATTGTCAAAAAGGGGGAAGAAGAGTACTGCTAGTTGAGGAGAAAGAGCAGTACTAACGAAGCAGATGGCCAGATCAGACCGGACAGATCGGAGACGGCCAGCAATCGGTTGATCGAGGAAGTAACCAAGTCTAAGGACTATTTAGGCTATAACGGTTGTAATAGAATGGTAGTTTATGTATCAAATCTCCTTTAATATAGTAAATACTTTTCTGCTTCGTTGAGTTATGCCAATCACCGAAAAGGGGGAGATTGTTAGAAATCGTGAATTTGAAGAATTCAGATTAACAGTTTTAGTGATTACCTAAAACCTGACTGAGTATATCTGTTAGACAAAGATGCAACCGTATACCAGTCAGCAGTCAACAAGCGCGCCAGCAACCGGATGAAGATTGCTACCAGAAGGTCACTGAAGATCGGAAACAGATACCGGACCCGCCACGTGGACGAAGATTCCAAATTATTCAAGGCGCGGGATGGTGAAGACTTCCGATGAAGCATTTAATGCAAGGCTGCAAGGAGGAGCCAAGTTGAAGTCACGCCAAGCTTAAAAGGGAAAAAGCAAATGGCACACCGTGAACTGCAATAAAGACCGGACAGTACCCATTTTGGGTAAAGAGCATTTAATACACTGTCCGGTAGGAGGAGCTATCTCACAACGATCTTCTTCAACAAAGCCCAGCTATAAATAGCATAGAAGAGGCATGAAGACCTTTACGACACTTATTCACAAGCAATCAAACAAGAGATCAAGCTCAAAGCTCTCAAAGTAAAGAAAGAAAATTCAGGTATTGTCCTCACTGTACTGTTAAGTAAGTGACTTTTCTCAAGGGGCTGTAAAGAGCTCTTGAAAGAGACGGACTGTAAAAAGCTGTCTAGCTGTTGTTGTCTAGGGGTTTAGTTAGCAAGTATAGCCAAGGGGTTATACGTGTGAGTCTAGCTAAGAAGTTTATACGACGGGGGTTGTATCGAAACCAAATCTTCTAGAATAGCTTTTCTTGCGGGAAAGGAGGAGACATAGGAGATCTTTTTAGCTCTGAACTTCCATAACAGTGTTGTGTTTTCCACAAACAATCACACACACAGCACACTGCGCAACCGGTTTCAGTCACCACTGACCGGTCACACTTCCGCATAAGTCACACTTAGAATATCAAGCACTGGTTTCTAACATTAACCGGTTAAGAACCGAAAAAGAGTGAAAAACAGCGAGTGTTTATTCACCCCCTCTAAACACGCAAACCGATCCGAACAGATTCGTCCCCATTTCTTTCTCCCTGCAAGAAAAATTTGTGAAAAAAAATGATAATTATTACACAAGAGTCAATCGCATCACCTCAGTAAAAATTCTGTAAGGAAAAGGCCATCTCATGTTTCCAATCGATCACATACTGAAAAGTTTACAAGGGCTTTGCATTAGTTTGCCCTTCGACGTATGTAAACACAACCTCTTTTAATCAGCAGACCACACATTAAAGGAGTTCCGGCCGGGCAAGAAACTCTAAATCGGCCCGAGAAAATGATAGCATAACATATGCTGCAACTTATAAAAACGTGTCCTCATGATAAAGGAAAAAAGAGAGCTAAAAAACAATACAGTTTATGAAATTCTGGTTTTTTTAGCTTACTAAACTCCACATATTTATCCAATATGATTAATGTTCGTAGTCATTTTTCTTAGAGTAGTGTTGGTGTTAGGCCAGCCGCCAGGGTTGAAAAAAGAAAAAAAATAATCATAAAATAATATTAATATAATATTACAATATTATTTTATATATATAAAAGAAAAAGAAAAATCTTCAAGATAAAGAATGAGCGACCCATATCAATTGGCGACGCGGCGGATTCCTGGCCACCGGTTTCAAGCGGTCCAGAACTGAGCGACGCGTCGCATTCCTGGCTACCGGTTTTGAGTGGTCCAGAAGAGCTGAAGACATCTATAAATAGGCTGAGGATTCTTCAGTTATTATCATCCCAAATCAAGTGAGAAGTTCAGTTAGAGAGTAATAGTGAGAGATAAACTTATCCGGGTGGATAAGGGTGATAGTGGGTTTTTAGTTTTACTGGGTAATTGGGAATAGGTACAAAAACATTACTCGGGTGGATAAGGGGTCTCGGGTTTGGGTTTAAATACGAGCGTTATTTTGTACGGTGTAATATTCTCAAATATAGTGAAATTATTGTCTCTCCGTGGAGGTAGGCGGTATTGGCCGAACCACGTAAAAATCTCGTGTTCTCTTTTGGCGTCGTTTCGGTTTTATATTGTCCAACAAAATTGTCGTGAGTCCAAAATCAACCTTCCGCTGTGCCCGAAAATTACCGCTCAACCCCAACAAGTGGTATCAGAGCCAAGCCTAATTGATATTCTGAGTATGCTCTGTGGTTGCAGCTTTGTCTGATCTTCCACATCAGAAAAGATATCAGGAAGGTTTATCGTTACGGGGGAGCTAGTGTCGGGCGAAGCTGTTGAATCTCTGCAAGGATAATGGCGACGGAAAGCAGTTTCAAAGTGCGGCAATTTGATGGTACGGGGAGTTTCACTCCGTGGTAGAGACGAGTGAAGGATATCCTTTTTCTCCAAGGTCTGGCTAAATCTTTGAAAGGGGACACGGCAAAGCCGGAGAAAATGACAAAAGAAGACTGGGAGGATATGGGATCAAGATGTGTCAGCACAATCCGTTTGTACATTGCGGATAACATTATTAATAATGTTGTTAATGAGGATTCTGCACCAGACTTGTGGGCGAAGTTGGAGGAGCTGCACCTCGGGAAAAACTTAACCACAAAGTTAGATCTAAAGCGGGAGTTGTACCGGCTGAAGATGGAGGAAGGTGGGAATCTCATGGATCACATTAGCGTGTTCAACGGACTTGTGGATCAACTTGTCAAAGTTGATGTAAAGTTGGAGGAAGAAGATAAAGCCCTTTTACTTCTTACCTCACTTTCTGGTTCTTATGATAATTTGGTCACAACCATCTTGTACGGAAAGACGACGGTGAAGATGGTGGATGTGCAGTCAACTCTTATGGCGCATGAAAAGAGCAGACGATCAAATTATGGAGATAGCCAAAATTCGGCGTTGGCTATACATGGGAAGAATCGTAGAGGAAGATTCCATGCCAGAGAATTTGGATGTAGCAGCATGTCCAAATCAAGGAATGGCGGGAAAGGGCATCGTATGCTACAAATGTGGTGTGCCAGGACACATCAAGAGGAACTGTCTGACTTGGAGGACGGACAAGAACGGCGAGAAAAATTCCACAACCATGATAGCACAAGATACGGATGATGTTGTAGACGTTCTCACAGTCTACAATGATGGCGCTCATTCTCATGATGAATGGATATTGAATTCGGGATCGAAGTACCATATTTGCTCCGAAAGAAAATATTTTGATACGTTCCAGAAGATGCGAAGAGGTTCGGTTTCCATGGCTGATGGATACCGTCATGCGGTTCATGATGTTGGAACTGTGAAGATCAAAATGACTGACGGAGCGGTGCAAGCTATCTTTGCCCCAAAGTTACGAAAGGATTTAATATCCTTGAGCCAGTTAGATTCCAAGGGCTATGGGAGTTTCATAGCAGGGGGAGTCTGTAAAATCACACGTGGCAAAAAAGTCCTACTGAAGGGAGAAGAGCGTGGTGGTTTGTATCGTCTGGACGGGAGTGTGGTACAAAACACTCTGGCTTCGATGGGTTCACGAAAGTCGCGCGCGCATGGTGGAATGGCAGACGATGGTGAGAAGGAAATTCCTGCTGGAGAAGGGGTTGCGTCGAAGTCCCTCTTCAGAATCGACGGGTAGAGTCGGTTCGGCAGCTGCACATAGGATTGGCCGCGTGATGAATCAAGTGGGTAGGACCTGAATTCTTGATTCGAATATGTGTAACTGATACAAGAAAGGCCAATGGACGTTCGTGGTAATTACGAACGAGTTACTCTCAGACAGACTCGCTGGGATGAGTGCTTGACGGTGCTGAAGACGGTGCTCGGGTAGGTGTCAAATGCGGCTGACGGGGGAGAATTGTTAGGCCAGCCGCCAGGTTTGAAAAAAATAATAATAATAAAATAATATTAATATAATATTATAATATTATTTTATATATATAAAAGAAAAAGAAAAATTGTAAAGATAAAGAATGAGCGGCCCATATCAACTGGCGACGCGGCGAATTCCTGGTCACCGGTTTCGAGTGGTCCAGAAGAGCTGAAGACATCTATAAATAGGCTGAGGATTCTTCAGTTATTATAATCCCAAATCAAGTGAGAAGTTCAGTTAGAGAGTAACAGTGAGAGGTAAACTTATCCGAGTGGATAAGGGTGAGAGCGGGTTTTTAGTTTTACTGGGTAATTGGGAATATGTATAAAAACATTACCCGGGTGGGTAAGGGGTCTCGGGTTTGGGTTTAAACACGAGCGTTATTTTGAACGGTCTAATATTCTCAAATATAGTGAAACTATTGTCTCTCCGTGGAGGTAGGCGGTATTGGCCGAACCACGTAAAAATCTCGCGTTCTCTTTTGGCGTCATTTTGGTTTTATATTGTCCAACAAAATTGTCGCGAGTCCAAAATCAACATTCCGCTGTGCCCGAAAATTACCGTTCAACCCCAACAGTTTGGCTGTTAATTGTTCCACCTTTAACGATGTGCATTATCTTCTACAAATACATGAGTAAAAGTTATGAACGCAACATATCACTAAACCATACGAGGTAATGAAAGATAGCTTATTTCTTTAAAAGTAAATACATGCTACTATGGATTGAAAAGTCAATCTCATCGAGATTTGAGAAGAATTCTCTTCATTTTATGAGAAGATTCTGGTCATTGTTCGATTCCTGCAAGTTCTTATGTGAATGAGATTGTAAGCAAGACTTACATATATATTCTTGGATTTCGGCCTCAGGAACTATCGATTGCCTCGGAAATATCAAGCACAAACTCTTTGATTGTAGATGAACAACGTTATGTATAAGTCGAGTAGTTTGTTAGTTCTTGCTTGTCTTTTGGATTTGCTCTATCTCAATTGTAAATTTTAATTATATTTAGGGATGTGTACTTCCAAATGTAGGGGTGGGATCGGGTCGGGTTTGTCGGGTTTCGGGTTTTTCGGGTTGTAATACCTGGGTCCCGTGCGTAAGTTGGCCAATAAATTTGCATGCATATTATGTGTCTATGTGATTTTATATTTAGTAATTATTTAATTTCGTGACTACATGATATCTAATATTATAAGTTTGAAATTTAGGGTTTGTACAACTGAAGTTTATAGTGTTTTATAAGAATCTCGAAAGATTTTTTGTAACAATTAGGAAAATGTCGAAATGAGGATTGAAGTGAAATTTGAATGAGAATGTCGACATGAGTTTATTCAATTTAGGATAATGCTTTGATATTTGTCTCGACATCTTATATATATAGATACATGTTGATTGGGAAATCGATAGTGAGATTTGTGAGATGGATTCGAGATTTAATTATAAAGATTGGGATAAGTCCAAACAATTGAAACTAAAGTGAAAGTAGAAAGCAACTTAAACTTAAGATAATAATATATTAAGCATCATATGTAGGGATTAGGACATATTAATTTCACATGACTCTGACAATTTAGCTAACAAGAAAAATAAAATGAAGATGAGGATTAGGTTAATGTCTTTTGTCATTTATCTATTGTTGCACTCAAATTGATAAATTAAGATAGAAAGATAAACATTCTTTTGATAGTTGACGAGAACTTAGAATTAAAAGAGAGAAAGAAAAGTTTGAACAAGTTGAAGTCGAAATTGAGCTTGGAGTAGGTATAAACTTCTTACCTTAATTTTTATGTTTTAACTATGATTATATTTTAGGTTATGTTAATTTGGAAGTTGCATAAAATCGTGTCTTATATGGATTTCGAGTTTTTAGGGTTTTTGATGTTTGAAAAGGGAAGAACATCATTAAGAGTTGGGTATGTTTTTAAGTGTTCTTATGATTTTTTAAAGTGTTTTTTTATTTATAAGGTCTTGATCGAAAGTTTATTTAGGGTTTTGAAGTAAATAGTGTTTAGAATTTGGGAAGATTAGGTTTGTTTAATGTCGACATGTTAATGTGAGGAGGATGTCGAATTAAATAAAGATGTCGAGATAGATCACTAAGAAATGTCGAGATGTGAGGAGAATTTTGAGTGTGTCTTAGGTGAAGTGGGGTCGAGATTATCATGGAATGCCAAGATTCATTGTATAATATGATAAATGTCGAAAACTTGAATAATAAAGAATGATGTCGACATGAGTATTATGTATCTTGTGTAGTTAAAGATGTCGAATAAAATAAGATTGTAAGATGTTGATATGGTTTCGAGTTTTTTAAAAAAATGTCGAGACCTTATATGAAATGTCGAGTGTTATTTGGAAAATGTCGAAATCTTATATGAAATGTCGAGTGTTATTTGGAAAATGTCGAAATCTATCCAACAATGAATATCGAGATCTATATATATATTTTATAACATGAGATATCGAAGATGATTTTGAGAGTATTATAAGGATGTCGAAATGTGTCTTGTGCAGTTGAGAATATCGAGGTATATATCGAAATGTTTAGGTGATGGTATCTCGACATTGTTATAAATTTTGAAAGTAAATATCAAGGAAGATTTCGAGAAGCTATTAGGATGTCGAAAGGTTATTGTGAGAAGAATGTCGAAGTGAATAGGTGGAGTAGTTTCGAAATTTTTATGCATGTTAAAAGAGAATAACGAGTAAGATGTCGAGTGGTTGTGAATAGTGATTTCGAGATTTTAAATGATAATGTCGAGTAAGAAGATGTCGATATGTTTGTGATATAGTTTCGATATTTATAAGAATTTTTGACATAGAATCTCGAAATATGTTGATGAATTTGAAACAAGATGTCGAACCTTTGTACATACATATCGACATTTATTTTATTAATGATATCGAGATTTATGTATAATGTCGAGATATTAATATCTTGAAATCCTTAAGTGCTGTTCGAGATTTATTAACATGTCGAGATCTATCTCTGAAATGGTATTTCCCAATTTAGGTTAAGTTATAAATTTTAGGGTTTCGAAATTTATAAAAGTAAAAACTAGGATTTTCAAATTAAGCTAATTTCATGAAATTATAATTAAATTAACGAACTCTAATTTTATATGTTTCTATAATTAGGGTTTGAAGGTTAGCGATTTGACCGTACGATAAGCTAAGGATATCAGGTAAGTGGGAATTTCACCTACAACACATAAATTGATTGATATGTGTATTACTACGTGACTAATTGCTTCGATGAATATGTGAATTATCTGTTATATGCGATTGTTTGGAATATTTATTGCTGCATTATTTATGTAGCATGATCATGTGCACGCACGAATTAATTTGGGTATTTTGAGGAATGAGCGTACATTATATTACTCGAGTGGAAAGCGAGTTATATGTAATGGAGATAGATGAGAATATAGCTACTTCTACAAAGGCACCATGACGGGGGTAAAACCGTCGAGTATATTTACCTAAATTATTTAGGTATTGGGAAGGCACGTAGTATAACTATAGTGCCAGGGAAGTAATTTGATAGAGGGGCGACCTGGTGAATGATAAGATTGGAGATAAACCCTAATTTTATCCTAGCCAGTGTGGGCCACTATCGTATTTTTATCCGAAGAGGATTTGAGCTCATGATATGATGGTGCGGTTAGTAAGTAGCTATGGGCCCTGATGAAAATGAGAAACAAATGAGTATGATGTGAGGATAGTATTAGAAAGCACTGGCGCGGATGCCTTTGCTATTTTGGCACGTGCATACATGCATATCTTCACTTACTGAGCTTTATAACTCATCCCATGTTTTTATGTGTTGTAGACGTAGCAAATCCGGTACGTAAATGTTTAGATGACGAGGCTGGTCCTTCTGGAACTTCCGGTGACTTTTGAGGGTGATGTGTACATGGATGCGACCTGTGCGGCGGGCGTTATGTTTAATTATGTGTGTTTTTATATAATACGTTTGTATTGTATGTAAAATCTGAACAATGTTTGTATTGTAAAATAGTTGAGTGTGGTGTGCTTTGTAAAATCGAAAATTCTATCGATGTGTCCTATGTAATATATTTTATATTTTATTTAGTCACGTAAGTTAGCGTAAGAAAATAGTAGTAGATGGCGGGTCATCACAGGTTGGTATCAGAGCTTCGATTGCAGTTTCTGTAGACTGTCCATGTACACACACTCAAAAGCACGGAAGACAGCCTTGATTGTAAGTTTGTGGTATTATGAATTTCTTGCATTGCATAATTTATTGGCCTTAGGGACTGATAGGGTAAGAGAGACAACATGGTTAGAACTAGAGGAGAAGGCAGTGGAGGAAACAATCATGAAGGCGAAAATGTAAACCCGACTGACAATCGTGATTCGGTTATCCTTCAGCTTACTGAATTAGTACGTCAGCAGTCTCAACAGATTCGAGAATTGATTCAGCAGCAAAACTCTGAGGGGACAAGAAATAACGGAATTTCTCAGGCGGATAGGGTTGAAGCAGTGGGTGAAAGATTTCGTAAACTGAACCCACCGACTTTTGAGGATGCTATTGACCCAACATCTGCTGAAGATTGGCTCAGAACATTAGAGAGTATGTTCCAATATAGCAGAATTCCTGAGAATGAGAAAGTTCTGTGTGCTGCATTTCTACTGCGAGGAAGTGCAGGACATTGGTGGGATACTATTTTGGCGATCGAGGATCCAATTAACATGAGTTGGGAACGTTTCAAGGAACTGTTCCGAAATAAATACTTCACTGCACCTGTGCGAGCCCAACGCATGAATGAGTTTATCAATCTCAAACAAGGGCCGATGACTGTGGCGGAATACATCAGAAAATTTGAACAACTGTCAAGGTTCGCCACTCATATGGTGAGTACTGATGCTTTGAAGGTCGAACGATTCCTTGAAGGTCTAAAGCCGGAGTTGTATCGTGACGTTAATATGGCCGGACTGCAAGGAGCTTCATATGCTCAAGTAGCTGAGCGGGCGATGGTTGCAGAACAAGCTGAGACAAGAATTATTCGTGCTCAAGAGGCAAAGCGAAAGTTTGTGCAAGGAGCAAAGTGGAGTGGGGGTAATCAGAAACGACAGTGTGGAAAGCCAAATTTTCAGAATAGGCCTGGACCACCTCAGCAACAAAACCCTAATCAATGGAGACCCTTAGTCCCAATGCCAGCTTGCCCAAGATGTGGACGACATCATTCGGGTATCTGTTTTTCACAGAATGCTATCTGTTACAAATGCGGAAAGACGGGGCATTATGCAAGATCATGTTCAGAGAAGACACCAGGAAATCAAGCTATGGCTCAAGCGAAACCACCAACTGTGCCAGCACGTGTGTATACATTGACTGCGGAGGAAGCAAAAGCTAATCCGTCTGTGGTGGCAGGTATTATACTTATTCACAAACTTCCGACATGCATTTTAGTAGATTCAGGAGCTACGCATTCATTTGCATCCACTAAATATGTGACGAGACTCGGGATTACACCTACTCTATCTGATTGTGAAAATAATGTGACTGTTCCACACGGAGTTGCGATGCGAACCAATCTGGTTTTACGGAATTCTCCGGTGTTAATTAACGGAAGAGAATTGTCCGTTGACTTAATAGTCATTCCAATGAACGATTATGAGGTGATTCTTGGAATGGACTAGCTCTTGAAATACGGAGCTATCATTGACTGTAATCGCAAGACAGTTACGTTTAAAACAGAAGAGAATGAGCCTTTCATTTTTGGGGAAACAATCAAAGAAAAAAATGTCTCTAGAATTTCAGCGACAAAGGCACAAAGTTTGATCAAGGCGGGATGCAAAGCTTATCTAGTCTTCGCTGTGAAATCAGAGGAACGTTCATCTCCGAGATTAGAGAATGTATAAGTGGTTCGAGATTTTTCTGATGTGTTTCCCTAAGATTTACCCGGATTACCACCAGATAGAGAAATTGAATTCACAATTGACTTAATACCGGGATCTGTTCCAATCTCTAAGACTCCCTATCGGTTAGCGCCAACTGAATTAAAAGGGTTAAGAGAACAGTTGGACGATCTGTTACAGAAGGGATTTATCCAACCTAGTTTTTCTCCTTGGGGAGCGCCAGTTTTGTTCGTGCGAAAGAAGGATGGGTCGATGCGATTATGTATCGACTACAGGGAGCTGAACAAGATCACAATCAAGAACAAATATCCATTACCAAGAATAGATGATTTATTTGATCAACTTCAAGGCGCAACGGTGTTTTCAAAAATAGATTTACGATCGGGATATCATCAATTGAAGGTTCGAAAAGAAGACATTCCGAAGACGGCGTTTAGGACCAGATATGGACACTACGAATTTTTAGTTATGCCTTTTGGGGTGACTAATGCGCCAGCGGCATTTATGGATCTAATGAATCGAGTGTTCAAACAATTTTTGGACAAGTTTGTCATTGTGTTCATTGATGACATTCTTATCTACTCGAAAACGAAGGAGGAACATGAGCAACATTTGAAGATAGTTCTCGAAATATTACGAGAAAATAAATTATATGCCAAATTCAAGAAATGTGAGTTCTGGTTGAATCAAGTCGCATTTTTGGGCCATATTGTTTCTGGAGAAGGAATTTCTGTGGATCCTAGCAAAATTGAAGCTATCAACAATTGGCCTCAACCAACCAATGTTACAGAAATACGGAGTTTTCTTGGCTTAGCTGGATATTACAGGAAGTTTATTAAGGACTTCTCAAAGATTGCGTCATCACTGATGAAGCTAACAATGAAGAATATTTCATTCCATTGGAGTGAGGAGTGCGAGCAAAGTTTTCAAGAATTAAAGAAGAGACTCACTTCAGCTCCAGTTCTTACAATACCATCAGGGACTGGAGGATTTTCAGTTTATAGCGATGCGTCAAGAAATGGTCTGGGATGTGTATTGATGCAACATGGAAAAGTAATTGCATATGCCTCTCGGCAATTGAAGGAGTATGAAAAGAATTATCCGACTCATGATTTGGAGCTCGCTGCTGTGGTTTTTGCTCTAAAAATTTGGAGGCATTACATATATGGGGAACGATGCGAAATTTTCACGGACCACAAGAGCCTGAAATATTTCTTCACTCAGAAGGAATTAAATATGAGGCAAAGATGGTGGTTAGAACTTGTTAAAGATTACGATTGCGTAATTAGTTATCACCCAGGAAAAGCAAATGTGGTGGCTGATGCATTAAGTCGAAAAGCGGTAAGTGCAGAGTTACAATTATTGGAGGTGGAAGTAGTGCAATTGGGAGAAGTCGAAGCAAAGTTGGCAGCATTAACTCTACAACCTACGATACTGGAACAAATCAAACGGGTGCAAGAAAATGACGAGTTATATCTGAAAATCAAAGACGCACAGACGGAGCAAACTTCAACTGATTTCAAAATGCAAGAAGATGGAAGTCTATATTACAAGGACCGTTTATACGTACCTGATGATGCGGAGATTCGAAGAATAGTAATGGCAGAAGCACATGCGACGGCATATTCAGTACATCCAGGAGCTACAAAAATGTATCGAGACCTTCGAATAAATTATTGGTGGCCGGGAATGAAAAGAGACATTGCGGCATTTGTAAGTCAATGTTTAACATGTCAACAAATAAAGGCGGAACATCAAAGACCGGCAGGGACATTACAGCCTTTGCCAATACCTGAGTGGAAGTGGGATCATATTACGATGGATTTCGTTATTGGCCTACCAAAGACTGTAAAAGGTTATGATGCTATTTGGGTTATAGTCGACCGGTTGACTAAGTCTGCTCATTTTCTACCCATAAGCTCGATGTTTTCCCTGGAGCGATACGCAGAAATATATATACAAGAAATTGTTCGACTCCACGGGATTCCATTATCAATTATTTCGGATCGAGATTCGCGATTCTTATCAAACTTTTGGAAGAGTCTGCAGAAAGCAATGGGGACTAAATTATCTTTTAGTACGGCTTATCATCCTCAGACGGATGGTCAGTCAGAACGAACTATTCAGACTTTGGAAGACATGTTACGAGCATGTGTTTTGGATTTTAAAGGAAAATGGAGCAAATATTTGCCACTGATCGAGTTTTCTTATAACAATAGTTATCATGCAATATTGGGATGGCACCGTATGAAGCTTTATATGGGCGAAAATGTCGATCTCCCATACATTGGGATGAAGTTGGTGAACGTGCAATGTTAGGACCTGACATGCTTCAAGAGATGTCTGAGGCAATAGCCAAGATACGAGAAAGAATGCAAATGGCTCGAAGTCGACAAAAGAGTTATGCAGATCAAAGACGTAGACCGTTAGAATTTGAAGTTGATGACTGGGTGTTTTTGAAAGTATCTCCAATAAAAGGTGTGAAACGGTTTGGGCGAAAGGGTAAGTTGAGCCCAAGATATATTGGACCTTTTAGAATAATTAAAAGAGTCGGTGAAGTAGCTTACCAACTGGAACTACCAGCCTCATTGGCACAAGTTCATGATGTTTTCCATGTATCGACATTGCGAAAATATGTCGCTGACCCGAATCATGTTTTGATAAATGAATTTCTATACCAACAGCTCAAGCCAGATTTAAGTTAAGAAGAGAAGCCAGTGGAGATTTTAATGTATGAAGTGAAGAGACTTCGAAATAAAGAGATTCCGTTGGTGAAAGTACTGTGGCAGAATCAGTCAAGTGAGGAAGCTACATGGGAACGTAAAGATGATATGAGAAGTCGCTATCCAGGATTGTTTCAACTAACCTGATTTCGGGGGCGAAATCCTTTTTAAGGGGGAAGAATGTAATACCCGGGTCCCGTGCGTAAGTTGGCCAATAAATTTGCATGCATATTATGTGTCTATGTGATTTTATATTTAGTAATTATTTAATTTCGTGAGTACATGATATCTAATATTATAAGTTTGAAATTTAGGGTTTGTACAACTGAAGTTTATAGTGTTTTATAAGAATCTCGAAAGATTTTTGGTAACAATTAGGAAAATGTCGAAATGAGGATTGAAGTGAAATTTGAATGAGAATGTCGACATGAGTTTATTGAATTTAGGATAATGCTTTGATATTTGTCTCGACATCTTATATATATAGATACATGTTGATTGGGAAATCGATAGTGAGATTTGTGAGATGGATTCGAGATTTAATTATAAAGATTGGGATAAGTCCAAACAATTGAAACTAAAGTAAAAGTAGAAAGCAACTTAAACTTAAGATAATAATATATTAAGCATCATATGTAGGGATTAGGACATATTAATTTCACATGGCTCGACAATTTAGCTAACAAGAAAAGTAAAATGAAGATGAGGATTAGGTTAATGTCTTTTGTCATTTATCTATTGTTGCACTCAAATTGATAAATTAAGATAGAAAGATAAACATTCTTTTGATAGTTGACGAGAACTTAGAATTAAAAGAGAGAAAGAAAAGTTTGAACAAGTTGAAGTCGAAATTGAGCTTGGAGTAGGTATAAACTTCTTACCTTAATTTTTATGTTTTAACTATGATTATATTTTAGGTTATGTTAATTTGGAAGTTGCATAAAATCGTGTTTTATATGGATTTCGAGTTTTTAGGGTTTTTGATTTTTGAAAAGGGAAGAACATCATTAAGAGTTGGGTATGTTTTTAAGTGTTCTTATGATTTTTTAAAGTGTTTTAATTTATAAGGTTTTGATCGAAAGTTTATTTAGGGTTTTGAAGTAAATAGTGTTTAGAATTTGGGAAGATTAGGTTTGTTTAATGTCGACATGTTAATGTGAGGAGGATGTCGAATTAAATAAAGATGTCGATATAGATCACTAAGAAATGTCGAGATGTGAGGAGAATTTTGAGTGTGTCTTAGGTGAAGTGGGGTCGAGATTATCATGGAATGCCAAGATTCATTGTATAATATGATAAATGTCGAAACCTTGAATAATAAAGAATGATGTCGACATGAGTATTATGTATCTTGTGTAGTTAAAGATGTCGAATAAAATAAGATTGTAAGATGTTGATATGGTTTCGAGTTTTTTTAAAAAAATGTCGAGACCTTATATGAAATGTCGAGTGTTATTTGGAAAATGTCGAAATCTTATATGAAATGTCGAGTGTTATTTGGAAAATGTCGAAATCTATCCAACAATGAATATCGAGATCTATATATATATTTTATAACATGAGATATCGAAGATGATTTTGAGAGTATTATAAGGATGTCGAAATGTGTCTTGTGCAGTTGAGAATATCGAGGTATATATCGAAATGTTTAGGTGATGTTATCTCGACATTGTTATAAATTTTGAAAGTAAATATCAAAGAAGATTTCGAGAAGCTATTAGGATGTCGAAAGGTTATTGTGAGAAGAATGTCGAAGTGAATAGGTGGAGTAGTTTCGAAATTTTTATGCATGTTAAAAGAGAATAACGAGTAAGATGTCGAGTGGTTGTGAATAGTGATTTCGAGATTTTAAATGATAATGTCGAGTAAGAAGATGTCGATATGTTTGTGATATAGTTTCGATATTTATAAGAATTTTTGACATAGAATCTCGAAATATGTTGATGAATTTGAAACAAGATGTCGAACCTTTGTACATACATATCGACATTTATTTTATTAATGATATCGAGATTTATGTATAATGTCGAGATATTAATATCTTGAAATCCTTAAGTGCTGTTCGAGATTTATTAACATGTCGAGATCTATCTCTGAAATGGTATTTCCCAATTTAGGTTAAGTTATAAATTTTAGGGTTTCGAAATTTATAAAAGTAAAAACTAGGATTTTCAAATTAAGCTAATTTCATGAAATTATAATTAAATTAACGAACTCTAATTTTATATGTTTCTATAATTAGGGTTTGAAGGTTAGCGATTTAACCGTACAATAAGCTAAGGATATCAGGTAAGTGGGAATTTCACCTACAACACATAAATTGATTGATATGTGTATTACTACGTGATTAATTGCTTCGATGAATACATGGTATGTGAATTATCTGTTATATGCGATTGTTTGGAATATTTATTGTTGCATTATTTATGTAGCATGATCATGTGCACGCACGAATTAATTTGGGTATTTTGAGGAATGAGCGTGCATTATATTACTCGAGTGGAAAGCGAGTTATATGTAATGGAGATAGATGAGAATATAGCTACTTCTACAAAGGCACCATGACGGGGGTAAAACCGTCGAGTATATTTACCTAAATTATTTAGGTATTGGGAAGGCACGTAGTATAACTATAGTGCCAGGGAAGTAATTTGATAGAGGGGCGACCTGGTGAATGATAAGATTGGAGATAAACCCTACTTTTATCCTAGCCAGTGTGAGGCCACTATCGTATTTTTATCCGAAGAGGATTTGAGCTCATGATATGATGGTGCGGTTAGTAAGTAGCTATGGGCCCTGATGAAAATGAGAAACAAATGAGTATGATGTGAGGATAGTATTAGAAAGCACTGGCGCGGATGCCTTTGCTATTTTGGCACGTGCATACATGCATATTTTCACTTACTGAGCTTTATAGCTCATCCCATGTTTTTATGTGTTGTAGACGTAGCAAATCCGGTACGTAAATGTTTAGATGACGAGGCTGGTCCTTCTGGAACTTCCAGTGACTTTTGAGGGTGATGTGTACATGGATGCGACCTGTGCGGCGGGCGTTATGTTTAATTATGTGTGTTTTTATGTAATACGTTTGTATTGTATGTAAAATCTGAACAATGTTTGTATTGTAAAATAGTTGAGTGTGGTGTGCTTTGTAAAATCGAAAAATTCTATCGATGTGTCCTATGTAATATATTTTATATTTTATTTAGTCACGTAAGTTAGCGTAAGAAAATAGTAGTAGATGGCGGGTCGTCACACGGGTCGGGTACCCGACATTTGCGGGTATTAAATTGGTAACCCGACCCCGACCCGACGAATGATTCTTAAGTGAATTGGTTCCATGCATCCTTGGATCGGCTTTAAGTACGCTACTACAATGCTTGCACCTCGCCTTTTGGACTTTGTCAACATCACAAAAGAACTTGTTGAAGTGCTCCCAACACATTGATATGGATGCAACCACTTTTTTATTCTTTTTCCGACCCTTTCGATTGCCTTCTATCTCATCTTCCGAATCTACGTCATCATCGATGTCCGCACTTTGACTTGGTGGAACATCACTAGCTCCAACATTAACATGAACATGATCTTCTTGTTCGAGTTCAACAGATTGTTGGGATTCTCGATTAACATCTCCATCTCCAATTTGAAAATCCCTCGTTGAACCTTCACTTGAAACAAGAGTATGACTAGCCATATGCAAATATTAACATCCAAGAGTCAAGCTATGACATGAATTCGAACCTAATTTCAACCTCGAATCCTTGACAATTACATGAAGCCCGAAATCTCACACGGCCAAATTGACACCCAAAATCAATCACCCATGATGATTCTAACAATATATAATGCTAATAGAACATTATAAATCATCATGGATTCGAAAATTGCAAGCAATCAATAAAACCCAAAATATAAAATTAGGGTTTATATACCTAACAGAAACAGATACAATGGCGTGGCAGTGACTACTGTACTGGCTGACGGCTGGGCTGAGGCGACGGCGTGGCTGAGACGATGGCGTGGGCGGCAGCAGAGGTGTGAGGGCGGCGTCGACGGCGTGGCTGAGACGATGGCCTGGGCGGCGGCAGAGATGTGAGGGCGCGGCTACTGGCTGACGGCGTCGCTTAGACGGTGGCGTGGCCGGCGCGGCGGCAGAGGCCTGAGGGCCCGGTTAGACAACGGCGACGGCGACTGTGAGTTGTATGTGTATTTGTATGTGTGTTGTATGTGTATGTGTATTTCTATTTGACTATTTCAGCCTCTGCTCTCTGCTCGACATCGATGGTAATTTAGGCTTTAAGATTTTTTTTTATTAAAAGATCGGGTCGGGTACCCGATCGGGTTTTTCGGGTAGCTTCCCGACCCGACGTATTATATCGGGTATCGGGTTTAAAACCCGATACCCAATTAAACCCGATTTTACATCCCCGATCGGGTAAAACCCGATCGGGTCCGGTCGGGTACCCGAAACCCGACCCCGATTGCCCACCCCTATCCAAATGTATGACCTAATTGGCTTAGAATATTAAATATATAATTGATTAAAGAAACATGTTAATAGATAAATGTGCATTTATTTCCGCGCCTAGCGCGCGGCTATCATCTAGTATATATATATATATATATATATATATATATATATCTCAACTAGGAGAAAAGAAAAACTTACACTCGATAAGTGTTGGGAAATCGGCCACCCTACTGAACTTTATGATCTTTCTTGGGTTTATGGTTTGAAGAAAAGAGGATTTGTTCTTGACGACGAACGAATAACAAAACAAGTGCTTAAACGAAAAAAAAAAATGGAAAAGGATTTACGTAATTAAGCCGAGCCTACATCCACGGCTGAATCTTGATCTTTTATTCAAACTACGAATGGGGATTACAAGCCTCCAGCTCTCCCCAACTCACAAGTTTTCACTCAACTCTAATTCTGGCTCGTTTACATGTTATGAACTCACTAACACTCCTACTTGAACACACTAAAGCTGTATTTATAGGGTATTGTTTCCTAACTTCTTCTTAGAGAGTGTAGAACATTCTAGCTCAAATCTTCGATTGATCTTAACCATATGAAGTGTCTAGATATTTCCCAAGCTATTATCTTGGCCTTGATTCGTTAATCCGCGTGATTCGTTAAACTCTAACGGACGTGGAGGTGTCGAGTTGCTCATTTACTCGGTCAGGGAAGCCCCCACGTCCTTAGCCAAGCACCTCACGGTTCAGCTCGGCTACTGCCAAGCATCCGTGGCCACAAGCAGCCACCTCCACGGTCGTGGAGGTGGCGAGCTGTTCTGCTCCCCAGGAATGCCCACGGCCGTGGGGCTCAATGATCCAGGTTGCGGGGATGGTTGGCGGCCTCGTTTCGCCTCGTTATCGATTTCTCGACCTCGTACTTCCGAGTTTGGCATCACCCAACCTCAACAATAAGAATGTTGGGGGACTAAAAATTTTCCTTGTTAATAATATATTATCTTGATGATTAATTGTTGCGTTGTAATATAAATCGAATTGATGAACTAGATATTGCACAACATATTAATAAAAAATTAAAAAAACAATATAGGTAACAGAAAAAATAATGAGCGCGCCTTTCGTGCGGCTGTGCGCCTCGGCACTCGTGTATATGGTATATGTTTATCTATTTTATTAAGAGCCCGTTTGGTTGGAGGGATGAGTTTAGATGGTATTAGTTTAAGTTGGATTTATATAATGGGGGTACGAGTTTTTTGTGATGTTTGGTTGATAGGATTAAGTAAAGACGTCTAATATGTTTGGTAGACGTGTTTAAATAGTATTCGAGTTTAATTAAATTGAATTACGATTTTACCCTTACACATTTTGCAATCTTCAAATCAATTCCCAATTAATTTGATAAAGCTTATCGTTTACAATCAAACTAACAAACAAGAAAGTAACCAATTTCACAAAACTCTGATAACAAAGCTACTAATCAAGGGAGAGCACAACACACATTAAAGTCAAATTTTATATACTCAAAAATAATATAGTATGTCAATCAAGCATAATTTATCCAAACCCCCTTAATCCTCTCTTATACCCTCTACCAAACACACTCTAAGGGAGAGCACAACACACATTAGAATAACCTATCCTCTAATTATTAGTATGTCAATCAAGCATAATTACCATTTTAACCTTCGTTTGAAATTTATTCCAATAATAAATAGCCTTTAAAATCAAATTTTATATACTAAAAAATAATATAGAATTAAACATATGCTATAATAATACATATAAGTTAGCTATAAAACATATCAAAGTAACTTCACATATAAGTTAATATTATATATTTCGTAGGCACACGTCGGATGTGTGAAAAAACCTAGTATAGTATATACCCGCACAAACATCAACTGTCATAGCAGTCATCAAATATCCCAAGAATCCAACGCATGCAATAACCAACTCCAACAAGGCTTTATCGTTTCGATTCCGAGCAACAGATTCATATATTGCACTAAAACTATTCACAACCTCATCACTTAGCTCATAATTTCGTCACTCAGCCAAACTAGGAAGGATCAGCTCCAGGCACTAAAGGCAAAGAAGAAGAAGCATCATCATCATCATCATCATCCTCCTCCTCCCGAGGAATCTGCTGCTGCACATCGCTCTCAACAACTTTTCCGTCCACAAAACCATTTTTGAACACGTCGTAATTCGTTGTCTCCATAGACATAAACGGCCGTTCGCCGAGAACCCTAATCAAATCATCTTGGTGGAGCGTTTCTTTCTCTAGAAGAAGCTCAGCGATCTCGGCTATTTTCTCCTTGTGTTCCTCGACCAGCTTTAGAGTTCGATCGTACGCCTTTGCAACCCATTCTCTAACTTCGCCGTCGATGATGGCCGCCGTTTTGCTGCCATAGGGTTTCGACATTTCGAACCCATCCTCCCTCTGAGGGAAGGAGAGTAGGCCCACCTTTTCGCTGAAGCCGTAGATTGCCACTTGAGCGTATGTCATCTTGGTCACTTTCTCAAGGTCGTTTTGAGCCCCCGTCGATATTTTGCCTAGTAAAACCTGGGTTTGCCAAGGATTTCGAGAAAGGTTGAATTTTTTTTTTTTAAATTAATTTTTTTGGGGAAGAATCAAGGGTCACGACGTATAATGTCCTAAATTGTTTAATTTTGAAAGTTATTCTCCGTGTGATGCCAAACCCCTAAATTCGATGTTTCTATAATACGGGACTGGAAAAATGCCTTTTTTATAGTACTCACACGTTGAAAAATTGAACCTTTGGAACAAAGAAAGAACGGAGAAAAAGTGCACGTAACAAACCTGCTCAGCGGCTCGACCTCCCAGGGTCATGCAAGTCATGTCGAGGAGCTGCTCTTTGGTCAGCAGAAGGTTCTCGTTAGGCACATACTGGGCGAACCCAAGGGCTGCAGTCCCACGTGGCACGATGGTCACCTTCAGCAACGGCTCGGCGTGCTCAAGGAACCATCCCGCCACAGCATGGCCCGACTCGTGGTACGCCACAGTTCGACGCTCGAGCTTGCTTATGACCTATTCCCACAAAAAAAATGACGTCTTTATTCATATCATCATAGCTCGAATCAAGAAACACGGGTAAGGAATAGAAAAACGACCCACCCTATTTTTCTTCTCAAGGCCGCCGATGATTCTATCTATCGCTGCGTCAAAGTGCTCCATATCGACCAGCGTCTTATCACCCCTCGCAGCAATTAGCGCCGCTTCATTACAAACATTGGCAATATCAGCGCCTGCAAAGCCAGGCGTGAGGGCCGCGAGCCTCTGGGAATAGTACGAAGGCTCGTGGTCGAGCTTGATCTTCTTCAGATATATCTGAAATATCTGCTCCCGCCCTTTGATGTCGGGCTTATCGATGCTGATCTGGCGATCGAATCGCCCGGGCCTCAGAAGGGCTTTGTCCAAAATATCGGGCCTATTGGTCCCTGCCAAGACGACCACGCCCGAAGCCGTGGCGAATCCATCCATTTCGACGAGCAGTTGGTTGAGCGTGCTCTCGCGCTCATCGTTGGAGCCTGCGAACCCGCCCCGCCCTCGGGCCCGCCCAATGGCGTCAATCTCGTCGATGAACACTATGCTCGGAGCGCACTGCCTCGCCTCTTGGAAAAGGCTTCTGACCCTCGACGGCCCCACGCCGACGAACACCTCCATGAAGTCTGAGCCCGATATGGTCAGGAAAGGCACGCCCGACTCACCTGCGGTCGCTTTTGCTAGTAGGGTTTTGCCCGTCCCGGGCGGGCCCACCAATAGGGCGCCTTTGGGGATTTTGGCGCCCAAATCCTTGTACGTTTTGGGGTTCTTTAGAAAGTGAACGAATTCCATGATTTCTTGCTTTGCTTCGTCGCAGCCAGCGATGTCTTTGAAGTAAACCTGATAAAAGGAAAATCATCAGGCAAAGAAAAAAAGGACGAAGTTCGCGAAAATAGAATGCAGAGGTTACTAACCTTGTCTTTTGCGTTTTTATCGACTTTAGTGAAGGGCGCTTTTCCGATGCCGAATATTCCTTTTGCGCCCTTTCCGCCGTCGCCTCCCATTCCTAGACCGCTTTGCATTCTTCGGGCCAAGAATAAGAGAGAGCACAATAACAGTAGTGTAGGGGCCAATCTCATCGGCTCGCTGAGCCAAGCTAATTCAGACACGTAAGTGACGGTGACGTAATCGTGTGGATCGATCCCCAAAGACTCTTGAGCCTCTTGAAGCTTATCTTCGAAAACGTCGACACTCCCAATGGTAATGTAGTATTTATGGTGAGTGGGTTTTTCTGTCCCTGAGATATCCCTAGTGGGCTGCAGAAGGTCGGGTGTGTTTACGGTGGATTCTTGAATGGCTTGATTTCGAGGAGAGTCTCTCACGTATACTGTAGCAACAGATTTGTTGGAAACAACTATGCGATCAACTAGGCCTGGCTCGAGAAGCTTGTTTCTGAAGTCCTGGAAACTAATCTGCAATCAAGAAAATACGGATCAAACACTATTTTGCGTAAAGAAACAAAAGAGTACGTTGTCAACGGTCATAAATGTTAGAAACTGCTTTGCTTTCATGTGCCACACTGCTAATGACCGTCAAGGTTCAATAAAATAATTATAGACTTCATAGGCTCGTAGATATAGTTATAGTCTAATGCGTGAACTTAAGTTCCCGTCCGCAACCAGAAGATGACTCGGAATCGACAAAATAATAAAACTTTAAACACAAATAAGTGAAATAGATGATACTACCGCAACTCGTAATAAGGATGGGCCTTCAATAAGTTACACCCACAGTAGATATTACCATGGCGCAGTGACTTTTATTATCAGATCTTAATGGATACCATCATTACCATGGGGTAAACACAAAGGGATCAGAAATCATAAAAGCACCACGCGTTTCATGATTAATAGATTGTATCAAGCATAGAATTTGAAACAACAAGATTCTCATGTAAACTGCAAACTGGAATTAGATAGATTTTACTTACAGGTATCATGATCAGTATTCAGTAATTATGACAGGTTCAGAAAAAAGTAAAGAAAACAACAGCACTTGATAAATTTATATTAATATTGAAGTTTTAGAAGTCATGGAGAGAATGTTGACCTGCTTCTCTTCGCGAGACTTAAGTGTCATTACAAAGAGAACCAAAGCGACCACCGCCAATGATTCACTAATATTTTGCAAGGTCTTGATAGAAACGTTCTCCATGAAATATTCAGTAAAAGGGCCACGGTCTTCTGTTTTTCCCTCCTCTGACATCAAACAAAAAGAGAAGAAAATTAAGACAAACTTACGAGCAGTCTCTGACTAAGATAATGAGCCCCATAGTGTAACACAATATCTATTTAGCTTCCGTAAAACATTTTGGAATGAGGTGAAATAACAGTGAAACTAAAACTTGTACAGCTAGTTTTTTCCGTCAATGTTTCAACTCTAGATTTGATTCCGAAAAGAAACTTGAAATAAACAAATAACTGTATGGTGCACTCGACGCACCTCTAGACTTTGAGTTCTGTTCATTCTGTTTTGGTACTTCCTTCTTATCTTTCGCATAATAATTCTCATAATCTAGGAAACTCGACGCAACAACCAAAGTTCATTAGGAAACTTGTCATCGCAGCTCGTAAACTTAAGAAGGGGGCCAAAACAACCAAGGAATAAGCACATGCTTACTTTTCTTCTTAGGAGTTTTACTTGAGAAATATCGACTAATCCTTTGATTAGCCAGAAAATAGCGAAAACCCGATGAATAAGCTCGGGCATCAGATCCTATCTTTGCTCTGCTTGCAGATAAATAACCCCTCACGAACCCTAATTTTCCATGAAACTGATTGATAAATTGATTGTTAAAAGCACTGGCATTATTTGCCACATAAACTTCCTTATTCCATAACAAGAACCTCCCTTGATTAACCCCCCCACTCGAATTCTGCAAAGGCCAAACAAAACCACGAAAGTGTTACCCAAATGTTCGCATACAAAAGAAAACAGCTAAAATACATACATATATGTAACAAAACCACAAACTTAAGTAATTTCTACCACGCATCATTAATTACATATAATACGAAGATACCGTATCATTAAGAATCGATTGGTCGCCAGGGAAGAAGTTTAGCCATGGAGCATGAACTGACCTTTACACGAGAAGAACGAGCCATCGAACTCCCAATTCTAGAAAAAACCATCCTTGACGCTCGATTCCGCACCGGGTTATGAGAAATTCCCCTCAAATTGAAACTGAAACCAACAATCGAAGCAAAAGGGTAACTGATACGCGAGACGAAAGCAAAAATGGGTGGAAAATATCAATCCAAAGATGAATCGACTCTTTCAAACAGCACAGAGTGAGACAGAGAACGGGGAAATTTCGATAAAGAGAACGATTCGTAACGGGAAAATTTGATAAAGAGGAACGATTCATAACAGTTTTTAAAAAAAAGGTTACGGGGTTCAAAATGACCAAAATACCCTTACTAGAAAACTGGTTAAGAAGATTAATTATGAAAAAGTTACGGTAAGCGAATCATTAACTGGACAACTAATCAAGTAATTTATTCGAGTGACATACCAACTCGAATACGTTATTAGAATAATAACTTCACTACATACGACTAATCGAATAAGATGCGTGACTCATTTAATTAATTAAACGATTTTCTGCTTTATTCGAAAAATTTAACGAATATACTTTTCGAGTTGTCAACTCCAATAAGAAACTCGGATAAAATTAATTTTATAAAAGGTGAAAGGTAAACTTAGCAAACCATTCGAACCCTTAACTCTTATAAACGTCCGGCGATTCGAAGTTATTCTCCCACTCGGAAATCGAAAACGCAAACCAGAAACTAATCATTCGATCATCAATTGCGAAAACTAAAACGAAAGCACCGTCTATGCCTCAACGCAACAAGGTACGATGAGCAAATCGAAGCGGTCGAGTCACGGTGAGTTAAATCATTCGTTTCTCATGTTAAATCGGTCGATTTTAATGTTAAATCGTTGGGTAAACGTCGTAATCGATCGGATTTTTTGTGTAATTCGTGATTTGCGATTATTCTAGTTTTTATTCTAGTAAATAGGGTTAGAATAATAAGTGCCCTTATTCGAGTTTCATTTTACTCGAATAACAGAGAATTTCGGTGTTTTTTTTTGCATTTTCAGATCTATTTTTCCGACGAAGATGGCGGCGCAAAATTTCTACCATGCCACCCTTACATTGAACGCAAAGTACATCTTAGTAGCCGAATGCATTCGTACCTTTTTGAACGAAGATGAATTGGCGGAGATGGTCAACAGGACTCAGTTCGGGAATCTAATAAAGGTGGCCCGTAACCACTACAACTCGAATATGCTTTTGTGGTTTTTGATGAGCCGACAGGTGGAGTATATGCCTGAGTCGCAGGAGTTTTGGATGGTCGTTCGTGGGCGACCATTACGATTTTCGTTGGTCGAGTATTGCCTGATCACGGGCCTCGATTGTGGCGCTGCCGATCCGGTGATACCGTCATGGAACGGGTTAATAATGAGGCATTGGCCTGGTATGATTATCCTATTCTTTTTTTATCATTTTGAATCATTTTTACTTCGATTTCAAAAACTAACGTTTGCTTTATGGCTCGTAGGCAAGCCCGTTATATATTTTCACGATTTGGATGTAAAAATGGATGAAATGATGTGTCATGCTGCCGCCGATGGAGACTCGGGCGTGAATATCGAGAAATTGAAGATCGCGGCACTTTATTTTGCCGTCGGGGTACTAGGGAGGTGCCGAGTGAAGAAGGACTTGATCGTTAAGAGCGAGTGGCTCTGTCTGGTAGAGGATTTTGATCGCTTCAACGAATATCCTTGGGGAAGGATAGCTTTCGAGGAGGTCGTTTATGGTCTGAACAAAGACCTGTTGGAGAAGCACATTGACATGACTTCGAAGGGAAAAACCCATACGACCTTCGATATTAGCGGCTTCGTCCAACCGCTTCAGGTAAGTAATTTTGCTTTATTTAGGCCATATTATATTTTTTTTAACTTATATTTACTCTCTTTTATAGGTTCTGGCGTACGAGTGTTGGCCGAGCGTCGGGGCTGAATTCACAGTGAGGAGAACTGGTGAGAGACTCCCGATACCCCGAATATGCCATTGGAAGACCAGATTTTTTGCCAAGAGTTCTGCTCCGTCGTGGGAAGCGGTCGAGCGTGCATTCCATGCCGGGGAGATGGATGTAAGTATATATGTTTATTTATAATATGGAATTAGAGTTGTACATCGCTAATTAGATTGAGATGTTTTAACTTGTACAAATACACAGAATGTGCGGTATTGGCTTACACCAAACTGATGTGGAAGTCAATTCAAGGCACTTCCGCACGGTCGCCGGCTTTTATGGCAGCAGGGATGACGCTGTAGTTTGATCCCAAAGGATAGTGGAGCATCTTCTAAATGGGATGGAGGTCTACTGCAGTGACCATCGGCTTGCTCTATCTCCTCCTCCGCGGTCTTCTCCTCCGCGGTCTTCTTCTCTGCGGGTCTCTCCTCCTCCTGCTTCTTCTAGCTCAATAGTCGCCCATATCGATAGAAGAATGGATAGGCTGGAGGCTGAGGTTAGGGATATCCGGACGGAGATTAGGGAGCTATGTTTGATCGTGCTCGAGGGTATGTCTTACTTAATGTTTATTTTATAAAATTATATTGATATTACGTAATACTCCCGTTTTGTAGTCATCGAGACCCTGAGGCCGACAACGGTACGGGATATTGTGAGGTCCTATGATCGGGACACGCCTCCTTCGCTGCGGTTCGACACGCCAATGTTCGTTCGCAGAGGCGTCCTCCCGAACATTGGCGTGTCGAACCGCAGCGAAGGAGGCGTGTCCCGATCATAGGACCTCACAATACCGTACCGTTGTCGGCCTCAGGGTCTCGATGACTACAAAACGGGAGTATTACGTAATATCAATATAATTTATAAAATAAACATTAAGTAAGACATACCCTCGAGCACGATCAAACATAGCTCCCTAATCTCCGTCCGGATATCCCTAACCTCAGCCTCCAGCCTATCCATTCTTCTATCGATATGGGCGACTATTGAGCTAGAAGAAGCAGGAGGAGGAGAGACCGCAGAGAAGAAGACCGCGGAGGAGAAGACCGCGGAGGAGGAGATAGAGCAAGCCGATGGTCACTGCAGTAGACCTCCATCCCATTTAGAAGATGCTCCACTATCCTTTGGGCTACAGCGTCATCCCTGCTGCCATAAAAGCCGGCGACCGTGCGGAAGTGCCTTGAATTGACTTCCACATCAGTTGGTGTAAGCCAATACCGCACATTCTGTGTATTTGTACAAGTTAAAACATCTCAATCTAATTAGCGATGTACAACTCTAATTCCATATTATAAATAAACATATATACTTACATCCATCTCCCCGGCATGGAATGCACGCTCGACCGCTTCCCACGACGGAGCAGAACTCTTGGCAAAAAATCTGGTCTTCCAATGGCATATTCGGGGTATCGGGAGTCTCTCACCAGTTCTCCTCACTGTGAATTCAGCCCCGACGCTCGGCCAACACTCGTACGCCAGAACCTATAAAAGAGAGTAAATATAAGTTAAAAAAAAATATAATATGGCCTAAATAAAGCAAAATTACTTACCTGAAGCGGTTGGACGAAGCCGCTAATATCGAAGGTCGTATGGGTTTTTCCCTTCGAAGTCATGTCAATGTGCTTCTCCAACAGGTCTTTTTTTTTACATTTTCGCCTTCATGATTGTTTCCTCCACTGCCTTCTCCTCTAGTTCTAACCATGTTGTCTCTCTTACCCTATCAGTCCCTAAGGCCAATAAATTATGCAATGCAAGAATTCATAATACCACAAACTTACAATCAAGGCTGTCTTCCGTGCTTTTGAGTGTGTGTACATGGACAGTCTACAGAAACTGCAATCGAAGCTCTGATACCAACCTGTGATGACCCGCCACTACTACTATTTTCTTACGCTAACTTACGTGACTAAATAAAATATAAAATATATTACATAGGACACATCGATAGAATTTTCGATTTTACAAAGCACACCACACTCAACTATTTTACAATACAAACATTGTTCAGATTTTACATACAATACAAACGTATTATATAAAAAACACATAATTAAACATACGCCCGCCGCACAGGTCGCATCCATGTACACATCACCCTCAAAAGTCACCGGAAGTTCCAGAAGGACCAGCCTCGTCATCTAAACATTTACGTACCGGATTTGCTACGTCTACAACACATAAAAACATGGGATGAGTTATAAAGCTCAGTAAGTGAAGATATGCATGTATGCACGTGCCAAAATAGCAAAGGCATCCGCGCCAGTGCTTTCTAATACTATCCTCACATCATACTCATTTGTTTCTCATTTTCATCAGGGCCCATAGCTACTTACTAACCGCACCATCATATCATGAGCTCAAATCCTCTTCGGATAAAAATACGATAGTGGCCCACACTGGCTAGGATAAAATTAGGGTTTATCTCCAATCTTATCATTCACCAGGTCGCCCATCTATCAAATTACTTCCCTGGCACTATAGTTATACTACGTGCCTTCCCAATACCTAAATAATTTAGGTAAATATACTCGACGGTTTTACCCCCGTCATGGTGCCTTTGTAGAAGTAGCTATATTCTCATCTATCTCCATTACATATAACTCGCTTTCCACTCGAGTATATAATGTACGCTCATTCCTCAAAATACCCAAATTAATTCGTGCGTGCACATGATCATGCTACATAAATAATGCAGCAATAAATATTCCAAACAATCGATATAACAGATAATTCACATATTCATCGAAGCAATTAGTCACGTAGTAATACACATATCAATCATTTATGTGTTGTAGGTGAAATTCCCACTTACCTGATATCCTTAGCTTATCGTACGGTCAAATCGCTAACCTTCAAACCCTAATTATAGAAACATATAAAATTAGAGTTCGTTAATTTAATTATAATTTCATGAAATTAGCTTAATTTGAAAATCCTATTTTTACTTTTATAAATTTTCGAAACCCTAAAATTTATAACTTAACCTAAATTGGGAAATACCATTTCAGAGATAGATCTCGACATGTTAATAAATCTCGAACAGCACTTAAGGATTTCAAGATATTAATATCTCGACATTATACATAAATCTCGATATCATTAATAAAATAAATGTCGATATGTATGTACAAAGGTTCGACATCTTGTTTCAAATTCATCAACATATTTCGAGATTCTATGTCAAAAATTCTTATAAATATCGAAACTATATCACAAACATATCGACATCTTCTTACTCGACATTATCATTTAAAATCTCGAAATCACTATTCACAACCACTCGACATCTTACTCGTTATTCTCTTTTAACATGCATAAAAATTTCGAAACTACTCCACCTATTCACTTCGACATTCTTCTCACAATAACCTTTCGACATCCTAATAGCTTCTCGAAATCTTCCTTGATATTTACTTTCAAAATTTATAACAATGTCGAGATACCATCACCTAAACATTTCGATATATACCTCGATATTCTCACTGCACAAGACACATTTCGACATCCTTATAATACTCTCAAAATCATCTTCGATATCTCATGTTATAAATATATATATAGATCTCGATATTCATTGTTGGATAGATTTCGACATTTTCCAAATAACACTCGACATTTTCATATAAGATTTCGACATTTTCCAAATAACACTCGACATTTCATATAAGGTCTCGACATTTTTTTAAAAAAACTCGAAACCATATCAACATCTTACAATCTTTTTTATTCGACATCTTTAACTACACAAGATACATAATACTCATGTCGACATCATTCTTTATTATTCAAGTTTTCGACATTTATCATATTATACAATGAATCTTGGCATTCCATGATAATCTCGACCCCACTTCACCTAAGACACACTCAAAATTCTCCTCACATCTCGACATTTCTTAGTGATCTATCTCGACATCTTTATTTAATTCGACATCCTCCTCACATTAACATGTCGACATTAAACAAACCTAATCTTCCCAAATTCTAAACACTATTTACTTCAAAACCCTAAATAAACTTTCGATCAAGACCTTATAAATAAAAAACACTTTAAAAAATCATAAGAACACTAAAAACATACCCAACTCTAATGATGTTCTTCCCTTTTCAAACATCAAAAACCCTAAAAACTCGAAATCCATATAAGACACGATTTTATGCAACTTCCAAATTAACATAACCTAAAATATAATCATAGTTAAAACATAAAAATTAAGGTAAGAAGTTTATACCTACTCCAAGCTCAATTTCGACTTCAACTTGTTCAAACTTTTCTTTCTCTCTTTTAATTCTAAGTTCTCGTCAACTATCAAAAGAATGTTTATCTTTCTATCTTAATTTATCAATTTGAGTGCAACAATAGATAAATGACAAAAGACATTAACCTAATCCTCATCTTCATTTTATTTTTCTTGTTAGCTAAATTGTCAGAGTCATGTGAAATTAATATGTCCTAATCCCTACATATGATGCTTATTATTATTATCTTAAGTTTAAGTTGCTTTTCTACTTTCACTTTATTTCAATTGTTTGGACTTATCCCAATCTTTATAATTAAATCTCGAATCCATCTCACAAATCTCACTATCGATTCCCAATCACATGTATCTATATATATAAGATGTCGAGACAAATATCAAGCATTATCCTAAATTGAATAAACTCATGTCGACATTCTCATTCAAATTTCACTTCAATCCTCATTTTCGACATTTTCCTAATTGTTACAAAAATCTTTCGAGATTCTTATAAAACACTATAAACTTCAGTTTTACAACCCTAAATTTCAAACTTATAATATTAGATATCATGTAGTCACGAAATTAAATAATTACTAAATATAAAATCACATAGACACATAATATGCATGCACATTTATTGGCCAACTTACGCACGGGACCCGGTAATTACAACCCGAAAACCCGAAACCGACAAACCCGACCCGATCCCACCCCTACATTTGAAGTACACATCCCTAAATATAATTAAAATTACATTGAGATAGAGCAAATCCAAAAGACAAGCAAGAACTAACAAACTACTCGACTTATACATAACGTTGTTCATCTACAATCAAAGGTTTGTGCTTGATATTTCCGAGGCAATCGATAGTTCCTGAGGCCGAAATCCAAGAATAATATGTAAGTCTTGCTTACAATCTCATTCACATAAGAATTGCAGGAATCGAACAATGACCAGAATCTTCTCATAAAATGAAGAGAATTCTTCTCAAATCTCGATAGATTGACTTTTCAATCCATAGTAGCATGTATTACTTTTAAAGAAATAAGCTATCTTTCATTACCTCGTATGGTTTAGTGATATGTTGCGTTCATAACTTTTACTCATGTATTTGTAGAAGATAATGCACATCGTTAAAGGTGGAACAATTAACAGCCAAACTGTTGGGGTTGAACGGTAATTTTCGGGCACAGCGGAATGTTGATTTTGGACTCGCGACAATTTTGTTGGACAATATAAAACCAAAATGACGCAAAGAGAACGCGAGATTTTTACGTGGTTCGGCCAATACCGCCTACCTCCACGGAGAGACAATAGTTTCACTATATTTGAGAATATTAGACCGTTCAAAATAACGCTCGTGTTTAAACCCAACCCGAGACCCTTACCCACCCGGGTAATGTTTTTTATACATATTCCCAATTACCCAGTAAAACTAAAAACCCGCTCTCACCCTTATCCACTCGGATAAGTTTACCTCTCACTGTTACTCTCTAACTGAACTTCTCACTTGATTTGGGATTATAATAACTGAAGATCCTCAGCCTATTTATAGATGTCTTCAGCTCTTCTGGACCACTCGAAACCGGTGACCAGGAATTCGCCGCGTCGCCAGTTGATATGGGCCGCTCATTCTTTATCTTTACAATTTTTCTTTTTCTTTTATATATATAAAATAATATTATAATATTATATTAATATTATTTTATTATTATTATTTTTTTCAAACCTGGCGGCTGGCCTAACAATTCTCCCCCGTCAGCCGCATTTGACACCTACCCGAGCACCGTCTTCAGCACCGTCAAGCACTCATCCCAGCGAGTCTGTCTGAGAGTAACTCGTTCGTAATTACCACGAACGTCCATTGGCCTTTCTTGTATCAGTTACACATATTCGAATCAAGAATTCAGGTCCTACCCACTTGATTCATCACGCGGCCAATCCTGTGCACTGCCGAACCGACTCTACCCTCGATTCTGAAGAGGGACTTCGACGCAACCCCTTCTCCAGCAGGAATTTCCTTCTCACCATCGTCTGCCATTCCACCATGCGCGCGCGACTTTCGTGAACCCATCGAAGCCAGAGTGTTTTGTACCACACTCCCGTCCAGACGATACAAACCACCACGCTCTTCTCCCTTCAGTAGGACTTTTTTGCCACGTGTGATTTTACAGACTCCCCCTGCTATGAAACTCCCATAGCCCTTGGAATCTTACTGGCTCAAGGATATTAAATCCTTTCGTAACTTTGGGGCAAAGATCACACCACCCAAAGCTTGCACCGCTCCGTCAGTCATTTTGATCTTCACAGTTCCAACATCATGAACCGCATGACGGTATCCATCAGCCATGGAAACCGAACCTCTTCGCATCTTCTGGAACGTATCAAAATATTTTCTTTCGGAGCAAATATGGTACTTCGATCCCGAATTCAATATCCATTCATCATGAGAATGAGCGCCATCATTGTAGACTGTGAGAACGTCTACAACATCATCCGTATCTTGTGCTATCATGGTTGTGGAATTTTTCTCGCCGTTCTTGTCCGTCCTCCAAGTCAGACAGTTCCTCTTGATGTGTCCTGGCACACCACATTTGTAGCATACGATGCCCTTTCCCGCCATTCCTTGATTTGGACATGCTGCTACATCCAAATTCTCTGGCATGGAATCTTCCTCTACGATTCTTCCCATGTATAGCCAACGCCGAATTTTGGCTATCTCCATAATTTGATCGTCTGCTCTTTTCATGCGCCATAAGAGTTGACTGCACATCCACCATCTTCACCGTCGTCTTTCCGTACAAGATGGTTGTGACCAAATTATCATAAGAACCAGAAAGTGAGGTAAGAAGTAAAAGGGCTTTATCTTCTTCTTCTCCAACTTTACATCAACTTTGACAAGTTGATCCACAAGTCCGTTGAACACGCTAATGTGATCCATGAGATTCCCACCTTCCTCCATCTTCAGCCGTACAACTCCCGCTTTAGATCTAACTTTGTGGTTAAGTTTTTCCCGAGGTGCAGCTCCTCCAACTTCGCCCACAAGTCTGGTGCAGAATCCTCATTAACACATTATTAATAATGTTATCCGCAATGTACAAACGGATTGTGCTGACACATCTTGATCCCATATCTCCCAGTCTTCTTTTGTCATTTTCTCCGGCTTTGCCGTGTCCCCTTTCAAAGATTTAGCCAGACCTTGGAGAAAAAGGATATCCTTCACTCGTCTCTACCACGGAGTGAAACTCCCCGTACCATCAAATTGCCGCACTTTGAAACTGCTTTCCGTCGCCATTATCCTTGCAGAGATTCAACAGCTTCGCCCGACACTAGCTCCCCCGTAACGATAAACCTTCCTGATATCTTTTTCTGATGTGGAAGATCAGACAAAGCTGCAACCACAGAGCATACTCAGAATATCATTAGGCTTGGCTCTGATACCACTTGTTGGGGTTGAGCGGTAATTTTCGGGCACAGCGGAAGGTTGATTTTGGACTCACGACAATTTTGTTGGACAATATAAAACCGAAACGACGCCAAAAGAGAACACGAGATTTTTACGTGGTTCGGCCAATACCGCCTACCTCCACGGAGAGACAATAATTTCACTATATTTGAGAATATTACACCGTACAAAATAACGCTCGTATTTAAACCCAAACCCGAGACCCCTTATCCACCCGAGTAATGTTTTTGTACCTATTCCCAATTACCCAGTAAAACTAAAAACCCACTATCACCTTATCCACCCGGATAAGTTTATCTCTCACTATTACTCTCTAACTGAACTTCTCACTTGATTTGGGATGATAATAACTGAAGAATCCTCAGCCTATTTATAGATGTCTTCAGCTCTTCTGGACCACTCAAAACCGGTAGCCAGGAATGCGACGCGTCGCTCAGTTCTGGACCGCTTGAAACCGGTGGCCAGGAATCCGCCGCGTCGCCAATTGATATGGGTCGCTCATTCTTTATCTTGAAGATTTTTCTTTTTCTTTTATATATATAAAATAATATTGTAATATTATATTAATATTATTTTATGATTATTTTTTTTCTTTTTTCAACCCTGGCGGCTGGCCTAACACCAACACTACTCTAAGAAAAATGACTACGAACATTAATCATATTGGATAAATATGTGGAGTTTAGTAAGCTAAAAAAACCAGAATTTCATAAACTGTATTGTTTTTTAGCTCTCTTTTTTCCTTTATCATGAGGACACGTTTTTATAAGTTGCAGCATATGTTATGCTATCATTTTCTCGGGCCGATTTAGAGTTTCTTGCCCGGCCGGAACTCCTTTAATGTGTGGTCTGCTGATTAAAAGAGGTTGTGTTTACATACGTCGAAGGGCAAACTAATGCAAAGCCCTTGTAAACTTTTCAGTATGTGATCGATTGGAAACATGAGATGGCCTTTTCCTTACAGAATTTTTACTGAGGTGATGCGATTGACTCTTGTGTAATAATTATCATTTTTTTTCACAAATTTTTCTTGCAGGGAGAAAGAAATGGGGACGAATCTGTTCGGATCGGTTTGCGTGTTTAGAGGGGGTGAATAAACACTCGCTGTTTTTCACTCTTTTTCGGTTCTTAACCGGTTAAGTTAGAAACCAGTGCTTGATATTCTAAGTGTGACTTATGCGGAAGTGTGACCGGTCAGTGGTGACTGAAACCGGTTGCGCAGTGTGCTGTGTGTGTGATTGTTTGTGGAAAACACAACACTGTTATGGAAGTTCAGAGCTAAAAAGATCTCCTATGTCTCCTCCTTTCCCGCAAGAAAAGCTATTCTAGAAGATTTGGTTTCGATACAACCCCCGTCGTATAAACTTCTTAGCTAGACTCACACGTATAACCCCTTGGCTATACTTGCTAACTAAACCCCTAGACAACAACAGCTAGACAGCTTTTTACAGTCCGTCTCTTTCAAGAGCTCTTTACAGCCCCTTGAGAAAAGTCACTTACTTAACAGTACAGTGAGGACAATACCTGAATTTTCTTTCTTTACTTTGAGAGCTTTGAGCTTGATCTCTTGTTTGATTGCTTGTGAATAAGTGTCGTAAAGGTCTTCATGCCTCTTCTATGCTATTTATAGCTGGGCTTTGTTGAAGAAGATCGTTGTGAGATAGCTCCTCCTACCGGACAGTGTATTAAATGCTCTTTACCCAAAATGGGTACTGTCCGGTCTTTATTGCAGTTCACGGTGTGCCATTTGCTTTTTCCCTTTTAAGCTTGGCGTGACTTCAACTTGGCTCCTCCTTGCAGCCTTGCATTAAATGCTTCATCGGAAGTCTTCACCATCCCGCGCCTTGAATAATTTGGAATCTTCGTCCACGTGGCGGGTCCGGTATCTGTTTCCGATCTTCAGTGACCTTCTGGTAGCAATCTTCATCCGGTTGCTGGCGCGCTTGTTGACTGCTGACTGGTATACGGTTGCATCTTTGTCTAACAGATATACTCAGTCAGGTTTTAGGTAATCACTAAAACTGTTAATCTGAATTCTTCAAATTCACGATTTCTAACAATCTCCCCCTTTTCGGTGATTGGCATAACTCAACGAAGCAGAAAAGTATTTACTATATTAAAGGAGATTTGATACATAAACTACCATTCTATTACAACCGTTATAGCCTAAATAGTCCTTAGACTTGGTTACTTCCTCGATCAACCGATTGCTGGCCGTCTCCGATCTGTCCGGTCTGATCTGGCCATCTGCTTCGTTAGTACTGCTCTTTCTCCTCAACTAGCAGTACTCTTCTTCCCCCTTTTTGACAATGATATGTCCAATTTGGGAAAGGTAGCCCCAATTCCTCCTAAACCTCAGCTTTGCTGAGATTGTCCAGGGAGGGAGTTATCGTTGCGCAGGGGAGTCATCATTGCAGTTTTTCTCTCCTCATCAAGCGCAACGAATCTGGTAGGAGCGGAAACATCCTGCCTGGCCAGTCTAGCCCAGTTTGGCAGTCAATTCCTTTTCAACCGCTCGAAATCGTCCGTTTCTTGGTGGGTCCTCAGACTTGTCGATGTCCACCAAGAGGCTGGGTCGGGCGCCATCTGCTGTCCTTGTGTATGGCCTGCCATGCTCGCTGCATCTTCTTTTCAGCTAGTGCTCCGTGTAAGAAGCTGGAAACTGGGTCTGTCACTCTCACCTCGTCCCAGTCCACGAGAAGCTCCCTAGAGATAGCCTTTCTTGCCTTCGGCTCTTCTTTTAAGTTCTTGCTGTTCTGAAAGAACTTCTTCACTTCTTCGTATGACGGCCTGAAGGTCTTAACATATCCACCTGGATCGGTTCTCTTACTTATGTCTAGCCATTGGAGCAACTTTGAAGTGATCTGAGGAGAAGACCAGATTTTGGCTAGTGACTGCGAGGCTTATCCTGACCAAGGGTGGTGGATATTTTGGAAGTTTAGGCATTTGAGACTGAGTAGATGGTGAGTTGATGAATTTCAAAGGAGAAGGCGAGGTCCTTAAACCCTTGAGAAATTCTGTCGTGTTGTGTCAAGGGTGCAAGTAATCCAGACTATCCTTATCGTTTCAGTCAAAGCTTCGGAACTTTACGTCTTGTCAGGTGTCAGAGATTCTTTGATGACATGACAGTTCATTCATCATGCAACTCGAAGCCAGCTAAATCCAAGACATAACATATAATGTATGCATCGACGAAGTGCAATAATTGAAGGAATTCGGTCTTTACCGCACTAAGGGTTATATCTATATCCACTATTTTAAAAATGAATCCCGATTTCAGAACGTATCAGAGTTTTATAGCGCTGCTTAAAACAATATAAAGATTTATATGTTTAAGTCTCTCAGTGTATACTAACTAATGCCGACTTTGGTTGAAACCGACTGGGGTGAGTGTATGGGTCGGGATTATGAAAGAATGACCGTTTTTCGAAAAGGGTTTGCACTGAAATCATCAAAATGCAACAATTTTGTAACGTCTAGGTAGCTTTGTTATATCAATTAATTTGATACAACGTTGTTCCCCCTGACTTCATGCTAGGACCTTCTAGGATAAATCTAATAGTCCTAAAGCATTTCGAAAGAAGGTAAACTTAGCTTCGGGGAGCGGTTTTGTGAAGATGTCTGCCACTTGCCGGTCCGTTGAAATGTGCTCCAGTCTGACCTCCTTCATAAGCACATGATCTCTGATGAGATGATGCCTGGTCTCGATGCTTCATTCTTGAATGGAAGACCGGGTTTTGCGTGATTGCAATGGCACTCGTATTATCGCAGAATATTGGCGTGCCTGACTCTACTCCATAGTCTGCTAGTTGATGCTGGATCCATAGGATCTGTGAACAACATCTTCCAGTTGCTAAGTACTCCGCTTCAGCTGTTGAGGTTGCGATAGAGGTTTGCTTCTTGCTTAACCATAAGATTAGCAGGTCACGAAGGAACTGACGTGTTTCGGTGGTGCTTCTCTGGTCTATCTTGCAACCCGCGTATCCGTAAAGCCATGTAAAGATAAACTGGAATCCTAAGGGTACCATAGTCTGACGTTGACTGTTCCCTTCAGGCACTTCACTATCCTCTTGTCTACAGTGTAGTGGCTCTCCTTGGGGTCTGACTGGAATCGAGTGCGGAGGCCTACATTATAATATCCGATCTGCTGGCTGTTAGGTATAGTAGTGAACCTATTAGCCCCAGTATTTAGTTACATCTACTGTTGTTCCCCCTTCGTCCTTGTCAAGCTTGAGTGATGCGCTCATTGGAGTGGATGCTTCTGAGCAGTTCTCCATTTCGAACCTCTTCATTAGCTCATTTGTATACTTAGTTTGATTAATGAAGGTTCCTGTTTCTAGCTGCCTGACTTGCAGCCCTAGAAAGAACGTCAGTTCGCCCATCATACTCATCTCGAACTGGTCTTGCATCAGCTTGGAGAACCTCTTGCATAACTTCAGATTGGTTGATCCGAAGATGATATCATCGACATAGATTTGTACGATAAGTAGATCTTCTCCCTTTGTATATCGGAACAATTTCTTGTCTACACTGCTGATAGAAAACCCATTGCCCGATAGAAATTTGGACAGTCTCGTACCAGGCCCTAGGTGCCTGTTTGAACCCATAGAGGGCTTTCTTCAGCCGGTACACATGGTCTGGGAACTCGTGGCTGGTGAATCCGGGTGGTTGAGCCACGTAGACTTCCTCTGATATGCGTCCATTCAGAAACGCACTATTGACATTCATCTGATATACCATGAAGTCTTTATATGCAGCGTAGGCCAGAAAAATCCTGATTGCCTCCAGTCTGGCTACCGGTGCGAAGGTCTCATCATAATCTATCCCTTCCTCTTGTCGGTATCCTTGAGCTACTAGCCTTGCTTGTTCCTTACCACTTGACCATTTTCATTCAACTTGTTTTTGAACACCCACTTGGTTCCAATCACTGTCTGAGTTGGTCTTGGAACAAGCATCCAAACATCGCTTGTTTCAAACTGGTTCAGCTCATCCTGCATAGCTGCAATCCAGTCACTGTCCTGTAGTGCTTCCTCCACTTTAGATGGTTGCACTTGGGAGATGAAGGCATGGATGAATAAGTTGGAGTTAGACTGGCGCTGGTCTTTCATTGGTGCACTAGGATCACCAATGATCAGCCTCTTAGGATGGTTGAGTTTGGTTCGGTTCCACTTGATGGATTCCCGCTCGGATTGATCTTCCTCCTGAATGTTGACTGGTTCTGTTGAATCTTTTGGTATAATTTCAATCTGAGCTTCTCCCTCAGTCACCGAAGGGTTTGGTTGAGCTGGGGCTCCTTGCACTGTCTGCTCGTTTGGGACTTCAGTTGATTGGGTTCGCACAACGGTTCATCATCTTCACTGGAATCGTCTAGGTTCTGGACTTCCAGTTGATGGCTAAGCTGATTGATGTTCCGTGGGGTGATGTTCTCATGTTGAGTTTCTTCAAACACCACGTGCGGAGATTCTTCTATGCTCAGGCTTTTGCAATTGAACTTGGTATGCCCTGCTGACGGCTGAATATCCCAAGAAAAAGCCTTTGTCAGCCGGTTGTCGAAGGTGGAAAGATGATTCTTCTCATTGTCGTGGATGTAACATCTGCTTCCAAAGGTTTTGAAGTAACCGATGGTAGGGATGTTACCCGTCCAGATCTCGTAGGGCGTCTTCCCTTGACTCTTGCATATCATGGACCGATTTTGTGCGTAGCATGCGGTATTGATTGCTTCTGCCCAGAACTTCTGAGAAATGTCCGCATCTGCCAGCATTGTTGTAGCCGCTTCCTTGAGCGTCCGGTTTCTTCTTTCAGAGACCCCATTTTGCTGGGGTGTCCTGGCAGCAGATTACTCATGGCGTATGCCATGGTCATCAAGATAGGAAGTTAACACAAAATTGAGGAATTCAGTTCCTCGATCACTCCTAATTGTTCTTATCCTATCATTCCTTTCATTTTCAACTCTTTTGAAAACTTTATTAGTTCATTTGGGTTTTGATCTTTAGCTTTCAAAAATATCACCCAAGTGAATCTTGAGTAGTCATCGACTATCACTGACGTGTACCTAGTTCCCCCTAAATGGTTATCACCCAAGTGTAATAGACCTAGACACTGGTCTGAGAATAGGTTTCCTTTACTCTTAAAGGTTGATCTAATCTGTTTGCCTAGCTGACATGTTGAACAGATTTTATCTTCAACATATGTTAGTTTCGGTAAACCTTTAACTAGGTTATTCTTACTTAAGATTGATATGGTCTTAAAGTTTAAGTGATTTAGCCTTTTATCACATAGCCAACCTCTGGACTCACCGGCTACCAAACACGTAAGAATATGAGTAGTTTGCTCATTCCAGTTGATTGTGTAGGTGGTTCTTTGTCCGGTCAGTATAGTTTTCCCACCCTTGTTTTTAACAAGGCATTTATCTGTTTAAAACTGACATCATACCCGGTGTCACTCAGTTGACTTACATTAATCAGGTTATAATGCAGATTTCTATCTAAGTATACATTCCTAAGAGTTAGGTTACCATAGGTAATCTTACCTTTACCTATGGTCTCACCTTTGCCGTTATCCCCAAAGGTGATGGTCATTTTGGCGCATGGTTTGATGTTCATGAGAAGCCTTCGTTCTCTTGTCATGTGCCGACAGCAACCGCTGTCTAAAAACCAGCTGGACCGGTTGAGTTCCTGCACGTATTCCTGCAAGAGCAACTGTAGTCTTTGGTACCCATATAAACTTGGGTCCAGTCAGGGTAGACTCCTAGGGATCCAAATTTGGATTACCCTAACATATTTACCGGTTACCGGGTCGATTAGATATTTATAATTGTTATTTTTACTTTGTGACCAGTCTCGTGGGATTCTGTATTTAAGGGTTCCGGTCTATTATTATTATTGTTATAATAAGGGTTTCCATTTTGTTGTTGGGGTTTCTCCCTTCTCCGCGGGACGTTATTATTGTTATGAGTAATATTCCCTCTTACCGGTTGCGGTAACTTCCTTTTGTAGGAGACTGGGGGTTTATTATTATTTACATATCCTAGTCTAGTTCAACTGCAGCTGTTTTCCAGTTGAACTGGACTAGGGTTATAGTCGGATGGGCGTACAAAGTTTATTACCTTTGAGGGAGTAGGCGGCTGATATGATGTTGACGCCTCCTCAGTGTTCACCTGCTCTCCATAGCCAAGCCCGGTCCGGTCGTTGGCATCCTTCAACGTTCCTTGAAGGCAGTAGAGCATTTCAGACGACTTAGTCCATAACTGGACTATCGGGACAGCTTCTGGTTCTCTGAGGCCTTTTCCTCAGCTGCCTCCTTTAGCCTGTGGTTTTCTTCCTCAAGTTGGGTGATTCTCTCAACTAGAAGACCAATATTCTCCTGTACCGGCGCCTTGCCCTTTTCAGATACTTTCAGCTTTTCGTAAGACTTACAGTATTCGTCTGCCATCTTGAAGAGCGTCAAGTAGCTCTTCGTAGGTGAACTCTGGAGCTGACTGGTCGTCCTCCTCGATTGGCTGGTCCGCCATTAGGCATTCGAGTTCTTCTTCGCTCTCGTGCTCACTTAGCTCCTCTTCTGAGCTAGACTCCTCTGAATCGTTATCATCCCATCTGAGCGTAGTTTTCCCGGCCATCACTGTAATACCCAAAAAATTTATATGAGATTATTTCAATAATATTCGGAATGTATGGAGTCAATTTTCGAACATACACCAATTTCTTTCTGAGCCGAGTCAAAATTTATAATTGGACTCGAAAAATTTTAAATGGATCAAAAATACTTATGAGCCAAATAAAGGAAATAATGGCCCAAGTTACTAGGAGTTTGGTCCAATAACAATAATAACAATAATAATAATTATTATTAAAAACATAATAATAATAAGAGCCGAAAATAATAAACCAACTCCATGTGAGTTTAGTACAATAAAACAAATTCCTTACATAATAAATACACTCCTTGATTTGTCACCTCCATGTGAGCATGAGGACAAGGTAAGACCTAATGCCAACTCTTTGATTACCTTAGGACAAGATTCAAAACCAACTATCACCTAATACACATGGAGGTACATGAGGACAAGATGAATAAATAAAGGAGAATAGAAAGGAAAGAGAGGAGAAGTAGAGAACGTGAGAGAGAGAGAGAGAGAGAGAGAGAGAAAAAGAGAAAAGGAAGAAAACGAACGGGAGAGAGGGAGAGCAGCGGTGAGGGAGAGGGAAGGAAAGAAGAAGAGAGAAAGGAAAGAAAAAGAAATAAAAAGAGAGGAAGAAGAGAAGGAGAAGAGGGAGAAGCCCGCGGACGAGGAGGAGCTCGGGATCGAAACTCTAGGGTCGGGATCACACGAAACAACCCATAACGTAGCTCTCTACGGAACTAAGGTAGGTGAAGATCACCTACAGGCGCAAAAAAAATTTGATCTCGTGATTTTTACATGTTGCATGATCTTTTCGATCCACACGTGTTTGTGTGCTAAAATGATTTTCTTGCGTGATTTTTCTTGCTATATGCTTATGTGTTGTTTCGGCCAACCCTCTATAGATTGAGTGAGCTAGGGAGATTAAGGAAATTTTGAGTTTGAAAGTAGAATAAAATTGTTCAAGGGAAAATTCGGGTATAGTTTGAAGTTTCGGGTACTAGTGCAAATTAGGGTTTTCTAGGGTGTTTATATCCAAATTCGGCCAAGGGGTAAACTTTGGCTAGGAATTACATTTTCGGATAGGTTAGGTAATTTTGGGAAGTTTAAGGTATGGGAGGAAATTCGGTAAATTTCAGCTCTTGAGTATAAATTAGAATTTTTCAAAGTTCGGGGATCAAACTGAAATTTTTTAAAATTCGGGAGCTGAGATGCAAAAATTGGGTGAGGGAGATTTTTAAAGAAATTTAAAACTTTTGGGGCAGATTTGAATCTCGGGAAAATAGTTGGGTCTTAAAATAATTTTCAAAAAAAATCGGGGACTAGATTGAAAATGTTAAAAATCCGGGGACTGAAATGTGAACTTCGAACAGGGGAGAGTTTTAAAGAAAATTTAAAACTCTTGGGGCAGAACTGAAACTCGGAGAAATATTCGGGATATAAAAATAACTTTCAAAAATTTAGGTCTCTTAAATTAGGTTTTCTCAAACTCGGGGACCAAATACTCGGAGTCAATAGAAATTTCAGTCACGGGGTGCTTTTAAAAGAAAGTTTTAAATGTTGGGTCAAATGTGAAATTTGGGAATAATATAATAAAATTCGGGTCTTTTAAATGTGAAAATTTGGGCTTTTAAAGGTGATTTCAAATTTACGGGTCTTAAAATGAAAACTATTAAAATTTGATCTTTTAGTGTAATTTCGGGAATGAGGGTGAGAGTTCGGGCCTAGAGTCTTACGACTCGGACCATGATAGTATTTCGCACTTAGGGTTTTCGGGTTGGGCCGAGATGGTTTCTCGGGCCGATACGTGATATAGAGATAATTGGAAAATTAATTTATATGGTGCATTTTATTTGCACGACATTGCATACATGTGGTACGAAGAGAGGGGACCGTGCGGAGTCACGGTGACACTGTATAGTCGATGAGTGGGGTAGATTGTAACTGATTGTTTGTCATCGACTCGTATGGATAGTGAGGCTAGGAGTAAGGCACACTATATGTGATTGTGTTGTGGGGAGTGGGCCTCCCGAGCTACTGACCCTTGTGGGGTGTAGGGCCACCCGAGCTACGGACCCTTGTGATTGTGTTGTATTGCGCGCGTGTTGCCTTTAGTTCTAGCCTAGGGCACTGCTGTAATAGGTTGAGTCGAGATGTGATGAGATGCGAGAAAAGAGTCGAGCGTGCATTTGTGAGGGGTGTGGGGATTGAGATGTGAGAGCACGTGCGTTCATGCATAGTTTCATCTACTGGGCAAAAGCTCAGGGTTTACGTGTGTAGGTACGAACGAGTCGGACGTTGAAATACGTCACGATAGGCGGCTGATGGCGGTGACTCCACAGACTTTTGAGGGCGGCGCAGTACATGAGACGAGACCTGTGTAGTGTTTTAATTTATGTCATGTTTTTACTTTTTGGGCTTCGGCCCAACGGACACAAAGTGTTCCATAAAAATCGACTTTAAATATTTATGTACTATTGTGTTTAAAAAGTTTTTATTAAATGGGCTTTCCGCTGCTTCTGCGTAAATCCGCCAAAATATGTATATAGGAAGTCGGGTCGTTATATTCAGTGGACGGGAGTTCCTTTTGACCGATTCCTTTTCCTTTTTAGGGCAGTCTTCATGAGTCTCCCGAACTTTTTGATGAAGAGAGCATCGCCTCCTCACTCATCTCCTCAGCATCTTTTGAGGTAGATGTTTCCGCCACGGCCAAGGCTTTGACCGGTTGTACTGGCGTCGTTTCCTCCATTCTCATATGGAGTTCGAACTCATAGGCCTTCAGATCTGCAAAAAGGTCATGCGGCGTTAGTTTACTTAGGTCTTTCGACTCTCGCATGGACATAGTCTGACGTCTCATTCTCGTGGGAGAGCTTTCATGTAGCCATGTCCCTGTTTTCGAGCTCTCTTCCCAACGCTGAGAGGTCATGATGATGGAGCAAAACCGCTCCTCGAAATCTGCCATGGTCTCCCCTAGCTTCATTCTGATGGTGTCGTATTTCTGGACAGCTATGACGAGCTTGTTCTCCTTTGTCTGCGCGTTTCCTTCGCAGATCTGGCAAAGTTTGGCCCACACCACCTTCGCGGTTGAGCACGTCATAACTTGCCTGAAGATGCCCACGTCCAATGTTTTGAACAGAGTGTCTTTGGCAACGTTGTCGAGGTTTGCCTTCCTCCTTTCCCTCGTCGTCAGCTCGCCTCTTTCTTTCGGCATTTCTTTCGGCTCGTTTGGATGGTCGGCGTCACAATTGGGATATCTTTTCTTAAACACGAAAGGATCCGAGTTTATCACGTCAATCATCTCGTCGTCTTGAGCGCAGAGATGAGTTAATATCCTTATCTTCCATTCAAGGAAGTTTTCTACTGTTGGCAGCTTGTTGGAGGACGTCATGGTGAATATCGAGCAACCTGGCTCTGATACCACTTGTTAGGATCGGTTTGCGTGTTTAGAGGGGGTGAATAAACACTCGCTGTTTTTTGCTCTTTTTCGGTTCTTAACCGGTTAAGTTTAGGCACCATTGCTTGATATTCTGAGTGCGACTTATGCGGAAGTGTGACCGGTCAATGGTGACTGAAACCGGTTGCACAGTGTGCTGTGTGTGTGATTGTTTGTGGAAAACACAGCAGTTTGTTATGGATGTTCGGAGCTGAAAAGATCTCCACGGCTCCCCCTTTCCCGCCAGAAAGGCTATTCTAAAAAATTTGGTTTCGATACAACCCCCGTCGCATAACATTCTTAGCTAGACTCACACGTATAACCCCCGTATACTTGCTAATTAAAGGTCCTAGACAACAACAGCTGGACAGCTTTTTACAGTCCGTCTCTTTCAAAAGCTTTTTACAGTCCCTTGAGAAACTCACTTACTTAAGAGTACAGTGAGGACAACACCTTAATTTTCTTTCTTTGCTTTGAGAGCTTTGAGCTTGATCTCTTGTTTGATTGCTTGTGAATAAGTGTCGTAAAGGTCTTCATGCCTCTTCTCTGCTATTTATAGCTGGGGTTTGTTGAAGAAGACCGTTGTGAGATAGCTCCTCGTACCGGACAGTGCATTAAATGTTCTTTACCCAAAATGGATATTGTCCGGTCTTCATTGCAGTTCGCGCTATGTCATTTGCTTTTTCCCTTTTAAGCTTGGCTTGACTTCAACTTGGCTCCTCCTTGCAGCCTTGCATTAAATGCTTCATCAGAAGGTCTTCAGCATCCCGCGCCTTGAATAATTTTGAATCTTCGTCCACGTGGCGGGTCCGGTATCTGCATTCCGATCTTTCTGGTAGCAGTATTCATTCGGTTGCTGGCGCGCTTGTTAAACTGCTAACTGGTATACGGTTGCATCTTTGTCTAACCGGTATACTCAGTCGAGTTTTAGGCAATAATCAAAACTGTTAATCTGAATTCTTCAAATTCACGATTTGTAACAAAATCCATTCTATTTCCTAACGTCATCCTAAAATACATACACCAACCTCTCCTTGCTCTACTACTATTAAAATATCAGAAATCACCTCATATTTTATTCGGGGAAAAGATCGCGCCTTTGTGCTGTTATTTGATAAGCATAGCTCTTTATGGCTTCATAGAATATAAATTAAGTAGTAGTAGTGCTCAAGCCCACAAATATAATCGCCTACTCAACCATTTTGTTCTACCTTTGGTGATTCCATTTCCTTGGCCTCAATGTTAGTTACAAAGCCCTTTCCCATTGAAATTTGGATATTTTTGCCAGCAATAATATTAGTTTGGCCTTTTGCTTTTAATGGGCTGGTCGGAAAAATAAAAAGGGCCGAAATAATGGTAGTTAGAGAAATTGGGTTGAATCAACGGAGGGGATCACTCGGAAGTAGGGGTGTTCATCGGTCGATTCGGTTCGGTTTTTTCACATTTCGGTTCGGTTTTTTGGTTTCCAGTTTTACGTATGCTTAATCCGATATCCGAACCATTTTAATTTGGTTCAGTTCTGTTTTTTAGAATTCGGTTTGGTTTTTTTCGGTTCGGTTTTTTGGTTAGGAATTAATATGAACAAAAAATATTATGAGCTGAAAATACATAAAACAATTTATGTTATTAAAAAACAAAGGAGATTTATGGAACGTGACATGTAGCAAAATAATTCAAAGTCCGAAAAAAAAATAATATGAAAATGGAATAAAATCTAACCAAAATATAAAATCTTTCATATGAAGATACTATAAATTATTTGGGAGAAAAATAGTATTTGATTGGTGAGGAAAACATTCAACTAAAAATGGAAAAAGTATACCAATGAAATTATATTTACTGTGTTGTTTACGTTATGGGAGAAAAACATTTTTTTTATATATTTTCTATTTTTAATTTAGTATGATAATTTCAGTTAGGTTTTCCGATTTTTACGGTTTTACGTATGCTTAATCCAATATCCGAACCATTTTAATTTGGTTCGATTCGGTTTTTTCGGTTCCGGTCTTTTCTTTACGGTTCGGTCGGTTTTTCGGTTAATTTGAACACCCCTACTCGGAAGGTCGAGCTATCGTGTGACAATCTATGCTTTTGGGCTTTCAATTATTATAAGTGTTATGATGGATGAATATGATTATGTGTGTAATTTTGTTTTCAACCTTTTACTTGGTTTGTACTTTTTAACGTTGTATATACTATTTGTAGCATAAATAATATTGGCATCGATCATAATAATGAATAATATATTATGTCAAACCCTCACTAAACATCACGCCACGAAATTAACTTAATTGCAATTTGTCATTAAATACTAAATATAATAAAAATTTTATTATTTAAATAATATATTCAGGAATTTATTTCATATTTTTTAGATAGTAGTACATGCATTGAATGTGGAAAATCACTAGTCTATGTTTTTCGGTCAGGACATTGGGGAAGAGATTGCCATCCCCGAGCTTTAAAAAAATGGTAGTTATACAGGAAGAGGTCAACTGGATTTGGTATGTCGATTTCAAGCGCACGTCAGACTTGGAAATTCAAATACTCCATTTGTTCCTTAATACGTTTAAGGATATTACGAAGAAATAAAGTAAAATCTCCATTATATCCTTAATTAATTATATTATCTTATTTAATTTAACACTTTCTATTAAGATAAGAGGTAAAACTTGAAATAATAAAACGACTTGGATGGGTTCGCCACGACTTCGGGCGTGGTCGTCTTGGCTGGACCAATAGGCCCGATATGGACAAAGCCCTTCTGAGGCCCGGGCAATTCGATCGCCAGAGCAGCATTGATAAGCCCGACATCAAAGGGTGGGAGCAGATATTTCGGATATATCTGAAGAATATCAAGCTTGACCACGAGCCTTCGTACTATTCCCAGAGGCGGGCGCTGATATTGCCAACGTTTGCAATGAGGCGGCGCTAATTGATGCGAGGGGTGAGAAGGCGCTGGTCAATATGAAGCACTTCGATGCAGCGATAGATAGAATCATCGGCGGCCTTGAGAAGAAAAATAAGGTTCTATTCCTTACCCGTGTCTCTTGATCGATCTGTGATACGAGTGAAAAACTTCATTTTTTTGTGGGATTAGGTCATAAGCAAGCTCGAGCGTCGAACCGTTGTGTACCACGTGTCGTGCCATGCAGTGGCGGGATGGTTCCTTGAACATGCCGAGCCGTTGCTGAACGTGACCATCGTCCCACATGGGACTGTGGTCATTGGGTTCGCCCAATACGTGCCTAACGAAAACCTTCTGCTGACCAAAAAGCAGCTCCTCGACATGACTTGCATGACCCTGGGAGGTCGAGCCGCCGAGCAGTTTTGTTCCTTCCACGCAATTTTTTTCGTTCTTTTTGGGCTGTAAAGGTTCTATTTTTCATCAGTACTAAAAAAAGGTTTGAGTATTTTTTTTAGTCTTGTAATTAAGGGGGTGTTGGGTGTACAAACCCAATGTCCCACACCGAAAGTTAAAAGAAAAAAAGTGGGTTTATAAGCTTGTGGGTCCACTCCCTCTATTGCCAATTGGTTTTAGAGAGGAACCCCACAAGCTTATACCGGGTTGGGTTTGGGCTGGAATTGGATCTGAAAAAATCCCTACATGGTGCGGTGAGCGTGGACGAACACGTGAGGGTGCCTTCAGATGGAGAAATTCTAGCCCCGATACGGTGTGGGTGGTGTGTCCCCAGCCCCTGGAGAGACGATCGGTGAATCTGCGGTGAAAAGCGCTTGGTGCAGGGATTGCGGTAGAAGCGCTGGTGCAGATAATCGTCGAAAGGGAGGCCCGGTGTGTGGTCTTGAGTTTGAGGGGAGGATGTTGGGTGTACAAACCCAATGTCCCACACTGAAAGTTAAAAGAAAATAAGTGGGTTTATAAGCTTGTGGGTCCACTCCCTCTATTGCCAATTGGTTTTAGAGAGGAACCCCACAAGCTTATACCGGGTTGGGTTTGGGCTGGAATTGGATCTGAAAAAATCCTTACAGGGGATGAGTATTATAAAAACATCAAATTTAGGGACATTATACGCCGTAACTTCGATCTTTTCCCCAAATTTTAGGGTCCCAGCCTATATTTTTGGGGTTCGACAAATTTAGTGGATATTATACGAACACAACTTTCGCAAAAACAATTTCGGGACAAAATTTAGGTTTCGGCGTATAATATCCCTAAATTGCTTAATATTTGGAAGTTATGTCCATATGATATCACCCCGAAATTCGATGTCCTTTCAGTCTTACCTCCCTTACAGGACTGAAAAAATTTTAATCCCAAACAAAAAAAAAAATTGGAGCTTTTTTATGATTCCTTACTAAAGCAGGTTTTACTGGGCAAAATATCGACGGGAGCTCAAAACGACCTTGAGAAAGTGACCAAGATTACGTACGATGGCAATCTACGGCTTCAGCGAAAAGGTAGGCCTACTCTCCTTCCCTCAGAGGGAGGATGGTTTCGAAATGTCGAAACCCTATGGCAGCAAAACGGCGGCCATCATCGACGGCGAAGTTAGAGAATGGGTCGCAACGGCGTACGATCGAACTCTCAAGCTGGTCGAGTAACACAAGGAGAAAATAGCCGAGATTGCAAAGCTTCTTCTAGAGAAAGAAACGCTCCACCAAGATGATTTCACTAGTCCAAACGTTATTGGCGTCGCGGGTATAGGCGACGGTTTCGGAAAAAAACGTCGCCTAAAAGGCACACGGTGGCATTTTTGATATTTTTTTTAACATTTGTCCACTATAGGCGATGGTTTATATAGAACACCGTCGCCTATAACTACCGAAAACTATAGGCGATGATTTTTTGTTGGAAACCGTCGCCTATACTTGTCCCGAATTCATTTTTTATTTAAATATTTAGATGTTTAGGCGACGATTTTTGTGAAAACGTCGCATATACTCAGGAAAGTAATATAGGCGACGGTTACGTGTAGACAACCGTCGCCTATGGTCTAATAAAAAACTTCCCAAACCCGCCACTTCAAACACAAACTTCAAGCTATTACACAACGAAAATCGATGATCGAGCACTACGAATTCGACGGCGAGCAATACCGACCGTGAGTAACTGAGACGCTAGACGACGCGAAACCGGCGTAAGGCAGTGGCGGGACAGCGACTAGTCCTCGGCGGCGGCGAACGACGACTACTTGTGGTGGTATGCTATTTCGAAATTTTCGTCCAGTTGTCGTATGTACTTACTTTTTTTTTTCATGTTATACATATCGATTTTGCTGTTATTAAGTTAGAACTTGCGAATTTGGTGTTGAATTTGCCCAATTTTGTTTCAAAATTAGGGTTTTTGGCGATTTCGGATGGGTTTTTCAGTTTTTCGAAGCTTTCGTCCACTTTTCTTATGTCTAGGCTTGATTTCATGTTATACATTTCGATTTTGCTGTTATTAAGTTCCAATTTGCGAATTTGGTGTTGATTTTGCCCAATTTTGTTTCGAAATTGGGGTTTTTGGGCGATTTGGGCGATTATTGGCAATTAGCGGGTTCTTTGATCGTCTTATGTTGCTGAGGATTGGAGTTTCGTGCTTGGGCAGCCGTGCTAGTTAGTTTTGGTTTCATTTCGGACGATTACGGGTAATTTTTGAACCCCGTAATCTATTTAATTACCATTTTCTATGTGAATATGTGCTAATTTGTTGCAATATATGTTTTAGTTCTTTTACTAAGCTTTAGATACCCGTTCAAGGTTTGCTCATTAGAAGTAAGTCTTCAAAGGTCCCCGTTGGGACCGTTTACTATCCCTTAGGTCGTAAATGTGTGTTAAGCTTGATATTGATGGAAAGTTGGTTTCATTTACCTTAAACGTTCTCTGAGTAGACATATGAAGTGGAATTATCCTTTCATACTTTGGTCTACTTGGAGAACTACGGGGAAATGCTAAATTTTTCGTCAACATTCATGCTTAAATATACATTTACTAGTGATAGTAGATGTTTAAGATGGGTTAGGTTGGAGTGCTAAGGACCCTTAAAGCTTATCTACTAATTACTTGTGAATTTTGGTTGCTTATGGTAATTTCTGTAAATTTAATATGTTATACTTTAGGTGATTGGAATAGATCGTGGTTGGATGTGTAGTAATCTGAGTTGAATACTTGAATGGTGTTGAGGAATTTATGAGATGTGCGGAACAGAATATGAGAAAAAAGAGGCTGTCGAATATTTCTTGTCCGTGTCGTAATTGTAATAATCTAAGGTGGTGGAAAAGCGAGACTGTTAGGGAACATCTTATAGTTTCCGGTTTTAAATCTGGATATACTAATTGGATATGGCATGGTGAGATCATTTTGCCTGAAAGTAGTTGTGTGGGGAAGGAACTAGTACTAGATTTTCACATGATGCAAATGAAGATGTGGTTGCTAGTTCCTCCGACGACATAGATCGTATTGAGGACATGTTGCGTGATGTACAACAGGATTTTGGAGAACGACCTCCCATATTTGATAGTCTTGTTAGAGACAATAATATTCCCCTGTACGCTGGCTGTTCGAAATACACTAAGTTGTCTGCAGTGTTTAAACTCTTGAATGTTAAGGCAAAATTTTGAGTTTCGGACAAATGCTTCTCAACATTGTTAGAAATGTCGCGGATATGCTACCCCATGGCAATGAACTCCCGAAATGTTCTGTCTCTCGACCGTCTACAGATGCCTCTGTTCGAGAATTCTCTGCCGACTCCTGAGAGTTCCTCTGAGTAGCTTACTAGAGCTTCTTGATAGTTACTCGCCGTGCCCTCGGAATTGTATCTGAGTTGTCTTCGTAACTTTTGCTCGAAATCTGGATCTCCTTCAACGATTGGACCCGATGGGTGGCTTCGGGTCATTCACCGCTGAACCGTACCTTCAATAAACGAAACTGAAATTTAGCTAAGAACTAAATAAATACGTCGAAAAGGTAACGAGACTAATAATGATGCAGGAAACAAATAACGCAATTAACGAAAAACTGAGAAAATGTAAATAAAATAGCTAAATTACCGAACTAGGGTGTACCTAATATCAATCTACTTTCCGGTAACGGCGCCAAAAACTTGATCGCGTGCGTGTATGTTTAAATAAAGGTTCGTGCGAGTACGTCAAGTAATAATTAAAACAAATATATTATAACTAGAATCACGCGCGATAGGCAGTGTACCTGTCGTTTGTAATATAGCTATAGTGAATATCCGAGTATCGAACACGAGGAATAAAATGAATACTAGTATTAACCTATCGACTCGATATTTAGCCTATAAAATAGCAGGATTTGTTTATACTACGAACTAATTTAACTGAGCAACTTAAAGAATTGGAAGATTAAGGAAGTACAACTAGAAATAATACGAGTGACTTAAGATGACAAATATGTGTTCGGGGTTCGAATTCCGCTGGGTGCTGTCGGCTAAGGCTACGGAATATCACTCCTACGTGATTATCAACTAAATCACAGTAATTTCCTACCCACTCATGGATTTGCTGTCGCCCTAAACGTTCGTGGGAATCTAAGTTTAGCGATTACTAGACGGCGAGGATCGAATATTTGCTGTCGCCCTATATTCGAATCCTAACGTCTATGAACGGCCTAATCGTTATTCAGCTGTCGCCCTAAACGATGTACCACACATTAATATCAACACATAGACATATTGAGACAAAGAAGCAATATCATAGAACGATGAACAGTCGAATACACGTGTTCACGATTATCCTACGCCTTAACTACGACATAATCCAACGTTCATCTACTCCCAAATACACAAGAGGATTAGCTACTCATATTAGGCAAAACAACAACGAGATTCAAAGGTAACAAGGATAGAGAACTCATAAAAACTTCCCTAAGAAGTGAATATGGCGTTTATGAGATGGAGCTCTCGTTCCTCGATCGACCAGGCGTGGATTCGTTGTTGGATCATCCCTTGAGCTTCTTCGAATCACGGGGCTACTTCTAGTGTTCTTCCTCCTCTCCTTTTCTCTAAGTTTTCGTTCCTATGGAGTTGTCCTTGAGTTCTGAGAAGAACTCCCTTTTTATGCTTCGAATTTGGGCCAAAACCCTGAAATTTGGCACGTTCACGGCCATTTAATGGGCCTTCACGGCCGTGAACTATGCATTAAGGCTGACTTTTCGTCCTTCTTAAACCCTTCACGGCCTCGTACAATAGCAGTCACGGCCATGACGGCGGCTTAAACCCTAAATATTGACTTTCTGGAGTGAGTCACGGCCTCTAGCTTCGACAGTCACGGCCGTGACATCATGAATTTCATTCGTTGAGCTTTCTGCCTCAGTTCACGGCTTCTTGCAAGCGCATTCACGGCCGTGGCCTTATGAAGTTTCCTTTTCTGCCTCGGTTCACGGTCTCTCGGAAGGGATTCACGGCCGTGATTTGTCCCAGCGGTGAGTTGTGTTGATTCTGTCAAGATTCACGGCTTATTCCTTAGGTGTCACGGCCGTGACTCTTGAGATTTATGCTTACTTAGCTTACTGCCCTTTATCACGGCGTCTTGCAAGGCGTACGGCCGTGACTCGTTCCTGGCAGCTTCATACTTGGCCATTTTTCGTCGTTTTTTGCCTCGTTTTCGTTCCTTTTTGCTCGATAACCGTTCGAATGTCCTACAATATTTAAATAGGTGTAAATAGAGGCATGAAATGCAGGGAATGAGAAAAAATACTCTATTATAACCCAATAAATACAACAATAAACGTATTAAAATACGTTTATCAAACCTCCCCACACTTAAGCTTTTGCTTGTCCTCAAGCAAATTAGAAGCAAGAAAATGTAACAAGATAGTAGCACGACCATTCACAATTCACCAACGCAGATGGAAAACACAAAATGGAATCAAGCAAGCAATTATGGACACTGCAACAATAATCAGCACTTATCGACACGAATTCCTTAGCACTACTAATCGAGATCCACACCTCACAGGGATTCACTCAAATCGCTCAGTGTATAGGCTAATAAGTCGGTGAATCACTCAATTCATGCAATAATCTAGTCTAAACCATATGCTTGCAAGTCAATCGCACGTCTACTACTTAAAGCAGTTAGCATGAATCCGAAGGTCTTTTCCGGGTTAAATGGGTGCAGATAGTAGTGAAGTGGTAGTGAAATCACATATGAGTAGTAGTCGTATCGGTCTTCATGTCATTGTCTAAAGCGCGCCAAGAGTTAGCCTTTCTGGTTACGCCGTCTTCATTTCTTCTTATTTCTGTTGCGTTCCACAAATCCTTTCTTCTCCCAAGTCTCATAATGAGAATTGATGTGGAATTCACGAGACTGGAAGATTATCGAAGGAAATGTTCTTTTCTTGTCTTCACAGCAGCTTATTCTCCTCATGCTTCACTTCCACAGATTTTTTTTTCTTCTTTTTTTTTCCAACAAACTGTTCGCATTCCGGCGGGCCGTCATCTCTGCGCTTTTCGACTTTGACATTTGACCTTCACTTCCGCTTAACTCGGGTTCAAATGATCTCTGGAGGCTTATTCAGGTTAGCAGCTTATGAAAATATGAGGTTTAAGAAATAAAAAGGCTTAGGCACAAAGTGGCTAACTACGGTGATCAGTCGTGGTCGGGAACTTTGGCCGTTGACTTATTTCCTAATGCCTTCGTCATATTCATGCAAAACATACTACAAGCAGTTTCAATGCGCATAAAACGAGCAAGTTCTAGAGAGACGTAAATTATGCACTACTCACACAATCCAAGAAAAATGAGCAAAAGCTCGTCATCTCAAACTCTCACAACGGAACATGGGTTATGTGTGTGAATCTCTCAAAGTAACACTATATCTATTCATGCTGAAAAGATTAAATCACTGATGCATGTCTTTATCGCTCACTAGACTCCCTAGTATGCAATCCACTTTGAGATGAACGCAAACAATCATGCCAAACTTCTATAAATTTAATAACCACAGCGCGTCATAAAAATTGTCACGTGTCACGTAAATTTCCAACAAACTTCTCACAAAATTCCCCCTCCCGACACTTAAGATGCACGTTGTCCTCAACGTGTAAAATAAATAAAAGGAAGGTAAAAGAAGTTGAAAAGAACGTGACTCCCCTGAAAATGGCGTGGTCCTGCCTCGAGCATTTGACGAAGTTGAGCATGGTTGTTGCACCTGAGTTTGAAATATTTTGAGTCGTAGTTTGAATTCGTGTCACGTTTCCTGAAAACACTCAAGAGAAAATTAAACGCACGATAGAAATAAAAAGTAGACAGCAAAACGAGTCATAATCATCAAAAGTGTCGGGATCACTAGAAAACACACAGTGTTCTACAAAAGAAACATCCCAAATGAAACCGGAACTAAGGTGGTGGTTGTGAGGGCTGCCGAGGGCGAAGGAACGCCAGTGACTCTTGGGATCGCCTGACCGCGTCGTCCATGGCTTTAAGGGCCTGCTCATAGCGCTGTTGCTCTTCGCGGTAGCGTCAGTGGGCTTCCTCGTTTCGACGCTCATACTCGTCCTGGCGGCGCCGTGTCTCCTCATCGCGTCGTAGTGCCTCCTCGTTGTAGCGTAGCATTTCCTCGCGCAATGCGTGAAGCTCTGCGGCTGACGCATAAGGAGCGACACCTGACGACTCGCCCTCGTGATAGCCGGAGGAATGGGAAGGTCCGACAGTGTCTGGGTGAACTGGAAATGGCCCCACGCCCTCGATTTCTAGTGGCTCTGAGAATTCGTCGCCGAGGTCCGTCTGCCCACGGTAAACCTCGTGCCAGACATAGACCTTGTTCGAGCGGGACCAGGTGGGGACTTTGATCAACATCTTCATCTTCAACATCATCTCCTCGTTCACCAGGTTTCGCCCACCCACTATCGTCATCTCTGGTGGATTTGCTGGCCACAGGTTAAGCCCCTGGATAACCTTCGTAACAAATGGCCCCACTGCGAGCTTTCCGTTACTACGAACATCGGCTTGGGCCGCAAAGGCGTGTTTCAGGGCCATCCCTAAGTGCAGCTGTTGGCCGCGCTGCATCCTGGCTAAGTAAAACAAGTCGCGAAGACCAATCGCACCGTGTGAGTCGCCCCTTGGTGTGAGCGAGGTCGTCAGGAGACGGTGGATGTAGCGCAATCCTGGACTCCTGAGCGACGAGGCCTTAGATGTCTTGACACTGAATGATGGTTCACCAGGTCGTGTAATCTCAGCCCAGCAGGCGTGTCGAAACTCTGGGCCTGCAAGATAGTCTTTGTAGTACAAATCTTGTAAAGGCCTTCGGTTCCGAAAGATGGCACCGGTACTCCAATTGCCTGGCAGATGTCACCTATGTCCACCGTGTGCTCCGTGTTAAATGCCCGAAATGTCATCTTGTTCACACCGAATTCTTCGTGGGCGAAGGTGGACAGGAACTCCAGGGTCAGCTCTTTGTATGCCGGCTCGTCGATGTGAAAGAATTCGAGCCATCTGCTTAGCGACATGTACCCGGCCACTTGCTGGTCGATGTTAACTTCGCCAGCGTGTCATGATCAATCTGATCGGTAGGAATGAACTGCGCATCCTTTAGCCGATTATATTTGGCCCGGTGCGTCTCATCGTCAAACTGCCGCATAGAATCTAGCAGTGACGTCGCGCCTTGGCGTCGACGTGGACGATTCGGTGATCGCGAATCCTTATCACGTCCTGCAGCGAAGCGGCTTTTCCCCATAGTACCTAGAAGTCCAAATGTGAGTTGGCGAGAAGAAGATAGCAAACACAGCTCGACTCGACCAACGTAGCGACAAAATTCACAATTCTAAAGCAAGAACATATGAACATTCAAAGCGGCATTTTGTCGAACACATAATAGACATGCTAAAATACTCGTTCAAATCGCAATAATCGATAAACCAAGCACATTCTTCGACTTCAAACGAGTAAGCAACGCTAAAATAACCCAGTAACAGCACCCAATTCCGTCCAAGTTTCCCAAAATCCCTAAATTTCGACATTAGGGTTCATCATACCAAAATCGAAATTAACGCATGAAATCAACAAATTAAACATTCCCAAGATGTGATTATCATGTGTCCAACCATAAAAGCACAAGACGAATACCAAATTAGATCCAAATTGCAAAAGCCCCAATTTCAAAAATTAGGGTTCATCGTAAGAAACGAAATTCAATCGCAAAATCACGTAATTAAATAAACCCAAAGTAAGCACGGCTCATAAAATACCATGAATAACATTCTCATACCAATCAATTAGCAATGTGCAACGAAAATCTGGAAGTCGAAATGACATGGGGTAAAATTTGATACCTTTTGAGCTTAATCGATTTAAATCTTAGAAGGTGTGGTTATTTGTGGGTTCGCAGGAATTCGTCGACGGTGGACAGTGATGCAGCGGCTGGAGTGGTCGAAAGTGGACGGTTGTTCGATTGTTTTGAGTGATTTAGGTCGTGAGAGAGAGAGAGTGAAGGAGACGAGGTTTGTGATTGAAATGAGATTTAAAAGGCAAAAGTAGCACCTTCACGGCCGTGAGTATCAATACACAGGCCGTGAATTGAAGCAGGAAGCCATTTTCGTTCACAGTTACGGTCGTGACTAGATGGTCTTGGGCCGTGACTTCAGGCAGTGAGTTAAGCCCGCTTACGTCACAGCCGTGACTGCTGAGGCACGGGCCGTGACTATATATTAATAATTTTTTTATTAATATTATTATTAATTTTTGTTTTTTTTTTATTATTATTATTGTTTTTTATTATTATTATTACTTTTTTGTTGTATTATTACTATTATTATTTTTTATTTTATTATTTTTTTATTTTTTTATTTTTTTATTTTTTCATTTTTTAATTTTAATTTTTTTATTTTTTATTTCCCACATGTGTCACGGCCGTGAGGTATAAGAATCTGGCCGTGACTTGAGGCAGTGACGACATGGATTGTGGTCGTAAAACTCACGGCCGTGAGTGGATAGGCTTATGGCCGTGAATTGCGGCAGAGGGCGAACAATATTTGTTCACGGCCGTGAGTCCGATGAGAGTGGTCGTGAATCGTGGCAGAAAACCTGGAAGTTGTCCTTGTTCTTATTCACGGCCGTGGCTTCTCAGAGAGTTGGCCGTGAATATAATTTTTTTTATATTATATTCTTTTTATTATTATCATTATTTTTTTTAAAATATTATAAGTATTATTAATTAAAATATATTTTAACGATGATTGACACGCAATCGACGAATTTTTTCGAGAGCAATTTGCGCGAGGAAAAAGCTGATAATCGACAAAGGAAATATCACTTTCTCACGCGGCGTCAAATCCTCAAGTCAAAAATTCGTCTGTATCATTTAATGGACTTGCCGGGTATGATAATGATATTTTTTGTGCCATTCATGCCTATAAATAGACATTGGTAGAATAACACAATATCATCATCTACGATAAATCCCACGTCTTCAACAATCTTATTTTCGATGTCCAGAGTTAGCTAGCCACTATGAATTGGGGACAGCAGCAAGACCGTGAGAATGAAAGTGAAGAATATGCAAGGATTCGTCATGCTTTAGATATGCTATCACTCTACCTTGCTCTTCTTTTGGGTTTGTTTGGATTTTTACTTGCTTTTGTGTGTTGGGTTATCACAAGGTGCAGTTGTGTGTAACCGCCCTTATGAAGCAAACTAAACTATTGTTCTGTCTTTTGTGTTATTCGCAGTTTTAATTTGCTTTTGTGTTGGACCTTCACACGTAATGGTATTGTAACCATCTTTTATGAAGTAAAACTATCGTTCCTATCTCGTCTCTAGACTCTGCGTTGTGACCATCCTCAATATTCGCAATAAATTTAATATTATTTAAAATTTTTATGTTATTATTGTTATTATTTTTAGATTATTAAATTCTTTTTTTATAAATGCCTAAAACATAAATGAAAATACCTGGGTGCCTCCCAAGAAGCGCTTCTTTTAACGTCTCAGCCTGACGTACCTCATACGCTCTTATGCTGGCTGGAAGTCGAGGTACAATACCTCCTTGTCGCTCAAGTCTTCCTCGCCTCCATGGTAATGCTTCAACCGATGCCCGTTCACCTTGAAAGTACCCTGTCCCATACCTGAAATCTCAACAGTACCGTACGGTAAAACACGAGTAACAGTGAACGGTCCTGACCAACGTGATCTAAGCTTGCCAGGATAAAGCCTAAGTCGAGAATTAAAGAGGAGGACTTGGTCCCCGTCTTAAAATTCTCGTATGTGCCTAAGTTTGCTATCATGGTAGGCTTTTGAACGCTCCTTATACATTCTAGCTTTATCATAAGCTGATAAACGCCACTCGTCTAGCTCATTAATTTGAAGTTGTCGCTTTCCGCCGGCTTTCCCCAAATCCATGTCCAATGACTTGATTGCCCAATAGGCTTTGTGCTCGATTTCTATGGGGAGGTGACATACCTTCCCGTAGACCAATCTATACGGTGTAGTGCCTATTGGTGTCTTATACGCAGTCCTATACGCCCAAAGTGCACCATTAAGCTTATTCGCCCACTCCTTACGGTTCCCGTCTATAGTTTTCTCTAGGATACATTTTAACTCGCGGTTCACTACCTCTACCTGACCGCTAGCCTGAGGGTGATGCGGGGTGGATAAGCTGTGTCTAACACCATAACGCTCTAGTGTACGTGAAAATTGAGTGTTGTAGAAATGAGTGTCTCGATCACTAATGATGCATCTAGGTGCCCCAAATCGTGAAAATAACGCTCGTAAAAATCGAACAACAACCCTAGCATCGTTCGTGGGTAAAGCTTGCACCTCGGCCCACTTAGACACATAGTCTACAGCCACCAGAATGTACTTATTATTATACGAGCTAGGAAACGGACCCATGAAGTCTTACCCCAAACATAAAAAATCTCACAAACTAAAATAAAATTCTGAGGCATTTCATCGCGCTTCGAGATATTACCTGCGCGCTGACATTGATCACAAATGTCAACGTACCGTTGGGCTTCTCTGAAATCGTAGGCCAATAGAAACCGCTTTCCAGTACCTTCTGAGCTGTTCGGTTGGCTGCGTAATGACCTCCAGTTGGTCTGCTATGGCAATGCCCTAGAATCTTCGTCGTCTCAGGGGAGGCAACACATCGGCGTATCACCTGGTCTGCACATCGCCTGAAAAGATACGGGTCGTCCCAAAAATAATACTTTAAGTCAGAAAAGAATTTCTTCTTTTGCTGACTTGTATACCCTTTTGGAAGGACCCTCGCGACAAGATAATTAGCATAATCTGCAAACCAAGGAATATCGTCACTTACCACTTGTATTGCGTACAAGTGCTCGTCTGAAATGTGTCATGAATTGCTTTGTCGTCCTTGTTATAAATTTCGGACTCCTCTAGTCGAGAGAGGTGATCCGCCGCCAGATTCTCTGCACCTTTCTTGTCTCGGATCTCTATATCGAACTCTTGAAGGAGTAAGATCCATCTGATCAGCCGAGGCTTGGCGTCCGGCTTCGCTAGTAAATACTTAAGGGCAGAGTAGTCAGTGAAAACAATAACTTTCGATAAAATAAGGTATGACCTGAATTTATCGAAGGCGAACACAACAGCTAAAAGCTCATTTTCTGTGGTAGTGTAGTTGGCTTGGGCTGCGTGTAACGTCTTACTGGCGTAGTAAATCGGCCTGAAATGGTTGTCTTTGCGCTGCCCTAGCACGGCTCCCACTGCGTAATCACTCGCATCACACATTAGTTCAAATGGCAACCCCCAGTCAGGGGCAACCATAATAGGTGCTGCGATCAATCGCTCCTTAAGCAAGTTAAAAGCATGCAAGCATTCATCGTTAAACTCAACCGGAGCATCTTTCTCAAGTAATCTAGACATGGGATGAGCAATTTTGGAAAAATCCTTAATGAATCTACGATAGAACCCAGCATGTCCTAGAAAACTCCTAATTGATCTCAGGTTCGATGAGACAGGTAATTTTTCTATTGTCTCTAATTTAGCTCGGTCCACTTCGATTCCTTTAGAGGAAATCTTGTGTCCCAACACTATACCCTCTCGAACCATGAAATGGCACTTTTTCCAATTAAGTGCCAAGTTCGTATCCTCGCAACGTGCGAGTACGAGCTTCAGATTAGCAAGACAAACATCGAATGATGACCCAAACACAGAAAAATCATCCATAAACACCTCCATTACCTCACCTACCAACTCGTCAAATATTGCCATCATACATCGCTGGAAGGTGGCTGGAGCATTGCATAGATCGAATGGCATCCTTCGATACGCAAATGTACCGAAAGGGCAGGTGAATGTGGTCTTCTCCTGGTCCTCAGGCGCAATAGGATGCAGGTATCCTGATAAACCATCAAGAAAGCAATAAAATGAATGACCAGATAATTTTTCTAACATTTGGTCAATGAAAGGTAAAGGGAAATGGTCCTTTCTCGTGGCGTCGTTCAACTTTCTGTAGTCAATGCAAACACGCCACCCGGTCACAGTCATTGTTGGAATCAATTCGTTCATATCGTTAGTGATGACCGTCATTCCTCCCTTCTTCGGGACCACTTGGACTGGACTTACCCAAGCGCTATCTGAGATAGGGTAGATCATCCCCGCGTCTAGTAGCTTAATCACCTCCTTCTTCACGACGTCCTTCATGTTGGGATTAAGTCGCCTTTGACGTTGGGCAACCGGCTTTAACTCGTCCTCCATCAGAATCTTGTGCGTACAGTAACTCGGACTGATTCCCCTGATGTCGGAAATCTTCCACGCTATCGCCTTCTTATGGGCTCTCAACACGTCCAAGAGTTGGCCCGTCTGTCCGTCGTCGAGGCTCGATGAGATGATGACTGGTAGCCCTCCGTTGCTGCCAAGGAACGCATACTCGAGGTGGTCGGGCAGCGGCTTCAACTTGAGGACTGGTGGCTCCTCGACCGAGCTCTTTTCCTTGTCCTCTTCGCGGCTCTCGTCAATAGCTATGATGGGCTCGTCGACTTTCTCCCCACACGCATCGATCGCCATAATCATTCTACTGTCCTCCTCGCTCGAAACCTGTGATAGACCTTGCACAGAAAAAAGAAAATCATGGTCAAAAGCGTCTAAGTAGTAGCACTTATCGTCATGCCCATTACTCTTCCTCAGCGATTCAGCCATATTGAACGTAACCTTCTCGCCATCTACCGTCAAAGTTAACGTCCCATTTCTAACATATCATCGTCTCACCGGTAGCTAAGAATGGTCTACCTAGTATCAATGGGACATTATCAGCCTCTTCCATATCTAAGATAACAAAATCGGCGGGAATCACGAATTTACCTACCTTAACTAGGACATCCTCAATAACTCCTCTAGGATATTTTAACGATCGATCAGCTAATTGAAGGCTCATCCTAGTGGGTCGTGGTTCACCTAATCCTAAGCGCTTAAACATGGAATACGGCATTAAATTATTCTAGCTCCTAGATCAGCTAAAGCAGGTTCAACAACTAAATCTCCTATAAGGCAGGGAATCGTAAAACTTCCTGGGTCTTTGAGCTTCTTCGGCATCTTGTTCTGTAGTATCGCCGAGCATTCCCTCGTAGACATACCGTGGAAACATGTTCGAGCTTCCTCCTGTTCGTCAATAGGTTCTTCAAGAACTTGGCGAAGCTGGGCATCTGTGTAATAGCTTCGACAAACGGTAAATTAATATGTAATTCTTTACACATGTTCATAAATTTACCGAAATGCACCTCGTCTCTGTCTTTCTTCAGCCGAGCTGGGTAGGGGATCTTTGGCTGGTATGGCTTCACCGGTGGTCGCTCGATCTCCTTTGCCTTTCCTTTTGCAGGCTCAATTTTTTTCTTCTCAGCTTCGGCCTTCTCAACAGCGTGTCCTTTGCTTACCTCCACTTCTGGCTCGTCGTGGATCTCGACCTCAACTTTATCATTTGACTTCTTTTTGGGGGGTGCCTCTTGCAACTCTCTTCCGTTTCTCAGGGTCACTGCTTTGCAATATTCCTTAGGATTTGGCTCGGTGTAACTCGGAAGTGATCCCTGGGTTCGCTCAGCCAACTGCTTCGCCATCTGGCCCACTTGTTGCTCCAATTTCTTGATAGAGGCGTCGGTGTTCTGGGCACGTACTTCTATGTACTCCTCCATCTTATTCATTCGACTCTCGTGGGCTTGAGTGGTGTTGGTGAAATTTGTGAGGAGCGTCTTCATCATATCCCGACCCCGCAGACGCGTTCTGATACGGACGTCACGTTCCTCCTTGGAAACCAGATGGTATAGGTTGGAATCCCGGTGGCCCTTGCCCATGGTGGTTTTGGTTTCCACGCTAAATTTGGATGCGCTCGAGGTTGAAAACTCCGCTGGCCTTGGTAATTTCCCATATAGTCCACGTGCTCTAATGACTGCCCTAATTGGCATTCTGAGGTCTCATGAGCTACGCCACAAATCTCGCACTGTGGTGTGTACGACTTCTGAGGTGATGGGCTTGCATCACGGCATGTACGGGATGTGTTTGCCCGGCCTTTGGAAGTAGTGTGTTGATCACCGTCTGGAGCTGGGAATTAGTAGTTGCAATCTATTGTTGCAGCGCCTCGAACTTGGCATTTGTAGCGGTCTCCTCGCTCACCCCAAACACTCCTGGAGTCTTTATCCTCGTATTGCCTCTCATGAAGCTGTTCCTTTAGTAGTCTTCGATTAGATTCCAGGCGTCTGTGGCATTAAGCTTCACAAGCCCTCCTCCCGTGGCTCCGTCTAGCATATGAACGGTTTGATTATTGAGGCCTTCGTGAAATCGATTGATCATGGCGGCCTTCGACATCCCGTGTTGTGGGCACTTCTTCAAGAGGGACTTGTACCTCTCCCACACCTCGTAAAGATTCTCTGAATCCTTCTGGTGAAAAAGAGAGATCTCCGTCTTCAATCTTAACACCTTTGACAATGGGAAGTAATGGCCGATGAATGCTGCCCGCAGCTCTTCTCACATAGTGATTGATCTAGGCGGTAGCATCTCCAACCAGTCATTCGCCCTGTACTTGAGTGAGAATGGAAACAACATCAGCTTGATCGCGTCACTTGGTACTCCGTTAATCTTGATGGTGTCCTGTTAAAAAGGCCTTCAGGTGGGAGTGTGGATCATCATCAGGGTTCCCCTCAAATTGAGCCGTCGGAAAGATCATTTGAAGCCAAGCATGCTTCAAATCGAAATTATTATTTTCGATCGGTGGAATAACGATCGCCGATTCGGTACCTTCTAGGGAAGCGCTCTTGAGTAGATCTTGTAGAGATTGTTCTTCCTCTTGGTCTTGGTGGACGGGCACTCTGCGGTCAGCCATCTCGACTTCTGTCTCTCGACCGTCTACAGATGCCTCTGTTCGAGAATTCTCTGCCGACTCCTGAGAGTTGTCCTCTGAGTAGCTTACTAGAGCTTCTTGATAGTTACTCGCCGTGCCCTCGGAATTGTATCTGAGTTGTCTTCGTAACTTTTGCTCGAAATCTGGATCTCCTTCAACGATTGGACCCGATGGGTGGCTTCGGGTCATTCACCGCTGAACCGTACCTTCAATAAACGAAACTGAAATTTAGCTAAGAACTAAATAAATACGTCGAAAAGGTAACGAGACTAATAATGATGCAGGAAACAAATAACGCAATTAACGAAAAACTGAGAAAATGTAAATAAATTAGCTCAATTACCGAACTAGGGTGTACCTAATATCAATCTACTTTCCGGCAACGGCGCCAAAAACTTGATTGTGTGCGTGTATGTTTAAATAAAGGTTCGTGCGAGTACGTCAAGTAATAATTAAAACAAATATATTATAACTAGAATCACGTGCGATAGGCAGTGTACCTGTCGTTTGTAATATAGCTATAGTGAATATCCGAGTATCGAACACGAGGAATAAAATGAATACTAGTATTAACCTATCGACTCGATATTTAGCCTATAAAATAGCAGGATTTGTTTATACTACGAACTAATTTAACAGAGCAACTTAAAGGATTGGAAGATTAAGGAAGTACAACTAGAAATAATACGAGTGACTTAAGATGACAAATATGTGTTCGGGGTTCGAATTCCGCTGGGTGCTGTCGGCTAAGGCTACGGAATATCACTCCTACGTGATTATCGACTAAATCACAGTAATTTCCTTCCCACTCACGGATTTGTTGTCGCCCTAAACGTTCGTGGGAATCTAAGTTTAGCGATTACTAGACGGCGAGGATCGAATATTTGCTGTCGCCCTATATTCGAATCCTAACGTCTATGAACGGCCTAATCGTTATTTAGCTGTCCCCCTAAACGATGTACCACACATTCATATCAACACATAGACATATTGAGACAAAGAAGCAATATCATAGAACGATGAACAGTCGAATACACGTGTTCATGATTATCCTACGCCTTAACTACGACATAATCCAACGTTCATCTACTCCCAAACACACAAGAGGATTAGCTACTCATATTAGGCAAAACAACAACGAGATTCAAAGGTAACAAGGATAGAGAACTCATAAAAACTTCCCTAAGAAGTGAATATGGCGTTTCTGAGATAGAGCTCTCGTTCCTCGATCGACCAGGCGTGTGGCTTCGTTGTTGGATCGTCCCTTGAGCTTCTTCGAATCACGGGGCTACTTCTAGTGTTCTTCCTCCTCTCCTTTTCTCTAAGTTTTCGTTCCTATGGAGCTGTCCTTGAGTTATGAGAAGAACTCCCTTTTTATGCTTCGAATTTGGGCCAAAACCCTGAAATTTGGCACGTTCACGGCCATTTCACGGGCCCTCACGGCCGTGAACTACGCATTAAGGCTGACTTTTCGTCCTTGCTAAACCCTTCACGGCCTCGTACAATAGGAGTCACGGCCGTGACGGCGGCTTAAACCCTAAATATTGACTTTCTGGAGTGAGTCACGGCCTCTAGCTTCGACAGTCACGGCCGTAACATCATGCAATTTCCTTCGTTGAACTTTCTGCCTCAGTTCACGGCTTCTTGCAAGCGCATTCACGGCCGTGGCCTTCTGAAGTTTCCTTTTCTGCCTCGGTTTAGGTCTCTCGCAAGGGATTCACGGCCGTGATTTGTCCCAGCAGTGAGTTGTGTTGATTCTGTCGCGATTCACGGCTTATTCCCTAGGTGTCACGGCCGTGACTCTTGAGATTTATGCTTACTTAGCTTACTGCCCTTTATCACGGCATCTTGCAAGGCGTTCACGGTCGTGACTCGTTCCTGGCAGCTTCATACTTGGCCATTTTGCGTCGTTTTTCGCCTCGTTTTCGTTCCTTTTCACTCAATAACCGTTCGAAGGTCCTACAATATTTAAATAGGTGTAAATAGAGGCATGAAATGCAGGGAATGACCAAAAATACTCTATTATAACCCAATAAATACAACAATAAACGTATTAAAATACGTTTATCATTCACCAACGCAGACGAAGCTAAAATGCTAAGATGGCACGATGAAGAACGAAAAAATGATGGTAAATTGAGACATTCTGCGGATTCCCCTCGGTGGAGGAATATTGATACGCTTTTTCCTGCATTTGGAGCTGAGCTACGAAATCTTAGGTTAGGGCTTTGCACTGATGGGATACACCCACACGGTGACATGAGTAGCCGTCACAGTACATGGCCAGTTTGCTCTGTATATACAATCTCCCTCCGTGGCTTTCTATGAAGAGAAAACACATTATGCTATCGTTGTTAATATCTAGTCCGAGACAACCTGGTAATGACATTGACGTCTGTTTAGCTCCGTTGATCGACGTGTTAAAAAATGGTTAGGGTTCTCGGCGAACGGCCTTTTAAGCCTATGGAGACGACGAATTACGACGTGTTCAAAAATGATTTTGTGGACGAAAAAGTTGTTGAGAGCGAGGAGCAGTAGATTCCTCGGGAGGAGGAGGATGATGATGATGATGATGCTTCTTCTTCTTTGCCTTTAGTGCCTGGAGCTGTTCCTTCCTAGTTGTTGAGTGATGAAATAACGAGCCAAGTGTTTGATGGTGTGAATAGTTTTGACTTGTATTTTCTGTGCTATGTATGAATGATATGAATCTGTTAACTCTGAATAGTATCGAAACAGGCGTTGTTTGGATTTATTTATTGCTTGGCGCTGGATTTTAGATATGTGAAGAACAATGATTTCAGTTATGGCAGCTTTTGTTTGAGGAGCATGTGTATGCGTATGTATGTTTTATGTTTATGTCTTAGTCTTATTCTTTATCCAACTCTTCTATAGCTTTTTCTATAACTTCTCGGCCAATCTAAAGGGACTTTGGTTGGTGGGAGCAACATGAATAACTTACCACTGTTTTCTGGGAATTTTCTATATGGCATAACTTTTCTATGAAATGTGTTTGAAGGAGTTGAGTTGGTAATTTTAGTATTTATTTTTGTATTCATATGTGTGACGCCCGGGGCCGATGAGGGCGGAGAGTGATCGCCGGTGCCAGAGAGGTGCACGGACAAGGAGCGGCTCCTGGCAGGCTTCTAGGCAAAGGGGTCCATGAATGAACCGATCCGACACCCGAATGAGAGGGGATCCTGAGACTGACAATGTATGGGCGTGTCAGGCTAAGAATTGTATAAGAGAATTGATAGTACTACTCATATCACCAAGGTCGACCTACCTTTTCGGGAGTCCATCCGAAAGAACTTCAAAGTTAAGCGTGCTTGACTTGAAGCAATCTTGGGATGGGTGACCCCCTGGGAAGTTTGCCCAAGGTGCGTGTGAGCGAGGACGAAGCAAACTGAAAGGTTAAATGGTGGTACAGTGGAGCCAGACTATCAGTCGGAGTGTGGTGGGCCCAACCCCACAGGTCCCGGTAGGGACCGATGCTACAGTGACACCCGATATGGGACGGGTTGTTACAGGTGGTACCAGAGCACAACCTCTCGCAGTACGGTGTTGGTTCGGGGACGAACCAGGTGGAAGCTGGTGGGCATGTGACGCCCGGGGCCGATGAGGGCGGGGAGTGATCGCTGGTGCCAGAGAAGTGCACGGACAAGGAGCGGCTCCTGGCAGGCTTCTAGGCAAAGGGGTACATGAATGAAACGATCCGACACCCGAATGAGAGGGGATCCTGAGACTGACAATGTATGGGCGTGTCAGGCTAAGAATTGTATAAGTGAATTGATAGTACTACTCGTATCACCAAGGTCGACCTACCTTTTCTGGAGTCCATCCGAAAGAACTTCAAAGTTAAGCGTGCTTGACTTGAAGCAATCTTGGGATGGGTCACCCCCTGGGAAGTTTGCTCAGGGTGCGTGTGAGCGAGGACGAAGCACGCTGAAAGGTTAAATGGTGGTACAGTGGGGTCAGACTATCAGTCGGAGTGTGGTGGGCCCAACCCACAGGTCCCGGTAGGGACCGATGCTACAGTGACACCCGGTATGGGACAGGTTGTTACAATATGATTAACACATTTTGGTATGAATTGTCTAGGTTACTTGCAGCGACACCAATTTCCACTCTCCTCTACATTGATAACTAGGATTTAGATCACACGGGGTATATACTATCTATACATCTATACTATTATATTAAAGGAGAGGGGTGTGGATAAACTGCTTTTTGGTCTGTCAATTCAAGTTGTATTTTTACAATTTTACCCTTATTATTTTATTTTATTACAATTTTATCCTAAATTTTAAATTAACTTAATTAATAATATAATAATATAAAATAACGTAACAAAGTTGCACATACATTGTGATGTGCTCAATATACTAGTTTATATAATTGGTGTGTTATAAACTGCCAAAATTGATCTGTCAACTTATTTACAATTTAGTCCTTCTACTTGTAAATTTAATTAAGTGAACGCTTCTTATATAACTTCTAATTTTTCTATTTATTGTACTTATACTACATTTTTTCTACTTTTAGATTTAAATATTATGTTTCATCTTAAACACTAAAAATTAGTAATCTCAAATTATAAATAATATTATATTTTAAGCACACACATAGAGTATGCGAAAACGTACTAGTATTTTATTAAGGGTAAGGGGTCAGGATAAACCATAAGATTTCGCTATCAATTAGAACACATTAAATATAATATTATTTAATTAAAAGAAAACTGATTGCACTATTATATTGACATATTTACGCTTCTATTATAGTAATTATTATTCACAGCACATACGTAAGTGTGCAATTTAGACTAGTATATACTAGTATTATGCACACTCAAATGAGTATGGAAAGTCAATTAATTATTAAATTAAAGGTAGAATTATAATTAATTAAAATTAGTAAGTTAATAATTAACTAAATAGTAAGTAAAGTTAGTGGGTGATTTTCTTTTCATTTAAAAATTTTTATTAGACTCAATTGACAGACTAATTGAATTATTTATAGCAAGCGCTTGCGCTTAATAAAATAGTATAGATAGTATAGATAATATATATATATATGTGTGTGTGTGTGTGTGTGCGCGTGTGTGTGTAAATTAATGACTATATATACTAATATTTTTGCGCAATCTAATAACGCCTGTGCTATAATATAATATTATATCTATAAATAATTTGAAATATTTGATAGATACATAATTTAAGTTTAATTATGTATATGTATAAGTTTATAAAAAGCAAAATATAGAAAATTAAAGATAAATTCCGATTAATAAAAATAGATGGGTGAAATTTAAAATATAAAAGATACATACCAAATGGAGTTTAAGGCCATCCTTTCACAGCTATCTATCTATAATCTTATATTAATGCTCAGGAGTTAAAATCGCTAAATTGGTGTATCAATCGGCCAATCAGAATTTTTCACAAATTAATAATTACATAAAAATAAAAAATAAGAAACCACCCATTACCTTACATTTATATATTGTCACGTTTACCCTTCTATTTTTAGATATTTCATAAATGATTTATATATTTTATAACTGTCCGACCCTTACATTTACCCTTGTATTTTAGACATTTCATAAATGATTTATATATTTTGTTAATTGTCCGACCCTTACAGCAAAACTACCTTTTAATTAAATTGTTGTGCCAATTATAATTTCAATTTTACTCGTTAATAAGTTGCAATTATATCATTAAATCAATTTTCTTATGTGTAATAAATTAATATAATTAAATTATAATTTAATTTAAAAATACTTAAAATGTAAAATAATATAATATATCACATGTATGGAATGTACTGAAATGCTAGTTAATAAAATGGTTGATATATAGGAAGAGGTCAATTGGTATGTCTATCCTAACGAAAATGTTACCATCACATAACTCAATTTTGCCATTTTATACTTTAACTTTTTTTCTCTATTCCAATTATAAATTATACGTTTTTTCTACGTCCTTAAAAATACTAATCTATTTATTTGAACGGTCATGTCATGTGAAGTTTGATTCCGTCTAGTTTCCCTTCGTGAAACCTTATTCCCTAATATCCTTTGTCCCTGCACAAGATGTCACTTTCAAGCGGCTGGACTTTGGTGATTGAAATATTATAATGGAGATTTAATATTATATTTCGTCGCCCACCTCCTTTTTCCTTTTCACTGCCCACAAGATATGTGTGCAACATCTTATGTTGACTCGCAAAAGTCTAGTATAAACAATACACATTGCACACACGGAGCAATGTAATGCATTAAAACAACCAATACATCTAACAAACACAAAATAAAAGAAAGAAGATATTCAGTCGCAGTAGAATTAACCACTACTACACCTACTACATTAAATCAGCTCGCCGCAATGATTCTTTTTTCCTTCTTACAAAAACTAACCCATCTAAGTTTGGGAGAAATTTTATAATATTGTAATCTTACTTTTTACCTGCTGCAAAATAATCTTCCAAACAACTAAGAAAGAGAAAACCTTACTATTACATTTCTTTCAAATGAATTTTCATGTTACATTTTATCCCCCTCTTAAGAAATCCAAACGTCCCATAATCACTCCTCATTGTCATCATTGTCTCTACTCTAGCCCGAAAATAAATCTCTCGACCATTAATTGATTTAAATGAATTTTGAACGAGTTATAGTTCGTTTTGGAATGAAATAAATCGCATTAAAAATCCCTCTCTCTCTCTCTCTCTCTAAACTACATGCACAAACTGCTAATTTATTGCCTTTTCCCTTATCACCTATCAATCTATCAATATACCGACGTACTTCCTCAGATTAAGACCAAGAAAGAAAGAAAAAAAAAATCTAGAGCGAGAGAGTGGTATACATATAAAAAGATACGAAAATGGTGATAATCCGTAAAAACTTTATTCAACTAGTACACACACCTCTATATATATATATATATATTTATTCAACTAGTACACACACCTCTATATATATATATATATATATATATATATATAATTTGTCGGACAATAGACTAAAAGGATAATTTTTTTATACCTTTGGGCACTTAACTTTAAATACGCCTTAATTAATTTTCTTTATTCCAACTATATGCTATTCATAATTATTTTTCTACATCCTTGAAAAAATAAAAAGTTAAGGCCCTGCTACTAAGATGTCATTGTCGTTCGATGCTCGCCCTGCTAATAATGGAGACTCAATAAGATGTCATTTTCAAGCGACACTAAGTCTTTGGAAGTTCAAATATTAATTATAATGGAGACTCAATATTATAATATTTCGTTATCCCCATTTTGCCTGTGCTGTGCCTTGTTCTATTCAGGGTATTTGTTTTGGTGTGATCCTCCAAAACATCACCGTGATCCTTCTATCGCTTCCTAATCACCACGTTTGTTTAGCGTGGGTGATTAGTCATCGCCGTGATGGAGGATCACCGAGGTGATCAAAACGTGGTGATATTCCAGCTTTTGGATCACCCCCAAAAAGCAGGGTGATCCTCCATCACCATGATGGGGTGATATTTTCAGTATTTATTTGGACAAAATTATCCCTTGTCTTTTACATTCATTCCTTATATACCCTTATTCCTATTTTGAATTACATAATCAACATATTTAAATCTTAAAAAATATATGTTAAATGCTTAAAATATAAAAGAAGTATGTTGTAGGATTATAGAAAATACTTATAATTAATAATTGATTAAAAAGCTTAAAAACTTAAATAATTAATGAATAATTATATCAAATACTTATATTTAATAATTGGTTATCTATGTTTAAAGTCTAAAAAAATATAATAATTCTATTGATGAATTATATGACATGCTTATAAGTAATGCTTAAAAATAATACTTGATTTTCAAATATTAATAACTATCACGTTAAATATTATCCTAAATGAACATATTAAAATATTTTTATTACATAATGTACATAAGGTTAAATATGTCATTTACACAACATTACTCCAAACATCACTGCGATTAAACAAACACAATATTTCAATATCACATTGATATGCAAAATGAAATATCACCCCAAAACAAACACAGTGATGACATATCACCTTGATCCACATCACAGTGATATCCACATCACGGCGATGTGAGTATCACCGTGATGTTGGAACACCCGAAACAAACACCCCCTTAGTAGTATAAATACATACATACGCGGAGCAATATAATGAATGCATTAAAATATATCCCATACATACTCTCCTTGCAAAACCAAAAACAAGCTTCATGGAAATAACGAATAATCAGTCAACACATGTTAAATCACACCACGTTTCAATATTCAACACAGAAAAAGCATATTCAATACAAAAAATAAAATTCAACACAGAAAATTAATATTCCAAAAATTTATTATCAACACTAAAAATACAAACAACACTAAAAGTGTCTCAATCGTTCTTGAAAATAGAAATGGCGAGGTATTTTCTAAAATCCCTCATATGAATTTGTGTCAGGCGGGAGACGTCGTCCTTTAGCGCCATAAGCGATATCGCCGCCCGCAACATTGCCAAGAAAATGCGAACAATAAATAAAATGGAGCATTCATGAAAACTGATGAATGTTTTCTTCTGAATTCCTGACACCACGTAACTGGTCAGCTCTTGCCCTTGTACACGCGTTTTATTACCTTCAGCTGCTTGAAAAACTTCGGGACCACGATATGAAGATTATGGATATCACACTCGATATAGCGCATGTCCCGGTCAGGAGCTGGATCCGAATCGTAAATCGTGAACATTTGCGCTGCTTTATCAACCACGAACAACACCCCAATGGCTTCGCGTACGGACGAGGATGGCAATGTGGGTCTCTATATCTCAGGACGTGTTCGTCCACATTTCATCTTCTCCCTTGGCATACGGGAGCCATAGCTTGAGCCCTTTCGGGTACGCTGTCAGTGATACTTACCTCTCGCTCATAGACTTGCTTCTTAAAGCTCTGGGGCATGGACGCCACTGTGTGTGTGCTCGATTTGCTAGCTCTCTGCATCTCGAGGATCCCAGAGATAGATTCATCAACGCGCTACAGTAAAATATAGACCGTTATTGAAGATATAGTAAGCAAAACAGCCTTTGGTAAATTCATACATACCATCATCGAGTTGAATACCTTCAGTCGCAAGGTTTAGGTGCCACCGAGGGTCGTGTTTTTGTATGTTGCTCGAACACCGAAAGCTTTGGAGGTTGGACTATAGTCGTCGGCGGGAAATCTTTGAACAGCGACAGGTGGTACTTCGATGGCTTCTTCGGCCGCCCAGGGGTATTCTCCTTCATGACGCCCTTTCCTTTGTCTGCCGCCTCGGCGCGCGTATCGACCTAAGGCTCGACCTCCTGAGCCTCGACAATATGAGTCTCGGCGATGCAAACCTTGGCCTCCTGAGCCTCGACATCCGTGTCGACCTCCTGAACCCCATTGTTGTAAAACTCGGTCTAGGCGCCGGCTAGGCGCTAGTCAGCTACCTGCCGAGGCGACTATAGCCTAAACGGCCCACTAATCGTCATAATGACTAATCGGCCAAAAATTGGACTAATCGGACGATTAACCGGTCAACTAATTAATTTTAATAAAGCCCGCTAAAGCCGACCTAAAAATTTTTAAACTTAAAATGGCCCACTTTAAGCCCAATTTGGGGCTAGGCTGTGGAATCTAAAGCGACTTGATATATAGAATACATTTCAGCTTCAATTGTAAGACCTATATTAAATTATTATATCAAGTGTTTATTTGGAAAAATAAAATAAAAACGAAATAGATATATGTTTATTTATTGAACATTCATTAAATACTTAACAAAAAGAACTTAACTATTAAAAGATATAAATTGTTTTTATAAGAAAGGGGCCAAACAATTAAATAAAATATATATAAACTAAAAAAATTAGGATCCAACATATTTTTAAAACATTACTTACAGTCTTTTATACTAATGTTGTTTGGTTGCATTGTTAAGAATAACATCATTTATTAGAATTTTTAGACATATTTGATGTACATTAACTTTAATAAATTTTTGTATATTTGGTAAATAAAAATTAATAAAAAATAACGATCGCCTAATTTTCGCCTAGAGACCGCCTAGGTCACACCTAGGCAGTCTAGGCGCTACGCCCTCCACGGCATCTAACTAGCGCCTAACGAATTTTACAATATTGCTGAAACCTGACATCGTAACTGCCCCTCCAAGACGATGGATCCACCTCTTCCGTTCTCTCTGCCTCTTCGCCTGTCCATTCCAGTTGGACATATATTTCCAACGGGGATGCTCCTATTCGAACGAACTGTGACCGTCTTATGCGTCCTGACTCGGACTCTCGATCCCATGGTGTCGGTCTATCTCTCATCGTGATCTATACAAGTAATTTAAAAAATAAGTATATAATATATTCACAGTCACACTAAGTATAAAAATTAACCATAAGGGGATTCGGCATGTGTAGTGTGTGATCCACCACCAACCCGCTCGAATCGTCATCTACATCGTAAATAGCAACTGATAAGTAATTTACCCAACTAAGTAAGAAAATAAGTATAAAAAACTTACAATGAGCCGGTTCGGCAAGCAGAGTGCGCGATCCACCAAACAATCTACTCGTCAGGTCATTCCGTAGCTCCTGAAACGAGTTCTCCAACCCTCTGATGCTTTCACCCGACGATTGCATCAGGCTCCAACGATTGTCGTACACATCCCATCGGCTCTCATTCGTCCCTCCACCTTCTCTCATTCGTCTCCCACCGTCGAGCCTCTTCGTTTTATAACTGTGAGAGGGCAGTACCAAGTTCGTCGAATCGCCCAAACACGTCCGTACAGTTTTAGTCCACACGACCCGAAAATTCCTCGAACACTGTCTCCGAAGCGCCTCCATAACCACGTGATGGTCCCGTTGGTGGAGGCATCGGTTCATGAAATCCGTACACCGATGGAGGTTCGGGATGTCGCCGTGCGGCATCATCATATCTTCATCGCGGTGGCCTCTACTCGAGATCTAGGGGATGGCCTATGCATCGAAATTCTGTTGGATCGCAACGCACTCATTGTGATCTCCTTCCGCCCCGTGACGGGAACACCTAACATCCACTCCTTCCTGGAGTAGGCCCGTCACACGGTCGAATAGCTCGTGCGCTACCCCAACGTCAAAGACGATGTTCGGAAAGTACTCCGCCTCCAACTCGTCCGCCGATGGCACTAACAACCCTCGTACAGGGGACCCGTGGGCGACAACTACGACCGCCTCCAGCTTTGGACATCCCTTGCGATAATCGTTCGTCACCGACCTAAACATGCGTGGCGTAAAATCTTCTTCTCTGCGCCCCGTAAACTTATGTGCAACCCCCGATATGCACTCGTATGCTAGTATCTAAAGACAAATAACGAAATAATATTATCAATTATTTATAAATTAAATCAAGATATGGCAAAGCTTAATTAGAATCACCTGAAGTAGCTGTACGAACCCAATGATCAGCCAACTGCTTTTTGCGTTCGCCCCATCCGTCCTCTTCCGTAGATTTGTTTTACGGCCCGCATGACCTCCTTGAAAGTCACGCTGCCCCAAGGAAATTGGGAGAAAGCCACGTCTTCGACAAGCTGAAGGACCCAAGAACTGACGATAGTATCCTTCTTTGAGAGTCGAGGCAGCAAGACTGCGGTGGCGAAGTAGACGTCTGTCAACTTCAACTTGTCAGTGTCCACGCGTTCCTCGTCGTCAGCCAACTCCTCCAATCGATGCTTCACATGCGACATGCGAATTTGGGAAGTGCCGGGAAAATGTCTTCGAAGAAAGCTGCATTAGGGTACACTTACGGTAGCTCGGCTGCAAACTTGAGCCCGATGATTAGGCAATACTTCGATTTTGAAAATCAGAATGGTTTGTTGCCAACATTAATCCAAAGCTCGTCGCGGTTGTGCAACGTCGTCTGCCTCTGGGTGAGGTATGACAACAACTGGGCCGAGAGATTAAAATTCGACGCGGCACTAGCAAGTCGGTCGAACGCACTCACGGCCCTATATGCCTCCCACTCATGGTGGTTAAGACACCTTCTTATCAACTCGCTGGCCTCGGGGTATAGCGAGGTCAGCGTAATACGACAATCATTAACTTTGTCGCCTCTAAATCGCCTCTTCATGACAACCTAATTTATACGTCATTATAACATATTTTAGCTAATTACATGGTATGAATATTGAAAATATAAAACCCTTACGCAGAGCTGCGGACCGTATCATATGTTGAGATTCTCGCGTAGACGCCCATGAGACCCCTGCTATTATACAGCGGACCCGTGCGAGAACCTCATCAATAAACGCAGGAGACCCGCGCTATTGTACAGCGGACCCGTGCTTATACGCGTCGGACCCGTGCGAGAACCTCGTCAATATCATGGGCGGGTCCGCTGATAATATGCACGGGCCTGATGCTTGCAAGCGTGGGTCCTATGCCTGCAAGCAAAGTCCAATGCGTTTAGAAGCTACCTACGCTTGCAAGCACATGTCATATGCTTGCAACACGGGTCCGATGCTTGCAAGCGTGGATCCTATGCCTGCAAGCACGGGTATGATGCGTTTACAAGCTACCCACGCCTGCAAGCACAGGTCCTATGCTTTCAAGCACGGGTCGAATGCTTGCAAGTGTGGGTCCTATGCTTGCAAGCTGGGATCCGATGCGTTTACAAGCTACTTACGCTTGCAAGCACAGGTCATATGCTTGCAAGCACGGGTTGTATGCTTGCAAGCGTGGGTCATGTGCTTGCAACCATGAGTCTACATCAAATAGGGTTCGCTGCGTCATTCCCCGATCTCCTACCCGCGTTAAATTGAAGAAGACGATTAGTAGAACAAATACCTTCACTTTTTGGGGTCTGTCGTTGATTGCAATTGTCGGATTGCATTTTTGAGTTGCAGGGACACTATATGGAATACAGAGGAGAATGACTTGTGTACAGAGGAGAATAATTAAATTTAATTGATAATGGTTGCTTTTTTTACTTTTACTGTTCTGTCACGGGTCTGATGCTTCAGATTCGTTACAGGAAAACCTGCAAACCCTTGTAATCTTTCGTAATGTGTTGTTGGGGTTGTTGATTGCCATTAATAAGGGTAAAACAGTCTTTTACAAAGAATTATTAAGGTACAAAGGTATAATCGGATATTGGGTGCTAATTTCTTAAATATGATCAGGTCAAAGGCTATTTACTTTAAAAAAAATCCCTTTTAAGACATAAACCATGTATCTTATTTATTTGTTTCGGTAGTTTATTATTTTGACTACCTTACGTACCCATATTTCTTAAACTTAACAGTATTCATTCAGACAGTCTATTTATGTTGGGTTAGAAGATTCAGGTCAAGGCAGTTTGTTCTCCACTTGCAGGTCATTTCAAATTGTCATCTGAGAAATGCTCGAAAAGTGAGAAAGAGAAGGCTGACATGAGCAGATTCCTTATCAGTCTGCGGTCGTCAGTTTGATGTATGCCATGGTTTGTACTCGACCCGACATTGCCCATGCCGTTGGTATCATTAGCCGTTATCTCTCTAATCCGGGAAAAGAGCACTGGGAAGCCGTAAAGTGGATATTGGGATATCGCAGAGGCACATCCAAGACTTTTTTGGCAGCGGATATCCTATGCTAGTTGGATATACCGATTCAGACATGGCAGGTGATATTGACTCCAGAAAATTTATTTCAGGTTTTTTGATGACTTTTGCAGGGGGAGCTGTGTCATGGCTGCAGAAGTGCATTGCGCTATCCACCACAGAAGCCGAGTAAATTGCAATTGAGGGTTGCAAAGAAGCTTTGTGGATGAAGAAGTTTCTTGAAGAACTTGGTCTGCGGCAGCACAAGTACGTTGTTTACACGATAGTCAGAGTGTCATCCACCTCTCCAAGAACTCGTCTTTCCATTCGAGATCCAAGCATATTGACGTCAGATACCATTGGGTTCGAGATGTGCTCGAGTCGAAGCAGTTGTATTTGGCGAAGGTACACACGGTGAGAACGGATTAGATATGTTGACGAAGATTTTGCCGAAGGAGAAGCTCAAGACATGTCGGCAGAAAGCGGGCTTGCTTGAGCCCACCATATGAGCCGAAGGGGAAGTTTTATTGGGTCCGGCCCATATATTGGGTGGCCCATTATGTATATATTATTATGTACAAAAAAAACATACAACACACACAACACACGCACGAACAAATGAGAGGAAGAAGAAAGAAAGAGAGAAAAAGAAGAAAAGAAGGAGAAGATAAAAAGCTTCGATCCGAACGCTCCGGTGCTCGGATTTTGCTGAAACTTCATAGTAAAAGTCGCCTCGGCGTGCTCTACGCATCCACCATTTCAGATCGTTTGGTTTCTCATTTGTTGGTGGTAACTCATTTTGACCCCTTCGTATATTCCAAGCTTGTAGCTCGACGACTCTTGGTATTCCGAGTTTGTAACTCGATGTTGTGATTGCTCCTCTTGTTGGTGTAGTGATTTCATGTGTTTTTGGGTTGTGATTACCCCAAGACGTTCTCGGGAGGAGTTGTTGTCGTTGTAATCGTCGGACGCGATTATAGTGGACTATTTCCTTGGATCGGGAGAGCGATCCCGTGGTTTTTTCCGTTTCGGGTTTTCCACGTTAAAAGTTGGCGTGTTATTTTTCGCTTTTGTCGTTGGTTGATTGGCGTTTTTATTGCTCGTGATTTCGACAACCCCAACAGAATACACTAATTCCGAGACTTAATAATTATTTATCTTTTATTTGTACGACGTGTATCTCAATGTATTTCAATTGTTATGTTGTGTAATTTCGGTATTTTTAATTAGTATTTTGTTCTATGTTTGTAATATGTATAAATAATGACATCAAAATTAAAAGAATATTGTGGTTAGTTTATAAAGTAGTAAAATATAGGGGTGATATTGAAGGTACAAAGTTGGTATGAAAGGGAATATTACAGGAATATTTCTTTGCGTTTGCGTTTGCAGTTAACTGTTGGAGAATAGTTACTGCAAAATATGGTTATTACTGCAAAATGCGTTTGCGTTTGCGGTTAACTGTTGGAGATGGTCTTACACTAATAAAAACTTTCTCAATCTTATTTATAGTTTCAACTGTGTGTTATCTCTGCATAAAACTGTGATTAGGACATCAGTTTACTTGTAAAAGCTTTCTCAGTCTTATTTATAGTTTCAACTGTGTGTTATCTCTGCATAAAACTGTGATTAACATCAGTCTTGTTCCATTAGAAGGATGATCTATGAAACTTACGAGGAAGATTTAGGCATTCACCTATTAAATTGACTTCTTTTTTATTTCCCAACGGATCGATCAAAATTTGGGAGAGGTCAATCAATAATGTAATGTAGATCAATTACTTTTTTGTAGATAATATTTAGATCTTTTTTCATAGTAAGCATTATCCACTCCGCATTAACGTTTTCTAACATGCAAAGTATGAAATCCAAATGTCAGAAACTGTCCCGTAATCACTTCTGATCATCATCATCATTCTCTTCGCTTCACCTTTCTTACTACCCGAATATAAATTTAAATTTCTGGCATTTAATGGTAATTTTATGGAATGATAAATCCTACTAATTTATTGCACTAACCGCTAATTTATTGCTTTCCCTTGCCATCCATCTATCCACGTCCTTAGATCATAACAAACACAAACTAAAGAAAGAAGATATTCAGTCGCTGATAGAGTTAACCATTACCACACCTACTTCTACATTAAATCAGCTCGCCGCAATGAATTTTCTTTTTTCCTTCTTACTAAAACATGCCCATCTAAATTTGGGAGATGCTTTATCATATAATCATCTTACTTTACTTGCTACAAAATAATCTTCCATCAAAACAAGAATTTAGAAAACTTTCCATGGTATTATATTTCTTATAAATGATTTTTCATGTTACATTTTATCCCGCTCAGATATGACATTTTCTTAAGAAATCCAAACGTCCCATAATAACTCCTCATCGTCTCTACTCTACCCCGAAAACAACTCTATCGACATTAATTGATTTAAATGAATTTTGAACGAGCTAAGTTCGTTATGGAATGAAATAAATCGCATTAAAAATCCCCCTCTCTCTACACTACATGCACAAACCGCTAATTTATTGCCTTTGCCCTTACCATCTATCCATCTATCAATATACACACGTACTTCCTCAGATTAAGACAAAGAAAGAAAATATCTAGAGCGAGAGAGTGAAGAAATATGACCGCCATTACTACGCTGAATATCGCTCTATTTATTAGCTTCTTACACATCCTTTCACCCGCCGCCGCTAATGCCCTACTCCGGCCACAGCCGAGATTCTTCGACGTCGTCAAGTACGGCGCCGTTTCCGACGGAAAAACCGACAATGCTCAGGTGGGTTAGTACAGACAATCCTAATTTTTAGTTTATTACATGGCTATTGAAACCTAAAACAATTCGATTTAACGTGGTTCGGATTCTTGATTGAATCCTACATCCACAACACCAAGAAATTCCACTAGTACGAGAGAAGGGATTTTACAGAGTTCAAAACAAGAAAAAGATCGAATACATTCACACTGTACTCTAAACTCTTTTATATGTGGCGCGCACTTTTAAATCGTCGCTCCCTTTTTTATTATTAAGGAAAAGACGCTGGCACCATCCGCGGCTTTATAAGTGCCGTCTACTGTTACTTGAAACACGTCTTTTCCTTGTTCTTGATTAAGCGCTTATCAGCTTGAGTCATATGCCGTGGCTTCATAAGCGTGTGCTCATCTTCATTGGACAGCTTTCTTTCTTCATGCCAATGCTGATCATGTTCCAATATCCCCCCGCAAGGTGGACGATGTAGGTTAACAACGGACATCTTGACCAGAAATCTCTGCAGCTGAGGCCCCGTAAGAGGTTTGGTAAATACATCTGCGAGCTGGTTTTCGGTCCTTACTGGTAAGAGCTTAATTGCTCCACTTGAGACGTGATGCCTGACAAAGTGGCAGTCTATTTCTATGTGTTTTGATCTTTCATGGAATTTTGGGTTCGAGGCTAACTTCATGGCCGAGAGATTGTCACAGTAAGCCACTGGGACGTGCTCAATTGCTATGTCCAGCTCTTTTAACAGGTGCTTGATCCATAGCAGCTCTGCCACCAATGAGCCTAAAGCTCTGTATTCCGCCTCGGTTGATGATCTGGACACCGTAGCTTGTTTCTTCGCCCTCCAAGTTATCATCGAGTCTCCCATAAAAGTGCAATACCCTGTGACTGAGCGCCTAGTATCCTGGCATGTGGCCCAGTCAGCATCGCTGAAACCTTTCAGCTCTCTGTTCTGGTCTGCTGATAACAGTATTCCCTGGCCAGGTGAGGCTTTTATGTACCTCAGTAGATGGTGAACTGCCTTCAAATGTTCAGTTCTAGGCGCCGAAATATACTGGCTTAACTTATGTACTGCGAAAGATATGTCCGGCCTGGTGAATGTGAGGTACAATAAGCGACCAATCAGCCGTCTATACCTGAAAGGATCTGCCAATAAATCCCCTGCATCTTTGGTGATTTTATCACTGGGGTTAATGGGTGTGCTCAAGGGCTTTGCGGCCAGATAGCCCGAGTCTTCCAGCAACTGTAATGCATAATTCCTCTGTGATATGTAGATTCCCGTGCTGCTCCGTGCCACCTCAATTCCCAAGAAGTATTTGAGCACACCTAGGTCCTTAATCTTGAAGCATGCTTGTAGAAAGTCTTTTACCTCTCCCAACAGCTTCTCAGATGGTCCTGCCAGAATCACATCATCTACATAAACCAGTAAAATAACCATATCCTGTCCTCTGCCCCTTACAAACAAGGTGTGATCTGCTTGTGTCTGCTCGAAACCGAAGTTCTTAACTGCATTTGTGAATTTTTTGTTCCATTGTCTTGAGGCTTGCTTAAGCCCGTACAAAGACTTGTGCAGTTTGCATACCAATCTGCTGTTTCCTGCCCTTTTCTGGTCCATGTAGAATCCCTGTGGAAGTTCCATGTAAACCTCTTCGGCTAGGTCACCGTTCAAGAACGCATTATTTACATCTAGTTGTGTAAGTTTCCAATTCAGTTTTGCTGCCAAGGTGAGGATGATCTTGATTGTGTTAGGTTTGGCAACCGGGGCAAATGTGTCGATGTAGTCCACACCTTCCCTCTGATCGTAGCCCTTGGCTACCAAGCGGGCCTTATACTTCTCTACCTCACCATTGGAATTAAGCTTGATTTTATATACCCATCTATTACCAATTGCTTTCTTCCCTTCTGGCAGTGGTATTATTGACCAAGTTTGATTGTCCTCAAGCGCTTGAAATTCCTCCTGCATGGCTTGCTGCCACTTGTCTGATGCAGCTGCCTCCACAAAACTCCTTGGTTCTCTGGTTAATGAAACCTGACAGACAAAATCCCTGTACTGGTCTGAGAGACACTGGTATGAAAGTACCTCAGATATGGGATATCTGATCCTCCCTTCTGTCAGTTCATTGCAGTGAAAATCCCTTAGATAAGTTGGCTTCCTCGGCTCTCTCCCAGACCTCCTCAATTCCTGAGGTTGAGGATCTTGATGTTCTGCAAGGTCTTGATCTGCTGGTTCTACTGATGATGCATTGTCTTCTTGGTTTTGTGCCAGTTCTGGGCCTGGTGATGTCTCCTGTTCTGGCTGAATGTGCTCAGGGGAGGGCTGCTCCTCTTCAGTGTTGGGATTATCTTCCCTTGCCGAGATTGGATCATTCTCACAGGTTCTGGGTATCACAAGTGAATGAAAAGGATCACCTCCTACAACAGCAGCAGGCTGCTGTTCCTTGAGTGGAAACACACTTTCCTTGAAATATACATCCCTCGAGATGAATATCTCCTTTGTCCTGACATCCATGACCTTGTACCCCTTTACTCCGTTTGGATAACCAATGAAAATGCACTCCCTAGCCCTCGCATCGAACTTCCTTCTCCCTGCCATAAGAGTGGAAGCAAAACAAAGAGAACCAAATGCTCGAAACGAGTGATAGTCAATTGGCCTCTGGTATAACAACTCATATGGACTCTTCCCTTTTAAACCTACTGAGGGTGTTCTATTAATGAGGAAGGTTGCAGTTAGAATGCACTCAGACCAAAACCTTATAGGCAGCCCAGACTGAAACAGTAATGCACGAGCTACGTTTAATAAATGTTGGTGCTTGCGTTCCACCACCGAGTTTTGCTCGGGAGTTTGGACACAAGAAAGGTGGTGTAGGATCCCCTTTTCTCTAAAGAGAGTGATCATGTTAAACTCCTTCGCATTATCTGACCTAATCACCTTAACTCTGCTTTTGAAATGATTCTCTACTAAGGTCAAAAAATATGGGATAACTGTTTGGACCTCTGATTTGTGTTTTATCATAAACAACCAAGTATATCGTGAGAAGTCATCTACTATGGTGATAAAAAATTGGTGACCTAGGTGTGATGGCACATGAAATGGTCCCCAAATATCGCAATGAAGTAAATCAAAAGCTGAACAAGCTATTTTTTGATCACTTGGAAATGAAATCCTTTTCTGCTTTGCGAGTGGACAAATCTTACAATATGTTTCTGATCTGCCTACATCATGCTTTAGTGTGGTCCTAAGCATCTCTAAGACCCTTGATGAAGGGTGTCCTAGCCTATTATGCCACAAATCTATTGAAACTTTATTAAGAAATGCATGATGTCTTGTAACAGGAAGCTGTAAAACAGAATGCACTTGGAAGATGTACAGGCCTCGTACTTCCTTACCCCTGCCAATCTCCTGCTGGGTATGATCCTGTATGATAAACTCATTAGCTCCAAAGCAGAATGTACAGTTAATATCCTTAGCCATGGCACTAACCGAGATCAAGTTAAAGTGAAACTGTGGAACCAGTAAAACTTCTGTTAAAGTGATAAATCGATTTATGACTAATGAACCTGCTCTTCTGACTTTTATTACTGAGCTATCAGGCAAGATAATCCTTGATTCTGGTATTTTATGCACATTATACAGCACTCTTTCATCCCCACACACGTGTCTAGTTGCTCCAGAATCTAGCAACCAAACTGACTTGTCTGCTATGCTAGGTAAATTAAAAGAAAGGCACATACCTCCACCCTTTTCAAGGTGTTTTTGTGTGTCCTCATCCAATGAAGGTTGGTGGATCACCTGCTGATTCAGTAGGTCTCTTAGACCTCGAAGTTGGGAAGAGGTTACTTGTAGCTGAATGGTTTCTTCAGCTGCAGCAACACTGTTTAAGCCATACCCTTTAGGAACTTGATCCACTGAGAAATGATTTGCTCTTGTTCCTCTGTTCTTCTGGTATTGTTTAAAACCTGGAGGGAAACCATGGACTTGATAGCAAGTCTCGATGGTGTGCCCCTTCCTGTTACAGTAAGTACATACAGGTTTTCCTCCATCCTTCTTCAGACCATAAGACTGTTTCTTGCCATGCTCAAACTCACCCCTTGCCACTAGAGCCACACTGCTCCCAGAGTCAACCATTCCAACAGCAGATGCCATCCCCAATGACCTCTGTTTTTCCTCCTGCACTAATAATGCAAACACCCTATTTATAGAAGGCATGGGGTCCATCAGTAGTATTTGCCCTCTTGTCTGCGAATATGACTCATTTAGACCCATCAAGAAAGCTAATACATACTCTTCATCCAAGTATGCCTTCATCCCATTAATGCCTCCACACGTACATTGGCACGGCGGCCTGTAATTTGTCAATTCATCCCACAACGTTTTTAACCTAGTGAAGTATGCTGCTACACTACTTGTACCCTGTGACAGATTAGCCAATTCCTTCTTTAACTGGTATATCCGAGGCCTATTTGTCTGCCCGAATCGTTCCTGGAGGTCTATCCATACTTCCCTGGCCGTTGCGCTGTAGAGAATGCTGGCCGATATCTCCTTCGTAACTGAGTTCAAGATCCACGAAATTACCACGTTATTATTTCGCCTCCACGCACTTAGCTGATTCTTGGATGCGACTGAATCTTGCGGGTCTGCTACTGGTGCTACAAGATCGCCATTCACGAAACCCTCTTTATTTCTCCCGATCAATGCAATCATCATCGCCCTGCACCAAGTTGAGTAATTATCTCCATTTAACAATTCATGAACTAAAACTTGCCCTGATGTATCATTATTGCTCAGGAAATAGGGGTCATTAATCAGCACGCCCGATCCTGCGTTTGAGGATGAGATGACTGTGGCCATGGCGATCTTCGAGCTCCTTGCGACTTCAATTGATCAACAAGAATTCTGGGGTTTACAATTCTTCAATTTCACAATGCGCAGCTTGTTTTTAAAGCTCTGATACCATATTGAAACCTAAAACAATTCGATTTAACGTGGTTCGGATTCTTGATTGAATCCTACATCCACAACACCAAGAAATTCCACTAGTACGAGAGAAGGGATTTTACAGAGTTCAAAACAAGAAAAAGATCGAATACATTCACACTGTACTCTAAACTCTTTTATATGTGGCGCGCACTTTTAAATCGTCGCTCCCTTTTTTATTATTAAGGAAAAGACGCTGGCACCATCCGCGGCTTTATAAGTGCCGTCTACTGTTACTTGAAACACGTCTTTTCCTTGTTCTTGATTAAGCGCTTATCAGCTTGAGTCATATGCCGTGGCTTCATAAGCGTGTGCTCATCTTCATTGGACAGCTTTCTTTCTTCATGCCAATGCTGATCATGTTCCAATAATGGCAGAAATGAACTGCGCTTCACATGATTCATGATGATCAATAGGCTTTTCTGAGAGCATGGAGGGATGCTTGCAAATACCCAGGAAAGGGTAGGCTGTGGGTCCCAAAGGGGACGTTCGTCGTCGGCTCCGTCGAGTTCAGGGGACGATGTAATGGGCCGATGGCTTTTCTGATCAAAGGGACGTTGAAAGCCACGACGGATCTCAAGAACATGTTCACCGACACGTGGATTGCTTTTCGATACGTGGACAACCTTGTCGTGAAGGGCGGCGGCGCTTTGGACGGTCAAGGCGGCGCCGCCTGGCCGTACAATGACTGTCAGAGGAATCCTCAGTGCAGACAGCTTCCTACTGTAAGATTTTTCTTTTCTGATCTCTTTAGGAGACCGTCTGAACTGCGACTGAGATTGATTTTGTTAATTTCTTGTTTTTTTGGAGAGATTCTTTCTTCCCCCACGTAATAAATGGTTGTGTCTCTCTTAAGTTAATGTTCGTTTTTCTCGGTTGGAAAATATGATTCTAACTCACGCGCTGGGTCCCACTTAGTCACTGTTGGATATAATCTCAAAGCATGATGATAATAATAATAATAATAATATATAAAAAAATCATGCATCCAACGTGATGCATGTTGAAAAAGAAGTTAAAGAAAATAGCAGTAAGGAAAGAAGACCCGTATGAGGCGGCAGCTAAATAAGACCAAGCTTTGGGAGGAAAGTCAGATAAATGTTATCAATTAAGATACGCCAACGCAGTTTCAACTGCGCAGCCCTCTCATTCTACAAGGAAAATAACATAAATAAAATTATGAGGGACAACGTGATTGGCGCAGTATTCAAAGAAGAAAAAAAAAGGCATGCACATGGAGTTTGTTTTCAACATGCACGTTTGTCTTTATCTTAGTAGTATGTAGTATATAATGGTCTATTAGAAAGAGAGATAGAGATGGAGTGAGAAGAAAAAAGGTATCGTTGTCTAATGCTCACTTGTACTTGTATCAGAAATAGAAAAGCTGAAAAATGCTTTGTTCCTTCGTAAGATAAATTTCGTTTCTCCTCAAATACACAAAATAAAACAACAAAATGGTATCAGAGCCGATGGTGTTGCCAGCGCCGATGGAGCCGACAGAGCCGATGGTGCCGATGGTGTCAAAGCTGATATTATTTACCCACATATTAATCCCGCAACTCACCGAAAATAACTACGCAAGGTGGAGCGTCGAAATGAAAGCTTTGCTGAAATCGCAAGGCTTATGGGAAATAATCGAAGATGGATTTTCACCAGATACGACGAAGTATACAAAGTCGCAACGGAAGACGTTGGGAGCCGCCGTGAGAGAAAATGGTCTCGCGCGCCTTCTCATCTTAGAGGCGTTAGATCTTACCGGTTTCGGAGCCATAGGCGCAACGAGAGAAGCCAAGAAAGCCTGGGATCTGTTGGAAAAAGCATATAAAGTCGCTGATAGCAGCAACGAAGTTCAGCCACAAAAACAGGGCGAACTTGAGACGACGAAGGAGGACGAGAAGAACGTTGAGGGCGAACCCGTACGAGAAAAAGTACCTCGTGACGTGGAGACCGAGCGTGATAAAGATCATGCTGAGCCGGTGGTGGAGAAGAAAAAAGTCGAACCACCACCAAAACCCGAAATGGGAAAAGAAGAAGGCGAATCATCAAAGATGAAAGCCGATGACGATGAAGAGGAGGAAAAATATTCAAAGGCCGAGGAGCCCTCAAAGCTCGAGAAAGAGGAAGCGGTCGAAGAGACGCCGCCACGACAACCACCTGAGAAAGTCGAGGAAATCGACGCGAAGGCATTGCAGAATGCCGATGAGATAAAGAACATGATCGACGACGCCATGCATACGTCATCGGACGAAGCTAAAGATAAAATTCACGAGGCGAATAAGAAAGCCACGGAGAAATACAACACGATAGCCGAGAACGGTATTGATGCCGGAGAAGAGACGAGAAATAAGCCAACTCCCCAGCATGTTGAAGAAGTCATGCGAAGAGAGAACCAGGAGCGCTGCGTGAAAGAGACGACCGGCGCAGCCACGACAGAGGTCCTGCGACATGTTGATCGCAAAGTCGTTAAACAAATGACTAGAGAACCTATCAAGGTCAGTCCTACCAACAAAGACCACGCTCACCAAGAAAAAGTACGTGAAAAAGACAAAGAAGTGAAGGAGTGGATCAAGGCGAGAGACAGCCTTGAGGCCTACATGAACGAGTTGAAAAATCGAAGCAACGAGAAGTACAAGCTCGCCGAAAAATTAAAGGTGGACGATATCGCGACTACGACCAAGGAAGACCCCGAGCTGATAGACGATAACCAAAAACTGAAGAAAAAAGAGAACGACGAAAACCGAAAAGAAGTCGCGGAAGTGGTCGTCAATAAGATCAATGAGCTCGTGATCAAAGAGGCGACTGACGTACAAACGAAGGAGACCCTGGAGATGCCAAGAAAGGTCAAGCGATCCGGAACTAAGGATCCAAGAGACACGCCCGCGGATATTGGGCACGACAAAGACCGTGTAAAGGTCCTGGAGAAGGTCGCAAATAAATTCAGAAAAGGCGATGCGCTCGTGAACAACGAGAAAGAGTACGAAAGATTCGATACGCCAGATTCTGGCGATGAGCCGACGAGCCCGCTGACGGGCTACATCGCGAGGATGAAGAATGAAGAGAAAAATATTTATTATATCAGCGATAAGAAGCTGATGATCACGAGGTTGTTGAGAATCGACAATGATTTATTATTTATGCAGGAGCTGTACGAAGAAAAGAACACGTTAGAAGAAACTAGCCAAAACGCGAAGGCGGTCCATGAAGAAAAACTAGTGGTAGACGAGTACGATGAGATGGCAAACATGGCGAGAATCACAAAGGCAATTATTGACGGAAAATGGAGAGCCGCGACGCACGACAGACGAAAGTGCGTCAAATTTAAAGAGCAGCGAAAGACAGAAATGCTTTGAGATTAAGGGGGAAATTTGTTGGATATAATCTCAAAGCATGATGATAATAATAATAATAATATATAAAAAAATCATGCATCCAACGTGATGCATGTTGAAAAAGAAGTTAAAGAAAATAGCAGTAAGGAAAGAAGACCCGTATGAGGCGGCAGCTAAATAAGACCAAGCTTTGGGAGGAAAGTCAGATAAATGTTATCAATTAAGATACGCCAACGCAGTTTCAACTGCGCAGCCCTCTCATTCTACAAGGAAAATAACATAAATAAAATTATGAGGGACAACGTGATTGGCGCAGTATTCAAAGAAGAAAAAAAAAGGCATGCACATGGAGTTTGTTTTCAACATGCACGTTTGTCTTTATCTTAGTAGTATGTAGTATATAATGGTCTATTAGAAAGAGAGATAGAGATGGAGTGAGAAGAAAAAAGGTATCGTTGTCTAATGCTCACTTGTACTTGTATCAGAAATAGAAAAGCTGAAAAATGCTTTGTTCCTTCGTAAGATAAATTTCGTTTCTCCTCGAATACACAAAATAAAACAACAGTCACGACTGCTCGTCTTCTATGTGATTCTATTGACTTCAAGAATTTATCGTGATTTTGACTAATACTTTGATTTTTACTTTCGTGTTTTCTAGACGCTGAGATTCGACTTCGTCACAAACTCAAAGATCAAAAACCTCCGATCAATCAACAGCAAGAACTCACACATCAACATCTTCGCCAGCAGCAACCTAAACATCTCCCACCTCCGCCTAACGGCGCCGGCGGACAGCCCCAACACCGACGGAATCAGAATCGGAGACTCCTCAAAGATCTCCGTCACCCACGCCGTCATCTCCACCGGCGACGACTGCATCTCCATGGTTTCCGGCAGCCGTAGAATACGCATCTCCGACGTCACCTGCGGCCCTGGCCACGGAATCAGCGTCGGCAGCCTCGGCCGGAGCCACGAGCGCGAGTACGTGAGAGGAATCCACGTCAGCAACTGTACCTTCGTCGGCACGGACAACGGCGTGAGGATAAAGACGTGGGCCCCATCTCTTTACAGCCTTGCTTCGGACATCACCTTCCAAGATCTTATCATGGACAACACAAGAAACCCTATCGTCATCGACCAGCTCTATTGCCCATCTGCAAACTGCTTCGTCAAAGTCTACACTCACTCTATCTTTCTCAACAACAAATCTCTGCATATTCTTTCGTCTAAAGCTTTTTCATTTTTTCTTTTATTGCAGGGAAAGTCGTCTTCCTCGGCGGTACAGATAAGGGACGTTACCTTCAAGAACATCCATGGAGTTTCGAGCACTAAGGTTGCCCTAAATCTACAGTGCAGTGGAGCCATGCCTTGTAAGAATGTGAAGCTCATAAACATCGATTTATCGTATAATGGGACGGGCGGCCAAGCAACTTCTATGTGCTCTCATGTAATGGGCTCGTCTTATGGAAAGCAAGTTCCCGGCGGGTGTTTGTGATGAAATGTGGCACATTAAATTAATCCATCTTTTTTCTCTTTTTAGTTCTTTGTTTTGTTGTGCAGCAGCTGATAAGTGTATAAGCTTTGATTCGTTGCATGAGGAAGGATTTAATGTTGTTTTTTAGCTTATGTGTTTTTTTTTCCAGGTGGATTCATATATGTAATATAGATCCATATTCATGGTTTTTCTGAGCCAATTGATCATTTAAGTTCATAAAATAAAATGAATGAGAGAAGCCTCCATTTACACAAAGAAAAGCCCGTAATGATCCTATTTATTAGAAAAGGAATATAACAACATAAGCCAAGTACTTAATACATAGAAAAGATCGGTATTATTGTTACAGAAGATCATATGAAACTGATAAAAGTTTATTGACTACACGAAGCGCCCTTGGCAAAAAATTGTCTTCACTACAACAAAACTCTTATTAGAGCTATGAAATTCTATGCAATTACACGTATGATCATTTTATGTCTCAACATATATACGTTTAAGTAATAATGTGTTTTTATTGTTAAACACTTCAAAAAAAATTTAGAAAAATGCAGAGTGTAGTGGAAGGAGAAGCTATATGAAAAATTTGTCAGGTTTTCGGCTTATTAAGCTGCTGAGACCATAAAGCGTGTGCTGCTAAGACTCTGTCTAAGAGCTCTTGAGGCACGGGCTCGCCTCGCCTCTGCTGAGGCGAGATTCTCGCCGTGTGGACCAACGTTTTCCACTTATCCTGGTAATGAAAAAATTCGACAAAAAAAGAAAAACACTTGTTCGTTTTGCATTGCAAGGACACAATGGTTTTTTTCGTCGGTCGAAAAACGAGGAGAAAAATATGTAGTTTGTAATCTCTAGCATACCTTCAAATCTACGTAAGTTCGATGCTTTGCTTGGTCGAATGCTCTTAGCTTAACATCGCGCCACCTGCAGTTGCAATGTTATTACCTGTTCAGATGGAACTATAAAGAGATATCTGGTGGAAACTAAATATAAATTTAGAATATGATACACTTTTTTTAAGCTTAAATTTTAGGGCAAGTGACCGTTCAAAGCTCGGGGGCCAAAGAAATTTGGGTACAAATCCTCACATCTGTATCATTTAATAAAATTGCTTTTCCAAGGCTTGATAATAAAGAAATGAGCCCAAACGTGTGAGAACATTTTGGAAATGAAAATATATAAAATTTAAAATATGTACCCTTGTTTCAAGCTTAAGCTTTAGTTCAAGTGGTCATTTGATATGGTAGCAGACCTCAGAGGCCAAAGAGGTCATATATATAGGAATTCTCATGACCACACCCATTTAAAAAAAGTACACGTATTTATGGCTAAATAGATAATAAAGAAATCAGCCTAGACGTAGTTTGTAAATAAAATATATAAATTTAAAACACACGCTTTAAGCTTAACATTTATTTCTCGGGCATAGATATTATTTATTACCGTCCAGTCCCGAGCTCCTCGACGGCTCCAACCAAAGCTTCGACCTCAGAAACGGCAAAGGGCCGACGGATCCTACGCTGGGCGGATTCCGACCGCTTGGATTGCCGAAGAGGCAGAGAAGAAAGCACATCGTCGTCTTGCAATGGCACAATGGCTTTCGATTTAACGGAAGCTTTTTCCGATAAAACCAAGTCAGAAGAACGCGGAGCTGAATAATGACTGTCGAAATTTCCCTCCAAACTGTATTGAGTAATCGCCGAAGTGGTACCATACCTTCTAATAGAGAACTCTAAGTTAAAAAAAAAAAAAAAGAAACAATCATAACGTGCTTGGCAAATCCTCGAAAATAAAACCTTTGGACGTGCTGATGTGGGGCGGGATGGCTTGGAGGTTTACTGGGCTTGAGACGAAAGCCGAGGCTATCCTTTGCGTTGTAATAAGAAATCCCGCTCTGTAATAAGGTTTTGCTATCGTCTTCGATCTCAGTACCTTGGAGGAGTACGCCTACTCGGAGCCCGCCGCCGAGTTCTAATGTTATGGCTTCCATTACTGCCCTCTGTCAATATCATTTCGAAAGACCAAAAATTTTTTACATCTTCATCTGTAAGGGCGAGTTTGGTATGCGGAATCCAACACAGAAAAGAAAATGAAGGATCATGTAATGATACGCATCCGATCGTTGTACATTACGCTTCGCATGTCGTATCATAAAACATTTACTTTTCTTGTCCAGATCGAGTTCAGTATATCAAACGCACCGTGAAGCTCCGTTTGGAACGCGGAATTTGTGCGTAGGAAAGGCAAAGAAAAACAATGTTAATGCATCAAATGAAAATACATTACGCTTTGAGTCTCATACTATTACACGTTTTCTTTTCTTTTCCACGTCATCCGTATACCAAACGGAGCATAAGGAAAAAAACTATTTGCCTTTGTATGGAACTTTAAATACCTTAAGAGATTCCACAGTGGCAGTTTCCGGGATCTCAATTCGTAGCTCGGGGACCATAAACGACCTAATCAAAAGCTTCACTGATACAAAAAGTAGAGCAAATTACCAAATTTCGCCACGAAATCTATCGTAGAAACGAAAAGCATACCTTGACCTTGGTGTTGGTGATTCCTATTTACGAAGGAAAAACGGTCGGTCGATCCGCCGATTTTCTTCGAGCCCTCTACGGAAAATCAAAATCATTTTCTCGGGAAAATGTTCAAATAGGAAAGAACGAGAAAAGGGCGGCGGAATATTATTACCTCCAACCACTTTCGTCTGAGCTGAACCATGTCCGATTCTATCAGTATCATTATGCGTTCCTACGTTGGTAAGTTCGTAAAGCATCCTCTTTTTTATCGGATAATCCTTAATAGATCTCCGATGGTTCGTATAGCCGAAGCTCTCTGTACCTGAAAAAAAAAAAAAAGAAAGAAAAGACAAACATCAATGACTTAGAACATCCTCGAAACAAAACAGATGGCATCATCGTACTAAAACGATATAGCAGCATTCACCGGCGGGAACGTGCTTGTTATATTTATCGTGCTGAAACCTACAATGATTCCCCTCTAAAATCATCTTTAGCCTTCCTTCTGCGACTCGCAAAGGAGTATTAAAGAAGGAATCATTTGCAGAACGAGCCAAGTAGTCATAGCCATCATCATGGTCCCGAGAAAGTAAATGTACACTTTCCCGACCCTTATAAGCAGGAAACTCCACGCTTGAACTAATCGAAGGAGAAGATTTCCCTTGACAAACAGTTCCCTCATACATAGTACAAGATTTAACCTCAGACGACGATGGAAGAGAAAGCCCGAGTCGAAGCTTGCAAATGCAATCATTATCGACCTTCTCCGAACAATCAGAGGTCACAAGCTCCGTGACCGTTGAGTTCCTTCCGTGAAAAGACTTTTCTCCCTCGACGATTCGAACGTTGTTGTCCAAAGACGCCAATATTTCGAATGCACAAGCTTGTTTGCCGTTGTCTTTTCCTTTCAAGACAAGCCTTCTCCTCTGAATACACGAGGAAAAAATATGAAAAAACGAGCACATAAATAGAAGCAATCTTATGGTGTTAGTCTTATGCGAGCACTGATTGGTGCAACATAAACATATCACGTGGTTTAAACCAATGCCACGTAAAATGTGCCAACCAATACCACACAACATCTTATGTTTATGTTGCGTCAATCAGTGCCAAATAAAGAAGTGCGCACATAAGGTGAACATCATAAGATTTCTCACGTAAGTAAGTACTTTCGAGATATAAGATTATAATCACCCTAACAGATCTTTTAGCTCGAGGTACTCGAGGGCCGTTGTGCAATCCGTCGTAAACTCGATCATTTAAAACCATTCCCACGAGGGACGCTCGATTAGACGTAGTACACCTTATAATACGGAACCATTCACAAAGATCATGAGATAATATTCCAAAATGTGTGTTCTAAAAAACAGACATCTAAAATGTGGAAGAAATGCATCTGCGATTCTTGACATTGGGCTCAAAGGATGATCGAAAGGGCACTTCCAAGAAATGAATAAGCAACTTAATTAAGAACCAAATCTAAAAACGAAATAAGAAAGAAATGCAGATGATCAAACAAACCTTCGAAGAATCGAGCTTTATTGCAGATATCTCTGACGATCAATCTAGCTACACAAGACACTTAAAACAAATGATGTGCGAAAAATAACCGTCACTGAACAATAAATCGAGCAAACCACAATCTTCGAATCTTTGATGAATTGTATTCTCCTCCCCCCCTGAAATCCTATTTCAATTAATTTTTCGAATTGTCTCAGCCTTCTCATATTTTTTTTGTTTTTATAAAACAAACAAAACAAAGCAAAAAACCCAGTGTAAATGTGGAGTGTGCCTTCGTACCGAGACAGTAAAAAGAATTGCCTTTTTAAACCCACGCGTCTATTATATAGCATCGAAAGTTCCACCGGACTAACCGGTTTTTGTCCGAAAGTTCACCGGCTATCGCAGGTTGATATGAGCCAAACTCAACTGAGTGGACGTTAAAGTGTGTCCCCAAATTGAGATGATGACACGTGGCACTTTGACGAGGATGATAGGATCGGATTCAGTTGATTTTCAAAGAAACGATGGGCCATTGGATTCAACTACGTCCCCTCAATAGTATTTGTCCCACGGAAATAGTATTTTTAAATTAGAACACGTGAATGCCAAGTAAATGCCATAAATGGTAAACATATTTTTTTGTTTTCCCCAAACAGAATTTCGTTTTCCATGTTTCAATATAAAACTCGCGGATTTGCTAAACCATAGCAGAAATTCCCGTCGTATTCCTAGCATTAACAAACCAAGGATATGCCCTCTGTTTTGAAGTGATATTTTATTTTTCTTACTTATGTTATATTCAGATATTTATGTAATCGCCGTTATGCAGAGTGATGGTGTATGAACGTCATATTTAACGGGGGTGCATTTGTTAATAATGTAGATTAATGCGTTTTGTACACACGTTATAATGACTCACGTTCCAATTTTTTATACAACTAGGTTTAGACCGAAGCACGGGTTGTTTATTGATGACGTGTTAATGAAAAGGAAGACATTGTGAAAAATGCGAAATATATTTTTGTGTTCGTGTAATAATATAAAACATATTGCATTATATTACAAATTATCCAAGATATATTAAAAATTAATTTTACTTGATCTGGGCCATAACTTTTCAATCGTGTATTGGAAAGAATGTCAAATCATTTTTTTTATACGCGTAAAAATATCAAATAATATTGCATTGTGTCTTATTTTTGCTCGACTGCTATTGAAGCAGTCGTGTAATTAATCATAGTCGTGCGATTTCTCATCATATATTTTATTTGCACTATTGACCACTACTATGGAAGAATTCATTTAATTTGCACTACTGAATACGATCATATGAACGTTGGCATTGTACACAATACACTCCTTAGATATTATGGCGCATGTCAAATAAAAAAATCTGTAATGTATAATGCGATCTTTTTTTATTGCTACACGTAAAAATTATATTAACATTATTTAAAATACACGACAGCAATTAAAGGTACTGAGTACATAGCGCGAACATATAAACAGTTGGGGTGCATCCATCATTATGATAACTCATTAGCATTAGGAATCAATGAGGAAGACCGCTAATCAAGAAACCTAACCGCAAAGACCTTAACTTTACTCAGTTCCAAAGATTGTGAACTTCCCATTAAGCGGACAAATGCGGCGAACAATGCATATGGAATCCGTTCGATAGAAAATCACTCATGAAAGTGAAAGATATGACAATTCATAAATCAGAAGAGAGTGCTCTAGGGTTTAAGGGGAAGGGATTCACCTGCTATTAGACTATGTTTTGGACTTATAAAACAAACATAGTATTTGCTACTAATGAAGACCTAGATGACTTATTACTGTATTGTTGAGATATCAGAAACATTTTATTTGCAGTACTGAAAACTACCAAGCAAGACGTAGACATATTTTACAAACTTATTGAGCGACTTCCGATCCTCAGCTTCACTTGTTCGGCTTCTTTCTTAGCCATATCAATGGCTGCTTCTATATCGCCGTCAGTCTGCTTGTTCTCAATCTTAGCACCAGCTTCTTCCTTGTTCAGCATATAAGCAGGTAACTCAGTTTTCAAATTTCTGAGCAGTCCACTTGCCTCGTGGCCTCCATGTGAGATTTTCTTGGCCTCCGTCTGAGATTAGTGAGCAGATTCCAGGGATTGATTCGCTGTGATGAGCTCGTCGGTCAACTCCTCGACAGACCTTTCGACTTCCTTCCATGCAATAACATCTTCGTGCACTTATCCTGTTGGGAAGAAGGGTAGTGGGCATCATTTATGGTTCCTTGCACAGCCGGAAGTAGACGGGGTCCACGAATTTGCGCTGTAACTGAACTGACTTAGGAACTGATTCCTTTTCAAGTTAGGTTCAGTGACTCCATCTACTTCTCTGCCTGTGCAATGATATTGAGTCCTAAAAGACTCATGAGCTAAAAACTTGTGTGCTGGTGCGAGCGAAAGATTTTTTTCAGTCAACAACGAAAGGAATTTCGATAAGATTTGTAGTAAGAAAAATCCATCTTCCATTGTCAGCTTGTCACTTAAAGCACGTCATCTTAAGACCTCATATTTCACCTGAATGATTAAGTAAACAATTGTAAACATCAAAATACCCATGTCTGTGAAATATATTTGGCTAGCGGGACTCCCTTTGCGGTCATGTTGTCACGGTAGAGCTCGCACTTCCTTGCACAGCGGGGAAGTAAGCGGTGTCCACAACTCGCTCTCTAACTGAACTGATTTGGCTTGGGCGAAGCTGAAAACTCCTCCGCTGATAGTGAAGACTCTTTTCAGGGGCTGTGCAGTAGAATGCCTGAAGCTTGCAAAGGATGCCTACAAATAGACAACCCATAAGTAATTTTGCTCAATTGATTTTTCACAAATAGAAATGTGTTCATTAAGGGTTATGATTAAGCTAAGCATTTCATCGAATATATAGAAGGTCTCACAGAATGGCGTGAGCCCGGCCACAACAGCCGTTAGGAACAGGGGTTGTCGTTGTAGCCCAAATCAGCAATTGCAAAGGTAGAAAAGGAAGTTGTATCATATATGCAGTCACAGAAGGCGATCTTTCACTCGCAGCTTGTCACAGTAGAAATTGCAACCACGCTTCCTTGCACATGCGGGAAGAAGACTGGGTCCATGAACTCGGGCTCTAACTGAACCGATTTAGAAATCAATTCCTGTGCAAATTATGTTCGTTGACTCCATCTACTTCTCCGCATGTGCAGGGGAACTCAGTCATCAAAGATTTATGAGCTGAAAACTGGTCCGTTGATGCGAGTGAAGACTCTTTTCCGGTGATATGCAGGATGCCTAAAATAGAAAACCCATAAGTGACTTTACGCATTGGACAAACGCAGTTCATCACAATATTCAAGTGGTGCAAATCAAGAGGAATGATTAAACATCATTTCGCTTTTGCGAATTACAGCTGGCAACCACAAAATGTTGAGATAATATAAAAATATATACACGCACATTGGCTATTAATTGGAACTTCATCAATGTGAAGACTTAAGAGACACACTTAAGAGGAATTGCAAGGCGCAACATAGTCGTATATATCTCCAACTTCTTCACCAATCTTGAAATGTTTGTTGTGAATCAAAATTCATATACGAAATTCTTTATGTAACCACTAGGAAATAAGTATGCAAAATAATTAGCCGGAGGCATCAGAAAATGGCATAATGTAAGGACCGTGTTCAGAGACCTCAGAAAGTATTCCGTTGAAACGAAGTTCTACTGATTTTCTTTTCTCATAACATTTATCCTCGTAGCCATTCCCTTGACCCTTCATCTTCCTTTGATTGAGATTTCTACAATATTTCGTAGTAGTGGTTCCCTGTTGGGGGAAGTTAATAAATATACAACAAAATTATCAAAACATGATTGGAAGCTAGCTAGAACAAAAAATGAACAGATACTCAAAGATAAGGCGATTGGCCTGTGAATTTGTCGATTAGGTAAATAATTTTGATTTCGGCAAGAATTTGCAACAGACTCCATTGTACCACTCTCCGGAGCCTCTGCGTCGTTCGTAGGGATTGGTTGCTTGTAAGTGTTGGAGAAGTTCCTCTTTCAATTCGTTGGTCAGTCAGATATGTCTTCTTTATTGGGTGAGCGCACGAACGTGTCACCCAGATTCAGTCTGTTCTGCTGATATATGAACCCAACTGCTCTGTCTAGTCCCAGGTCTTCTTCATCAGCATTCCACTCCGTCGAGCGAGTGGCAAAGAACGAAGCTTCGTCTTCGATTGCAAGCGTCTCTTCGCATTCTTTTGATTTTCTTATTTAGGGCTCTTTTGGCTTCTGTTTTAGACGAACAATAATTGCTTTAGGTTTATAACGATAAGTACGAATGAAAATGTTATTTACTTTCTTGGGCCGAATGAATTAGTATTGGGTTTTTTGCGCTCATGACCCAATAAGTAAATAAGTCCATTTAGGTTTAGAATATATATCAATCCGATACTGAGTTGATACTGTTGATAATCTTTATTGTTTGTTCTTATTTAACTACGGCCTGTGATGATGTTGGAGGATTCAGTCGCCTACTTTTCAGTCTCCTCTCTTTCAGTCGTGTAGTTTTCAGTCTTGTATTACATAGTACCTAAGATAGGAATATTATATATAACTACAGTGGTTTCCAGTCGTGTATTTTGGAAAAATGTTAAGTTCATTGTAAATCTTTGTCACCACTGTGAAGTAAATCTTTCTATGATTGGATAATTCAGTCGTGTAGTAAATCTTTGGAAAATGGGAAGTTTATTGTAAGTCTTTGGGTGAATTTTATGAATGTAAATTTTTATAAGACGCCACTGGAATGCCAATGTCTTTAAGTTCGTAAGAATGCGTAAGACTGCAACGATGTAATTACAAATTTACGTAGGTAAACCTTTGAAAGGTAAGTTTGCAAAACAGTAACAGTGAAGGCGTTAGACAGATTGGTTTGCATTCACTACTCTTTGAGAAGATGGTACCCGATCTAGTAAGAAACAAAGGCATCGATACATGCATACCCTATCTGAGCGTAGCTAAGAACTCTGTTCTCCCAATTGCTCAAAGTCACGTTTTTGGGCTTACTCATCACCATCCCACAAATCATCCCAGCTAGTTCTTTGAATCCCGGTCCTCGGAAATACCTTGGGGGCCAACGTGCTTTTGCAACAGATGCCACGCTGACAACATTCCCGTTATTAAATAATGCATTGTCGCGGATTAGTTTCGCCATATCTTCTGCAACGCCAACGCCGATGAAGGTGACATTTGGGTTTAACATGAAATTCTTGAGTAATTCACTAATTTTGCCGAGATGAGCTAGCTGGATGATGATGCATTTACGGTCGATGCACAATTGCCGAGTTGCTGATTTGTTGACTATGCCGCGAGTCCAAACCGGTCTGCACTCTACGTCGGGGCCAACCGGTGTCAGGACGGAGACGTCAACTTGCTGAAGCCATTCCGTTACAGTGGTTGACTCGCTGGTCACTGTTGTTACGATGATCATATTGCTGAATTGCACACTAAAGATCCTCGTTGGCATTGTAGCTGATAATCTAGATTATATAGCAATTTTTTTTTTTAATTTAGCACCTTCGGCTCGTCATTTTGTGAAGTTCCCATATATATAGTCATATGCGATGGAAAGCAAAGAGGCATATAATTTGCAGGCGACTTTTGGTATGCACTCATTAATGTTTATTGAATGACGAAATTAGGACGGGATCTCTGAATGCATTCCATAGCGAGTATTGGATACATAAATGTGACGTCCGGGGCCGATGAGGGCGGGGAGTGATCGTCGGTGCCAGAGAGGTGCACGGACAAGGAGCGGTTCCTGGCAGGCTTCTAGGCGAAGGGGTACACGAATGAACCGAATCCGAATGAGAGGGGATCCTGAGACTGACAATGTATGGGCGTGTCAGGCTAAGAATTGTATAAGAGAATTGATAGTACTACTCATATCACCAAGGTCGACCTACCTTTTCGGGAGTCCATCCGAAAGAACTTCAAAGTTAAGCGTGCTTGACTTGAAGCAATCTTGGGATGGGTGACCCCCTGAGAAGTTTGCCCAGGGTGCGTGTGAGCGAGGACGAAGCACGCTGAAAGGTTAAATGGTGGTACAGTGGGGCCAGTCTGTCAGTCGGAGTGTTGTGGCGGGCCCAACCCCACTAGTCTCGATAGGGACCGATGCTACAGTGACACCCGGTATGGGACGGGTCGTTACAGGTGGTATCAGAGCACAACCTCTCGCAGTACGGTGCTGGTTTTGGGACGAACCAGGCGGAAGCTGGTGGGCGTGTGACGCCCGGGGCCGATGAGGGCGGGGAGTGATCGCCGGTGCCAGAGAGGTGCACGGACAAGGAGCGGCTCCTGGCAGGCTTCTAGGCGAAGGGGTACACGAATGAACCGATCCGACATCCGAATGAGAGGGGATCCTGAGACTAACAATGTATGGGCGTGTCAGGCTAAGAATTGTATAAGAGAATTGATAGTACTACTCATATCACCAAGGTCGACCTACCTTTTCGGGAGTCCATCCGAAAGAACTTCAAAGTTAAGCGTGCTTGACTTGAAGCAATCTTGGGATGTGTGACCCCCTGGGAAGTTTGCCCAGGGTGCGTGTGAGCGAGGACGAAGCACGCTGAAAGGTTAAATGGTGGTACAGTGGGGCCAGTCTATCAGTCGGAGTGTTGTGGCGGGCCCAACCCCACTAGTCTCGATAGGGACCGATGCTACAGTGACACCCGGTATGGGACGGGTCGTTACAATAAATGTTCGTAATTTGATTTCGATGAGTAAGATAAATAGTCTTCTCCTTTGATGCCGCATAACACGTCAGCAACATTAAGTTTTGCTAAGAAATGCAATAATGTTAATTTGCAACTTACGTGTACCGTAGCGAATTTTAGATATTTTGTGCACTTGGTAAAAAGAAAATGGTTGTTTCTCAAGCCCATTTAAACTGTAACATTCCTCTATGTGTGAGTAGTTTTTGTTATACTTTTGAAGTTTTCATTTATCTAATTCAATTTATGCTGTATATAATTCCGTTTTATTGATTTAAATGTAAGAGTATTTATCTGCTATTTGTTGGAAGAATAAGGTTATGAGATTTTTAATGGTTGGTAGTTTAATATTATCAATATCAGAAAGTAATCATCATTAACATGAACATTTTCATTGTTTGGTCTCGTGTTAAGTACAGTTTGTAATGATGATTGGAGAATTCAGTCGTGTAGTTTCAGTCATGTAGTTTCCAGTCGTGTATTACATAACAGCCAAGCTATTAATGTTATATATATCAACTGTAGTTTTCACTCGGGTATTTGGAAGCTATAATTTATTGTAAATCTTGTCAGTTCTGTGAAGTAAAATCTTGTAATGTATTGCAGACGTTTAGCAGTTCTGTAAGGAGGTGTTGATGAATTGAAATTGTTGAATACCTTTGACATGTTGTTCAATTATTACTCAGTATTGTATATGGATATATTTAGTATAACACATCATTAAATATAGCTTAATAATTCGTACACCGAAAAACATTTGATCCAGTCTTAGATAAATATTAGCGACTAATTTTTTTATGTCTATGACGTCTCCGTGCGATACATAGACGAAATACTAATAATAGTTGGCCAAGATGATAGATATTTAGAATGGACGTTTGTATATGTCATCATAACCTAAACCAAACCGATCTCCGAAATCTAATATGGTAAAATAACAGAGGAATATAACAGAGAACATGATTCGCAAAACGTTAAAGACACTGTCTAACATTACTAAATACATAACAGAGGAATAAGTACTTCGAGAATTTCGCAACAGCATACAAAATCATTAATAGTGTTTATATTAATTAGCTTCCTTTCTTCTTTTCTATGTTCCTACCACACCTGGGGAAGCATTGTTATGATTCACGGCGTCTTTGGCAGAATGTTCAGTGATGACAACTTACAATGCAGGAACGTTACTGGAGCAGTCGTTATTACAAAGTATGTCATATTTTACACGACTGGTAATGTATTAGTCGTGTTATAGTTTTCTCATAGAATAATTTCCCAAACTTTTCATAGTTTTCGAGCTAAATAAGTTTGCCAATAATATGTAAACATATCAGATTAACATATAAGGTATATAAGACGAAAACAATATAATTTACAAATAGACAATCGTCACCAATCTCAATGGCATATATAATTACGTACTGACCAAAAAATAAATAAATCTCAACGCACTGTTTTCGTTATGTTAATGATTGTCCGGATAAGGCAAACGAAATTCTTATTATTAACAACAACCGTTAGTAATTAAATTAAGTAATTTTCTGTAATAACTAAATTTATAATACCCATTGATTTTGGATGAATGTAATAAAATATCTTTTCGTTTTGAATTACTGTCAATTTTGGGTTTGCGCTTTGTTGCACGGCCGTACTGAACCAGTCGTTCATTTGAAGGATATATACTAACCTCCAGGAACGTTCTGAAGCAGTCAATAATTAAAGCGTATGTTATATTTTGCACGATCGGTAATGCATCAGTCGTGTAATTCATAGTTTTCTCAACTGAAGGCCAATTTTCTATGGCCCGTGACGTCTGTAACGACATCGTCTCAAGTGGTGTGACGTTCCTAGATGTGAAAGAATTTTTGTTTCCATAGATTTAATTCTCTTTTCTGACTTTCCTGGTAATGTATCAGTCGTGTAATTTATAATAAAAGAAGTTGCGAAACCTTTCCATGGGAATTTTCGAATGATATAAGTTAGCCAATCACTTATAAGAACATTGAAGTTTTTTCTCAATTGTTTCTGAAGTCCTGTATATGATGTTTGTAAATTCCCGCTTTGGCATTAAACTATATAGGACTAATACAACTGTCAAGGAAACTTCTATTACTATTTCAAAGATGATCTCTATATGCATGTTTGTTAATCTTTATATTGGAAGAGTACCTTTTCGTCAACGATCTCCGTAGCGCTCAAAATTCTACCCAAACAGCATAGAAATTCGATGCTTGCCAATCTGTAAAATTAAAAAATAAGTTAGTGGAGGAATCTATGAGCTCTTTCACCCAGTGCAACGGCTGTATATTACGTTTAGTCAAATTTGGGTGGATTAAAAAACTGTAGTGTAGAAACCTCTCACCTAATTGTTGTAGACTTCATGGTAAACAATGTAGACTTCAAGTTCATCTTCTTTCAAACTGAGAATTTTTATTCCTGTCTGTGATGTGCCCGAGACAATACAGCATACAGTTGACCATGCGTAAATACCGGTTTTGGAAGATATACGGATGTTGCAGCAAATTCTGAGTAGTGTTCACGAAATTAACTATCAAGCCCCCTGTCTCATCTTTAGTTCGGAGGAACTTCGTCCATGTGTTGCTGGAGTGATCATCAACGATAACTAGTACGTACTTCCGCCCACTAATACTCTGTGTCTGCATACATTCACAGAGATCCATATGTAACAATTCCAAATCACGTGACGTGGAGGCAACTAGTTTTACATGATGAGATGCTCGCTTTATTTTTCCTAGTTGACATGCCGAATACTTATGCTCTTTTTGTAGGATAATAGTTGGTAGACCGTGAACCAACTTTTCCTTGATAGTCGGTGAAGAGCTTTGATATTGAGATGAGACATACGTTGATGCCATAAGCTGTTCCTCTGAATTACAGTCTGAGAAATGAGGCAAACAGCTGTCGAAGGCCGCACGAACGTCAGGTTGATCATGTAAAGATTTGATTTTCGAAATCCCTGGAGGAGTTCTTTGTCCTGACTATCCAATATTCTGTACCGGTCAGCAAGGAAGACCACCTCGAATCCTTTGTCGCAGAATATGCCTATGCTGAACAAGTTATGGCGGAGGCCTTCAACGTAAGAGACATCTTTTATCGTCAGATTTTCCAGAATGATGTCCCCAAATCCTAGTATGGGGCTGAGTCGTTGTTTTCGAATCTGACTTTTCCATTCGGTCGGTCTTTGTAGTTGCTCAGCAGCTCTTGTATTCCCATCATGTGTGTGGAGCAACCAGAGTCGAGGTACCACACATGATGGATCTGCAAAAACAATTAGAGAGCTTTAGGTACCCACTTATAAATGGGTCCTCGCAGATTAGCAGATTTAGGTGTTGGTTCAGATTTGGTTCCTAAATTATTGTTAGTAGGAGCTTTAGCGACCCAAGTCATCTTCGAAGAAGTTGATTTGGGTTTGCCCTTTATAAAAGACTTGGCCTTTACGGTTTTTGTCTTTTTAGGCGGAGATTTAGGAATCCATTTGGGTTTTCATCCTTTATTGGATAGTCTCCTAAGGTGTTTGGGGAATTCGATCTTAACGGGATGCCTTAGGTGAGAACAAGCATGTATAGCGCCATATGCTTTCTTTACGGCTGGATCTTGTTTCCTACGGGTCATCCTAGAAGCATTTGTCTTAGAATGATTTTTCTTTATTTCTGAAGTAGAGCCTGTTTCGAAATTTGGACTTCTAAAGATGGTCGGTTTTAAGGAGCAGGTAGAAGCAATTATTTTAAGAGTGGAAACAGCTCTTTTATTTCTACGAGTGTCATTTATTTTTACAGGAGATAAATTCTTAAAAGCAATCAACTCTATGGGCTCCTTCTCTATTTTTAGTTTAGACACTCTCGCCTTCGACTCTAGTGCTGGCTCACGCTCCCTCTAGACGTAAGAAAACAGGACTAGAGTTAGAATTTTTCTGTTTATTTTAAATTTTCTGATTTTTCGAAGGCGCTTTTTCTTTCTTCACGCTTTTCAGAATGATGTTTTCTTTTGGAGGAGATGTGTGAGAAATGACTTTTGAGATGGAGGAAGCTTTGAGATTTTCCATCTCTTTTTGGAATTTTGTCTTTTCAGCTTCAAAAATTCGTAATTCCTCTATCTGTTTCACGATAGGAGGTTTGTAAAGAGAATTTTTAGAATGTATGATTTTAGCTTCCTCGATATCCGTTTGAGGCTCAGGAGGTATAACTAAATCACAGACAGGCGTCAAGGGTATTTCCCTAGATTTGTTGTTGTCATTTAGTTCTTTATAGTCGAAGGGGATTTGAGCGCTATGTGTGGCTTTTCTCTTAGCTAATTCTAAAGCCTCCAGATCGTCTGCTTTAGTGAAGTGCCTAAGAGTGTCTACCCTAAGCCCATGTGCTTTATATCGTAAGCTTCTTTTTTCTTTAAGACACAAGGGTTAGTGAAACCTAAGCCTTCAATGGGATTATAGAATTATATATCCTTGGGCTGATTTAGAAATATGGTCTGTTCAGAGTGTCCCCTTCGCGTAAGAATATCGTCTAATTTCTTTATTTTAGCGTATATCTTCTTACGTTCTTCTCCTAAGAGAGTAAAGTTATTTTCCACCGTTAATTTGGCGGCTTTACAGGCATCTAGTTCCTTCACAAGTTCACCGACCTTAGTATTAGATTTATCTAGTTCGGCTTCTAGATGGGTGATCTTGGAAGTCGCTTCGGTTAATCTACAATTGAGATTAGCTTTCTCATTGAGATTTCTAATCAAGCAATTATAGTTATTTTCTAGCATGTCTTCTAACTCCTTAATTTTTAAATCATTTGTCTCTTTTGGAGGATTCTTAATTTGACAGTTGCTAGTCTCACTAAGTCTTAAGCTCTCAGTTATCTCTTCTATTTTGTCATTAGAGCTTCTAAGTTCTGATTCAAGACTAGTAACTTTCTCCTGAGCCTCAACTAGTTGCTTCTCTACTTCCCTAACGCTTTTCTGCTCACGTTTCATGTTAGTGTATGCTAATTGATACGATTCTAACATGGTCAATAATGTGGAAGGAGAAACTACCTCTTGCGAAGATTTGGATGCACGGTCTTCGTCCGTCGTGTTTGAGGTTTCGGCGTCAGAATGTTCGTCTAGGCGGGCTATTAGGGCAAGATTCTCTTCCTCTGAGCTAGACGTGTCCTCGAGCCAGTGGTCTTGTTATGTCATAAGAGCTACTCCAGCTTCCTTTTGTTTTGTGAGTTGAAGCTTCTTGGAGTAGTAATTAGCATCTCTCTTCTTCGGGAGAGTGCATTCTCTGGCAAAGTGATCAGGCTTTCCGCAGTTAAAGCATTTGGTCAGTTCTTTGATCTTCTTGACTTCGGAAGTCAGTGCAGTTCTTTGTTCTTCATGCTTTAGGTCCTAAGTCGGTTGGCTGATGATGAGGACTTTTTTTTGAAGTACTGCTTGCTCATCATTTTCCCAATTAACGCCAGCTGCTTTTCCAGCACTTTCATGTTAGGCTCCATGTCTGAATCTGATTGACTTCAGACTCTGAGGGGGTAGGACGCTTAACGATCTTTTCCTTTCGCAGTTTTGAGCTCCTCTTCTCCGAGACTAGGGCAACTAAGTCGTCGATAAGTTTGCCCTTCTGCTCCTTCTGAATCTCGCTAATGTCTTCCTCGTGCTATGCGAGATTGTCAAACATGGCATGGATATCCAGTTCCTCAAGATCTTTATTCTGTCGGATCTGCGTGGATATCTTTTTCCTTTCTAAAGGCAGATAGGAAAGATTATGTTGGTTTCCATGTTTGTCTTCGTGATTTCGATTTTCCTCATCTCACTCAAGAGGGTGAGATATCTCTGGTAGAGATCGTGTAAGCACTCCTCCGATTTAGCTCTGAATGAATCGTAAGCTGTGAGAATGTTTGCCTTCTTGGCCTTGATACCGACTTCAGTTCGTTGCATCATCTTGTGCAGTTCATCCCACATACCTTGGCGGTTGGAATACTATCGATCTGTCGATAGATATCATTTGGGATTCCTTGCATAAGGGTGTTCTTGGCTATTAGGTCAGCTTTAGCTCTCACTCTTTCCTCCGCAGTATATTCCCTAGGCTCTTTCAGTCGCCTAAAGGCAGGAATTGGAGGGTTTGCAGTGTTGTCACCGGGCACGTTTACCCAAAACTAAGCTGGACCTTCCGCGATTGATGAGAGAAGGTCTCCTGCCTGTTCCTTTAGCTCTATGAAGTTTAGAAATCGACTTCTCCATACGGTATATTCGCCTCTCTTTAGGATCGGGGGACGATTATCATTTCCAAGCGAGTAGGCATCCATTTTATCTTTGAGTTGATGGAGGATCTTCGTTTGTTGTTTTGATTATTTGAACTGATGTTACGTGCTTCACAAGTAGCAAATTAGTTAGTAGCGTTTGATATTAAAGAGTCGAGAATTATTTTCGATTCAATCTTTAAAGTTTGGTCAAAAATTAATTCGTCGAGAAAAATTGTCACTGTTACTGTTCTCGTTCGAGAAAGTCAGCGAAAAATTTTACAAGCGAGAAAAGTTCAAAATCTTTCGGTCGAGAAAAATTCCTTAATCGTGAATTTATTTCGATCGCAAAGAAACAACACGTATAGTGAGTTTCTCGCTGAGTCAAAATAAATTCGTTGACTGAAGAAGTTTCTCGTATGCAAATGATTTTCGCTTAGTCAAACTTAGTATGTCTGACCGAAAAAGTTTTTCGACGGTAAGTTTTGCGCGCGCAAAGGTCAAAATTGGTCTTCGTCGAAAAAGATAAAGACAACTTTAGTCTGACTTTGTATTCTGATCGAGAAAAAATTTCGCGCCGATTTTTTCGATCGAGAAATTAACCTGATCGAAGAAACTAGCGAGAAAAATTGAAGTTATCGCCAAAAAAACACAAAATACACTTAACACTTATTCAAGCAAAAACGATGAATTAGACTCTGAGATTGCAGGTAATTGCTCTTAATCTGATGATGAATATGCACGCACACAAAATTAAACGCGTTACGAAGCAAAACATGTCGAAATTAAGCAAAATCAGAACGTGTTCAAACTGTTCTTCGCATGAACAATGACCTTTCAGATTAAATTCAATCTGCTAAAATGATGTTCAAACAGCTACGAATCTAATCGCAATCAAAGTATAACACTACAATGAGCACAGAAACATCAAATTCAAACCAATTAAGCACAGAATTGAGCAAATCAGATCGAAAATCGGCTTTCACGCCAAAACTGTTCTTCGCATGTGTTAGGATATTTAATTTGTTGTGTCAATAGTTTAAGTCTTGAGACTTATTATGTAATTATCTTTAGCTTGGGCTTTGGACAAGATTGTAATTATTTTATTATTAGTGATTGGGCCTTAATATACCTAGGGTTAATGTGGTATATAAGGTTTTACCAACTCACTTTGAAAGGTAATCAAAGATCAAAAAGCTAAAATTCGTTTTCACACACTACACACACTACAAGGTGAGAAATTCTCCCTTTTCATTCCATCTAGCTTCTTTGATTCCTTGTTTGGTGCATTTAGGGACCAACAAGTGGTATCAGAGCAAACGTGGATCGATCTTCGTTGATTTGAATCCAGTTTCGTTCGATTCCAAACAAGATCAAAGGTGTTTTTAAGCAAAAATAGGTTTCGGCATTTTGAGCTTGTTTTGGGGTTTGATGCTTCGTTTTTGTGTTTAAAACCCTCCCCCAGATCAAGTCTATGCCTAAAATGTTTTTAGAACACTTTTGGATCAGTTTTAACGAGTTTTGAGCAAGATTTAAGCAAAAGTTTTCCAGAAAAAGTTAGTTCGGCCATTCTCTGTTTTTGGTCGATTTGACCTATTTCTTGTTGTTTTTAGCTCACAAATCGGTCGATTATGTGTTTAGGGAAGAATTTCTGAAGTTTAGGATCAAGTTTGAACGATTTTGGTTGAGATTTGAGCGAGAACGAGACGATTCTCTGGCAAAACGCACGAAGGCAATGGAACAGTACATCGATGTTCTTGGCCGCGAAAGTTCTTGCTGAATCGTTCTAGAACGCGAAAATTTCTTGACCGCGAAATTTTATCCCGAGAATCTCTAAAACCGCGAAACTTTCCCTTTAACTGCACTTTTTCGTAACTGCCTTGTTTCACAGTCCGAGAAAGTTTTAATCCGCGAATTTGTATTAGGCCAAATTTTGTGTTCTCAACTTTATACTCTCTAAAATCCGAGAATTTCCAAAACCGCGAAAATTACTCTAAGATCCAATCTTTCTCAAGTTCATACTCTTTAAAATCAGAGAAATTTTATACCCGAGAAAGTCTATTCCAAGAATTTTTTTCTGAGCCGCGAAATTTTCAAAAAACTGAGAAATTCTACTAAGTCGAGATTTTAACGGCCGAGAATTTTTTTTTTCAAACTCCATATACTAGAAAGCTTATCCCGCGAATCTTCTAAGCCGCGATTTTTTTTTTCTTTTCCCGCCGAGAACTTTCTGACAATTTTTCCATACGAGAAATTTTTCTCAAGTCCGCGAAAGTTTTGAACTCAGTGAAGATTTTACATCCGAGAAATTTTTTAAGGCCGAGAAATTTTTTCTTTGTCATGAAAATCTTTACCTCCGAGAAAGTTTTCTAAGCCGAAAATTTTTGAAATTTTACATCTGAGAATTCCTTTTCTTTAACTAAGAAAGTTTTGAAATTCACGAAAGTTTTCAATCCGAGAAATTTTCAACGCCGAGAAAATTTATCTCATCTGAGAAAGTTGTTTTTCTTCTTTCAAATCCGAGAAAATTTCATAAAAATCCCACTTCAACTATTGATGCGATTTTTTTTCTGCGAAGTTTTCTTGTGAAATTTTAAAAACTCTCAAATTAGAATCATTCCCACATGCGAAACTTTTAAAATCCGAGAAATTTTCGAGAATTTTTCTTCAGAATTTCGCTTTAAAACTCTCAAACACCGAAATTTCTCAAACACCCAATTTCTCAGATAACACTTCATTCATCACGTCTCCTCGAGCTGCGAAATTTTTTTTCTCACGATAAATTCGTCTTGGGCTAAACTTTTCTAAAAATCTTTTAAGATTTGATCCTTACACTTTAGTACTATCTCCCTAAACCACATTTGAGATAAATTTGTTTTTGCTTTCCAAGTCTCAATTTAAATCTCTAGAACTTCTCCCAATTTCAAGATGTATTTCTCTTTCATACATTATCGACCATCACACACGCTCACTTAGTTCTAAGAAATTCTTTAAACAATTTTATTCTTAAAACTCTACTCATTAAACACGTATTTCTCATATCGTTCGTTACTAACTTTCTTATCTACGCAAGATCAAAAACCACGGACGATTCGACTGCACCAACCATGTCTACCACGAACGACATCTCCATAGTGGGCTCCGACACCAGACCTCCGATGCTGCGACAAGGCGACTACAGCATATGGACAAACCGCTTCCTCACGTTCATCAGGAACAAAGGCGCACCACTCTCTCAATACCTTTTGGACTCCATCTTCAATGGCCCAGCACAGTTCTGGACAATCGTCCCTGCACAGCCAAATGCAAATCCTCCCATGGATGAACGCCGCACTCCTAGAGGTCCCATCAATGAGGATGAACTGGCTCGCGAACAGGCCGACGAGACTGCCAAAGGATACCTCTTCCAGGCTTTAGGAAACGAGGTCTATGGTCACGTTGAGTGCTGCACAACTGCCAAGGAAATATGGGATGAACTTGCAGAAATTATGGCAGGCACAACTGAAAGTGCTCAGGGGAGGAAATCAGCGTGTCTCTCACAGTATGAACACTTTCAGGCCTATGAAGGAGAGGAACTGCGTGACACATACCTCCGATACTTGAAGGTCATCAATGAACTCAAGAAAGCCAGGATCTCGAGGGACAAATTCGATATCAACAACCGCTTCCTTGGTAGCCTCAAACCACATTGGGGCAATGCAATCGTGATGATGATTCAAAGTAAGGACCTCTCCAACACTTCCATCCATGCTCTTTATGACAGTCTGTCTGCCTATGCTCCTTACGTGCAACCTCAGTCCACCAACACTCGAGTCGACCCACTGGCACTCCTCTCGAACAAAACCAATGAACGATCTTCCATCACTAAGGCCAAACAGAACAAAGGGAAGCTGCCAGCTGTAGTTTCTGACACCTCTTCAGGATCCGAAGCCGATTCAGAATCCGATGAAGATGTTCGTGACATTCGCAAGCAACTGGCAATGCTCACTAAGCTGGTCTCAAAGAAGATCGGGAAAAAATCCTCATCCTCCTCCAATCGCCAAAGAACCTATAGCGGCACCAAAAAGATGACTCCCACGGAGGACACTAAGCCAACAAAGAAAGCAGAGGACTCCGCACCTCAAAAGTCTGTGAAGTGCTTTCGGTGTGGAAAGCCAGGCCACTTTGCCAAAGAATGCCACGCCCCACGCATGAAGGACTCCGGGTACTATGACCGAAAGGCCAGAATGACCCGCAAGATGGAAAGTGGGAAAGCCCTACTCACTGAAGAAGCTGAATGGGTGAATGACACTTCAGAAGACGAGGAGCCTAAGGATGAAGATTGCTGCATGGCAAGGCTGGTCGAACATGACGAGGACGAGGAGATGGGTCACACCGGTGAAAACACAGCTAAGACTCCTACCAGCGCTGAGTCTGAGGTACGAATCTCACAACTTGATGATGTGTTTAATCACCGACACGCCATTAAGAAACCCACAGTAGACGCTAGGGATTATGATGAACTTAGGCTAAAATTTGAAAACAATTATGCCCTACTTAGTCTAAAAGTAGAAGAACTTGCCTGCGCAAACGAACGTCTAAAAGCCTCTGAAGCATTAGTCAAACGTCTGCAAAGTAAGAACAAACAAAGTGAGACTAAGGTTAAGGAAACTACACTAGCCATTAGTTCATGTGAAACTTCTCGCCTCCTGACGGCTGCCCAATACGAACTGCTCACAAAGGAAAGAGTTAGGCTATACCGCAAGGTGAAAGAACTTGAAGAGCAACTTCACCTTAGGAAAAAGGCAACAAACATCTTGTGTCTATTGAACCAACCAGCTGAAACTGAATTCTACAACGCCCGGATGGGAATCGGACTGGCCACCAACTGCGATCCAACGCCACTAATTGTCAAAAGATATAACATGTACAGTACAGCATTCCTAAAAACAAGGACAGGGACTCCCTCACAGCTCATGCCTTTTGTAAGATCCTCTTCCTCTGTGCTGTCAGAAGAAAAGAGGAAACAGAACATACTTTGGGCAGAGATCGCATACGACTACACCGAACTGAATGCTAGTGATAAGACTAGAAAGTCCTCACTCTCTGAAGACATCAAATCTCAGTTCCCAACCGAAGAACAGGAAATCGCTCTCCAAGAAGCACTTTCGCGCATCTATGTCCCAGAGAAACTTCTGGTCATAGCAGAACTAGAACGAACCATAGAAGTAGAGCGAAAAGCCTTTGCAAAAGAGCGAGAAGATCTACTTTATAAAATCTTTACCCTAGAACAATCTCGTAATACGATCGAACCTTCTACGTCAAGTCAAGTACCCGATTCTCAAACATGTAAATGTAAGAGGACGGCGAAGATGACTCCTGAAGCCGACATATGTTCTAACACTAACTCTAGTATTCTTATGGATACAGGGAATGTGAGTTCGACGTCTCTGGAAGGGAGTTCGTACCAGATAAAGGAGAATCCGCTCTTCGATGACAAGAAGAAAAGACCATCCTATTTTCGCTCTTCCTCTCTATGTACTGAATCCCAATGTCCTAAGGTCGTAGACAATTATGTTGCCAAAACTCATCTTTCTTTTGCCAAGCTTATGTCTATGTGCTGCTGCAATGAATTTGTTCTCCCACGCTTCCATGAATACGAAACACATGAACACGCAACACTCCGACCACGCAAGCTAAGTTCATCTACGAAGTCTTTGAATTCGCCCATCTCGCCTAAACCTAAGGACAAGCGAAAGCGCCTCTCGCCGTCGAACGCAAACTCACCTACTACTCGCAAGCCAAAGGCGACCAAAACTAAAGCGCGAACACGACAACCACATTCCACACGCCAATTCATGTATAAGGCGCCATACATGCAAGCACAAGTTAGGAGAATATGGGTTAGAAAAACCATAATTCCGCCTAGTCAAACAAACGACAAAGGGAAAGCTAAATTAGAATCGACGCAATCTGATTTAGAAACCACATTTCCCTTTAAGCGCATGAAAACTATACTTGTATCACAAGATAGCCCCGTCCGAATACGGGGATCCAACATTTGCTGATATTTGCAGGTCTGTCATGTGTGGTATCTAGACTCGGGTTGCTCCACACACATGACAGGAAATAAGGAGCTGTTGAGCAACTTCTCCGAGCGCTATCTCGGAAGGGTCTCCTTCGGAAACGGTCAAATGGCGCCAATTCTAGGAACTGGAGATCTCGTGCACGATAAACTGACAATCAAGGGCATCTCCTATGTCGAGGGTTTGAGCTACAATCTCTTCAGCATTGGTCGATTCTGCGACAAAGGGTACAAGGTTCTCTTCGAATCTGACATCTGCAGCATTATGGATGCCTCAGGACAATCTCTTCTTTCTGGAACGCGCACGTCCCACCTTTATGTACTCAACCTTACGACCTCACGACCAATATGTCTTCTCTCTCGAGCCGCACCCAAGTTGAATGATTTATGGCACCGTCGTCTTTCACATCTCAACTTCAAGACCATCAACAAACTGCGTCAGAATAAACTCGTCAACGGTCTACCCCAACTGACATATCATAAGGAACACCTCTGCACTGCATGCGAATTGGGGAAGATGAAGCGATCGTCTCATGTCTCTAAGGAAACACCGTCCTCTAAGCTCATCCTCGAGCTCATACACATGGATCTATGTGGACCAATGCCTACGGCCACACTCGGAGGAAGACGGTATATTCTTGTAATTGTAGACGATTTTTCACGCTACACGTGGACGAAACTCATACGTACAAAGGATGAAGTCCCTGATATAATCATCGAGTTTGTTGTTGCGTCCCAAACTCTTTATCAACAGAAGGTTCGGATTATCAGAACAGACAATGGAACTGAGTTTAAGAACAAGAAGCTCAGTGATTTCTATGCCACTCAGGGCATCACTCAGCAGTTCTCAGCTGTGAAGACACCGGAACAGAATGGTGTCGTTGAGCGCAAGAACAGGACACTAGTTGAAGCTGCCAGGACTCTTCTCATCCAATCCGGACTTCCTCATTCTCTTTGGGGCGAAGCTATTCAAACGGCTTGCTACACACAGAACCGGGCTTCCATCCACAAGAGATTCAACCGCACCCCATACGAGATGCTGAATAACCGTCGTATCCCCGATATATCTTATCTAAGGGTCTTCGGTTGCCGATGTTTTGTGGCCAATGATCGCCAACATCTTGGGAAGCTTGATCCAAAAGCACTTGAAGGCATCTTTGTTGGATATTCACTAAATTCAAAGGCATACAGAGTCTATCTTAAAGAGAAACGGTCAGTAATAGAAAGCACGAATGTCTCTTTTGACGAAAGCGAAGGCGATCTCATAGCTTCTGGGCATATCAGTCCAGAACCAGGTCTTCTACAGACGTTGACAAAAGGTCAATCTTCAACGGCGGGAACGTCCTCATCTGAGGGCAATTATGGCGAACTGGATCTCGATCTGCTCTCGAGTACTTCTACCCAGTTCACAAGACTCCCGTCGCCACCACTCAACCTACCGCTGCACCCACTCCACATACACCACCAGCTACCGGCAATAACGTCGTCCCTCCAAACCTGGATGCTCTCAATCTCAATGAAGACGACATATTACCCAACCCGGGGAATATTGCTGATTCTGATGCAGAACCCTCTCAATTCAATACGATTGAGATCTCTTCTTCAGACACCGGGCCCCAATCTAATGAGCTTCAAGTAGACACTAATGCGGCCAGCTCCTCACAAACCAACGTGCCACTTTGGGCTCGCTCTCACCCTACCGATCAGATTATTGGGGATCCCTCATCCGGTGTTTCAACACGTTCGGCTACGATGAATGAAAGCTTGTTTGCTTGCTATCTCAGTCAAGTCGAACCATCACGAGTAGCTGAAGCTCTCAACGATCCTGATTGGCTGATTGCAATGCAGGAGGAAATAAATCAGTTTGAACGTTTGCGGGTTTGGGAACTCGTACCACGACCTCACAATAGATCCATTATCGGCACAAAATGGATCTTTAAGAACAAAAAGGATGAAGATGGTGTTGTTATTCGCAATAAAGCAAGACTTGTGGCCAAGGGGTACAATCAACAAGAAGGCATCGACTACGATGAAACTTTCGCTCCAGTTGCCAGGATTGAAGCCATACGAATGTTCCTTGCTTTTGCTGCTCACAAGAACTTCAAAGTCTACCAAATGGACGTGAAGACTGCATTTCTGAATGGATTTCTCAAAGAAGAAGTGTACGTTGATCAACCTGAAGGGTTCTTGAGCGAAGAGTTTCCTCATCACGTATATCGACTCTACAAGGCCCTCTACGGACTAAAACAGGCTCCCCGAGCTTGGTATGACGTCCTTTCAGACTTCCTTGTTCAGTCTGGATTCAAGAAAGGATCTCTGGATACAACTCTCTTCACTAAGCGGAGTGGCCCGGACATCATGATTGTACAAATTTATGTCGATGACATCATTTTTGGATCGACTGAACCTCAACTGTGCGAAGAGTTCGCAGAATTGATGAAAGAGAAATTTGAAATGAGTATGATGGGTGAACTAAATTTCTTTCTTGGTCTTCAAGTAAAGCAACTCCCCAACGGAATCTTCATCAATCAGTCCAAATACATCCATGACATCCTCGATAAGTATGGAATGAAGGATGCTAAGACTGCTGCTACACCTATGTCACCCTCTGGCCGACCCGACGCAGACCCATCTGGTGTTCCCGTTGACCAAACCGTCTATCGAGGGATAATAGGCTCTCTTCTGTACCTCACTGCTAGTCGATCGGATATCGTTCTCTCGACAGGAATTTGCGCTCGTTTTCAGGCAACACCAAAGGAATCCCACCTCACTGCTGTCAAAAGGATTCTCCGCTATCTCAAAGGAACACCCAATCTGGGCTTGTGGTACCCCACTCTATCGGACTTCAAACTGGCTGGATTCTCTGACTCGGATTATGCAGGATGCAAGATGGACAGAAAAAGCACCTCTGGAGCTGCACACTTCTTGGGCGGTAAACTCGTAAGTTGGTCGTCTCGAAAACAAAACTGTGTCTCAACTTCGTCGACGGAGGCAGAATATGTCGCCGCCGCTAGTTGCTGTTCACAGCTTTTGTGGATGAGAACCCAACTACGAGATTTTAATATTCACGTTGATAAAATTCCCATTTATTGTGACTCAAAAAGTGCTATTGCGATGACGAGTAATCCGGTACATCACTCTAGAACAAAACACATAGATATTCGTCACCACTTCATCAAAGAACATGTAGAACAAGGGACAATTGAATTGCACTACGTCACAACCGAAGATCAATTGGCCGACATTTTCACAAAACCGTTGGATGTCAAACGATTCCAACACCTAGTGACTATGTTGGGCATGTTGAATATTCAGTTGTGATCAATCGTTTCTACTTGAACTTTGATTAAGTGTACATATTTCCTTTCCACTTCACTACATTTTCTATGTGTCGTCTGGATTATGTCTTTTGAGGGGGAGTCTTTGATATTTCATTATTTAAAACGGGAATTTTTCAATTAAGGGGGAGCGTCTGATATTTCATTATTTAAAGCGGGGAGTTTTGCGATTAAGGGGGAGCTTCTTATTTTTATTATTTAAAAAAAAAAAAAAAAAAGGGTTGAAATTTTAAAAGTTTGGTCAAACTGTGTCAAAATCGAACCAATTAAAATATTTTGGGTTGAATTTCTAATTTCTGGTCAAAAAGGGTCAAAATTGGGTCCAAGACCGCGAAATTCAGCTAACTTAAGGTTTTGACCAAGCCCGCGAATTTTCGGCCCATTTACTCAAAAATTCGCATACACAGTCTCTCCAATCGTAAAACCCCAAAACCCTTAACATTTTTTCTCATTATCCTAAAGATCCCGAGAAAATTTAAAAATTTCGCAACCTCTCTCTCAAAAATTCGCAACCCCTCTGTCAAAAATTCGCAACACCTCACATCATCGTCTTCGTCAAATCTGCATTCAAATTTCATTTCCTGCTAACTCCATCATCGCAAATCAGTTTTTCGGTATGAATGCGTCTTAAATAACCCAATTTCTGTTCGATTTTACCGTGTTTTGCCCATTTTATTAAAACTGCTAGGTTAGGGTTTATTTTTCTCGGATCTGAATCGCATGTATGCTAGGTTCTCTTTGTTTGATATCCCCAAATATGCATTACCCATTCAATTACGAATCGATTGAGCCCAGATTACAGCATTTTGGTTAAGATTTGAGTAGGTCTAGGGGTAAAATTTATTACGTCGCTTCGCTGTTTTCAACTATGTTCTTCACCGCGAAATTTTCTCAGAAAAAGTGCTTTAAATTGTTAAATTTTCGCTGCTACAGTACCATAAGCCCCGCGAATTTTTTTTTTCACCGAGAAACTTTCTCAGACAAATTGCTTTAAATGATAAAATTCGCTGCTACAGTGAGATGAGCTCCGCGAAATTTTCAACTTACCCGAGAAAATTCTTGCACTACTGTAAGTGTTGCCCCGCGAAAGTTTTAAAATTCTTACACTACAGTAAGTGTAGCCCGCGAAATTTTTAATATACCTGAGAAAAATTCTGCACTACAGTGAGTGTAGCCCCGCGAAATTTTATCTGAGAAACTTTCGTATGAGAATTTACATATCTTAAAATTTCGCTGCTACAGCACGTGAAGTCCCACGAAAATTTCATATACTTCACTCCATTATCCAGATTTTCGCATCGTCTTTTTTTTTCTCGCATCTACAGTGCACTGGAAATTTTCTCAATCCACAAAGATGTTTCAACCCGCGAAATTTTCATAAACTCGCATACTACAGTGAACAAAATTTTCTCAATCCACAAGTTTTTTTTTAACCGCGAAAATTTCATATACTCGCATCTACAGTGAACAAAATTTCTCAAATCCACAAAGACTTTTCAATCCGCGAAATTTTCATTATATGCTGAGTGCGAAATTTTAAAACATGAGAAAACTATCATTACGTGCGAGATTTTGAAATTCTGAAATTGTGGCTAAGTGCGAAATGTTGAAACTTGAGAAATTTTTTTAACGTGTGAGATTTTTGTGACTGAGTGCTAAATTTCTTGAACCTTGAGAAAATTTCTATATCTGATAAGTTGCGATTTTTTTTTTTTCCTTATATGCGAAAATTTGCGCAACTTGCGAGATTCCACCACTTGCGAAAATCCTTCCATACTTGCGAAAAATCTCATTAAATGCGAAAATTTTCTCTTTATGCGACAATTTTCTCGGCAAAATTTCTCTAAGTACTGAATACGAAATTTCTATGCTATATGCGAAAATGTTCCATGCTTCAGATAGTTTATACAACATGCGAAAATATCCTCGACATTTCTACGTGTCATAATCTGCGAAAATTCTTCCATTACATGAGCAATTTTACATGTCGTGTGAAATTTTTTTTCTCGATATGACTATGTGTTATACTTAGCAAATTTTTCCATGTCCCATACACATCTTCATATCTGAAAATTTCCTAAGTGTTGAAAAATTTCGTTTAAATGCCTAAAATTGTCGAAACTCGCTACTGCATCATTTTCGCGAACTAACCTGTACTAACCGTGCTCCAATTTCTGTTAAGCACAGAAATGACGGACAAAGACCAAAGTACACTCGAGGCACTTGAGCAGGCTGCAATCCAAAGAGAGGTCACTCGCATCGAACTCCATGCGCGTACCTATGTCCCACCACCGGAGGAGATTTTTTCACTAAGTCAATGGGCGGCCCTGGTACCCAACAACTACAAGGTGGACTTGGACAGTTTTCGGTGCGATGCCCCTGTTATTGTAGAGATTCTCAAAGGACACCCACTTCGCCACGCCCTCACTCATGGCGAACCAGAAGCTCAGGTGTACCTTCAACAATTCTGGCATACGCTACAAATAGCTGGACCACTACGTCTTGCCAAGACCCTATCCGCTCAAATCGATCAAGAAACCGTCGTCCTCACTCCCAGAATACTCCAAGAAGTTCTTCAACTTCCGGTCTACTCACCATACGATCCACCACCCACTCACGACCAACTCATTGAAGACATCGACAGACTGGGCTATCAACCAGATGCCAAGAAGAAGAAAGGCCCACTTGTCCTCAGTGAAGTCACAACCCGCAACCTACCACAACCCTGGCGGACACTGTACCTGCTGGTGAACAAGTGCATGTCTGGAAAGCATGCTGGTCAGGATCGCGGCAACATTCAAATCCTCACAATCATGACCGGCATCGCTCACAACCGCAAGTACAACTACGCCGACATCATCTGGGTGGACCTAGTCTCGATGATCCAGCGACGTGACCGGGAAATCGCCAAAGGAGTCACGAACCGGTTCGTCCCATACATGCGATGGCTCCCAGCTCTAATAAAGCACTTCCGCCTACACTCAACCAACATCCGCATTCGTCCGGCAGCAGAACATTTTCAGATACCAACTGTCGAGAAGTTCGCCAAGAAGAACACACCGGCGAAGGATCGACACGCAATGGTGATCCCGGACGACGTGCTCGCCTACGCCGACCCAACCAACCCGCACGTCCTACAATACCGGGCCACAACCGCCGCGTTCCGCGAGAGCCCCCGACCCCTCTCCACTGTCCCTATGGCGCAGATCAACCCCACTGCTCCTATCCCCGGGACCAGCCACACCCCTCCCACCACCTCCAAAAAGTCTTCTGGTCGCGCCGCATCCTCCTCCACCCGCGTTCCGAAAAAACGGTCGCGTGAGGATGACGTAAGCCGCCCCACGGAGCGTCGATCGAAACAAAAACACGATCGACCTCCTCCGCCACAAATAAGCCGAGCCGAACCAATAGGTACAGGAGGTGATGTGTTCACCTCCCGAGTAGAAGTCGTGGCATCTGGCTCAACCACGCAAACAACCCCACCAACCCACTTATCTTCCTCTCTACAGGAAGGTATTTCATTCCACGAGGAGCCACGTATACCATCGACATCCCACTTGGAGATGATCGATGTTGAAACAAGCAGTCCCTCGCCTCAGACTGCATCCTTTTCATGCACATCGAGTCTAGTGCCCTCACTCCCCATAATTCCTTCCGTTTCTAGGACACATACACCTCTTACCGCACCACAGAGTCTTCGTGACTCTGTCAGAACGCTCGGTGATGTCTCTGTGACTGAGAGCGGAAGACCTAGCACGGCCAACATCACAACAACCGTGAGCCTAGGCCATCACTCGATTGAGTCTGTCTCATCGATGATGCTAACGGGAAGTCTGAGTGACCCCGTCTTTTCCAGTCCCGTGCAAACGGGCGGCCGATCGGCGATATTCACCGAGTCGGTGTCAGTTGAAGCTCTTCGTGACTCCAACTTGTTAGATTTACCCCGCTTCGTCACCGAGACCGCGCTAGAGACGCGTCTTCAAGAGTTTGCAAAGACTCTTGAGGCGTCAATTTTAGATAAAGTCTACGCGCGTCTCGAAGCGTCCACCGTCGACAAAGGCAAAGGTGTGGCCCCGGAGACGCCACCACCCATGCCACACACGGACGCCGATGATCTTCTCTCCTCCATCTCTGCCAAGGAACTATTCTACATCCTCAGAGCAAGATTCGAGTCCATGACAGAACTCGACGAGGAGGAACAGCAGATGAAGAAGATCATGACACAACCACTGTCTTGTCGCACTCAAGGCGAGACTAGCAGGACCAGACGCGACGATCAAGATGATGATCAAGATCGCCGCGAGGGGGAGAATAGGCAGCTGAGCTCACAAGGATTCATGCAATCGACGCCGCCCTCCTCCTCTGGACCTGAAACGACGTCCGCACCAGAAACCTCACAACCCACTAGCCAAAAATCCCACCCTGTTCACCCTGAGTCACTAGCCAAATCACCCTCACCACCACCCACTACCGTCTCCGAAGCTCTAATCGTCACATCGACGTTAGAGACCACCTCAACATCATCTCCACCCACCACCTCGGAGCCTCTAGCTGTCACATCGACGCTAGAGGCCACCACCACATCTACGCCGCCCGTCACCCAAATCATCCTTGCCAAAACCATCACCTCAACCGAACCACCTGAATCTCCACCACAACCATCCCCACAATCCACAAACTCCTCCGAAGCAACACCCTCGCCTTCACATAGCCACACCCCTCTCGACATCGACTCCAACCTGGCTGTCGAGGACGTCTACTGCGCACAAAATGAGATCGAGGCCTACATCTTCAACGATGAATGGCTGTACACACCCGCCGATGCAGTAGCAGCCAGGAAGTTGGTGGAAAACGCTCGACGTCTGCTAAAGGAAGCCTCGCTCACGCTGATCAACACCGCAGACGACGAGAACGGAGAGGAGTACGACGCGGAACCGGCCGAGCTCGAGAACATCCTTCAGTTCCAAGCGCAGCAAACTGAGGCTCCTGCTGCTCAAACTGATGTGCCCACGGTGGATATACCGGAAGCACCGTGGGAAAATAAAAAGATCACCGCGCCATTTCAGGAAGAGATCAGGAAGAGGATCTGGCGGCGCAAGGAGAAGATCGTTACCACCTTCGACGAGTATGAGCTGATGAACATCCAAAGTTGGAGCGAGAGAAAGAAGCAACTCTATCGATGGAGCCTTCTGTGCCACAAATGCACAGATAGGACGCTGTCCGACGAGGAAAACATCACTCAGGAAATGAATCGGGCCCCCATCTGCAAAGTCACTGACCTCCGCCACGAGTCGAAAGGACCTGTCCACTACCCAGTCTTCACAATAATGAGGCAGGATGAGAGCTACAGTGAAGTCAGTGAGGCGGACTTCAAGTTTCTGCGCCTGGCTGACCTATACAGCATGCTGGAATCCCTGAAACAGTTCAGACTCGTCCCCAGAAGCTCTGGACATCTCGTACGTGCTGAACCGGTCACCATGGGATATGTGGCCATCAAGCGCCACATGCTCCGACAGGTCAGATTCTACGCCACCCACGATCTGCAGATGGCGGTGGAACATAATCTCAAGAAGGTGAACTTGACGCGCCCATCTTTCAAGAATGCAGACGACTATCGAGAGGGCGATGTGATCGACGGAGATGATCCGGCGGTCGCCTACTCGAACTACAAAGGAAAGATGAGGCTCCTGCGCTGCTCCGAGGTGGCAAAATTCTCAGATGGGACGCTCACAATCATCCAAGACAAACTCATGAGAATTTGCCGCATCCTTTCGGAAGAAGATCCCCTCTGCCGATCCAAGTTCGCGAAGCTCATTGACGCTATTGCTGACAGAATGGTTCTTCGAAGGAATCTCCGCGCCTTCGAGTTCAAGCTAGGGCTTCGCGAAACACTCACACGCTAATCCACCATCCCAACGCCCAAGATTCAAGACTCCCAACAATTGACACAAAGGGGGAGATTGTTAGGATATTTAATTTGTTGTGTCAATAGTTTAAGTCTTGAGACTTATTATGTAATTATCTTTAGCTTGGGCTTTGGACAAGATTGTAATTATTTTATTATTAGTGATTGGGCCTTAATATACCTAGGGTTAATGTGGTATATAAGGTTTTACCAACTCACTTTGAAAGGTAATCAAAGATCAAAAAGCTAAAATTCGTTTTCACACACTACACACACTACAAGGTGAGAAATTCTCCCTTTTCATTCCATCTAGCTTCTTTGATTCCTTGTTTGGTGCATTTAGGGACCAACAGCATGTAACAGTTTCAGAATTAAATTTTCGATCCAAATTCTAACAATTTTGATTCAAAACAGAACGAATCTGCTTTGATACCAATTGTTAGGTCCTAGATTATCAACTCCTATGATCCTAGACTCAAATCCTAAGGAAATCGATTAGAATTGTAGAAAATAATTTCGATCGAAAACCTTCCAATGAAGAACACGAGAGAGAATTCGAGTATTGAGAGAATGATTTCTGATTCTCTCTCTAGGATTGGATTTGCAAGCCTTTCGGATCAATTGACTAATTTTTTCTCTATTAAGCTCATTGTTTGTACATCTATTTATACCAAACATACTTGGTATAAATTACAAACCAAGTCCTAAACTAGGGACTAATACAATCAACACCCCTAATTACAAGAACAGCTAATTAAATCAAAGCACAACTAATATTGATATTCTACAGTTTTTTCGGAAGTGGTTGAAAGACGATTTTTAGCCCCGAACTCATAAAAGACGACCTCCTCTTCCTCTTCGGGTTTAGTTAAAAGGTGACCGAGGTGCCTCCCAACCAAGGTATACACATATTCGTTACTCGAAGCCCGTAGATCTTGATCCCCTGCCCTAGGTATTCTAACACTTCGATTTTGCAGCCCAACGCATGGATATCGCCACTGTCGCTGCCATGATGCTTTCTGGAGGATGAAGTTCAGGTCGTCTCCCAGACTCATGCAGCTCCTTCTTCCCAATCGAAAGGGAAGGGAAAGGCCCCTGCTTTCGCCTGGAGGGTCAGAAAGGCGAACAGCAAGAGGCCGGCGACCACTTTGGCGGGCGTTTCTTCGAAGAGATCCAAGACATCTTTTACGCCTCCTCCTCTCGCTTCTTCAAGGAGACGGCCTCTATTGAATGTTGAAACTTCTTGAAGGAGTTCCCAAGTGAAGAGAATAAACGGAGTTCTCGCAGCATTCCCAACCTGGACATATGGGATGCTATCTCCGCGACCTTCGGGCAGGTGAGTTCTGGTGTCTCTGTCATTTTTTTTTGGAGTTCTCGTTGCTGATGACTTTGTCCGATCTTTCTTTGTACAGGGCCTCGTTCTCATATCCGATGCCATAAAGCGTTGGGTCCACCTCTTCGGGAGTTACAAGACCCTGGAGCAAAAAGTCGAAGTCATGGAAGAAAAGGCTTCCGGCCAGCGTCGAGAGGAGCTTCTTCAGAAGTAACTGGCAGAGGTGAAGCAGCACCTTCGTCAGGCTGAGGATGAGAAGAAATGAGCCGACGAGCTCAGGGATGATGTAGAGGCGGCCCGTCGAGCTCTGGAAAAACAGCTGGCGGAAGACCACTACTCGAAGAAGGACTTTGCAAAGGGGATGCTCCAGTAGGTCAAGCATTCTATGGGTGTCTTTCCCAACTTCGACAAAATGGATACGACCACTCTTCTCACTCCTTCGGCTTCCTTGACGCCAACCACGCCCTACATAACGCTCCTGACGGTGGCTACAAACCAGAGCCAGGGTCGAGGTTCCTCCTCCTAGGATGTTAACCCCTCCTGCCCGCAGCGACGAGGTGGGTGAGGAGCTCAAAGTTGAAGAGGTCGAGGGCGATGCGAGACAGAACCCTGAGGGCGCTGACGATTACGTTGAGGCCTCCGAGACCCCAGGAGGAGATGTTGAGATCGGGGATGCTACCGAGGAGCCTGCGGAGAAGGACGAGGTGGGGGAGGTTGATGAGGTGGAGAGGGAGGCTAGTGAGGGAGGTGGTCAGGCCGGATCGGCCGAATGAGATTTTTCTTGTTTTCCTTTCCAGTTTTTTTAAGACCGCAATGACTAAAGGCCCTTTTATGTATATATACAAATGTCTTCTTTCCTTTTATGTACCGAACACAGCCCCTCGGGGCATATTACGTGAATGTTTCGCCTTCGGGCTTTTTTAGCCGCGTTGTCTGGTTTTTCTCCTTAAGCGTTGCGTGCTACGGACTCTGTGCCTTCGGGGTCTTGTGTTTCACTTTTCTCCCAAAATAATTTCGTTTATCCCGTTGATTTTATGTTGATAATTCTTGCCCCACTCGCCTCGAGCAAATCGATATGTGGTCTTTCCCGACTTGCCCTTTTCTCGGCCACGTTATCCTAGGATTTCTTTTCATCCCTTCGCCGATTATTCCTATTTTCCTGACCTTTAACTTGTTCCCAGTTTTTCGAGGTTGACGGAGACTTGGTCGATTTATCTTTGACCTTTCTATTTTTGCGCCCAAGAATCTCGCCATGATGAGCGTAAGATTCGATTGTTCTTCAGCTGGTGTTAACGTTTGGATGACCCGGTGTATTGCCAACCGGGTTTGAACGTTGCTCATGTGCCTGTCTTTCAAATTTGAATTGTCTGACTTTCCGCTCACATCAGGGAACTCCCTATATATATACGGGGAGCCCTTTGCTCCTTCTCATTCATCCCTTTCCATATTTTCCTGTCCTTCTGTGTTTTTGAGTTCTTCGCTCCCAAACTTCTTCATGGCTTCTTTTGTTTCCTCGAAAGGTAAAAATGTCACCGGTACTCCTTTTGTGGCTGGGCGAACTTTTTTCGACCTAGATGGCGCTCCTGAACCCTTCTCCAGCGCGACGTCCAGCAAGATCCTGTTGTTGGGGTAAGAACGCCGCTTCCCAGTGGAGATGGTGACGACAAAAACTATCGCAGAAACCTGGCCAAGTGGTCCGTAGAGGCAGAGGAGGTCCGTGCCAAGGCCAATCTTCTCTGGCATCGAGCTAAAGTGTCTACCCTTAGTCCCTCGCCTCTTAGGGAATATCTTGAAAAAGCCCGAATTCCTTTTGATTATGAAGTCTTGTTGCCCGGCCCTTTGCAAGTGGCTTTCGCTCCCCCTTTTGGTTTTCTCACCTTTTACACTGACCAGATGTATATGGGCCTTAAGTTTCATATTCCCTCCTTTCTCCTAGACCTATATGAGACCCTAGATATTTCTCCTGGCCAAATTCTCTCCGGATTCCTGCAGTTTGCTATTAGCCTTGGCTGCGGTCGCGCGGTGGGTCAACCTCCCCATCACCACTGAGTTGATTATCAGCGTCTTTCGTGTGTGCGAGAGGATACAGGAAAACGCGATTTATTGCCTTCCACCGATGTCTTCCATGACAACTTTACTGCCACCAAGGGATGGATGAACAAGTTCTACTTCGTGTGCCCTTTATCTCAGCATCGGGATCGTCGATTCTCCCTACTACGCTGGATGGAGCAATGTCTAGTCCCAAATGAATCTCCCAACATCCTGTCGTAATTTCTGGCTAGGATCGAGGATCAGCGCTTTTCAGTACGAGAGTTGGTGTCATGCGTCCTTCCTGAGATGATCGTCTTCCCCCGGGTCATAGGTGCGCCATTTTCTTTGTCTTAGTGTTAGCCTTTCCTCCCTTGGTTGATTTCTCCTTTCAACAGGTTGCGGAGTGGGTTCTATTCCAGTAATGGCCCTTCGTGCTCAAAATTCTCGAGGTCGGGTTTCGGGCGAGGGTCCTTCCACCCCTTAATCGATAGGGGAGGCTGCCCAAGGAGATCCATCGACACCTCGATCGGAGGCGGGGCGATCCAAACGCGTAAAGCCATCCTTTCCGCCTCCTCCCATTGTGGTATTGCGTGAGGTTCCTTCAACGTCTCAACTTGCCCCCCACCCCCATTTCCTATTGGAGAAGGATGGGGACTCCGCCCTGTCCTATATGCTAAATTTCCTCACCCCTGAGGAAAAGAGCTTTGCTAAGGAGTTGTCTGATGGACGTTTTTTGGAAGGAGTGGGCTTTGGCCTTAAGTCAGGTATGATTGTTGTTATTCTCCACTTCGAGTGGATGCTTGTCGTAACTGCCCTACCTTGTCTTCAGGCATATTCTCTGTCCTGCGAGGGAGCTCGTCGATACCGTCTTCAGCAAAAAATGGCAGAATCAGCTCGGAACTGCAACGTGGAGATGACTATGAAAGTTAGTGAGGAGGCTCAAGAAGTGGGTCGCCTAAAGAACTAACCAAAGCCCAATTTGAGGTCGACCGGCTCCTTCAGGAACTCCATTCGGAAAGAAAAATTCGCCGTAGTCGGGAATCCCATGCGAGTCAAGCGTTGGTACCTGTCGAAGGTGTCTAAGGCGGCCAACGTATACTTCAACTTCGGATTCCAGGGGTGCCTGTCCCAAATCAGGGCTAATGGCTTCACTGGGAGCGGGCATCCTTTTGATTTCTTGAACTAAGCGGCTTTTATGGCTCTGGCCCCTCGTCGCTCACCCCCGAAGAAGGTGAAGGGGAAAAGTCTCTAGGATGAGTTCGATTTAGGCCATAGCAGCGATACTTCTCAGGGGGAGCGGTCCAGCCGGGGGAGATTAGCTTTATTAAAGATTTTAGTTTGATGTTTGCTTTTCACTTAGTTTAGTACCTTTGTTATTTCCTTGTTTTCCCACGAACGCTTCTGTTTCTTGTTTTTTGCTTCGTTTACCTTGGCGACGCTCAGGGTGTACTTATTTATAATAAAGGAATTTGTATTTTCCCTTTTTTGGTTTTGCCTCGATCCTACGATGCTCAATGCCTTCTTTTCTTTATTACCTCAACCAATCACGTACTGAAGGTCAAGTCATACCAAAGGCAAGGTCCCTTACCTTGGGCCAGGGGCGTCCCCCTTAGCCCGAGGAGAGCTTCACAGATTTCGCGCGATGTTCTCGAAGTGAAAAGTGAGCCGCCTCCCGCAGAGGGATTCGATGTACGCATGGTCTTCTCTCCCCTAGGGGAAGATTTCAGCCTCTCGCAGAGGGATTCAATGTGCACAGCGTTCCCGAAGGGAACAGTGAGCTGGCTCTCGTAGAGGGATTCAATGTGTGCGTGGTCTTCTCTTCCCTTAGGGGAAGATTTCAGCCTCTCGCAGAGGGATTCAATGTGCGCGGTGTTCCCGAAGGGAACAATGAGCTGCCTCTTGCAGAGGGATTCAATGTGCGTGTGGTCTTCTCTTCCCTATGGAAAGATTTCAGCCTCTCGCAGAGGGATTCAATGTGCACGTGTAGTGTTCGTCCGAAGGGAATAATTGTCCCTTGGAGAATTCGATGTTTTGTTTCTTAGGGGTGGAGTAAATCTTCTACCCGGGTCTTCACGTCTTTTATTTGTTTCAAGTGTTTGCCCGAACCATCATCGTACGGAAAGGAAAAGAATGTAAGCCAATGTAAAATATCAGACGTGATAAGAAAGTTCAAGTGGATGGCTTGGAATATCACTTGAAATAACAATGTAAAATATCAGATGTGATAAGAAAGTTCCAAAATAGCAGTGTATGGCTTACATCCAAGTGATAAGAAAGCAATCTTGGACTAACAATGTAAAAGCTTAATGCAAAAATATAAGTATGACGAATGAGAGTACCCCCCCTCTAGGGATAATATTTTTGCAGCTTACGGGTATTCCGTGGTCAATCAAGTGGCTTCCCTTCGGCGTCCTCGAGATAGTAGGAGGCCTCCCCCACTTTTTTGGCGATGCGATATGGGCCTTCAAACTTAGGTTCCAGCTTCTTCCTTCCCTCTTGGTTGAGGATTTCTTTCATCACCAGGTCCCCCACTTCGTACTTAGTCCGCACTCGGCGATTGTAGGACTTAGTCACCCTTCTCTGGTAGGCGGCCAAACTGAGGTTGTACCTGCCGGCGGTCGAGAGAGTCTCTTGCACATCAGCCAGGAAGCAGTTGTGCTCTCGAGATTTTATCAGAATATCATCCATGTATACTTCCACGTTCCTACCTATCTGATTTTTGAATATTTGTCCATTAGCCCCTGGTGCGTGGCTCCAGCGTTCCTTAGACCTAGGGCATGACGGTGTGGCTGAATGTCCCTCCGTCTGTGATGAAGCTTGTCTTTTCTTGATCTTCTTTTGCTAAGAGAACCTGATTGTACCCTTGGAAAGTGTCGAGGAAGCAGAGCAATTCGTGTCCCGAGGTGGAGTCTACCACCTGCTCTATTTGAGGTAGGGGTAACAGTCCTTCGGGCCCGCTTCGTTCAAGTTTCTGAAGTCCACACACATGCGCCACCTGCCCGAGGATTTTGGGACGAGGACCACATTTGAGAGCCATGTGGGAACTAGACTTCCCTAATGTGTCCCGCCTCTAGCAGTTCCCGCACTTGTCGCTTGACTTCGATGTCCTTTTCGGAGTTAAGATGCCTTCTTTTCTGGAGATGGGTCTGGTGGTCCGGGAGACGTTTAACTTGTGCTCGATGATCCCTCTGTCGATTCCTACGATATCCTTAGATGCCCAAGCAAACACGTCCGAGTTTCTTTTTAGCAGCTTGACAATATCCTCTTTCAGATCCCGAGGCAAATCTCTGGCGATTTTGATTGTTCCTCGGGTGGTTTGATCACTACTTCTTCAGTCTCTTCCTCAACGGCTTCCTTCTGGGTCGTTTCAATTGTGTACAGGGTTTCTCTTCCCTTCGAGTGGTCATCTCTTCTGGCCTTAGACGACTTGATCTCTACCCTGACTTCTTCCACATAACATTTACGAGCCATCTTGCGATCTCCTAACACTTCTCCCACTTTGTCCCCCACGGGGAATTTAATCTTTTGATTGAACGCGAGGCAATCGCGGTGAATGAGGTTAGCGTGGGTTTCCCGAGGATGATGTTGTATGGGCTTGACCGTTGATGACCATGAAGGGCGCTATCCGAGTCTTTCTCAAATCTCCCTCCCCAAGGATATGTGGAATGTGTAAGATCCCCACAGCTTCGACACAATGTCCTGTGAAGCCGAAGAGGGGGTTTCTACTCTATCCATGGGGTATGATCCCAAGTCCATCTGATCGAGTGCCATCTTGTAGATTATGTTGACGGAGCTTCCGTTATCGATGAAAACTCTCCTGACGTCATGGTTGGCGATTTCAGCCCTAATTACCAAGGCGTCATCATGGGAATCATCCCCTCCATGAAAATCCTCGGGCCCAAAGCTGATCACGGGTCCTGACCGTTTACTCCCTGATTTAATTTTGTAGCTCTCTAGGCGATGGACTCTGGCCTTTTTCCTTGCTCTGTTAGAATCACCTCCAGTGGGTCCTCCCGACATTATGTTAATCTGCCGAGGTGGTACATTCCTTTCCGGAGATCTTCGCGGTTCTCTGTTGTCCTGGTGCCTATTCTGTCTTTTTTCTCTGGTGTTCTCCTCGGTCTTTCCCTATGGTCGGGAGCTTGATGTTCTGGTCGAGTGTTGGGGTGATTCCTGAGGCATGGTTGGGGTCGATACGGGACGATCATCTCTTCAAGGAAGTGGCATGTGGCCCTGATCCCTAGGTGGACTCATTTTCTGATCTCGCAGAGGGCTTTTTCGCTTTTTATACTCGGGTTCTCTGGCGTGAGATTCTTCCACTCGAACATACTTCTCAACTTGGGCCACCAGTTCCTCGACTGTTGTCGGGTACTTCATTACTAGGCATCTGAATAAATCCCCATCCCGTAGGCCGTGGTGAAATGCCCCCAATGAGCAATTAGGGCGCGGCGTTGGGCACCTCCATCTTTATTTGGTTGAAGCGTCGGAGGTAGTCTCGCAAGCTTTCTTCCTCGAGTTGCCTTATGTTCAGTAACTTCACGGCTGAGGATGGGCGCCATCGACTGCTCGAGAAATGCTTCAGGAAGTGGCTAGTGATGTCCTGAAAACTTTCAATCTGTCCTGGAGGTAATAGTGCAAACCACTGTCGGGCTCCCTTGGTTAACGTAGTGACAAAAAGGCGACATTTGACGGCGTCGTTTAGCTGGTACAATGATGCATTTCCTTTGAAGGCGGTGAGGTGGTCTTCGGGGGTCCGATTCCGTCATATTTCCCCATTTCGAAGTTGCGGAAGTGCCCCGGCAGGGGGCTACAAGTACGTCAGGTGAGAATGGTGATGCTCGGGGAACTAGTGGCGTTTCTGGTGGGTTCGCTAAGTCTTTGAGTTTGCGGATCTCCTCTCTCAGGTCTCCCAGTTCGGTTGCTCGCTGTTCAGTGCGTCTTCTTTTATTCTCTCGTACCTCCCTAAATTTTGAGGCTAACGTTCGATTTTCCTCCTCTTGCTCGACCGAGTTAGATTGGGCGTCATGTCCTCCGTTTGACTCGGGCTGGCAATTCTCTCTCCCATTCGGTCCAGGTTGATGGTTTTCTCAATTCCTTTCTGCCATGAGTATTCTGATGTCTGTTCCCATCCTTCTTATTTCTTGCATTGTCCCAGCCATCATAACAGGGAGGTCGGACAAGGTCGGCTCGTTACCATTGGGCAGTGCGTGATTATTTTCGACAGTCATCATACTGGATTTCTACTAGAGAAAAGCTGGAGCTTCCCACAGATGGCGCCAAGTTGATGCCGTCAAAAAATGGACCCACCGCAAAAATATACTGACGAACCTTTCCCCGCCGTATCTCACCGTGCGTAGTGGCTGAAAATCGCTGAAACAAGGTAGATTTTGGGGGTCGTTTGCCCTCTTGCCTTAGTCAAGAGGGTGTTTCCCTTTTAAGGTGGTATAACAGAAACCGGTGCGGTGAAAAATGGCAGAGTAACGGTGTATGATCGGAAAAACATACCTGGCTATGGGGATGTCTGGTGGTATTTATAGGGCTGGAGGAATGCGATCGGTCTTTGGCAGTTACCACCCACGTTGGATGTACTTCGGCGGTTTCTTCCGCATTTGGTGCGCCTTGGCCTATCTGCCAGCGGTTTCCTCCACGTTTGGATGACTACGTGGGTGGAAGTGGTAGAGACCACGATCTAGTGTGGCGGGACTTTTCTCTTCGGGCGCTTATATGGGGTAATTCTCTTCGGGCGCCTTCTCTGCGTGGCTTCCTTTTGGGGCTTCGGGCATTTTCATCTGGAGAGACCCTCAAGCCCTTTCTTCCCTGTGCGTATCCCCAGAGAGGTAGAAGGCCTTCGAAGGATCCACAGGTCGAGATACCTCGACGGGGATTCCGCATTCCCTCAGGTTGGGTCCCAAGGTGCCCTCCCGATTGGACATCTACCTGAATATCCCGAGGGGACGAGGTGCGCATCGCAGTCTCTTTCCTGTCCGGGGCGAGGTGTTCCTCCTGTCGGGGCTTTTTTGGCAAGCAAGAAGGAGTCGTTAAGTTGGTTGCGGCCGGTCGGGTATTTTTCCGCGTCGAGGTGAAAACCAGGGGGCAACACCGGCATTCTCTTCCCAACCTTCTCTTAAATAACTATGTTGTGTGTCAAATCCAAGTCTCACATTGGATAAAATCGAAGAAGTTGGTCAAGTATACAAGTTTGTGGGTTAATTCTCTCTATCACCAATTGGTTTTAGAGAGGAACCTCACAAACTTATTTGGGCTTGAACTTGGGCTAGAATTGAGCCTTGAAAAAATCCCTACAAAGTACGCTATGGGACCGAGCTTGTAAGCTTGGGAGGTTAGTATTTGGCTGCAGATTTATTTGCCTAAAATCCCAAATTTTCATATACTACGTTATATGTAGTATCTCTTTCTGTATATAATGTACCGCTCAAGGTGTTCTGGTAACTAAAACATGTATATGATGTGCTATGTTTTTTACTCGGGGTGTTCGTTCGGTACGAACCGAGCCAAAGCGAAATTTTGGTTACCTTAAGAACCTAATACCGAACCGTATTTGCCGGTTCGGTATTAGGTTTTTACCGAAGTTTTTTCGGTAAATTTGGCTTTATCGAATAGAATTTTCAAGAAAAAAAAATTTTCAGTAGTAATATATTTTTAATATATATATTAATGCTAGTAATACGAATTAAAACATTCGGATTAATAGTTTTGGTATTGACATAACTGACTAAACATAAGAAACCGAGGAGACCACACTAAGGAACAAACGCTGCACTTATGTGACCGGCCTTGACTAAGCATAAGGAATTCTACTGCATACTGACTAAGAATACCGGTCACAGACGAGACTTCAAATAGAACGTTATGGAATGCTGAACCGGACGCAATACAAATGGATCACTCGAGATAAGAGCTTATTGAGACAAAAAGCTGCAAGTCTAGAGTGAAGCAGAGGTCAACTAGCGCAAACAAGGAACAAATCAAAGTGAAAGGATAAACTGCAGCATAAACCGGACATACCCATTTTGGGAAAGTCCATTAATGCACTGTTCAGAGTGAAGAGTTTATCTCACAACGGCTTCAATTTCAAAACCTCAGCTATAATAGGAGGAATGCAAGTTGAAGACAATCACTTCACGATTTTACAACTTTGAAATCTCATATTCTCTAAGCGATCATCAAACAGTTTCAAACACTGTGAAAGAGAAAAAAAAGCAAGAGTGAAGTCTAAAGACATAGCTGTTCTCAGTTTATGTTCTTTATTTCCAACGGACTGTAAAAAGCTGTTGAAGTAGGTGGATTGTAGTAAACGACTGCCTAGGTGATTCACTAGATTAGAGCTGAGTTCAGCTGGGTAGGTTGCACTAAGTTGTATAACTGAAGATCTAGTGAACCTTCCTTGCGAGGAAGAAGGGGAGACGTAGGAGATTTTAACTCCGAACTTCGAGAAACAAACCGGTCTCAAACACACACATATTCCTTTTCATATCGGTTACAATCACTCGGTATTACATTCCGCATTTATACTGACTGGTCACTGACTGAACACGAGTCAACACACAAACAAACCGAAAAAGAGTAAAACGTTTATTCACCCACCCCCCTAAACGTGTGAACCGATCCTAACAAGTGGTATCAGAGAGGGTATGAATACATCAATCAAGTTGCCAATGTTCTCCCGAGAAAACTTCATGGATGGAAAGTTCGTATGATGACTCATCTAGCGGCCCAGAATGAAGATATGTGGGACGGCATTACAGATGGGCCTCCTGAGCTGACAAAAATTAATCCACTACACGCACAAGATAATACACAGCCGCAAATGATTGCAAAGGTAAAAAGTGAATGGACAGAGACTGACAAGAAACTGATGAATCTAGAGAACGTAGCCAAGGACATTTTGTTCAAGACGCTGGATACCGGAAATTTCAGACAAGTCATGCTGTGTAAAACCGCAAAGGAGGTGTGGACAAAACTTTGTCAAATCTGTGAAGGAAATGAGTCTACAAGGGAAAACAAACTTATCGTTGCCATACAGAAATATAACAGTGCAAAAATGAAACCTGGAGAATCAATGACAGATTTTGAGGGCCGATTCATGATTATCATCAACGACCTCACAGCTCTTGGACGGACGTTGGAAAACCGAGATGTTGCCATCAAAACCATGAAGGCCCTTCCTCGTGAGTGGGATGTAAAGACCATGGCCATGAGAGAATCAAAGGATCTCAGCAAAATACATGTCCATGATCTATTTGCTGACCTCAAGGCCTATGAATTTGAACTACAAACGACGATGGAAGAAGCGGTTACGGAACAACCGGTCAAGGCACTTGTAGCCCCAGAAACCTCAACTTCAAAAACATCTGAGGAACTGACCGACGAAGTCATGGCACTCTTTGTGAAGAGATTCGGGAAGTTCATGAAGAAAAACCGAAACAACACTTCGAAAGGTAAGAACTCCTCTAAAAATAAAACTGAAAGAACTGATATTTCCTGTTTTAAATGTGGCAGGAAAGGACATTACGCTATCGATTGCCGAGTCTCGAAGAAAGAAAATGAGAAAACCAGTGCCAAGCACAAGAAGTATCAAAAGGCATTTGTGGCCAAAAGTGGAAGAACCTGGGATGATTTTGACTCTGAAGAATCAGACAGCGATGAATCAGATACCGCCAGCGACCAGGAATCTCATGAGTGCCCGATGGCCAATATGACCGACGATGAGGTATGTGATTCTGCCTCGGATGATTTTACAAAGGAAGAGCTGCTTCAAGCTCTTCAAGAAATGGCTGATAAATATCAGAAGCTATCTGCTAGAAATAAGCAAAAAGGAAAAATCACACCGGTTGAATAAACTGATAGTGATTTCAGTCAAACAAGGGCCTTGACTGAGGAGGTTAGGGAACTTAGGAATGAGATAGTGCATCTAAGGTCCGAAAATTCTAAGTTAAATACTATTGTGAAAACCTGGAACCAGTCCAAGAAGACAGTATAAAGCATCCAGAGCAACCTAAAAGATGCAAATGATAGGACCGGACTAGGGTTTAAGAATACCGGACCAGGTGAATCTTCAACACAAGCAAAGAATACCGGATGAATCAAGTTTGTCTCAGCTAGCTCTTCGCAAGCTAATAATTCTGGCATCATATCTAATTCCCCAGTCAGATTAGAGAAAGAATATCAATCTGATAAGAGACCGCCTAGAACTGGTCCCTCACGAAACAGACCAATGTCTATTAGGAATGAACATAGGGGTAATCAGGGGTATGACTATAAACGTAAAAACTGGGGAAGACAATATCAGGGACCTAGATTTAGTATGACTAGGTCTAGAAACATTAAATACCTTATAGACCCACCAACTGGTCGGACCGTCAAGGTCTTTCAGATCTGGGTACCTAAGAATCTAATCTATTCCAGACCCAAGTGAAACTGGGTACCACTATATGTATATATATATATATTTTCTTTTCAGAAGTACATCGAGGAGCTAAACAGGTCAGTATGGTATTTGGACAGTGGATGCTGTCAACATATGACGGGAGATGAAGGGCTACTGAAGCAGCTTAAAGCACATACCGACCGACAATTACCTTTGGAGACAACGGTAAAGGTAAAACAATAGGGAAGGGAGTGATTACTCACAGGAACCTTACCCTAAAGGATGTACATCTAGTACAAAACCTTCATTATAACTTAATAAGTGTGAGTCAGCTATGTAGAAATAACTTCCTAATATCTTTCGAAAAAGATAAATGTTTTGTCAAAGATAAAACAAAATGGATACTGATAACCAGTCATAGAGTTGGGGGAACATATAGAGTTCAGTGGGGAGATCAATCGGTATCCACTCAAACCTGTCTTATAGCTCATAACTCCAAAAGTTGGTTGTGGCACAAACGCCTCAGTCACTTAAACTTTAAGACTATTTCAACTCTTAGGGAAAACAATCTTGTTAGAGGTCTACCTGATCTAAAGTTTTCAAAAGATAAACATTGTACTGCGTGTCAGCTATCAACTTTTAAAAGTAAAGGAAATATAGAGTCAAACCGATGCTTAGACTTACTCCACATGGATCTATTTGGACCTATACCGGTAGCCAGTCTGGGTGGTGCTAAATACACTCTCGTTGTTATTGATGATTTTCTAGGTTTACCTGGGTTGTATTTTTAAAATCCAAGGACCACACTTCGGTCAGTTTATTAAGACTTTTCAAAGAATAGAAAATGAACAAAATGGAAACATAAACCGGATTCGTAGTGACCGAGGTACTGAATTCATAAATATTACGCTAACCGAATTTCTTGAGAACCATGGTATACGCCATGAGTTATCTGCTGCCAGGACACCGCAGCAGAATGGAGTTGCTGAAAGGAGAAACAGAAGTCTCAAGGAAGCAGCCAAAACAATGTTGGCAGATGCAGACATTTCTCATAAGTTCTGGGCAGAAGCCATTAATACTGCGTGCTATACACAGAACCGGTCCATGATTTGCAAGAAACAGGGCAAAACACCTTACGAAGTATGGACCGGAAATGTTCCCTCAATCGGCTACTTCAAGACCTTTGGGAGCAAGTGTTTCATCCACAACAATGGGAAAAATCAACTCTCAGCTTTCGACACAAGGACCGAAAAAAGAATATTTCTTGGTTACTCTTCAGTCAGCAAAGCCTATCGGGTCTTCAACACTAAAACTCTATCTATTGAAGAATCAGCACACGTAGTCTTTGAAGAGTCAGAAACTGATGATCAAACTCCCAGTAACATCAATCGTCTAAGCAGTCAACTGGAAAAATCGCATCTTGAAGACGAAAGTGATGAAGAACGGGATCAACCAGTCTTAGAACTCACTGAGATACTATTGCAGAAGAAAATGGTGCTCAAAACGTGACTACTGAAATACCAGTGGAACCAATCAGTTCATACAATACTGGCCATGAAGTTGTCCCAGAAAATGGAATCGATACCGGTACTCAAGAAATACCGGTGGAACCAATCAGTTCATGCCATACTGGTTATGAAGTTGTTCCAGAATATAGGACCAATAGCAGTACTCAAGATACACCGGAGGAATCAGTTGAGGGGGAACGCATCAAATGGAATCGTACGAAGCTGAATCATCCCCAACAACTGATCATAGGAGATCCTGCTGCGCCTATGAAAACAAGGCGACAGATAAATCCAAATCTATTCAGCCATGCTTTCATATCACAGATTCAACCGACAAACGTCAAAGAAGGTCTCAAAGATGACAATTGGATAAATGCCATGCAAGAAGAATTGAACCAGTTTGAGCGAAATCAAGTTTGGACTCTTGTTCCTAGGCCAACACAAACTGTAGTCGGTACGAAATGGGTATTCAAGAACAAGCTCAATGAAGATGGACTTTTCACAAGGAATAAGGCAAGTCTGGTTGCTCAGGGGTACAGACAAGAAGAAGGAATCGACTATGATGAGACATTTGCACCGGTAGCAAGACTTGAGGCTATACGGATTTTCTTGGCATACGCAGCTCACAAGGACTTCAAAGTATTCCAAATGGATGTCAAGAGTGCATTTCTGAATGGTACAATTTCTGAGGAAGTGTACGTTGCTCAACCACCCGGTTTTGAAAGCCATGAGTACCCCGACCATGTCTACCGGTTAAAGAAAGCCCTCTACGGACTGAAACAAGCCCCAAGAGCTTGGTATGAAACGCTATCAAAATTCTTAAATCACCAGTTCACCATCGGAAGTGTTGACAAAACACTATTCAAATTCACGAAGGGGGAGCATCTACTGATTGTTCAGATCTATGTCGATGACATCATTTTTGGGTCAACCGATCCCAAGTTGTGTAAGCAGTTCTCTAAAATGATGCAAGGTCAGTTTGAGATGACTATGATGGGTAAACTTACATTCTTCTTGGGACTTCAAGTAAGGCAAATGGAGGAGGGCATATTCATAAATCAAGCCAAATATACAAAGGAGTTGCTCAAAAAGTTCGGTATGGAAAATTGTTCTCAGGCAACAACTCCTATGAGTTCATCGATCAAACTGGACAAAGATGAAAATGGAAATTGATGTTACCAAATACAGGGGCTGATCGGATCATTACTATATCTTACTACTAGCAGACCGGATATTATGTACAGTGTCTGTCTGTGCGCCCGGTTCCAGTCCGATCCAAAAGGACGCCACTTCTCTGCTGCAAAGCGCATCTTGAAGTATCTTAAAGGGACCATAAATGTTGGCCTATGGTATCCCAAAGACTCAAGTTTATCACTACATGCATATACTGATGCTGACTATGCAGGTTGCAAAATCGACCGACAAAGTACCAGTGGAACATGTCAGTTCCTTGGTGACCGTCTAATATCTTGGTTTAGCAAGAAACAAACCTCCATAGCCACATCCACAGCTGAAGCAGAGTACTTGGCAGCTGGAAGTTGTTGCTCACAGATCTTATGGATACAGCATCAACTGGAGGATTATGGGATCAAGGAAACCGATACCCCGATATTCTGTGACAATACAAGTGCAATTGCCATCACACAGAATCCAGTATTTCATTCAAGGACAAAGCACATTGAGATAAGACATCATTTCATACGAGATCACGTGCTGAAGAAGAATGTGCGCTTGGAACACATTTCAACCGATCTGCAAGTTGCTGACATCATGACCAAGCCACTACCAGAAGTTAAGTTTCTTTTCTTTTGAAATGCCTTAGGTCTATTAGACTTATCCTAAGAAACCTAAGCATAGAGTCAGGGGGGACATTGTTATATCAAATTAATTGATATAACTGATTACCTAGACACTACAACAAATTGTGCAAATTGATGGTCGTAATCAGCCTTTCTCTTCTTTAAAGCAGTCATTTCCGTCTTACTGGTCAAAATACATAATTCCTGACAATTTCGTCTAAAACTGATCCTCGTCACAAATACACTTATAAGATCTCAAATCTTTCTCTTCTCTCTCAAACTGGTTTGCTTTCCTTTTCATGAAACCGATATTTTTTAAACGGTGTTGATACTGAAATATTTCCTCTTCTTTGACCAGTGACTGACCGAAATCATTCTTATTAAATATACGTCATCAATTGCACACATTTTATCATAGCACTTTTACAGGAACACTGACAACATGTACTGTACCTCACAGCAGAGATATGATATATGCACTTGAAATGGATGGCCAAGTTATGATATATATCATGAGCTATACGGAATAAATCGAGTACTCTGTTCCTTTATCCAAGAAAAAGTATTTCTAGTTTGCATGGTATATCGCAGCCTATGTGAGAGGAAAGCTAAGCGACAAGACGTCCTGTGCATTTAATGCAAAGACACGCTTTATCCCGCTAAAAGACTTAGTTTCTTAATCAATTGGAGCAGTTTCATCATTATCCTCACATCGCAAGCATAATCGTCTCTCTCTCTCCCAAATTTCTTCAAACACCTCGTAAAAACCCTACCTCACCTTCAGAACAATGGCCCCTGCTCACAAAGAACTCACAAGAACTGCACTTCAGATCAACTTCGACAACTGCACGGAGACTGATCATGAAGAGTTTCGTCCGATTCTCGAAGCCCTAATTAAAATCGGCCTTCAGACCTTCCTTAACTGTTCAGTAGAATACTACCCCGATGCTCTGCACCAGTTCTTCACCACCGTTCTTATCGTGGGAGACCATTTTCAATGTCTCATCAACGGTCATCAGTTCAACATCAGAGGAATACTTCGCCAACCTCTTCCATCTGCCCACCTCAGGAGCGACCGTCATCAATGTTTCTGATGACGTGAAAGAACCACTGAAGCCCACGATGTCGCTGTCAGGGACATCGTTCAAAGACTCTGATAAGAGGGTTGTCCTGAAACCCGAATATCGCTTGCTCCATGACGTGGTTGCCAAGGCAGTTTTGGGCAAGGCAGGCTCGTTTGATATGCTTACGAGCGATAAGGTTCAGGCAATGGTGGCCATCCTGACTGGAATGAAGATTAACTGGTCTTCAGTGATCTTCTCGGTGCTGAAGGCATACTGCCAGTTCGTGAAAACTTTGCCCCTCAATTGTCTTTTCTCCTCAAGAGCAATGTTGCTGATATTGGTCCGACTGAGCTGATCGGATTTGTGAACTACATATCTAGTGATATCATCCGACAAATGGTAGTGGCGGCCTCACCTACCAAGAAACCGGCAAAACGAAAAGCTACTGAGGATCTGGCTGTTTCCAAGCCAACCAAGAAGACTTCCACTGACCGCCCTACTGTGCTGACAAAGAAGAAACCCACTGGCAGGCACAAGACCGACTCACGACCGACATCACCCGCTCCCATCAAGAAGAAAGAAGCCACTGACAAAGCGGTATCATCCAAACCATCCAAGAAGAAACTGGTCTTGGAGCCCTCTTCCTCCTCTGAAGACACTCAACCACTTCAAAAGGTTTTCACGAAGCCAAAGAGCATGGCGCCTAAAAAGAAGGCGAAGACCGGATCAGTCCCTTCTCACGAACCGACTCAATCTACACAACCCCAACAGTCGGTTTCTATTATTGCACTGACCATCACTGTCTCTCCAACCTTAGGGACAACTGGATTGGTGATCAGGACTGCTTCACCACAAGGCGGTGTGGTGATCCAAGAACCAGTTCGAGTATCCTTGTCTGACAAAGAGAAGGGCAAAGCCATCACTGTCCCTGAAGGCCCTAAGTCAATTGACGAAACTGCGTGGAATCTCATCAGTGAGGAGATTGATGAAAAGATTGTGGAAGATCTCCAGGCCTTTGACGACTGGCTTGACTTACGGTACACCTCGTTCAGTCAAAAGATCTGAAAATCCAAGGGTCTCTCTGACCGTCTCAAGCAGGCCAGGAAGACTGAAGGGAAAATCATCAGTCACTGGGCATTGAATCTATCAAGAGCTTGGTAAATGCTCAGGAGATGTACCGCCTCTGCCTCAAAATGGCTCAACTGAAGGAATATATTGGGCAGCGCAGAAGGAACTTCCAACCGGAAGGACATGATGCAGTTCATGAACTTCAGGTTCTGACTCGGCTGGAGGCGGAAATGCAGAGTCTGCAGGCATATTATGCCACGGTTTGGGCAAAACTTCAGTCGGGTGTTTATTCGTCCTCTGTTGTCTCTACTGCACCAACGGCATCTGCCCATGCTTCATCCGACAACACGCCGGTTGCCTCCACCATGACCACAGCCTTGGTCATCGCGCCACTGCCCTCATCCTCAGCTTCAGCCGATGATGCCTCTCTCCAACTGGTAACAAGACCAGTTGCTCTTTCAACATCGGAACTGGATTCTTCAATACCGGCTCCATCACCTCTACCTAGCGGGTCGTTGCTTTTCCAACAACCCATTCCAGATTTCTCAAGACCATCTCTGCTACCTCTGCAGCTACCGATTCAGATTCCAACTAGTTTTGCGCCACCTCCGGCACCTCTTCAAATCGGTACTTCATCAATCACATCTGCTTATCACCTTTGATGGTGAACGCACAATGAAAGATCCAGTTCTGACATCTCCTCCCACTGCTGAAAATGTCCAAGTCGTCTCAGTTACTGTCGCAGACCCCCAACCAGTAGAGGTCCAATCTGAGTAGGAAACCGGTACTGAGTCTGACACAACGTTGGGACAGGGCATTGTAGTATCTGCTATCGCAACTGAGTCCATCGTTGTCTCCACCAATACACGGTCGGAGCAAACTCAGCCCTCAGTTCACTCACAGTCAGCTCCCCAGTCTTCTCAGCAACCGAGTGCATCTCCTCACACCACACCAATACCGGTTGACATCATGGGCTCGACAAAGGAAATCTCTTTGGTCAAACAGACTTACCGCACATTGTCTGTTCTCAGCAAGACTATCAACAGTGACCGGCAGCACACTAATGAGAGGTTTAATGAACTCAAGGAAGACATCACCGTCTACGTTCGGACATCTGTGTAGATCTGGAGGTTATCAAAGCCCAGATGACTGCTCTAACTCGACTGGTCACCCCGGTTATTGTCAAAAAGGGGGAAAGTACTGACAGCAGAAACCAGCAGCCTCCAAGCTCTAGCTCAACTGAGCCTCAGAAGTTCATATCAAAACTTTATGTCAAAACCAGTGATCCAAAAAGAGCTGCAATTGAAGCCGTGCTTATACCGAACGAAGCCTTGTAGAAACATACTTCGGCTATACCAGTCAGCGAAACTGGCCCGGTTGAAGTGCTGTATGATGGCAGCAGCTTACGGCATCTGGCCTGCAATCTTACAAGAGATCAGCTGGCTGATCTTACGAGACTGCATGACATGAAGGAACATGCATACAAAGATGATGCCAAGCTGAAGGAGGTAGAGCGGATATTTAAGAGCAAGGGATACGAATAGTTGTTGTTTGTATCAACTTCTCTTTGATATAAATGAAAACTGGTTTCTGCTACTAAGTTTTGTCAATTACCAAAAAGGGGGAAATTGCTAGTAATACGAATTAAAACATTCGGATTAATAGTTTGGGTATTGACATAACTGACTAAACATGAGAAACCGAGGAGACCACACTAAGGAACAAACGGTGCACTTATGTGACCGGCCTTGACTAAGCATAAGGAGTTCTACTGCATACCGACTAAGAATACCGGTCACAGACGAGACTTCAAATAGAACGTTATGGAATGCTGAACCGGACGCAATACAAATGGATCACTCGAGACAAGAGCTTATTGAGACAAAAAAAAAAGGAAAAATTCAGGCATTCAATGCAAAGCTGCAAGTCTAGAGTGAAGCAGTGATCAACTAGCGCAAACAAGAAACAAAGCAAAGTCACAGGATAAACTGCAGCATAAACCGGACAGATTTTGGGAAAGTCAATTAATGCACTGTTCAGAGTGAAGAGTTTATCTCACAACGGCTTCAATTTCAAAACCTCGGCTATAATAGGAGGAATGCAAGTTGAAGACAATCACTTCACGATTTTACAACTTTGAAATCTCATATTCTCTCAGCGATCATCACAGTTTCAAACACTGTGAAAGAGCGAAAAAGCAAGAGTGATGTCTAAAGACATAGCTGTTCTCAGTTTATGTTCTTTATTTCCAACGGACTGTAAAAAGCTGTTGAAGTAGGTGGATTGTTGTAAACGACTGCCTAGGTGATTCACGAGATTAGAGCTGAGTTCAGCTGGGTAGGTTGTACTAAGTTGTATAACTGAAGATCTAGTGAACCTTCCTTGCGAGGAAGAATGGGAGACGTAGGAGATTTTAACTCCGAACTTCCAAAAACAAACCGGTCTCAAACACACACGTATTCCTTTTCATATCGGTTACAATCACTCAGTATTACATTCCGCATTTATACTGATTGGTCACTGACTGAACACGAGTCAACACACAAACAAACCGAAAAAGAGTCAAACGTTTATTCACCACCACCCCTCCCCCTCTAAACGTGTGAACCGATCCTAACAATTAATTTAAAGATTTAATATTATCGGAATACATTTTTATTTTTGATCGATAGAGTCACGATGCTTAAAGATTTACGTATCTCTTCAAACAAGATGGACCAGGACCATCAATTCATGTTGTAACTGTTTTCTGGTTATGACATCTTTTGCTGTCATATTAAGTATATAGGTTGATGCTTGGTGGCTGTGTCTATCATATATTATGACATATTCTTTGCTCCATATATTGCATATAGATTGAGCCATATATTAGTGTTGATGACAAAATATTTTTCTATGATAATGTCAGTGGGAATTATTTTGATTACATACTGATTAAAGAAAAGAAATATCTTATTTAGCATAAATGATATTTTATATAACTGAATTTTTACGACGAAATAGCTATATTTGATGCTGCCAATATATTTATTAGGTGGTCAAACACGTTGAAATAGTGTTATGAACATATAAAATGAGTACTTCATAGTTCATAGAAAGGTACGTTGGGATGGTAATTATTTTGATTTTGAAATGGTATCAATCTACAATAGGTAATTTAAGCAAATTAAAATATTACTAACATGTAATAAAAATACGTTAACTTAACTATACCTGTAAAATAATAGATCTGACATATCACATAATTTTTTACATGTCAGATGTTCAACATGTGCAAAAAATGCAATATTTTTTATATATTTGGTATCACAAACTACTTACCAGTATTACCGTGTGACACCGTAATAACAAACTTTAACCTGTTGATATAGAGTACTATCAAATAATAAATGGGTTTTAGGATACATATTTTTCGTCCTAATTCATATTTTTTCACTGGACAACTATTTTGTTATACACATTGCACTTATCTATCATATTTAACGATATAACACTTGTACTCATTGTTTCGTAGTCGAAACCCCCACTTGTTAGGTCTTGTAATATAATGTGTTTGACAGATTTATTTTGTATTGTAATGTATTACAAATGATATCGTGTGACATGGTACTAAAGTACATCATTTGTGAATTATAGAGTACCAGGCCATGTCCTTCACAAAATATGTCACTGCATATTTGGTATTGTGCCGATAAGGTTGATATTAGGTCATTGTAGGGACCTTCACGCTGTTTGATTAAACATTGTTATTGATTTATGGGAAGCAATCAAAGATTGCAAAGAACCACAAATGCTATGATTGAATCCACTTTGACCAATAGTCTTCGCCGGCATATCACCCGAGGCTCAGTGCAGGTGGTTTGAGCTCATTTTCGTGGATTACTGCTAAGTTGTACAGCTTTCTCCACCTTTCCAATCCGAATAAGCTCAATGATTTGTTGACGTAGTAGCAAAATGCCTATTGATATGTCATCATTTAAATCTCAGGGTAGAGTTCTCTAATCTTTCTGATATCGTTAATGCGATCCTTGTTGGGAAACCCCGAGTGACCCGAGAGCCTTGCCCCGGACGCAGCGGAATTTAAAATTTTTCCCAGGTTCCCCATAAGGTTTCCCAGGATACTCGGTTAAATAAAGAAAAACTGCACGTACTACACCTATAAAGGAATAAGAGCTTATCCTCGTCGCGAAGATCCTTAGCTCCGAGCTCACGAACTGAGAGCACGCCGACCCGTAATGTGCCGCAAACCAACACCACCCCAAGGATGGCTAGAGGAATGTTTTAAGTGTGTGTATGTGATTTACTATAAACTCACTTACACTTGGGTTTTTCTCAAAGATCAACTCAAATGCTCTCACCACTCTCTAAAACTCTTAAGTATTGTGTGAGAAAGCTCAAGAACCTCACTTGACGAAATTAGCTCAAGCCTTATAATAAAATCCATTTTTAACCTTTGAAAATGATTTTAATCTTAATTAAATGAGATCATGTCCTACATGACTCATTGCTTTTTTGATTCCTTTGAATTACATCATCTAATGACTAGACATTGCCCCGCGTCTAACAAAAGAACAAGGAACGAAATTGGAATTGATTTGGATAAAATTAACCTCAAAATCGTCGGTCCACGGCCTCTAACAGGACCTCCACGGCCGTGGGGAAGAACCCCATGGCCTCCACCTTGAAGCCCACGGCCGTGGATCCAATGCAGAGGGCTTATTCAGCCCCAGCCAAGGCCCCATGGCCTCTTACAATAGCGCCCACGGCCGTAGGTCTGTGACAGACATGCCCCACGGCCACTGACCTGAGTTCCCACGGTCATGGGGCTGGGGCAGTGAGCTTGGGCGGAAAGCCCACATACATGTACCAAGGTTTGGCAGGTATGGCAGACTATTTGGATACGGTACTTTAAAAAAAAAAACTCACTTTATCGAGCTATTTTGTTGCTTCATCCTTTACTGGTTTAGTGTACCACTAGCACTCCAAGAGTGGATTAGTTAAGTGACTGGATTGTTCCTCTCTAAGATATTTGCTCACTTTGTTATCGCCTTATTTAGTATGTTGGGAGTCTTCATTTTAACTTTTTTATGATGAGAGAGCATACCCCCCCCCCCCAAGCCCAAGGCCTCTTACCTAAGGCCCCACGACTGTGGGGCTCTCGCAGCAGCCACTGCCAGCCCCCCATGGCCGCGGGCTTCCATGCCAGTGGCCTTGGGAGATTGTTTCGGTCCGATTTTCCGTTGTTTTCGTTTCGGGAGTCTATGTCCATGTAAATATAGTTTCTAAAACTCATATTTAACATTTTAGTATCGGCTCTAAGCTCGTTAAATTTATTTACATCTCAAATTAATTAGGCACTATCATAGTGACATTTTTAAGCCTAGCTCTATTGGTTCGTCTCAACCCGGCAAGGGAGGAATCCAAGAATTCGGTAAGCGCCTAGCCAATCCCGCGGTACCAAATAGATCCCGTGTTAAGTACGATCTTCGATCTACGAACCGACTATAGATTATCGTCGTACGTATAGACCCTTCACAAATGTCCCGGTCGAGTGAGAGTCATGGTTACGTCAAACTCACTAGACTCGACTATATGACGAATTCGTGACTAGCGAAATCACTAAACCTCCCTCCACGTCCCACATGAGTCAGTTTATAGCTTCGGCCGAAAGACTTCATAATTTCCCATCCTCGAATATGCATAGGACACATATCTCGGTTACTAACAAGACAGTGAATTCCTCACGATAGTCTAAGCACAATAGTTACCTTTCGTTGTCAAGACCGCATGTCGCCGCCGACTCATGTTCGTATTCGAACAAGGCGGGCCTAGCAATCTAGTGACAAGTCAAGACCCCGAAGTCAACTCCGTCAAAGACCCCTTAGTCTAAGGTCCACGCACACTACTACAGCCAATCGATCGATCGTTGACGCTACCCAGAGTAACGATAAGGCCCATGTGATCGTTGATTGCGAGTCGTGTCCAAGTACAAGTTAATCCTCTGATTCAACTTATACCAATGTTACGACATCCCGCTTCCCAAGGGCACAACCATATAAGAGTCGTCAACAAATAAGTCGTAATTGACGCTCAGTCACCCTACTGAGTTCTAAGACTTATAGACGAATTTAATATCGAAGGATAATAGCTCACTGGTGTCCCTCTCTCATCCCATGAGAATCAGTGACTAAACTCACGATATATGTGATTTATTTATTTACCGTCTCACCGGATGCTTAGTAAGACTTGATAGGTAAATAAATAGTATATCTTTTAAAGAATGAATAATAAAATATAAATTCCATTAATACGTATACGGATACATTATTCAAATACAGAGCGAATGATACATCGATTATTAAATACATGCCCTATTCATTACATCATCAAATGGCATACCGATGGCACATCACCAACAATCCTGACATATTAACTTGCGCAGATTCGCCTTCTAATTCAGTGCGTAGTAATCTTGTTCGCGAAAGTCATTATCAACCAGTTGAAGTAGAAGTAGCTTCCCAAGCCATGTAAAACAGTTGTAAATCTCTATCCGTAAGATAGTAAATAAGATTGTTTTTAACAAAATTTACCGACCTCCTTTTGCACTATTACATTGTTGATTTTTGTATGTTTTTTAGCTTTTTGTTTTGATTCATCTATACTCTTTTATTAAGGCTCACGGCCTTGGTTAAACCGTTCAATTTTGTCTGTAAATTAAGTCAAATTACAAAAAAAGTTATTAAATAAAATAAAAAGCAACCAACCACTAACATTACTTACTATTTTTAGTTACTAATTTGCTATTTACTTAATTATTAATGTTTTACTATTTTTAGTTATTTATTATTTTATCTTTAATTTAATAATATATGATATTATAGCACACGCATATGTGTGTGCAAGAATACTAGTATGCATTATGGTCGAAAACGAAATTGTTTTTTCGTGAAATTAACAATCACGTTCATTTTGATTGTAGACATCAATTGATTATAGGATACATTGAATAATATGCAATTTGATAACCACGAAAAGTCCACTTTAATATAATGTCACTCCTATCACATTTGTTACATGGACTCATAATATCTTGAAAGTTGAAGTCGTTGTCGGTATACCAACATAGAGCTGTCAAACGGGCCCGCTGGCGTGGCGGGCTGTTAATTTTTTGGCCCGCCAGGGCATGCCCGCCAAAAAATAATATATTATATAATTATACTAAATAATAAGATTTTATAAATAAATTATATTGATTTTGATATTTTTTGAGTTTTATAATAACATAAATAATTAATATTAAAAAGTTGATTAAATTTATTTTTATTATTTTTTATCATTTTTTCATATTTTTATTAAGTTTCTTTTTTAAAAAAAAAATTGGCGGGCTAACCCGCCAGGCCCGCTACCCGCCCGCAGGCGGGGCGGGCCTTCATTTTCCAGGAAGGGCGGTCTACGGGCCGGCCCACCCCGCCAACCTGTGTTGACAGGTCTCACCAACAAACATAGAGCACAGATATCAACTTTCGTAAGTATTAATAGGGCAAAATGTACCAAACTTTCCTAAGTATTAATACGGCATAATTTATAATGCATAGACTATATGTTGTGAGAGAGATGGTATAAGAGCCGAACTGGATAACCCAAAAAATAGATCAAAATACTTCGTACCCCAAAGCAAAGCAAAACGCAAAATGGGTTTTTACAATTCTCTCTCATCAATTTCACGCATATATGTGATTTGCGTCAGAGCATTTGCGTTCGCTCTTTTAAATTTACATTCAAGTCTCTCTTTCTTTTATTATTAAAAACAATCATATAATAAATAAAACAAAACAAATCATTTTTATAAAAGTACGTGGAGGGCTGAACCGGGGGAGTAACATGAGCCGTGACGTGACCTTCTCAATTTGTTGCAGACTAAAATAGTAAAAGTAATTAATATCTCTTTATTACTAGGTATGCCCCCCGTGCGATGCACGGGGTAGTTTGTTGACATGAAAATTGAATTATTATTCAATTATTAAGATGGATTTTCTCCTTATCATTCCATTTGGTATTGAAAGCCCCGTGCGTTGCACTGGTTATTTTTAAGAGATTTTTAAGTTTATAAATCTATTGTTATCGGCCGAGATCCGCGACCCGCCCATTTCTTTTATAGTGAACACGAGACCCGCCTCAAAAAAAATTGCCCGCATTTATAAATGGAGCGTCGGTAGGAACTTAAGCATGCCAAAACATAATGAGAATAGTGCAACCTCAAAGTTTGCCGGCTTGGAGAACTTGTTACTATCTGTATTTAATCCGTGTAGGAGGTAAAGTAGCCCTTTTTCTGGGCCTTGACACTGTCGGTGCAGAACTTTTGCAATCTCATCTGTATAATATACAGCAGTAACCATGTAAACTTCCTGCATAAAAGTGATGACAAATCAATAAATGTATATGACCACCAAAGTTTAAATTGGCAAATATTGAAAGCGCAACGACCTTAAAGTGGGTAAGTGGCTTAATATTACCCAACCAAACAGCATATTCAGAAGGTAATCTCGGAGCAAAGAGTATTGATTCCCCATTTGCTATATCCTTCAGGGAAAAGTACAGTAATCGGGTTATCACCAAGGTCCAAATCACGTGCAACAATAAAATGACCTTTTGAAAACATGATCTAGACATTATACATGCTGCCTACATCACAGGCATCAAATTCCATCTTTTCACATCCACTTTCCTAAATCATACCGATCCCCGAGAACCGTTAATAAAGTCATACAGAACTTACGATTGCTCCATAAAACCCAGGTTCTCGCACTCCAAACAGGTATGCAAAATAGCTCTCTTGTCTGATATTCAACAAATTGAACCAATTAGCATGAAATCCAGCCAAAAACGTTAAAAGCTCCTCAAACATCCAAACGAGCTTGACCTAGACTACCAATAGACATCCCAAGTTCCAACCCCAACTAATTGTCAGCTTCACAGACAAATACTATGTTGGTGAACCCGTTATCTTCTACGTCTTCTTCTTTGATGCTCGTAATATACTCATAAGAGAAAGGTTAAATCTCTTTCCTAAATCATGTATATCTCTTTCAAAAGCTTCACTCTCAAACACATAAACGGTGATTCTTGAATTGGCTCCATGATAATATGTTGCAACATTACATTTCAGATAATCTCATCCCGAGCAAAAGTGTACCATTTTTAGACTCAATATTTTATGTTATTATTCATGAGATAAGGCACCCGTGTCATCCATAGGATGTAGATCAAATTCAAAGTCCGATACGAAAATTCTATGGAAATGCAGAAGACTGCTTCAGTGTAAGACCGCAAACTATAAGACTGCTTAATTTATAAGAGTGTACGACTGCGAACTTCGTATGACTGCAATGTACGACTGCGAATTTCGTAAGACTACAGTGTAAGGCTACGTACAAATGTAAGATTGCTAGCTTGTACGACTGCAATTTTGGAAGACTACAGTAATTTGTATGATATATGAATTCTAAGAAAACATCAAAGAGGTTAATATGATAAAAAAAAAAGTAATGACTTGTATGAAAAATGGACACGAATGGCACCTGAAAATAGCAGGTTTATTGAACGTGTTGAACCTGAATGTGACCCAACCATATGCTTTGTCACATAAATCATTTTTTTTATCGTGTAATATCAAAATAATGCATCATTATCATTAGCTCTTTATAAAAACAATAATCAAAATTCTACAGTCTTGTAGTCTACAGTCTTACAATGTTTAAGTTGTTCTAGGTTTTGCTCCTGTGCGATGCACAGGTTATTTTTTGTCAAGTATAAAAACATAATTTTTAAGTTGTTTTTTATTAGTCTTGTTTTGTTACACACATCAATCTTGTATTGTGTAATGTAAAATTACTGCATAATATAAAAACAATAATAAAAAATACATTCTACAGTCTCACAGCCGTGCATTCTTACCATGTCTAAGTAGTGTAGTTTGCTAGCTGTGGATCGTACAGTCTAACACGATAAAATGATATTGATGTCAAAACTATACATTTATGTATATCCACTAATGAGGAAGATGAAAAGGCTTATAGAGGTTAGAACCATAGCTTTTGGAGGCAAATGAAGCGAATTTCTTTTTGACAATGACATTTTCTCTTCATCATCGTCGGTAAAATTCTGAAAATCAGCCTCAAAATCACCATCCGCATCTAAATCATCGATTTATTAGCAAAACGTCGCCTTAATTGTGGTGCGCGTCCTCCGTTCATGGACCGGAAACACTAAGAAGAATGGAGCCCATGAGCCTAGATATGTTGTTGTTGGATGAGAGGGTATTTGTTCAATATGCTTGCGATGTTGTTTCTTTTTGTTCTATATTGTATTTTGGGTTGTTATCATTTAATTTTTTTTATTTGGTGTGGGCAGGATACTGTGATGCAGGCGTCTATCCACGTCGAAAGGGTTGATTGCACCGAAGTTAATTCCATTACATCCTCTGAATCTTGAGGCTGAACTGTATCTTCTTCAATTGGCAAGGTTCTCTTTGAGCCCTCTAAAGCGACGCCGAGAACGATGTTCTCTTCCAAGCTAATCGAAGCAGCTTGGGATTGCATCTGTTGCCTCGAGTCTTCTTGCTTTTGCTGCGAAACAGAGGAGTGAAGAACAGAGTCAGCTTTTTGGTCTCGTGGCTCTGATTGAGCTCTTGTACCGTCTTGTGGCTTAGTTTTAGTGGTCTCGGTTCGAGCAAAAGATCACGCATTTTCTATGTCTCACGCCCCAAATTTCTAAGAAAACATCACAGAGGTTAATATGATAAAAAAAAAAAAAAGTAATGACTTGTATGAAAAATGGACACGAATGGCACCTTAAAATAGCAGGTTTATTAAACGTGTTGAACCTGAATGTGACCCAACCATATGCTTTGTCACATAAATCATTTTTTTTATCGTGTAATATCAAAATAATGCATCATTATCATTAGCTCTTTATAAAACAATAATCAAAATTCTACAGTCTTGTAGTCTACATAATCAAACAAAAGATCAGTCGAATCGAATAAATCTTGCAAAACAAAAGCGATTGCTTGGCGAACAAAATGGCAATGCACGGGTTATTTTTGTCATGAAAATTGAATAATTTATTCAAGTAAGATAGATTATCTCTTTCAATTATATATCCTATTCGTAATTAAAAGCGAAAAAGTAACACAACTCCTTAATTTAAATACTGTGAAACATGTGTTCATCAAATACAATCGTATTAATAATAGACGACAATACGGTATGTTGGTCGATGGTGTTGAAAACATTGTGGTATACTACGTTGGTGAACCCGTTATCTTCTACGTCGTCTCCTTTGATGCTCGTAATATACTCATAAGAGAAAGGTTAAATCTCTTTCCTAAATCATGTATATCTCTTTCAAAAGCTTCACTCTCAAACACATAAACGGTGATTCTTGAATTGGCTCCATGATAATATGTTGCAACATTACATTTCAGATAATCTCTTTCCGAGCAAAAGTGTACCATTTTTAGACTCAATATTTTATGTTATCATTCATGAGATAAGGCACCCGTGTAATCCATAGGATGTAGATCAAATTCAAAGTCCGATACGAAAATTCTATGGAAATGCAGAAGACTGCTTCAGTGTAAGACCGCGAACTATAAGACTGCTTAATTGCGCTTTGGCAATTTTGGAAGAATGCAGCAATTTGTAAGAGTGTACGACTGCGAACTTCGTATGACTGCAATGTACGACTGCGAATTTCGTAAGACTACTCAGTGTAAGGCTACGTACAAATGTAAGATTGCTAGCTTGTACGACTGCAATTTTGGAAGACTACAGTAATTTGTATGATATATGAATTCGAAGTCATTAAATATGTGCCACATATAAAGCAATCGTCCAATAGATAAAGATTTAATCTTGACGTTATCAGCAAAAGACAATAGCTGAAAAAACACCTATGTTCAAAAGCTAACTAAGAAACTAAACTACAACACATTAAGCGGTAAGGAGAAAATAGTCGAACAATACCCTAAAACCCATCGGTTTCATTCCCATCCAACTCCAACATAGTAGTTTCTTGATTAAAATAAACATTCACCAATGAATCGTTGTTCATATTAAATTCTTTTGACGTACCCATGAGCACCCGCGTACCATTTTTTGTTGTTTAAGGCGCACAATCTCACATGGACCTTTATTCAAACACTTGAAAGACCTTTCTCGATGACGGCACAAAGCAACATAACATTGAGAAACCAATCTTTTAACGCAGATTTTCTATGTCTCACGTCCCAAATTTCTAAGAAAACATCAAAGAGGTTAATATGATAAAAAAAAAAAAAAAGTAATGACTTGTATGAAAAATGGACACGAATGGCACCTGAAAATAGCAGGTTTATTGAACGTGTTGAACCTGAATGTGACCCAACCATATGCTTTGTCACATAAATCATTTTTTTTATCGTGTAATATCCAAAATAATGCATCATTATCATTAGCTCTTTGTAAAAACAATAATCAAAATTCTACAGTCTTGTAGTCTACAGTCTTACAATGTTTAAGTTGTTCTAGGTTTTGCTCCTGTGCGATGCACGGGTTATTTTTTGTCGACTATAAAAACATAATTTTTAAGTTGTTTTTTATTAGTCTTGTTTTGTCACACACATCAATCTTGTATTGTGTAATGTAAAATTACTGCATAATATAAAAACAATAATAAAAAAAATACATTCTACAGTCTCACAGCCGTGCATTCTTACCATGTCTAAGTAGTGTAGTTTGCTAGCTGTGGATCGTACATTCTAACACGCTAAGCGGATATTGATGTCAAAACTATACATTTATGTATATCCACTAATGAGGAAGATGAAAAGGCTTATAGAGGTTAGAACCATAGCTTTTGGAGGCAAATGAAGCGAATTTGTTTTTGACAATGACATGTTTCTCTTCATCATCGTCGGTAAAATTCTGAAAATCAGCCTCAAAATCACCATCCGCATCTAAATCATCGATTTATTAGCAAAACGTCGCCTTCTTCAAACCCTTACTTCTATTTGCAAAAAAAAAAGCAAAGAAATACAATTACTTGTTCTTGTGAATATCGGAGTAGGTTGATGAAACAACCCTATTAGGATAAATTACAGTAAACCAAGAGTGGCAACAAATTACCATAACCATGCATGTCTTGCATCAACATCTTTCATGTTACGTCGATGCTAAAGGCCTAGTTCATAAAGAGATGAAATCATCAAGATATTAGTCACGCTTCTCGATGTATCCGTTCATCCCGCCAATGGCCGACGAAAAATCATAAAATCAAAAGAAAATTTTATACTATAAGAAGACATAAGATCTTCAGGTGCATACCTTTCGTTGCTTAAATCATTGCGAGTGGATCTGGGCATTTTGTTCTGTGTAAAGATCCCAACACCTGCAGAGATCCCAATAATTTTTACAAAAGAACGCAGTTTCAAGAGTAACTTATTGCAAGTCACCAACCACCAAATTGTTCACCAACCTCCGTATATTTCGGCAACCCACTTATACGTTGAAAATTGATGTACAAAAAAAAAAGGAAATGAATAAGACAACTTAGATGCCTTGACTCAGATCAAGAACCAACATGTGTTGTTGGATCTGTTCCTTGAGTAAAAAGTTATCTGAAACAAATAATAAGTAATAAATAAAATAGTAACAACAATTAAGAGTTGTAGCAAATTAAGGAGTCACGTTTTGCCTGAAACCAATAATTGTGAAAGACCTGATTTAAGTTAAATCTCGTTTACCTCCTTCGACTTTATTAGAATCGACATCAACATCAGGCTTTACAGGCTTCATGCCAGCCCGTCGTATATTCGGCTATCAATAAGAAAAATGAGAAGAACATTCATTATTATAAATTCCATAATCAAAACACTCATTAGTGAAATTCAGAAAGAATAACAAAGAATTATACCTCCGGCAAAATACCAAGCAGTCACGTTGATTTGTTTCAAAATCTCTACTAACCGACAATTCAAAAAATTAGAAGAGTGAGTTGGCACTCGATCGTCACACATTACCTGAAGAGCGTAAGGATGATCTTTGCAAACAAATAAGTTGCTCTGAAAAAAATACCTGTCAGAAAAAGTTTCCTCTGAGAAACAAAATTCATCAGACAAAAAGTCAACCAAAAAGAATTATCAAGTTGATGTCAATGCCAAATGGCAACACAATTACAACAACCATCAGTTGAAGATATCTAATCCTACCTCCTTTTCAATGCACACAGGTATCGTCACCAACACCCTTGGAAAATCCAATCAATCCCACCCTCACCCCCATCAATTTTTATCATCTTTGGCCACAATCCCATTAGTATGATATAGGAAAAACCTAATAGCAGAAGGAACAGAACAACACAAAAATCCGCTAATCTCTGCAGCAAAGCAGAAAGGTAATAATAAAAAAAACATTGATTATGATTAGTGAAATAATTTTGCGCCTCACAGTGCTTTTCTTTCCCTTTTATGAGGTCAGAATCAAGGTAGAGGCTGCTTTCCATAAGTTCTCTATGGACGATGGGCGGCGAGCAGCCATCGTAGAGGATTGCCAAAGTGCGAGCCGCATCGGGGCCACGATATACCTGAACTCCCAGCTGGCGGCCAGCCAGTCAAGCCGTATACCGCCGTTATCCGATGCCTACAACAAACCAACAAATAAAATGGAAGGAATAAAAATCATAAACAGAAACCACAAAAAAAGAGAAATAACAACGGTAAAGACGATCCAATAAATACGGTAAAGACGATCCAAACATATTTGAAGGAACTGAGGCACGTGCAGTGGAGAGATCGTGAAGGAAACTGGCGAAGTTGAAGAGATCCCGACGTTCATGTAGTTTGCAACCTAAATGAGAAATCAAAAAAAAAAAAAAACCAAAACTGATTCAGAAGTTAAATTACCCAAAATCCCCAAATCATCAAAAACCCTAATCGATTGCGCTAAGATTATCAGGTCCTACAGCCATCAGATCGACACTGACGAACTCCTCCTCGAACAACTTCAGCGGCGCCAGATCTTCGCCATCGTCCGCCGGCGCTTGCAGTACTCGACGACCTTGGACAGAGTCTTGGGCCCTTGGCCGTGACGTTGGGGAGGGGAATGGCTGAATAGCGCAGTCGTCCTCGATCATGTTCTTTATCATGAGGGATTGGACGGCGACTGCTTCGTCAATGAATTGTCGCACTGCTGTATTTAGGGCTAGGAATGATTGAATCTTTGTCATCCTCCTTTTTCCATGGCCGATTACTTTTTTGCTGTTTTCTTTGATGCGTCTGTTCGTTTTCCGTGTAGCATTTAATATATAAAAATGTCTTTTCATTTCTATCATTAATAACTCCGGCGACAAAATAACGTGGTGTACACTGCTATCCCCCAAATAAAATATAAATTCATTCCTATAACGCCACGTAAGCACTTCCAGGCAAATTTAAGTCGGAAACTAATAACTTAAACTCAGAATATTAATCAGAACTACATTCGCGCACTTTGATTGGATGGGGGGGAAACCGTTGCACACGTGTCAGCACAAGAAAGAGTCCATCCAACTTTTATATATATAGATTATTTAGGTCAAAATTTCATGTTTGGGTTTTTTGGCTTTTCAATAAGGTCTTCTTTTTCTCCCGGTTTTAGTAAAAGTAATTAATTTCATGTTGCTCCTAAGTGAGCCTTTGTTCTCCCGGTTGACGATGTACCGGTGAGACCCCTTGGGCTATTTAGCTCTGTATCTTTTGTCATAATGCAAGCTATCGTTTCGAAAAAAAAAATAAGGTCTTTTTTGTTTGATTAATAACATGAAGAAAAAATAGAAATTAAATGAATGTAAGAACAAATGAATATGTGTGAGAATATAAGAAAATTAAACAAAAGTTATACTCAGATTACATATGTGTGTAAATATTTGAATCAAAACGATATCATAATCTACTTTTTAACCTCGTAAAATGTATTCGTCCTTTTCGAAAAAAATGTTAAGGTTGATGTGGACTTAAATATTTTTTTCAGTTTGAGAATTTGTCTAATTTGTAAAGTTGTAAATATATGGTAATTTTAAAAAAAATGATCCTTTGAATTTGAGAATTCGTTTTTCGGTTGAGAAGAATTACTGCATTTCGAGTTTGTGAATGAGTTTGAATTTGATAATGAATTTTTCCGTTGGAGATGGTATACGTTAGGGCTGTAAATGAGCCGAGCTCGAGCCGAGCTCGGCTCATTTTCTGGGCTCGAGCTCGAGCTCGTCGAGCTTTTCAGCTCACGGCTCGAGCTCGAGCTCATTTGCAGCCTGATGAGCTCGAGCTCGAGCATTAATAAAAAATTTATTAAATTAATAAAAATAATATAAATTAATATAAAAATACAAAAAAAATATATTTTTCTTTTAAAATATCGAGATTTTTAATAAAGAATGAGTAAAAAATAATATAAATTAATATAAAATTGTTAAATAAATCAATTTTTTTAAAAAATAAAGAATAATATAAATTATTAAAATATATATAAAAAAAAAAAAAAAAAGCTTGCGAACCTGTTCGCGAGTTTTCGAGCCACTATGTTTGGGCTCAAGCTCGAGCTCGACTTACATGAGCTCGAGCTCGAGCTCAACATAAATGAGCTCGAGCTCATCTTTGTCGAGCTTGAGCCGAGCTTTTATCGAGCCGGCTCGGCTCATCTTTCACCCCTAGTATACTTATATAAAAATCTAACGAGTTTTCCTCTTGCGTTTTGTAACTTGAATCGCAACGGACTGAAATAAAAGCAAGAACGGTATATATTAACGAATATTGTTGCACGTGTAATCGAGAAGGTAAGTATATATACATAGTACAAAAAGTTTCATACGAAATAGCCCGTCTGTCTGAGATGTTAATGTTATCCGTATAAATATGTAGTGAAGAAAAGATGGACCCGAAAATGAAATATGATCATTCATCACATAGCATCCCATAAAAAGCACAACTTAATAATACACCCCAAGTTTAAAAAGAAAAAGAAAAACCCAAAAGATCCAACAGAAATATAGGAAAACAAACTACAATAGAGAATGTACGGAATTCTCTTCTACCTCAAGTCATTCCTCAGATGACTCAGCATATTGCCATGGATTAAATTCAATCGACTGATTATCAACAGTATCAACAGCATCTGAAGAATCGATTTGATTCCTATGCTCAATGTACTTTCCATTGAAACGGTATATTTCCAAGTCTCCCCAAGGAGTAGGGGCAACTTCCTCAGTCGTATCGAACCATTTAGGCGAGAATATTTCTCCCTTAGCTTCACGGCTTCTCTTCTCAGCTCTCTGCCTCTCTTCCAAACTGTGCAGAAGAACAACATAATGTATCATATCTACTCTAACAGCTCTTAAGGTTTTAATATTTCGTTCTAAAAACATGTTTTGAGGGTTATGGAGTTCCCAGAAAGAAGGCCCGAGAATCTATAAATCCCAGCTAATATATCAATCACTTACAAATGGAAGAAGAAAAAGAATAGCTTGTTCAATAATCAGTATAGATAGAGAAGAAACCTGCTCTTAGCAGCTCCAGACTTGGATAGGTCGCCTTTTTCGAGGGCCCACCTATCAGGTCGCAGGCGAGAATCTGATGCCAACAACTTCTTAGGAGCAGTATCAAAGCTATTCAATTTGTGTGCGAAATGAGTATACTGAAACTTGTCGTTTGCTGGGGTAGGTGCGACGTGCCAAACCTACACCGTATCATCGTTGAGATTTAAATTCGCTTTTTAACAAACACGAAAATCCTCGATATAAACTTTGATATTGATATGAAAGAAAAATAATAACCTCTTTCAGTTCTGTTCCGGGAAGTGGTTCCCCTTCAGAATCGCATGGTTGATAACCCATGGATTCGTTCCATTTCCCAGTCATCAGTATTTTGGGTTCCTCGTTGGAATTGTAGACATATCCATCCACCTCGTATCGATTAGCACTGAGAGCCAATTGATAGCATGCGTATAAAAAAAAGCATTTTTAATGTGATTGAAGCAAATAACGAACGTACACGATAACAGATAAATAGACACCATGACAGTTGCATGAACAGAAAATAATGATGAAAACATGACAGCCTTGCAGAAAAAATAAGTTTCATACGATGCCATTTGACATATATTTGAAATGATTTAATTAAGATAACCAGAGTAGCTTAAGACGTTTTATTGGAACAGGGGAGATCAACAAAAAACCGAATTGTAGTATTAAACACAGACAATATTCTGCTAGTTGAGTTCAATGTCCAAGCTTATGGAACAAAATAAAAAACTCCAATAAACTACCGTTAGCTAGTCTGCAGAATGGTTTTACAAAATCATTGGCAACTCAAGATTGAAGTACAGTTAGCTAAAGCAATAAAAGTCAGTGTATTTTATATAACATGTAGTTGGAAATTATCTGGGGAACGCAGCAGATTAGTGATAACAAGAAAGTCCTGATTTCCGATTAAGGTATACCATGGTAAGCAACAAAATCCAGAAATAATCAGAGACTGTGTTATGATGAGAAAGATGGAATAGCTCTGAAATCACATACCCGAACCAACCACAAGGCTGAAAATAGAGAACGACTTTGTCTCCTGTAGTTAAGTTTGTCATAATCATTTCTCCAGGTGAATCTACCCAAGTTCGTCCAAATATCAAATTGTTGACTTTTGTAGGAGGAGGAACCAAATCAAGAACAACGCCATCTTTTTTCAGAGTCACGCGTGTTCTGTATTTAGAAAAAATATTTAATTCGTTATGGAAAGCTACGTTGATATCAAACAGGACATAGGATGATCGACTGTGAACCACAAGTTACCTTCCAACGGGATATACATCGACGGAGTTCCCCAAAAATTTAGTTTTTAGCTTTGATGTCACGTCATAAGTGAAATGCTCATTTTCAGCATGTCCAGCGCTCATGGGAGGATGATGGCAGACCTATAATTATAAATTCAGGAAAGTACAAATAATCAATCGTGTGAAATAAATGCAAATTTGGATTGCTAACAAAAATACAGTGTTACAAAATCCTCTCCGGTACCAAATCGAGATTAAGGATGAAACAAGTAGGCAAGGGTTAATTTCAAGAGATTAAGCAAGGGATGGTGAACTGAGAAAAGAGACATAAGCCTATAAATAAGTGACTCACTTGCTCTGATATGAATGTTATCCCGCCATGGTTCACCATTTCATAAGTCTCCCCAAGAATTGGATTGAAAGGCTTCCAAGTACGTTGGTAAGCGTAATAAACAGAGATTGCCCATGATGCTGCATCAAAATCAAAAGAGTGGAATGCATCATTGTCTAATATAATCCCTTACCATGTTCTTGTTCTCTAAAGCATGACAGTACTTACATGCATACACAAGCCGCATGTAAGGGTCTTCACATTCATCTGCTTGATCCAAAAGATGCGAGTATTCCATCAACTGTGATAAAATTGTAGCTTTACATCAAAATCAAAGGTGATGCATAACACATTGTCAATTAAAAAAGAACGACAAAGGACAAAGAACATACCTCTGCCATCTTCTGAAGCATTGTCATAGGCTCAAATATGATAACAGGAAGAGTCACCATTGAAGTGACATCAGAACCAATATATTTCTGCATCATTTTCCAGTAACTGTCTCGTTCCTTTTAAGAAAGTAGAAGACCAGTTAATATTTTAATAACTTTGCTGGGTCATACATACCACACATATAGCAGCAGATTTTTAATTCATAATATTTTCACATCAGATATAACACTTGGAAAGTTTAAACAATCCCTCATCAAGAAGATAAAACTGAAACATGATAAACAACCTCTTGCTGCCATCTTCCTTTCTGTGCTTCTTCTTCAGCATCCTCTTTTCCTCCTTCTGGGTTTATAACCTCCATACCTTCGTACCCGAGCAATCTAGGGGATAAAGGATAAATATTAATTCACAAATCACGCACTACATCAGTGAAGAGAGCAAGAACAAAGCCATCATGGATAAAAACAAATTTGCACGACACTATTAATGTGGGTTAGCACAACCAAAACTTCAACTTTCCGGCAAGTAATTTCCTGATCGGAATCAATTAAATACAAAAACAAAAACCGAGGATATGCCTTGAGCCATCAGTTATTATTAGACAACGATCAAAGTGCTCAATTATCCCCCGATGCACGCTCCGTATCTATATACAACCTCGTGTCATCAGAATCGTATATACAGACAAACAAAACGATACAATTAATCAAGAAAACAAGCGATCTAGCTGTAAATTCAACTACGCAACGGGCAAAATGGGCAAATCTACAGCATCCATTCTAAAAACATAAAAGGCAAGATACAGATCAATAACTACGCGTGTGCGTGTGTTCAAATACCCGTTGACAGATCTATGCATGGCGCTGCTGAACATAGACAACCCCGAACTCATCGCAGAGAAAAATCCACCTTTGTTTTGATTTTTGTCCGAACTCCCCATTTTCAACCAAAGCTGGTGCGAACAGAACAACCGAAAACCAAAGAATTTGCAAGTTAAAAAATTAAACAAACCAACTTCGGAAACCCTAGCAATCGAAGGATCTTCAGATAGAAGGAATCGAAAGTGACGATGAAAGTCGATAATAAATAAGAAAAACAGAAAAGAATAAAAGCAGCAACGAAAGTTCAGCTGGCAATCTCGGCGTTTAGTAGGCTATCAGGGGCAATTTTGGTAAATGACTAATAGATATAAATCAGTACAGCGAGGATATTTTTAAGCAGCTTAAAGTTGGGAGGAAAAGACTACGCGTCCACGTAGCGCGTATCCATACGCCATGAAAAAAAAACATAGCGGCGTTGCATTGGCACTAGGCGGCGCGTGGGTTATTTCGGCATGTGTATGACGTTAATAGAGGAGGTCAAAAAAAGGTTGAACTTTGAATTCTCTAGTCTTTAATTTATGGGAAACTAAACTTATAATTCAAAAGGTTGATATTTTTATCGAAGTTCCATAATACGATTGGATTTGATTGAAGTACATGTCAAGTTTCATCCACATTACTCTCTCCAGAAATAAATTATAATTAAAATTTTAATTAAACCCTTTGATATCTCCATGCTTTGAGATTGGAGAGAATTAGTCCCAAAAATCGAAAATCGTTGTCTATGTAAACCTAGGGCTCTGACATATTGTCCGGAGGATTAGCCTGACTCGAAATCAAACGTTGTGTCATGCAGGGAGGGCCGAACTACACAAAAAACACTAAATGAAATGCAAATCTACATGGGTTTTGAGACAATATCATGTTACAACTCACTACTCAAGAAACTAAGTCATAGAAGAAAAAGGAAGAAACTACCAAAAAATGATGCCAATGATATGAAGAAAACAAAGATCCTTCCATGCATGACTCCCTATGAATTGTAAGAATAGTTCTTTCCCCTCCTAAAATAGTGATCCCACTCATGCTCCTTGGTAGTTCCAAAAGCAAAGTACTTCCAACTAAAATACTCATCAAACGCCTCATCTTCGCCGCGGCCCTTCTTCTTCAACCCCTCGACCCTCCTCAAAACCCCCTTCATCGTCAAATCGAAGGCATCCTCATAACCCTTCACCGTCGACCTAGGGTCCGCATAAACAACCCTCGGTATCATCTTAATCACATTCTCTCTCATCTCATTCACCTTCGTCCTCGAAACCCTAGACAAAACCCTATCGATACTCGCCCTCTTCCCCTTCACGTCCTCCTCGGGAATCAAAACACTGTACGACCCGTAGTCTCTCGGTAAATGCCACACGTACTGAACGTAGGCCGAGTTGGGGTGGAAGAAGACGGGTATGCAGCCCGCGAGGATCGAGTCGAACGTCGACCGCCGAGTGAAGGAGTCCCCAGGAGGTTGGAGGCAGAAGACCGAGCTCTGAAACAGCTTCATTAGGTTGGTGGGCTTTAGGCAGTTGCTGCTCGAGTCCTTGCACTCGAGGAGCTTGCACCGCCTCTTGGGAGCGTTGGCGCACTGGTCCATGATTTCGCCGCGGATCGACCCGGGGGTATCGGGCCGTGGCCCGCCCGCGAAGCAGAAGAGATTCCTGCGTTTGGTCCGCCTCATGCGGGCCTGCCACTGGGAGACCTGCGAATAAGAGGGTTGGCAAACGGATCGAATCAAATCGAATGACAATGTATTCTGTTTGTGTTCAATTGACATATTCGAATATGTACGTGTTCAGATTCGAGTTTTTATTCGAATCTTAAAGTTGATTCGGATTTGAAATCGAATGTATTTGAAAATATCGAATCGTTTATCCCAGTTCGAATATTTTTATTTATTTATTTATTTATTTCTTTTAACAAAGATCGGTTTATAGAAAAACATAGATAGTATCACATTAAAACATATATTAAAGTGTAATAAATTATATTTAAGCATACATTAACTTATAAGAAACTATATTGGAACATATATTGAATTGTTCGAGTGTTAGATAAATCTTGATGAAATTTTCTATGTATCCGAATCAAAAACTTACTTTAATGCGTATCAGAGAAAATTATTTTATTGCAATTTCGAATCATAAATATATGGATCGAACCAGAAAAAATTCTATCCATTCGCAAACCTTACCTGCTCGTCGCCCGACGGGTGGAAGTAGGTGGGGTAGGGCACCGCGAAGTCGTTCTTGTGCCACGGGCTCGACTCAATCGTCAGGACAGTCATGTTTCGGGCCTCGGGCCTCAGCATCAGGTTGTTCCCCCATCCCGTCTCCTCGCCCGCGGGCCTACGAAAGTCCCACGTGATCCGACCGGCCACCACGAAGTGATCCCTCCCGCCCGCTCGGGCCCACTCGGGGCGGGACCTAAGCCACTCGAAAATTCCCGAGACGTCCTTGTCTTTCGCGGCAGCAGTGCTTCGTGGGTCCCACAGGAATCGGGCCACGTCAAGCCCCGCGTAGTAGGGAACGAAGAAGGCCGAGGCCTTGGCGGGGTCCGCCGTAAGGCACTCGTACTTCTTCATCCTGTTGTGGAAGATGACCTCGAGGGAGAACTGGTTGGTCATGTACCATCCCGAGCTAGAGAAGAGCCTCTGAGGGTTTCCCAATTCTTGCCCGAGGCCCGAGTTTGCAAAGTACGGGCACATGTCGTTCCACTTGTTTAGGGATCTGCAATTCCTGACGTAGTCAGAGTTGTAGCGTGCGGGTATTTCGTAGACGTACACGTACCGCCCCATGCAGTTGTTATTAGGGTTTCTTTTTGCAGTCCTGGCCTCGTTTTTTTCGGGGGTATCTTCTTCTCTTGGTAGGATCGACTCTAGTTCCTTTTCTAGTTTTTCAAGGTCGTCTTCCATTATGACATCATTGTCGTCCTTGTCATCTTTATCACTCGCGTTGCCATTACCATCGCCATCTTCTGCAATGACGACTGTCTCCTTGTTTTCTTTCGTCTTACCTTCACGATCATCATCTACCTCAGTTTTTTGATCTTTGTCTTCGTCGTTGTCACCATTTTGATTTTCGACGTTTGAATCTACTAAAATGCCCGACGATGATAATGATATGGGATTATTAGGGTTTGTATCGAGGGATGGGTCTCGGGACGTACGAGATAAGGAGAGGACGGGCAAAGAGGATCCATCGAAACCGTAGAGGAGAAGATACCATAAAAAGAAGAGGGTGGCGAAGACGAACGCGAACTTTTTTCGGTGCATATTAACGCAGTGGAGATTATTATGGTTGTTGATGACGACGGCGCTGTTATCCATAGATGGTTGGTGGTGCCTTCTTCTTGAGATGCGATTTTTGCCGCCGTTGTTGAACAACATTAAATCGATCTTTTATTATTAGCATTTTATTCTTACATCAATGTGTGTGTTTGATCAACTGTGTGCAAGAAAAAGAGAGGCACTTCAATTTGTGTGCGTGTGTGATCAAACTGTTTGTGAGGGAAATGGGGGAAAATGGATGGTTCGCGTTGACCGCTTCGGTGAAATCGTCTAAACGCTACAATGACTAACAACACTTTTAATAGGACTATATATATATAATATATAACAAAGGGCATACGTTAATTCTGGTAAGTTTAACTATAAATAAAATAAAGTTAAAATAAAAAACCCGCAAAGTCCTAAAGATGTATAATAGAAGCATCGCACCGATGCAGTGAAATTTATAAAAGTTCGTTGATGAAAACTGAGTCGAGTCTTATTACGGGTCACGAAAAAATATCGATATTTTTGGGATACTATGCTGGCGTAATGTATATTAATTTTACCTTACCCTCATACCTATATGTGCTCTATATAAGTTCACATGTATGATCGTTGAGTTTTAAGTTTACACACGTCAAAATTTCACTATTTATGAATGAGAAAATATTCAATCGGCTTCAAGTATCAGAGGGGCTTCTTTATTAGAGGATTCGATCCAAATGGAGATTGGACTGGTTAGAAAAATATCGATTGCAAGAAGTGATTTGGACATGATAATTTTTTTTTAGCATAAAGTCTAAATGACACACATAAGTTAGCATGGATGTCTAACTCAACCAAATTTTACTACATTGGGGTATTTGTCTTGGGGATCCTCCAAAACTTTCACGGTGATCCTTATTTCAACTACTCATCACCAGTTTGTTCAGACCTAGCCTAGATAATGTATCAACCTTTTGGATCACCCAAAAAAAGCTATGGATATTACATCACGGTGATGGGATGATATTTCTAATTTTTATTCAGACCTATATACCTTTATCCGATGTTAATAAATAAACTATTAAATTTTAAAAATATTTAATTATTAGAAATAAAATAAGCATATTGAATAATTACATAAGATTTATAATTAATGCTTCAAATAAAACTGAATATTAAAATATTAATCATCATTAACTTTAGCGTATAATATTGTCTTAAAATAAACATTAATCCATACTAATTAGATACTTAGGTACGGTTAATTATGACAATTCGCAATATCATTAACATCACGTGATTAAATAAACACAATATTGCAAACTAAAGGAAATAGCACCACGAACAAACACGGTATGACATATCACATTAATCCATGTAACGGTGATATTCACATTTGCGATTTTATGAATATCAGCTTGATGTTGGATCCCCTTTGAGATGATTAGGAAATATAAAATGATGGTAGTGTGTAGCCACTTACCCAACCCAATCTATTGCTAAATAAAAGAGTTGATACTTGCACTTAGTAAAATTGATTTCTTCAAATTAAAAAGTAATCAATTAAGGAAAGGTTGAACTAACAAACCTCAACAAATAATGGAGGGAGAAAGATTGAACCTTTACCGCAATTTTCAGTTAATCTAACGAACCTCAACAAAATAAAGGAGGGGGAAAGATTGAACCTTTGCCAATGACCCATCAGCTCTAATGGCTGATGGGGAGGCCCCTGTGACTAGGAGGTCAGGGGTTCGAACCCTACCTCCCACATGAATTTGGGAAGTCCCCATGAGGATTATTCCTCATGACTATCGATGCCGGTATGGGTTTGGGACATATCCATCTGGCCCCAGGGATTAGTCCCACATCTGGAGTGTGTGGCGTAAATAGCCCCCGCCTTGCCAAGTCTGTGTGGCGTAAAAAAGCCCACGGCTGGCAGGGGCTAGCCCATAGCCAGACAGTGTGGGATACCTCGGGACAGAAAAAAAAATAAAAAAATTAAAAAAATTGAACTTTTACCGCAATTTTCAGTTAATCCATTACCTGTGTGTATATATACAGCTTGTAAAGTGACGTGGACAAACAAGAAGCCTTCGTCCCTCATTCTTTCTTCTCTCTCGCTTTTCCATTCTTAATCTCTGTAAATGGCAGTTCCTGCCGTTCTAAGACCATTGAAGTTTAGCAGCAGTGCTATTATTCATTACAACAACAGCGACTTCAACAAATTGACGACGGTTCGAAAATCATCCAAGCTGCGTTGCTCTGCTCCTTCATCAGTTTCTAGCTTCGTGGGGTAAAACCTAAACGCCATTACTTGCCTAGAGATTCCTCGATTGAAGTAATAACCTAAATCCAATTTTACCTCTCGCAGTTCAGATTCAGACACGGGCGTTTGCTTAAGCGTTGGAGCCCACCAAATACCTCACCCAGACAAAGTAATATTTGATTTTAGCTTAAGCGTTCCCATGATTTGTGCAATTGACTTATTCATCGAGGTTTTTCCCTAATTCGCAGGTTGAAAAGGGTGGGGAAGATGCCTACTTTGTTAGCAGCCACAGAGGTGGAGTTATTGCAGTTGCTGATGGTGTTTCTGGGTACTTTTTCGAAATTAATCCATTCTTTCTATGTTTTCTGCCCTTTTCGGCGTTTCTTCGTATATAATCGATCCTCGTGAGTTCGATTGATCTTTTTTATTTCGCGAAGGTGGGCCGAGAAAGATGTGAACCCAGCTCTGTTTTCTCGGGAGCTTATGGGCAATGCTGCTAACCTTGTTAAAGATGGCGAGGTATTATAACACATTGCATATAATATATATCTATCGCCCATTGTTCCATTAGTGCGTATAAACAAACGCATAATGTCAGGTTTCTTGATTATTCTTACAAGCACACGCTCCCCGATTTGTAATAGGTTAACTATGATCCGAGGAGTTTGATTAGGGAAGCTCACTCTGCTACGTCTTCGATAGGATCTGCCACAGCGTATGAATTCTTGAGCTTTATCCTTCGAATTGTCCTCTTTTTTCTATTTACGTCCTTAAATTTTATTTGTTTGTTTAAAGAGTCGTCGCAATGCTGGAACTAAATGGGATACTGAAAATTGCAAACGTCGGAGATTGTGGGGTACGGGTCGTTCGCCGAGGTGGCTTTCATTTCATGCGTATTACTTTTATTACCATTTTCTCTCCTTTTTTTCTAGGAATTTAGTTATGGAATTTTTTTATACTCTTTGTCTCCCCATAGGGCAAGTAGTGTTTACTACATCTCCGCAAGAACATTACTTCGACTGTCCGTATCAGTTGAGCTCGGAACCTATCGGTCAGACCTTCCTCGACGCCACGGTATTTTGAGTCCCTTTTTGTGAATTTTTTTTGTGTGAAAATTGGTTGAGTTTCATCCCAATCGAATGAATTAAGGTGATGACTGTCGAGTTGATGGAAGAAGACATAGTAGTTATGGGCTCGGACGGTTTATTCGATAATATTTTCGACCGCGAAATTGCTTCGATTGTTACCTCTAGCGATAACGTTTCTGACGCTGGTACGTTGAACTAAGGCCTTCGAAAATTTCGATGCTATGTGCCCCTATTGAATGATGATTGGTAAAATATTTTCTCTGGGTTTTTTTTTTTTCTAGCCAAGGCATTAGCTATTACGGCTCACAATCATTCGAAAGATTCGAGCTTTGACTCGCCTTACTCGCAAGAAGCTCGAGCGCAGGTAAAGCTTTTATTGCATGGAAAGCTTTCCGCCTTTGAAACAATTTATATCGAAAATTTCGGTGTTGGGTGGCAGGGTTTCGACGTTCCTTCGTGGAAGAAAGCCATGGGGATGAAACTAACAGGCGAGTCGTCGAAATTACTTCTTTTGATTTATTTATGATGATTATTTATTGCAGCCTCGAACATTCTAACAGCCTTTGCGGTGGTTCGCACAGGTGGGAAGCTCGACGACATTACGGTGATCGTTGGGAAGGTGATGAGCACGTTGAGTTCATAAGGCTATTATTTTCGTGTATAGTCTTTTTTTCGAAATGCAATAACGTAAACGATAACAAAAATAAAATGTATTCGATTGTCTTTGATCGAGCGGCTCGAGTAATAAAAATAAAACGAATATCGACGAACTATCATATACGCTCAACAAGCAAGTGTACCTATCGAAAATTGTATAGAAATGGCAAGTGTTGGAGTATCGAACCCAAATGAACTATATACTTAAAAAGCCGCCGTTTAAATATCCTAGTAAATATTTTTGGTTTGATAAAAATAAAAATAACGATAAACTTAAATAAATGATAAACATAAAAGTTTGATGAAATATCGATAACGGGGTTGGGACATGAAAATCCCAACGGAAACGACTGATAAATGTAATGAGATTTTAGCTATCTATTAGATCGTAGAGATTTCTAGAACATGCGTGCGAGTTCATATGATTGACGAAACTGCGCCTATCATACAAAGTTTGTACACAACTAATCTACGAATTAAATAGCCGGGCAAGTTTCCATAACTACTTAAACGAATATCGCATTATCCTGCTATTAGATTTGACTCTAATCAGTCGTGGTAGTTCAACCTATCTCTAGCAATGAGTTTATTCCGCTCGTTTACGAGTGGTTTAATTGCTCGACTCTCTCTCGAGCGTAGCGTACGATTTTCCGGACTAAGTTATCTGAAACACATAGACATGATGAAGATAACTATATATTTCCAATTACCTAGACATAATTGAAACCATACCATTCATAAACAAGTCATAACAACAGCAAAAAACAACAATACGTAAACATACGAACGATTTTGCTAGGGTTCATCTACTCATATGAAAAATTAACACAACGAAGGATAAAAATAACAAATAGAAAAATGTAGTATCTTCCCTGAAATTTGCACGAGATTAATACTTCGTTGAGTATTTTCGTCAAACGGGTGGGGGCCAACTGAGAAGGAAGGTGCTTGGGGATATGGTTTTGACCCGTGAATGGTTCTCTGAGTGAGTTGAGAGCTTCGTCGGATTTTGATTTGAAATCGAGCTCCTTGCTTAAGCCTTACATGATCGTGTATATGGCATATTTCTCTCCCCCTATGCCCGTTTTTGTAAGCTCCTTCTCATCTTCTTAGACTTTTCTTTCAACCTAATAACCAAGGAGCCGATCTTGAGCAGCCATCGCAGCCAAAAGAAGATTTTCCGTTTCTTTGTGTTGATAGCTTTGTCTTGATATGGACTGCATAAGGAAGGAAAAAAACGAAAGCAAAGTAAGGTATTAATGGTCAACAAAAATCATCTCGAGGGTCCCAAAGTTTTTATATGATTGTTCTTTTAATTTTTAGTATGGCTCTAGTCTCTCTCATTTTCAGTGTTTGATTCTTAAATAGGGATAAGTTCTTCTTGGCTCTTTTATGGGTCTGATTTAATGGGCTTTCGATTTAGGAACTGATGGGCCGAGTTCAAAATTGAACTTTTCTGGCAGACTGCGCAACAGCGGCGCAAATGGAATGTCTTTGTGCTCGGACATTCAAATTATGGTCCGTAAATTTTGCCACAGACTAGACTTACATAGGATCGCAACCATATAAATTTCGTAGTGTAGTTCCTCCTGGAGAAGAGCAGTTTATTATTCAAAGTTCACTCCAATTGTCGTCTTGAAACCCAAAATAAAAATTAATCAAAGCTTTTTAAAAACATATCAAGGCGACTTAATTTAGCCCGCAAACGACTTATTTATCATAAACATAAGCCTATAAAAATACGTTTATCAGTCTCACATCGAATAAATCAAGTCAATCCTCTTGGTCGTGGGTTTAAACCATGTGATTCTCGTTGTTTGTGGGGGGTGAGTTTCATGGACCTGGGAGGGTTAGCCCTGCTGGAATATAGATGACAACGGGGCCGGGCGGGGACGGGGATTAGATCTCCATCCTTGAGAACCAAACGGGGAAAAAATCGCCCCCATCCCCGTCCGTTAGGTCCCCGCCCCCGCGATTGTTTTCTTTAAATATTTTTATTACAAATTGAAAATATTATTTAAAGTATATTTTAAATATTATAATAATAAAAATGGGTAAAAAATATTATTTCAAGCAATAATAGTATAAATTATGTATAAAAAATATTTAAATATTAATTTTAGGTATAAACATATAAACAAGACTAATAGCGGGGAACGTGGCGGGGACTATGATCCCCGTCCTCGCCCATCCCCGCCAACGGGGAAGATCTTCCCCATCACCGCCTCTCGGGGATTAAAAATTTGGGGATTCCCGCCCCATTTGGGGCGGAACCCCGCGGGGACGGGAGTTCCCGCCCCCATTGACATGCCTACGCTGGAAGCCTTGGTCATCCCACAGTTGACATTGAGGTTCAGATTCGATACAGACTGAACTTAGTCGGAGTGTGGGGACAACGGTGACATTGTGTGGGGATACTACCTGACCGAAAAAAAAAAGAAAAAAAGAATAACTTAAGTGCTTTAGTCCAATTAATGTATTAAGTTTCAATCTTCTGCTATCACCATGATAGGAAGAACCTGTTAATTTCTATCGTAAAATTACCCAAAATATATAGAAAGTATAATACACGAAATAATAAGTTACACTAGATTTGAAGATCATGGAAATTTAATAACTCAACTAGTAAATTTATCACATCCAATGAATGCATAATATATTTTATATTTTGAATATTTTATATTATTAATTAAATTATTTTAAAATAAGCTTTTAAAGTAAAAAAAAAAGTATAATAAATTGAAAAATTAATGGTAAAGTGGGACAGACTCCCTAGGCTCTTTTAAGATTTATCTAAGGGTTAATTAGACTTCAGGCCCTATTTAGTAGTTTGGGTTTGGGTTCAGGCCCCATCAGATTTTTCTTTAAGATTAAAGACCCACTTTTCGAAAAATTCAGAGGTCAAGCTAAAATGACCCGAAAAGACATATTTAACCCTGACATGCCAAATTTACGTCTGATACCTAAATGATTCGATAACAAGTTTCCAAACAATTATAACATTTCTGCACTGAAAAATAACATTTCATTTCATTTGGATAACAACAGTCTTGTATTGAGTATCATATGGTGTCTATTTAGTAACAAATAATGCCGCAGAAGTAACACATCATTAAAAAATAATACCGCTTCTTGCAACATCAATTGTTAATGTGTTATTGCGGGAAGCGATATTATTTTTGAATGATTTGTTACTTCTGCGACATTATTTGTTACTAGATAGACACCATATGATACTCAATACAAGACTGTTGTTATCCAAATGAAAGGAAGTGTTCTTTTTCAGCGCAGACTGTTATAATTGTTTGAAAACTTGTTACTTCTGAGATCCTCCTATTTTGAACCCTAAGGGTTCAATGAACCCTTCTTGAACCCTCTACACGACCATCCCCTGTTTCCCTAGATAAATTCATCATTATAGGGAGCAATGCTCCTATAATAGATTACCAATTTTAAATCTCGAAACGTGTAATAAGATCGAAACGCTAATGATTCGATCTTTTATAGGAGAACACTAATGGTCGTGGCGTCGGTTTAGGGTTTAGGGTTTAGGGTTTACGGTTTTAGGTTTAGGGTGTAATGTCACATGATGGAAAATAGAGTAACTTTTATTGTTTATTTAGTAACAGATACTGTACTTTTAGTACCACTTTAGATAATCTAAGTAACGCTTCAATTTTATATAGTAAAAAACAGTTCGATGCCCAAAATCATCGAACAGATCTGCTACACAAAATAACCACATAAAAAAAAAAACAAGATGTCAACAATCTACTGTGCTCGATCATTATGAAAAATGGGGTTCGATAGTACGATATAATAAATGTCTGTTAATAACATTTTACTATCGGTAAGTAACATTTTGTGACGTTAAAGTAACACGTATGTTTTTTACGGTAACAAATCAACATAATTGTGTAACATAAAACCGACGTCAAATACCCATTCAGAGATAACTTATTAAGGGTAATTTCGTCAAAACACAGTTTTGGGTCCTTTTCACTCAATTTTTCAAAAAATAAGTACTTAAAAGAAAATCCTGATAGGGCCTGATTCCTAATTTTAAAATATAGGAGGGCCTGACACAAAATTTGCCCTTTATCTAATCCTTGTGTATTTCTGAATTGGATTGTGCCAGCAGGAGTATTTTGGTATGCTAGAAAATACGAGGGATCAATACGTAAAATCAGCTCTTCTTAAGCAATTTTACCATGATGTGGGCCTCGAATCACGGAGGAGATGCCACCATGAGGCATTCTATTTGCACGTTGAAACTGCCCTTGTCTGATCTTCGAATCAGAAAGATCATTCTCACCTACCGTTTCCGATGAGTCAACAGTAGTAGAAATACTCTCCATCTTCCATTGGAGCTCAGCGATGGGAAAGATAAGGAAGTCGTCGAGGGGACAAGGTAATTAAATCTCAGTTCTTTATCAAGCTGTTGATTATGGACCGATTATTGGTTGCAAAAAAAAAAAAAACACGTTGTATTTGTTGTTTTTCGGTTTAAGTTATATTTCTTTGTGGGTTTTACTTGTGATTACAGTTTCGCTTTTTGTGTGAAGTCTAGATACATGGTCAGGGTATCATTGGATCATATGCTTATTCGTGTTCTTCAGATGTCAACTCACTTAGCGGGGTCAATTATGGAGTGTCATGATCTTTCTGAAATAGATGAGTTGAGAAACCGATGGCTTTGTTCATTGATTAATGGTTTTTCACAACGAGTAAATAATATGAATACTGTAGTAAAGAAGAGTATCTTGTGGTAGTAAAAGTGGACTCGTATCTGCATTTTGGAACATTTGCTGGCATTTGCTGAAACATATAATAAGTATAAACTTTTGAAACCTAAAATTCACCAAGCAGAAGTTGGAGCTTACGTCTATGGGAAGGGAACACTTCGGAAACACAACTTTGATTCAGTTGCTATTTAATTTTTTTCTTTTTAGAACAAGGATTCTCTCGGTATGTCGATTGTGGTTTACTGTATGATACCACTCCTTAGAATTTTTCTGCTCTGCTGAATCGCCTTGTTGACATGTTTCAAGCAGTGTGATGAGAGAACTACATTTACTTCTCATCAATCTTCAACGACTGCCCCCACCAAGATTCGATGGAATGCAGCAAAATGCTTTTGAGATCGTAACTCTTACACCGAGTTCCTCGCATTCTCTGGCGATGGTTGAACATTAGCGCTTGAAGGCGATATAATTTGATGATATCTTAAGATAGGCTTTTGCAACTGTCATAAATGGATCGTAACGGTCGAGTTTTGATGCACAGATACGAATTTGGTAAGTTGTTAGGTCAAGGGACGTTTGCAAAAGTCTACCATGCTCGAAACCTACAGACAGGGCAAAGCGTTGCAATAAAGGTAATAGACAAGGACAAAGTCGTTAAGGTGGGAATCCTCACTCAAATCAAGAGAGAGATATCCATCATGAGAATCGTAAGGCATCCTTACATCATCAATCTTCACGAGGTCATGGCAACGAAGACAAAGATCTATTTCGTAATGGAATACGCCAAAGGAGGGGAGCTTTTCCACAAAGTGCTCAGACACAAACTCAAAGAAGACGTCGCACGCAGATACTTCCATCAGCTGATAAACGCAGTCGATTTCTTCCACAGCAGAGGTGTGTACCACCGCGATTTAAAGCCCGAAAACATATTGCTGGACGAAAATGATAACTTGAAAGTTTCTGATTTTGGCTTGAGTGTGCTCGCCGAGTCTAAAAGGCAAGATGGGCTTCTCCACACTACTTGTGGGACGCCTGCTTATGTGGCGCCGGAGGTAATAAACCGAAGAGGATATGATGGTGCTAAGGCTGATATTTGGTCATGTGGAGTTATTCTATACGTATTGTTGGCTGGTTATTTACCATTCCAAGATTCTAACTTAATGGAAATGTATAGGAAGATTGGGAAAGCTGAATTCACTATCCCTTCTTGGTTTCCCGCCGATTTAAGGAGGTTAATCTGTAGAATGCTCGATCCTCGCCCGAGTAGTAGAACTACGATAGCGAAAATTAAGGAAAGCTCGTGGTACAGAAAGGGATTGAGCTCAAAGTTGAAAGCTAACGAGGGCATATTAGATAAAGATGCATCCTCGAGTGGGCAGATTACAGTTGTGTCAGGCGATCAAGAATCGCCTAGGCTTTCGAACCTAAACGCGTTTGACATTATTTCGTTATCGGCTGGATTTGATCTTTCTGGGCTGTTTGAGGATTCTTGTCCTAAGAAAGAACACAGATTCATATCGTGGAAACCTGCCTCCACCATAATCGCCAAGCTCGAAGAACTGGCCAAGCGCTTGAAGCTGAATATTAGTAAAAAGGAGGCGGGCTTGTTCAAATTCGAAGCGACTACGGAGGGTGGTAGGAAAGGGATCTTATCGCTCGACGCTGAGGTTTTCGAGCTCACGCCAGAGTATCATCTGGTTGAAGTGAAGAAGACGAGTGGGGATGCGTTGGAATATCAGAAGATGTTCGATGAGGATATCAGACCGTGCCTTCAAGAAATCGTCTGGGCTTGGCATGGAGAGCCTGAAACTGAGGAAGAAGATGAAGGCGAGGAGAGAACTGAGCAGAATATATTTCAAGATGAGCCTTTATTGAGCTCTAATGAGCAGAGGTTCGATGTCATTGCAGACCAGAGTCTGCTTGTTCAGGAACTTCCCTGATACTTTGAAGCTTTGTTGAACTTCATTTGTGTTGAAGAGATGCATTTCCTATACTGAAAAGCAATTTGGTTTCTTTTCTTCCCTTATTCATCATTGGTCATCGTGTTCTATCTAATGTTGTGAGATCTGTCAAGGGGCAACAAAAATAGCTATAAGCAGTGAAAGAAAAAGCTACAAGATTTTATAACTTCATTGGGCTATTTTTATCAAAATTAACTCGAATGAATCAATCATTCGACAGAGAACGGAATAAATCAATGGATATAACATAGTTTGAGAGCATAGAGCAAAGTAGGAAAGAGTTTAACTATAATATTAAAACAAGACTATGTTTCAACAAACAACTCCATGAGTTCATTCCATACATCACAGAGCAGAAGCTGATGAACACTTCAGCAGTTCAAACTTCACAAACCATCGAATCCTTCTACATCAACAAACCGAAAACAAAACCACTCATCTGATGATCTATCAAATCTATCTTTTAGATCACACACTATTTCACTATGTTTGAAGAAACATGCCTACATAGAAAAGCCCTACACAGTCATGTTAGTATCTCTTTCCCAATGATACATCTAGCACAGCCCCAAAGGAGGAAATTCCTCGTCGTTCTTCAGACCAATAGACTTTCCCACGACCCTGAAAGAAGCGAAAATATGACCAATAAGAAGAGAAAAAACATGTGAGAATGAAGAAATGAACTTATCTGCTAACTACCTATCGTCTTGAATGGCTTTTGTTTCCTGACGGGGAACAAGTGCAGTTGAGTCTTTAACAGGGTCAGATCCTGCAATAAGCTGCACAGCTAAATCTCCAACAGACCCAAATCGGATTATACCTTTTTCATTTGCAAAATTGTTGTCCTGAGTTTGTCCTCCAACAATATGGGGAGATACTAACGATGCATCGATTCTACTCCCTAAGGATCGGTTTCTTGCAACCCTTACTTCAGAATAGCTGTTATTGTCTGAATGGTTCAAAATTCCAGAAGAGGGATAGTATCCATAATTACGGCCGTATCTCTGAGATGGATAGTAATCATTTGGTGACCTGTTTCGGTTCCTCATAAAGGGTCTCTCCCGGTAAATATTAGTCTGCGGGCGTAAAGAAAGCAAGAGATATATAGATGGATAACGTAGTGAAAACAACATACCCATGATTGTGCCAGAAATTAGCATACCGCGATAGGAAAGTAAGTTCCAATTCCTCTTGTCTTTTGTGCAGCTACAGATTGAAGAAGAGTAGCGGGCAAAACAGAATCACTTGAAGTGATGATACTTTGCTCCACAAATGGTGGAGCTGAATCAACATGTGTATGATGATGACTCTGTTGATGTGTTGGAGACTGACGAGGAGCGATTTGAAGCTGCTTCTTTTCGTATCTAGAAAGTGACAATGAAGATGGAGATGATAGAGATGCTTTTGGTGTACATCCATGGCATAATTGACCATAGAGGAGATTCCTAATGTGGCTATCGTAATCCCCAGTGAGATCAGCCCAAGGATGGAAATCTCCCCCTACACTAGTAAAATCTAGTTCCTTCATATCGAAAAGGGATGTGTTGATTTCATAAGCATCATCAGCCTTTGGAGTAGAACAACCTGAGTTAGCTGTTAGACTGAGTGAACCGTAACTTTTGTGGTCAGTCTCTTCGTTTTCTTTCAATCCATCCACCATAGAGATTTCCCTGTTCGAGTATATGTTTGTATAAACCGAAGATTCCTCACCATCAGCATCAGTATCACTGTCACATGAATATATTAATCCATCATCCTCAAGGGACAATTCCATCGATGATGCTAAGGAATCTTCATCTTCAACTCTTGGGACCAAAAGCTCAGTGCTAGCTCTACATTCGGGACCATGCCTTTGAAGCGTATTTGTGAAAAACTTACAGATGTCGTCAGAAACTTCATCTCTTGGTTGTAAGATAACTTGACTGAGCTTACGAGCACCATACTTGAAAGCGCTCAGTATCCGAAAGAAATTTCCTGGAAACGAGCAACGTAAAGGACGGCTAAGTCACACATCAAATTCTAGCAACAGAAGGATAACCAAATGCAGATAAGATTGTGTATCCTCAAAAAGCCAATTCGCAAAGATGGATTTAAAACCGTGTAAAAATTAATTACACTCAACAACAATCGGAAGTTGATCGTCCAATTTTTGCAGTTTAGAGACGTTAGTAACTAAACAGGCGCATCAAAGTGTCGCCAAATGAGGAAAAGAGAATGTTTTGACATTATTATAGGCAATCTAATGTGCCGTAAATGTGAATGGAAGTTAAATTAAATATCCCATTTCAGATCAATAGAGCATACCTTCCTTTCACCAACTTTGGCAATTTCATACAAACACTTAGACTATACGGAATCCACTTCAATGTTGATCGAATTTTAAATCTGGAATTTCAACCAAAAAATGATTAATCATCAATAGCAATTGTTCTCACCTTTGTGTACACTTCGACCAAGATTATTGTTTTCCTTCAATGGATCGATTATGTTAAGATGCTTAACTTGAAATGCATTTGGGTTGCCTCCAAGACCCTTAGATGGCACAGAGAACAATTCGAAGCAGTTCTTCAGGAATTCTTCGCTACACATTGGATCTCTCAATTCACCTTCCGGCATTTTCACTAAATAAATGAACAACAAATGAAAGAAAATCAGAATATGAATTAACAAGCATAAAACAAATAACAGCAGAAAAGAGAAATTTATACGAAACGTATTTCTTTTGATGGACCCATAAATCTTTACAATAATAGTGCTCACCTACTATGTCAGGAAGCGAAGATTTACATACAGGACCTTTCAAACTGATACAATAGTTCTCCCAGTCGAAACTGCAGTAATAATCTAAAAACTTATGGAGTACCTACAAATATCCAAACACAATCACATAATTAACTGGTCATAATATTTTCCTTCAACTTTGGAACCCAAAATCCGTTTCACTGCCCTTACCATTAGTGGTCCAGTTAAGGATGAATGGAACATCTGGAATATGTATAAGATAAGATAGTGTTAACAAAGCTATGTTGAAATTAAACCATGGTTTGCTCCCAGGATACGGCTTTCGTAATAGCACCAAGCTTTAATCAGGATAATGCTACGCTTGAATAAATGATTCCTTCCAACTAGCCGATCAACCTGCAAAATAAGCAACTTTGAACTTAGCCATGCTATTCTAAAAACTTGAGCCCACTAGACCTGATGACATCCTTATTTAACATACTAAACATATGTACATCCCTGCTTGATGTTATATTATTTATTCCATTTCATGTTACAGATTTGTTAATTCTAAGCGTTTCTTTATACAAATCCCAATTAAGGAAGTTTCGTCGTCAAACAATGGCACTCAATACGTAGAATCATACACGTGGTACTTATTGAAGGGCCTCCCATTAATCTTAATGGCATCAAAGTTTCACGAAAGAATATTTAATCTGATATACATGTCAGAACAGAAACCACTAGCTTTCTTAAGCTGAAAAATGCTATTCACAAAACCCATACCAAAGGAAGAAACTTATATGTGTTACATGACATAAATGGAAAGTAGAACATTGAAAAACAAAAAAACAAAATAAATGACCGAGATATAATTTCATAAAGCATATACCATCCATACCTGCTCCAGGAAACAAAGGGTAGAAAGTCCGCCTAATTGGTTGAAAGACATATCCACCACAATATCTTTAATGAGACATTTCACGAGTTTAACCTGCCACGAGAAGATAGAAGCACACTTAAAGCCTTCATATGATGATCATGAATACATAAAGCAAAGTGAGAGCAAAAATATATAGGACTTACAACTCATAGCACAAACAACATTCAGAAACTGTTTTAATGCTAAATTTACATCAGCGACATGCCCAAAACACTAACATTTAAACAAAATAAATCAACAGTAAAGACAAGTATAACACATCGATTGAAAAAACAAAATGTAAGAAACAGTTAAATATCAAAGAGACAAAGAAGCATTCACGTAGCTTCTGGAATTAAAGCAATAGTGCCACATAACAAACAAGTGCAAGTTCTGAAACTACCTAGTTGGGGGATAAGTCATAATCTACCCAGTATCCCCAGTTCAAGCACCAAAGGTTAAACATTATTTTGATGGTAAAATTTTGTATAGAGTAAGAAGGGAAGTAATGTGATGAAATATAAAATACTGGTAATAAAATATATGTGGATCCATAATGCTGCGACATGGAGCTTAGTTATATAATTCACTATTTCCAAAGGGCATCATTACGAAGGTCACCTCGGCATCAATAAACTGGGCATCTCTGATTTGGTACTCTGCATTCTGATTAAGCTGCTCTTCTGTTAGAATAGAAAAAACATCATGGGCAAAAGACTCTTCAGCGTTAGGCCCTTTAATGGCAGTAAAGTCAATATCTCCATCGGGTAAGTACGTCTTCAGAGGCACCGACCCATATGGTAGAACCTGTCAATTATCGTAAAACCAAAAGCTTCTAGAACAAAATGAGATGGAAATCAATTTTATTAGCAGCCATTGATCATTGATTTAGGTGTACTGAATCTAAAGACGCCATAAATACATTTGGCAATGGAGGATAACGCATAATGCTCTAAGAAGCATTGGCAGTAATGAAATTAAAACAGGGGCATATCTGAAGACCTAACGAGAGACGGTCATTAAGTTCTAAACGGATTGAACTAACTATCATGACAGACATACATAAAACAGTTACATGAAGTTAAATAACATAATAAATAAAAAACGATATTAAACGACCAACCTTTTAACATCGAATCCTCAAAAAACTGAATGAGATATTTAAGAACAATCACCAAATAGACAGACCATTAGAAGGCTACACTACGCCTTGCATTGAATAACTTTTTTGTCTGAGAGTAACCAAAACTAAGATGCCTTATAACGCACACAAGTTGTCGCATATGCTACGTGTCGCTCAGGCGTAAAAGCTTCCACTTTTACCTAACTACTCGCCAGACTGTGAACTAAGCTACTTTCCATAAAATAGAAATGAATGTACTATCAACGGTAAACTATAAAGAACTGCTTGATCAAATGGATTCGGATAAATTAAATGGATTCTGATTTCATCTCAAAGAGGTGTTTCATACTCAAAAGATCGCCAGCAACACTAACCCTCAACTACATTGCTATGGGAACACAAGAGAGGCTAGAACACATGCCTCTGTGTGTAGATTCCTCAAATTTGGAATACAAAACAACTAAAGTTTAACATGGATCTAAAGATATTCCTAGGTTTTCATCCATTCAACCACATTATCATAATATTCTGTGTTGACTGTCTGCTCATGGATAAACTAACAATCACCAAATAGAGAGAGACGAGTAAAATAGAACAAACCCACTCTCCTAAACAATTAAAGAAATGAATTAAAATATACAAAGCAGGATTACAGCAAAGATTAGATTAATATATTCCATTTCTATCGGATACTGACAAATTCTGATAACAGCACGAATAATAATATAATCATAACAAAACCCAAGGCGCGCGCACACACGGAAGGAAGTAAAATCTAGCTAATTGCACATAAAACCACAAAAGGACATGCCATGCATATCAATTTGATGAAATCAACTGAGTAAAGCTGGAACTAACAGATCCCCAGAAGGCTTATGGAAAAAGAAGGATAAAGAGAAAGGTAAATAGTTTTTAGCGAGACCTCAACGTTGAGACGAGTTTTGAAGAGTCGTTGAACATAGTCAATGACGTCCCTTCTATTCTCCTCAGAGTCCAAGGTGGGTTGAATGCAATTCAACACTCTCTGCGCCGCGTCTTCAGCAGCTGACGTGATTTCGTCTCTCTCGTCATTTCCAAGCTCGCCCATCCTTTCTAACAGCAACAGAAGTAAAGATTCAAGGATGGGCTCCAGTGATCATTTCAGGAATTTGAGAGCTCTTACGAGAATTGGAAAAAGGAAAAAGCAGAGAATTCTAGAGGAATAGGACGAAGGCTATTGAGAAACGAGGTTTTAGGGGAAAAATTTCTCGGGGTTTGTCAGAGATTTCTGTCGATTTCATCCCCCTCCCTTTATATCAGATGGTATACGTAATTTCCCAATAATGGCATTTAATGCATACATATGCACATTTTTTTGTGAGGGAAAAACAGGACAAAGGAAGAGGAAAAAGGGATTGAAAGAGACAGATGAAGACAAATCTGCAGTTACGTTTTCTTTTCTCAGAGTTCCTTTCTCTCTCTCTCTCTCTCTCTCTATTTCATCAGAAAGAGAAAGAGAGAGATAATAACAAACGCCACAGCACAAAAGCTTTCTCTTTTCTTCACATATATATTTTCTGCGTCGCTTTCTCAACGCATCATATTTAGCTTCGCCATCGCCGGTGACGAAGGGTGCTGAAAATATATATAATTTCGGTCCTATTAATTTCAAAAAAGTATAATTTTCGCCCTAGTAATATATTTCTATTTCTATATGTGCATACTCGTATGTATTTTTGGACAAATGTCGTATTGCAATCATGATATTATCGAAATCCAATATATACTATTTTGGGTCACCAAGAATTCAAATGGAATAATTAATAGATACAGATCACCATCCAACTGGGAATTCAACAATGTTGGATGGACGTGAGATATTGCTAGCATATACAATTATTAATAGGGCAAATGTAATTTAATGGTCATTTAATTGAGACAGATATTGAGTTCCGAATCATTAATTAAAGATTTTTTATTAGAGCCCCTTTTTTTGGCATGTGTTGGAGATAAATACAAATGCGTTATATATAAGTCTATAACTTATTTACAGTTCTATATTTATTCGAAAAGATAAATAGATGGAAGAAAAAAAATACATCAAACTAAGCTAAATCCCAACGTAGTTTTCTTACATTCATTCACATGACAGACCCAATTCTGTATAAGCATCATATTTATACTTTGAAGCTGCATAATGTCCCTACAAAGTTCACAAAGAATTAACTGAACCTACATTTCAAAACCAAAGAAAAAAAGTAGACTACTACAATCAATATAAGACCTTTACCAATTGTGCTTTCGACAAAATAGTATTACGCATGGAAAGCTCTCAAAAGAGGGGCTTTGCTTGTCATCAAAACGCCAAAAACTCTAGCAACATCTTCGTCGCAGAAATCAGATTTCTTTATGGATTAAATGCGCTAAATTTTATCGACATTACAAATATCTTAGGCGCGCAAATGTCTGTCCGAATTCCGTGACTTTGCTCTTTGCTATGAACGAAGTCATCATCGTCGCCTAGTAGGGGCAAGAAATGGTATAGGAGTTGAGTGTGGAAGAAATTAAACCTTGAATATTTTTCTGGATAGTAAGTAATGTTGGTCATCTGAGGTAAGAAAACGGTTAAAGATGACAATGTGTGCATAGAATTATACAAGCGAACTACTGATATTGTTAGGTTAGAGTCTAGAGAGACCTATGTTTGAATCAGATTATCATGAAAATAGAAGCATGCATCACTTCACTTATGCCTTTACGTAGGTGACAATGCAAAGGTTAAGATGAGCAAAATATTCACAGCCGCGAGAGAATAATAAAATCACTCCAACCGAATCATAAAATTAATCCCAAAACGCACTAGTTTTGTATTTAATAATTGCATTTAAAGCCCTTTTATCTGTTTTAAGCATCCTTACATAAAACAAAAAAAATAAAAAATATAAAAAAAGTAAATTAGAAAGGTTTTTAAAATTTAAAATATACTAGCAATATTTTTTTATAATTAGATGTAATATAATATTAAAACATTATTTTTCTAAGGTATAAAATATGTTGCTGGTATTGAAAAGCTGTAGAAGTTGATATAGAAGTGAATATTTTGAAAACACACCTTTCAATTTGAGAATGAGTTTAGCCGTTGAAGAAGAATTACTGTATTTTGAGTTTGAGAATCAATTTAAGTTTGTAATGAGTTTGTCGGTTGAAGATAGAATCGGGAATTCGAAGAATTCAGATTAAAACAGTTTTGGTGATTGAACTAAAACTCAACTGAGTATACCGGTTAGGCGTAGGTGAACCGGACAGAAAGCAGTTCAAGTGCAAACCGACAATCAGATGAAGACAGTAACCGGAAGATCAGTGAAGACCGAAAAACAGATACCGAATGTGCCACGTGGTCAAAGATTCAAAATTATTCAAGGCGCGACAAGTTGAAGACTTCTGACATACATTTAATGAAATGCTGAAATAAAGAGCCAAGTTGAAGTCAAGCCAAGCTCAAAGAGGAACAAAGCAAATGACACAACCTAAACTGCAACGAAGACCGGACAGTACCCATTTTGGGTAAAGAGCATTTAATGCACTGTCCGGTACGAGAAAAAACTACTTCACAAACTTTAAGCGAAAGACGAGTGTAAAAAGCATTAAGCTTTCACGCGATTAAACAAGTCATTTTAGGTGTTGTCCTCACTATACGCAGACCAGGTTCGGTTAGTAAGTGAGTTGTTCTCAAGGTACTTTAACAAGCTCTTGAAAGTAGGTGGATTGTTATATGCCTAGATGATTCATTAGATTAAGCTGTTCAGCTGGGTAGGTTGTAATGTATGTATATTGTATAACTGAAGATCTAGTGAACCTTCCTGTTGAGGAAGAAGGACGTAGGAGAGTTAACTCCAAACTTCCAGAAACAAACTGGTGTTCCTTCGCATTCACACACACTAATCATATTTTCAATTCGATCTTGGTTCAAAACCGACCGGTCCATTTCCGCACAAGTCACATTCAGTAAAATATCAAGCACCGGTATCTACCCTAACCGGTTGAGTACCGAAAAAGAGATAAATGTTTATTCACCTCCCCCCTCTAAACACACCGATCCTAACAAAGATGCTCTTAGTCCGATCAAGGACACAACTATATGTCATGTAATGGGAGACTAACATAAGAAATTATCAATAAGGAGAATCGTACCTACGATCTAAATTTATGGATATTAATCAGAAGAATATTGCCAAAGAAATCTTCAGATTGATCGACATAAATATAATGTACAGTGTATTTCGATAAGACTATTGCCTAGAGATATGGAATGTCGTAAATTATACATAATACATACCATAACTGATTTAGTACATATTTTCTCGCACGTTGACATTTTATTTCAATCTTCTTAAATTAAACGTATGCCAGACATCTGATTCTATTTCGTAATTGCTTTTTCTATTGAATTTGCTGCATAATTCCCATATATGTATATAGATATTTGAGGCTGTGGCTGCTTTTCTTTCTTACACAATAGCTTGGGGAATCTGTTACCATCGTATTATATATACTAAATAAAGCATACTCGAAAGGCTGAAAGCACTCTCCTTCTTACCAAGAAAAATTCAGTCTTCAGGTCCCTTCTCGTTATCCAGATTTCTTTATCGAGTCGCACCAAACTGCGAGCGTCGAAAAATAGAATTCAGTGCATCGATTCGTACAATGAAAATCGAAACAAAATATAACTTTAATTCCAAGAAATGACAATGACCTGCGGCCGAAGAGCACGATTCTTCACTGCATAACAAAATCGCAATCAGTTCGAGATTGTGTTGGGCGAAGAAATAAAGAGAGAACGAAATTTGATTAAAAAAGAATACAGTATTCTCAGACCTATCTTTTGCATCTTCTGTTACGAACCGTTGGATGGGATCTCTAACTTTGTTATCCAATGTAGTTGGGGAGTACCTAAATGAATCATCGCATAAAAACAGAGGTTCCTCATAAATTTATAACGATGATGCAAACAAATAATCTCAGGGCAAAAGTTCATTTTTACCAAGGCTTAAACGAGGTGTCGGGATGATCCTTTGTATGAATTGGAGAGTCTGCTCGAAGAAGAAAACAGATGAGAAATAGGACTACAAATCTGCATAAGATGTGACCATATGCTGAATATCCGTCCTATTGAACAATAGAACAACATGTGAATCTCTAAAAGAACGAAAATTTAGTACTCCCCAAGAATTCCAATACGTACTCACTAATATAATCAAGAAAACAAGATTAACTCTCTGATGAACAGCATTTAATGAAATGTTAATAATAAAGAGGGAGGAACCTGCAAAACCGATGTTTCCACTTGCTTCCGAGCTGGACCTGTGGAGCAAACCGCATCACTTCTACGCAGATGTATTCACTAACGAATAGCGCGAAGATATTTAGTATTGACTTGCCTTTTTCTCGGTAGGTTCCATGAATCGAAGTTAAAGTCCTGCTTCCATGGGTTATTGGAATCGATAGGATCGTCTTTATCAATGCTTCTTATATTTCTTCGGTCCCCATAAAAAGACTTTGATTCTTTCACGTCGTCAAAATCATTATCTGAGAAGTCAGGACCCACTGAAGGAGAAACAAAATTTTGTTATGGCAAAATACGCACTCCTGGACAAAGCCAAGCAGATTGGAATCTCTAAAGCCGAAGTCTAATAGAAAAGGGCAGAATTCATTTTTTACTAGTGTTCTTTATATCCGTGATTATCCGAGATAGAAAATCTAGGATACTGTCATGATATTTATGCCACTGCCAACACAATTTTCATTTATAAAAACTATCTCATACTCGTCCTTCGAGAAGCAAGAATAGACACTAAGTATGGGAGGATCATCCAGTTTTCATATTAACTGCAGACTTCTTGAAATTCTTTTTCTTTATGACACAGATTTTATGCAATGATGACAATTTTGAAACTGACAATCATCTGCCAGTGCCATATAGAATCTTCCATGTGACTGGGATTAAGATTATTCAATTAGTATTTCTTACCAATCCAAGAGTTTCTGTTTCTGGTACTGTTGGAAATACTGTGCAGGAAATCATCATCATCAAGAAAGTTCCGTGGAGGACTGCCCTTTCTGGAGAGCTGGAAATCTCTCAAATTAAGAAATTTATCGTCAGGATAACAACCAATTCCCATTACATCCCTTGGAAACAAACATCTTTTCCCCGAACTGACATGTGTTGGGAAGTCATGGTCCTGCAACATTACATCCTGCATTTTGTCCACTTACATAGTGTAAGATCGCAATATAACAAATATAGTAAATCGATACAGAAAAAACTATATGAAGATGATTTAGGAGTCACAAGAAATATGCATCCCACCGATAACAAACAAAAGGAATAGAAAGATTTTTTTGGAAATAATATGTTGGTGGGTATATGAGCACCCTTGCCACAAAAACATTGATGAAAAAACTCAAACAAACTTCTAGTTCATTCTATTCGAGCTATTTCAAATATGTAATGAACAATTCGAGAACTCAATTATTTCATCGTGGTTTTATGTGCTGAACTCTGACTGTATTTGGATGTATATTATTTGAATGTATTTATAAATATAGGACACTGTCACTTGGTCCTCAACCAAGTGAAGCTTTGAGGTTTGATTGCACGCAAAGGATCCTGGGAAACTAAAAAAATGACGAAGCTTATATAGAAGCCAGTCAAAGAGATGACATTTATACTAATGAGAGCTTCCTGATTGTTCTTACAATTTGGGAATCAAGGTCATCAAAACCAAATCGAAGAGCTTAGATGTGACTGGTTGTCTTCTTGCTTTTTTTGGAAAACGGGAACCAGGTTGAGAGGTCCTGTAGTGATATATATACATATATATATATATAGTTAGATGATATATCAAATGGGTGATGTTTTGATGATAAATTCACATAAAAAAGCATTTCAAAAGCAAATATTCATATGCTAAGCATCAATGAGGCATTATCGCTCACAGTCAAAACATGATCAATGAGGCATTATCGCTCACAGTCAAAACATGATCATAATGCAGAGAGGGAGCTTGAATCATCATATAAACAAATCTTACTTTGGAGCTCCAAAATTACATCCATGACTGCATGCTATTGTTGCGACTCGCTACCAAAACTCGTCAGACAAAGACAGAGAAACCCGAACACAATTTCATTCTGTAGTCATGGGTTTCGAGAATGGGCCGTTTTCTTTGAGTATGCGTGTGTGCACATGTGTGTCCAAATCCCATAAGAAAAAGACTATAACATCACAACTGAATGGATTTATCATGTTCTAAAGTGGTTTGGCTGTTTGGGTTATCACTTTCCATTTAATTCCACTGATATGTATTTACCTGTGAGGTGCAACCGGTGATTGAACTGGTGTTTGAGTTTCCACTTTCCCTAAACCTGATAAGTATAATAGTCTCCGAGTGAAAACACAGGAAACAATTTGGATGTAATAGTAGCTCAGAACGTTGTGATATTATATTATTAAGCAACCAATGAACTGATAAACTGACATGAGCCATAATCTCTTATGTAGTTCTGGAGAAGCATTACAGCGTGATATAATGATAAATTGCATTCATGACCAACTGCAGAAGGGTTACAAATATCCTCAATCAGAGAAATTATGCATCCATCCAATTGTATTTCATGGAGTAATTTTTGAGATTGAATCCTTATCCACTCACATGTTAATGATGAAGGTGCATGTAATGAATGCTTAGGTGTACATGGATGGGTTAAGATTGCTATTGAAGTGGATGAATGTAAAAGAATGCTTAAGAGTACATGGATGATTTAAGATTTCTATTGAAGTGTATGAATGTAAATGAATGCTTGGTGTACATGGATGAGTTAAGATTTCTCATATTTTAAAAGATGCAATGAAAATGGTGAACGGGAAGGGTTGTTTACAGGGTTATCACTACCAACCTTCAACAGAAAAAGCAACATGAGGTTCCTTTCCTTTTTCTGAATTCTCTATTGCATTGCTGATTTCTCCCTTATCACCAAGTAAATCAATGATAGAGATTGCTGAACATCGAGAGAGAAAGAAAGGAAACTTCAAACTTATTCTCCTTCTTGTCATCAACAGTTAAACAGCACAGAAAAATGAGTGGAGTGTGAAGGAAAGAGCATTATATACAAGATGATGGACTAAAATCTTTACAAGCGAAAAAACACTAACATTCCCTTAACTTACTCCTATGCATTGTGGAAATCTTTGAATTGTCAACTTCACTGCCATGCTGATGCTGATCAAAGTTTTTATTTTGGTCTGGCAACCTGACCACAGCATGCGTACATTAGGGGTTATCCTTCCGCCCAGAATGGCAAAAAGTTATGCTTAAAAAAAAAATACAACAAAGTATAGATTATATCTTAGTGTAGCTTACAGGATAGCATGCTTACGACTCGCTAATAATTTTTCTTTTACACTTGATAGACAATTTGGTTGATTCGAAAAAAGTACTTTTATAGAGTAATTCTATGTCCTCTTAGTTGCATCACGTAAGTAGCAGAGAAAACTCCAAAAGTTACACAACACTACCTCTTTGTATCTGTTTGTTCTGAGATAGAGTTAGGTGCAATTCCTGAAACAAAGGACGATCAAAGACAGGTTGTTCAAAGCACATAAGCCTACATCTCAATAATGGCCTGGCCAGAAAAAAATAAAAAATAAATTGCCTACATCAGTTGAAGCTCTACCTTCATTTGGTCCAGATGGAGGAATGGGGATTTCTGTTCTGACACTAGCGGAAGCACTGAACTCATTGCTGAGAGTGATATCATCATCATCTGAACTCTCCCTTGCATCTTGAAGAAGTTGATCAAATGTAGAGCAACCAATAATCATTTGCGGCAGGGAAAAATCAAAGTTCACTAGCTAAATGGACCGAATAACGAAATCTTTTGTAATAAGAAAATGACACCACATAATTTCAGGTATTCGAAAGTTAAACACAGAGGATAATTACCATTGAGCTCACCAGCACTGCTTTCAGTAGTCACAGCAGATATATTTACCAAACTCAGTAAGTCAAGTGATCGAGTATCTTCGAAGTTTTGAGTGCATGACCCTTTTCCAGTCGAATAGCTTTCATGACCAGCTTCTTGCTGCTGCTTACGTTTCCTTTCCTCAAAGTAATGCCTTTGCCTATTTGACGATTATTCTCAGTTATGCATCTCATGATACCTTTTTCCGGAAATTATGAGAACCGCTACAGCAATGTGATCACAGACATGTCAAAATAGCCAGAGGGTGACTCATACCTTTTCCGGGTTGAGTTTCTGTACTGCAATTTATCCATGGGATTCGATTAAATTCCCGAGATACACACACAACAATTACACAAACTTCTAACTAGGAAATGCAATTGATTAATGCGTCTTTAGAGAAGAATATGACACGATTTTTTTTTTTTCCCACTTCTCTATGAATCCTCACCCACGCCATTTGCCAAAGATCTAGGTAAACGATAAAAACACTTACTGTGGTCATTTTCCGCCTCGATCCACCCATCCACTGCAACATCGTGCCTTTGCAGCGTTTAACTTATGAGCTTACAGTGAGGAGAAATGAAAACACTTAGGACTCAAAATGACTTATCAAAGCTCCCAATTTCTCACCAAAACATGAATAAGCACAAGACAATTAACATACTCACCGACTATTGTAGATGGTGCAGATTATTGGTATACGCGACAACGTCTCGACAATACAACTGAAATATGAATTTGATCGAGGAAGGAAAACCCTAGAGATTCAATCTTCCTCAGTGTGTGTTTTCAGGTGAAATTGTAGTCTTTTATACTTGCTGACCGTTTCACTTCATTTTCCCACACCATGCAAAGAACCAAAGGCCGAGGCGCGGTCGACTCAAATGTAAAAATAACATGGGTTAATTCTTTATCGTCCCTTTTCAACATTTTAACTTCCTTTTAAATACCCCTCGAATTATTTCTTCCTTATAAGTCCCATTTGAAAATTTATTCCTATTCAGTACTCAAAAGCTCTTTTCAGCATTAAATAGACGAAAATACCTCTGTCTCACATATAAAAAAAGCTGAATAATTATTTTCACATGAGTTAAACCAAAGAAACCGTTATTATACCAAAAAAATTGAACATGTACCATAAAATATTGAAATTATACCATCTGTGTTCCTTATTATACCAGTAAATAGCGTTATTATAATTTGCAGCAAAATTGGACGTAATTGTACCAACTGATTTTGCAATTATACCACAAATTATAATAATTATAACAGTTAGTATAACTAGAACCGAAATACCAACTGATTTTGCTATTATACATGATTATTGTACCAGTAAATAACGTTATTCGAATTTTATACAGTGTAATTGGACGTTATACCAACTGATGTATACCAGAAACTGTAAAATTATACCAACTGTTGTCGTAACTATACCAACAGACTTGTACACTATGTCAGTTGGTATAATAATGATAACAGTTGGTATAATTAGAATAACAATTGGTATAATAATAAAAACAGTTGGTATGAGGTCCAATTTAAATTGGATTATTATAATATACAGCGAAATTGGACGTTATATCAACTGATTTTGCTATTATACCAGAAATTGTAGAAATTATACCATATGTTTTGGTTATTATATCAGTAAATAACGTTATTCCAATTTTATACAGTGAAATTGGACGTTATACCAACTGATCTTGAAATTATACCAGCTGTTGTCGTAATTATACCAACAAATTTGTACACTATAACAGTTGGTATAATAATGATAACAGTTGGTATTATTAGAATAACATTTGGTATAATAATCAAAACAGTTGGTATGATGTCTAGTTTAATTTCAGAAAAGAGTATTTTCGGCCGTTTACTGTTTGGGGTATTAAACACGCAACTTTTCGCAGATGGGTACTGAAAAGGAATAATTTTTGTCAGGAATATTGATAAGGAAGTTCAAAATTTGAAAGGGCATGATACGGATAGGGGTGGTAAACAGGTCGGATTGGGTCACCTTCGGGTTCAACCCGTTTAATAAACGAGTTGAAAACTTCAACCCTGACCTGACCTGACCTGTTTATTTAAACAGGTTGAAAAATCAAGCCCAATCCCAACCTGCTTTAACCCTAACCCAACCCGCCAACCTGTCAACCCGTTTAAAATTAAAAAGAAAAAAAGAAAATAACGAAATTGACAAAATTATAAATTCAAATTGAACAAAAAAGGAGAACTAATGCAATTTTTTTCTAAAAATATCATAAATCATACTTAAGAAACAATTGAAGTTTCAAATAACAAAAATCTCAATAATTAAATATCAAGCAAATTATTTCATGATCATCAAGTATTAACCGAAGCCATATTTGACTCGAACTCTCAACCATACTCTCTTCCATTCGATCTCTCACCCTTATATTCATGACATCTTCGCATGAAGAGAACCATAACGCAATCAACGAAGCCTGAGCTACCGAGCAGATTATTATATAAAACAACAACGATGTCGATCAATCAATGAGTGATTTCTACCTTTTTGGGGACGTTATAGTCGGCGATGAAGATCCCAGGTGGCTTGGGAGCGTGTGTGAAAGTGGAGGAACTAGGATTAATCATTTTGTTTCGTTTATATTATAATATTTAATAATATATTATTCGGGTTAAATAGGTTGATAAACGGGTTGATTTCGAGTTGATTTCAGGTTGATTTCGGGTTGAAAATCCGAACCCTAACCTGACCCACTTAATAATTGGGTTGGGTTCGAGTTCACCCATTTATGTACACAGGCAAAAATGCTAACCCGGACCTGCTATATTCGGGTGCGGTTCGTGTCGGGTTGGTGGGTCGGGTTGATTTTTAACAGCCCTAGATACGGAATTCACCCAAATAATAAAGCATTTTAAGTAAGCATAAGCAACATAAATACCATTTATATAAGTTTGGACAAGATACCAAAAGTACATTATGTTATATTTGGGGAAGACTGAGTTGTGTCACGATTGTTTATGTTCATTTTCGGGTGAAAGACTAATGTTTCCGATGTTTGGGGTATGGACGTTTCTAGTCCCCATATTCCGAGGTGACACTTTTAGTCCGCAATGTTATCGATTTTGGACGGTTTTAGGCCCTCGATTAATTTAATAGACGAAATTTAACACGTGAGAGCTTACGATCTCCTTTTACGCGACGTAAAACCTCATAGCGCATCTTCTTCTTCGACTTAAGCGCACATGAGCATCATTACATATCACATTTAACTCATTTTTCAAGGTTGCCGATCATTTCCTAAATGTGATGTATAATGATGTTCATGTGCGTTTAAGTCGAAGAAGAAGATGTGTTATGAGGTTATACGTCGAGTAAAAGGAGATCATGGACTCTCGCGTGTTAAATTTCGTCTAAATTAACGAGTAAATTAATCGAGAGACCAAAACCGTCCAAAATCGATAACATTGGGGACTAAAAGTGCCACCTCGAAACATGTGGACCAGAAACGCACATGCCTCAAACATCGGAACTGAAAAAGCCGTTCTCCCTTCATTTTCGAAATGATAGTGTAATATACGAACAAACGAACAGAGAAGCTAAATAGTCCATCAAGATACAATCTATTTTTCAGAAACGGGTCAAACATATTCTATACTGAAAAAACCCATCAAAGAGAAACTAGAAACAACGATTTTTTGTTAAATAAGATTAGAAAGAGTTGAAAAGAATGGTCATGTGAAAGACTATGAAGAGTATGAAGTTATAAATTGTTTCGTAAAACAAAAATAACACAAAATATCATTCATTACACGATATTAAAAAAAATACATGACCTCGCAATCCTCAACAAACCTATCAATCCCTTAAAAAATCCACAATAAATCAGAAAAAAAAAATAAATTAAACAAATAACAAGCAAAACCACATTTAAGATGCCTCAACGGGCGATGATCCCTTGTTTCCCAACACAACCTCCCTAAGACGATGATATCCATTACGGTAATGCTCGAGAGAGAAGCACAGCTGTCTTATGGCTTCTCTCTTCTCCTCAGCTCCTTCGTCGATGATCTCTTGTTTTCTTACAATATCTTTCTCCAATTCTCCAATCCTTAAACTCATTCCTTCATTGTTCCTATTCAGCGCGTGGACTCGAGCGACCAGCTCGGAGTTTTCGAACTGAATTCGACGCAGGTGTTCGCTCATTCGGTCGATCCGATCGTCTCTCGACTTAACCTCCGACGTAAATGCAGCCTCGAACTGCTCGATTTGACCCGCGAATTTGCGTTCGTTCTCTTGTACTTCGGCTCTGATTAGCTTCGCGTCGTCTCTAAGGGATCGGCAGTGTAGGTCTAGTTTTTGAAGGTGGTTATCGATCGCGGAATAACGCTCTTTTCCTCCTGCAAACAGAATCAAAGCGAAACCGTAAATGAATGTCAAAACGAAAATATGTTTCATGCAAAAATGAAACTTTTGTTAGGCGATGTGGTTCCCCAAACCCCGAACCCTAAGGTTGGGTTTGGTATTGGGAAGGAAAAGGTAATGTGTGGAGGTAGAATGGTCAAAGCTTAAAAGTATAGGTATTTCATGCAATAACTTAGTTTTTCGTCGTGCTTTCCACACACAAATTCTGCATACCAAACGCACTTAGACCCCACATAAATATTAGAATGATATTATGTTTCATGCGAACCGAAGTTTTTTATAGTCTATAAACTTTAAACCCTAAACTCCTAACACGGCACCAGATGTCAAATATGTATGTGCCGAGTTTGAGAAGTAAAGGGCATTCGTATATATACCCTTATTAGGTGAATCACGACACTCATTTTCTTCGATACTTCTCTCGCACGAACCCTCCGAGCCAAACAGACCCTTAACTTCTCCTTCATGGACGACTCTGAGCTTCTCCTTCGCATCTCGGAGCTCGGCTTCCAACTCCACAACCCTAGCGCGCAACTTCGACTCTACATCATTCCCATGATATCCCACGTAGTCTCGAGCACCATAATCGTCATTATACGTTTCGTACTCAGAGTCGATCTCAGACGATTCGTCCATTTCCCGACAATTCCCATGGAAAAAGTCGAAACTTTTCGCAATGGCTCCTCCCCCCGTCTTAGGCTTGATATCGGGGGAAGGCAACGTGGAGTTTAGTTCAGATACAACCTCGGACATCGCCGAACACTGAGACTGGAGATCGTCCGCGTACGCGCTCTTACGGGGCGGTTCGAGGTTGTCGTACCGTTCGATTAGGGTTCGGAACATGGATTGGAATTCCTCAACGAGGGAGATGAGCTCGGGCCTCTTTTGGTAGTACATCTCGGCCTTCTTCGCAAACGAATCGGCGTCGTCTTCGATGAGCTTCAACATGCGTTTGATGTGGAGGTCCATTTCGGATATTAAGGTCGTTTTACGGGCCATCATGTTTTCTTTTTCCCTTTTTCGGACAATCACAACAATGTATTGAAGATCTAAGTTTTAAAGAAAACAGAGAGCTTTCTACGATCCCTATATTCACTGCTCAGTTTTTGCTCAGGAGATGATTGTTGTTGAGGACCTGGTAAAATAAACACAGATTCATATGGGAGGTTTGAATTTGCCCAAAGTAGCTATTTTTAATGAGAGCCGTGTATTTAGTTGACTGAGCAATAAACCATGAAACATTTGAATGACGCAATTTCAATGTTGAACTGATACAATCCTTAAACAAACTAGAGATGTCTACAAGTCCAAAATACCACACACTGGTTTATAGTTAAACATCCGCAAAATAAAAACAACAGACTTCAATGTGTTCAAGTTCCAGCTTTTCTACGGCCCACACGAGCGACGAAACCAGCCTTGATCTGAGCAACTGATCTCCCAGAACCACACTGCCCAGGCATTGCAGTTTATCAATCGAAACAGAAGAGGAAAAATGAAAAGGATAAAGAAAAAAAACCAAGAGATGTTCGACATATTAAGGGGCGGAAGAGTTTCAACCAAGGCTCAAATATAAAAATCGTCTGTTCAGAATTAGTCAGACAATGTATAGGCACATATAAGATCATCATCTGCCGAGGAAATATCAACATGGGAGCATCACGTTTTAGATTATTTATTTCGAAACATACACGTAAACAAAGAAAAGAAACCACTCCTTCAATTCACTGGTATACAAACAGATGTAACGTTGTGTCTGTTCGCAGAAATTAATCAGACAATGCAGTCAATGTCATTGATCATCTATAGCAAGTATCGGCAAGGTTTCATATATCATCACTTCAGTACCACAGTGGGTACAATGTTCAAGAAAAATCTAGATTCTTCATCACTTATCATATATGTGATAAACAAAGTACAATAATATCCACAATTTTGTGGTTCAATTCCAAGGCCTCAGGTGTAACTTGTGTGGTCTTTTCATGGAACATAATCAGACAATGTAGGCAATCTAACTCAATCATCATTGGCCCCAGAAATATCAAGATGGCAATATCACTTCAATTCTATAACAGGTTACGGAAGTCCAAAAGGAACATTGTAAGTTCATTATCGCAAAACACAGGTCGGAAAAAAGTTAAGAAAATATCCCATATATGTGTTGAAATGCAAACCAATGCCTCAGACATATGCTGTGTCTGTTTCATGAAACATAATCAGACAATGTAGGCAATACGTTTGAACATCAATGGCCCGAGAAATATCAACAAGGCAAACATCGTATAATCAGTGGTTGATAATATCTAAACACGCCCCAGAAAGCAAAGTTATACATCCTTCTTTCCAAAACACAGATTTGAAAGAGAGAAAATAGTAATCTCACCTTCTCGCATCTGAGGAAAAAGAGACGGTTCTCCTTTGACAGGATAGTATCTGGACTCTTGCATCCATTGCATATGACATATTCATCTGAACCAACAATTTCAAGAAAGTGATTTTTAAGATTGAACTGGTATACGTATATTATCAATAACTGGGGACAACAAAGATACAAATACTACAATGTTTATGTGCTTCGAACAGTTTCTAATGTCATCAACATTAGCCACCAATCGAACAACTGATACTAAATACATCAAATTAGAGCTCACTGGCATTATCCACCAATCACAGGAGAATGTAATGTTATCACATGCTTAAAGTTACTGGAGAATAAGCAACATACTTATGTAACGCCGAAGAATTCCTTCAAAATTCTTTGGAGCAAATCTCCCCTTGACCACCAATCTTTGTTGTCCATCCAGTGATCCACTTGTTCCCATCTCAGCAAGCAAGAATGTCATGACATGCTCAGGTTGCCTATGCATGCTGCGAAAATGGACAATAACTCTATGACACAAGACTTGAGAGATATTCTGGAACTAAAAACTTATTGAGGAACATATTGAAAGATAACCCACGTTTTGCAGAGATCCATGAAATTAACAAAAACAGTTTTCTTGGTTCCTTCACGAAGTACTTGAGGAGGTCTCATAACCGTCCTTCTCCGATCTCCAGCAAGTTCAGGATTATTCTCGCGCAGGATGTTGAAGACTCGCCCAAGAAGCTATAGTCAAATAGTAACAAGACAACTTTCATCAGTATCTTTCCCATTTGATAAATATAGTGGTTTGCAGATCAGACGAATGCAATCAAACAAGCAACCATCACTAAAATGAACATCACACTAACAAAACACATTCTCCACGTCGACACAGTCAAACTTAACGAAATCATTCACCTCCTCGTACTCATAATCCCGGTCGCTTCCTTCCCATGGATATTGATGCAAAACAATTCCCTCGCTTTCTTCATCCTCTTCAACTGCATCTATAATTAGGAAGCAAATAGTATTACATAAATATATAGCAAATACGGCCATAAAGAAATACTATAAAGTCAGTAAACACTAAACTCACCTTCTTTATCTTCCCCTACATCCTCCGTTTCGTCAGCCAGATCAGTGTGAGCCTGCATAAGCACAGTGCACTATCATGCATCAGAGAAGTTCCACTTTCCAAGAAGGCATGAAACACTGGATTGAAGAAATTAAGAAAACTGCAACAGGAAACAAAAGTAATGATTCCAACCGGTTTCTTCTTTTTCTTCTTCAGACCAGTAAACGAAGTCTCAAGACCATCAGAAACTGCACACAAATAGTATAATGGCAACGCTTGATAATAAAGGGTACACAAACTTAACATAACCGAGTGAACACTAGTGGAATAGATTGATTCGGAAAGCTACACTACCAACATATAAATAGTCAAGTCCTCCAATATAAAAGTTGGGTTAACTTTAGTGCATTGTAGAGCAGCGGTCGAGCTTTTTGCAACTGATTTTTGTTTTAATTACTTAAGAGGATTCTCCCCTGCTAATTGGAGTACATGCAGGCCCAAAGAAGCAGGGCTATGCAAAATGATTTCTAAACAGAGATAAGAATAAGATGCACCTTAGCTTAGAGCATCATAAGCTGTGTCATCAACCAAAATGGCAGGACATGATGATTTTTTTTTAAGTTATCAATAATTTCCATAATTGGAGAAGAAATTAAAAAACCAACTAAATAGAGTACCAGACAAACTCTCCGTTTTCTGGACAAGAGAATCAACAGAATCGTCTTCAGCTAGATCTTGAGCAACAGGCTTCTTCTTTTTCTTCTTCTTTGTTAGATCAAACGAAGATATCTGAAATACAATATTGTTAAGAAAAAGGAAAACATCCAAAATCACTATATTCAATCTTTAAGGTCTCACATGTAAAGGAAAGATACTGTCAGATATTCAAACTAGGTATTTAATATGAAAAACTCAAAAGTACTCCTAAAACATGAATTGTCTAAATAAAGACTATCTTCATTGCAAAAGCATAAATTTGTTAGATTTCACGACTATGAACTCCTCACATCGTAACTGGCAGGTTAATAGGACCTCTTACAGATTTAAAAATAAATTCATATGGAAACAAAAAGGGATCGAAAAAAAGAATACAAATATATACAGAAATATTATAGTAACCTCTCCGATGTCATCCTTAGCCTCCTCCTGCTTCTCATTATAATTTTCTTCATCCGCCATGCTTAAATCCAGATCTGCATCACGATATAAATTTATGAACAACATGCCCTTAGAAGCAATCTGAAACAGGGCCCCAACCAAGAACAGCAGAAATCAGAGGAAAACGAGCCACTCTCGCATTACACAATGTGATGGAGCATTCAATTGATATTAAAAACAATAACTTAAAACTGGGAAGAAGGATAACCTAATAACAGCGGCACCTACACGTGAACAAATACAAGGGCAATTTCCAATGCACCGACACTATGAATTCGGAACGCTCATTCACCGAAACCATAAATCTACCTTTTAACTGAAGTGGAGCGGCACGAAATAATTACCAAGGCGATGATTTTTTCTGCGATGGCCGAGAAAGATGTCCAAATTCGATTATGGAACGAACTGCGGCTATTGTTATGCTACTGTACTGGAGTAGCAAAATTCGACTGTACGGATTAGATTAGGTAAATATTGTTTTAATGGGCTTTGCAAGGCCCAAACATTTTTTCTTTTCTTTTTCACCCGGACAAAAGTACATCTGACATAATAAATTCATATTGATAGCCGTGTAATTTAATTTAGGTGAATCTACATTTATATTTCCAAAAGTATAAATAATGGAAATCTACACATACATACCCAATAAGAAAAAAATCAGTCACTTAGATACCTTGTCAGAACTATTTTATAGCTAGGTACCCAGTTGAATAAAATTTTTACACTTAGATACCTAATCACCTAAGATTACGAAAATACCCTTATTAAATGATTTAGAATTTCATTTCAGCTTTTTTTTTCTCTGCAAAATTCGACCTTCAGCTCGCCGTCGACGATTTCTTCTTGCCGACCAACTCCTTCTGCTCGTGCCGGCGCCGAACAAGGATCGAAGAACCTATTGAACGTTGGGTTCTCGATTTTGGGGGTTGATTTTGTCAGGTAAGTTTTTCTTTTGGTTTGGGTTTGGTTAATGATTTTGGGCGTTTGTTCAAGGTTTCCCAAATCCGGGAGCTCAATGCTATCCAAGAGCTCCATATAAGAGTGGAATGTTAGGATTTGATAGTTATTGAGGCTAATCCGTCGAGATTTCGGTTTTCTTTTATGTAACTGTTACGACGTACCATTTCCTATGAGTATTACGTACCATTGTATGTTGTTTTACCGTACCTAAATACATTATGCGACACAGTCCGATTGGACACTTATGTTATGTAGTATCTTTCTGTATTTATATTACGTACCAAGTAACATGTCTATACGTTACCAAAATGTCCAGTTATGCAGTACCAATCTAAACTATACACCGTACCATTTATACAGGTTGTCATATTATTTGAAAATATGGCGTCTCCAAATTCATTTGGTGGCGGGAGGTTATTTGCAATGTGTGAGTATAAAAGGGAGTCTTCCTTACTATTAATCAATGAAGCAGCGACGCTTATCGATATATACGTATCCCTCCAAAGAAGGTGGTCGGATATCGATTCCCGGCATGACTCAATAAAGTATCAAGTTCCGTTCCAAAGTTTGTACTCGACATTGAAAGAAAATGCGGATGTTTTCAATATGTATCAGCTGTTTATGCGATACAAATTTTCAATGATACCGATGAAAGTGGAACGTGCCGATGAATGTGGTACAAGTGGCCCGGCGAACAGGTTTGTTTTTATTTTATTGGTGTTAAACTTTAAATTTAGGGTTTTCATATTGATGATTGATAACATTACTTGTAGTACGGAAGAGAACGGAGAATCCGTGGAGTTTGATTTTGAAAGAAACACAGTAGATGCATGGAGTCATTGCATTCGGGGATATGGACAAATCTTTAGGGATGCAGATGAATTTAAACAGAATTTGAAGAACTACTCCATTGCGATCCGGAGAAACTTTGTATATGCAAAGAACGAGCGTAAGAAAATCATTGCCGTTTGCACGTTTGGTACAGTATTATATGCAGTTTTGATAACGTAATATATGTAAATTTGGTACTGTACTGACTGCTAGTTTGGTACCCTAAGATATGCAAATTTGGCACCGTATATGTAAATTTGGTACTGTGATGACTGACAGTTTGGTACCCTAAGCTATGCAAATTTGGCACCGTAATATATTCCAGTTTGGTACGATAATATATATATGATTGGTACTGTAATATATGCCAGCTCGGTACGGTTATATACATATGTTTGGTACTGTAATATATGCCAGCTCGGTAATATACATATGTTTGGTATTGTAATATATGCCAGTTTGGTACCCTACGACATGCATGTTTGGTACCGTAACCTATGCTGGTTTGCTAATGTATGCACATTTCGCATCGCAATATATGTAAATTTGGTACTGTAATATATGCCGGTTTGATACCCAAAGATATGCAAATTTGGTACTGTAATATATGCCAGTTTGGTACTCTACGACATGCATGTTTGGTACCGTTCAAGCATATGCCTGTTTGGTACTGTAATATATACTTGTGTGGTACCGTACGATATTCAAAAGTGGTACAGCAATATATGCACATTTGGCACCGTAATGTATGAATGTTTGGTACTGTAATATGCATATTTGGTACTGTAATATATGCCAATTTGGTACGTTAATATACACAGCCTTGGTACTGTAATATAGGTAATATAGGTACTCTTAGTGTATCACATAGGGTACTGTATCCTTTCAGAAGTAGGTACCATATAAATTAAAGTAAAACTTTGAATTTAAGACTTGGCTATATTCCGTCACAAACGAAGCATTTCAGCGTGTGTTGATGTGGATAGAGGATTAGACAATTTCTGACTTTTTACAGTAATGATTGCACACTTTTCTGACGTTTTTCAGTCATGAGTGGACAGATTTCTGACATATCTATGTCATGTTTGGATAGATTCTGACATACGAGGTTTAAAATAATAAAAGACAGCTCATCTGACATGTCAGTGGATTTAATAAAATGTTTCATGTCATATTTAATTTTGGGTACTGCAACCGTGGCTGCGTTGGTACGCTTTAAACAAAAGGACAGGTACCCCTACAAAGATATTTAAGGTACGAGGTCCCTTATATATATGATACGTCATACTAGGGTTAGTATTTTTCGGGGTCGATCGAATTACTTTTTCATCTCGAACCACCGTAGACCAATAATATATAGTATTAAATATGTTTCAGATCAAATTCGGTGCATTACGCCCCGCACGCATGAATTAAATCTTAGAATACCATGATTCATTATAGTATAAGGATACAACCAAGAACATCTACAACATAATTTGAATAATGTGGTGAGTGCTACATCTGTGAATTTGGTGCATTAGGCTTTCACATTTTTTTTCATTCCGTTATTGTTAGGTATTGTCAAATCACGCACGGCACCACGATTCGATTAGGAATGTATTTTTTCGATCGTATAACAAATGGTACGACATACTTTCATAATGTGGTACTGTATATGTGTAATTTTGGATACGGTAAATCTGCAGGTTATGGTACTATATATGTAAATGATAAGGTACAATCTGTAAATCCTTAGGTACCTTAGTGTACAACAGATAAGGTACTTCATGTGCGATATATAAGGTACGGTATATATTTACGTATTGGTACGGTTAACCTGCATTTACGGTACGCTATATGTAAGCGATATGGTACGGTAATATGAAAGACAAGGTACTCTATATCTTGTGTTTATGGTACGCCATATATTTACATAATGGTACTCTGTACGTAAAGGATAAGATACGACCTACAATAACATATGATACTGCATAAATTACGGACAGTCATAGAACAACACAACACAGCACACACTTGGCAATAACCGTCCATGCACAAAAAATCCAACATAAACAACCCAAATTGCTAATGGTATATCGAAAGAGCGTAGGATGGCACCTGGAAGACAGCTCAAATCCCTTCCGCGGAGGCATTTCTGCAAAAAAAGCAAAACTGTTAACAAGCAGTACCATTTTATTCACACAAGGGGTACCAATTTGGCCAAACAGAAGGTACCAAATGCAGTGATAATGTAGTACCAAAAAAAATTGACCCCATTTTCGAAAAACCCAGTTAACAAGCAGTACAATTTTGTTCATACAAGGGGTACCTATTTACCTAACAGAGGGTACCAAATGCAGTGATAATGTAGTACCAAAAAAAACTTGACACCATTTTCGAAAAACCCACTGCTAACAAGCAGTACCATTTTATTCACACAAGGAGTACCAGTTTTCCCAGACAGAGGGTACCGAATTCAGTCATAATGTAGTACCAAAACAGATTGACCCCATTCAGGTAACCACTAACAAGTAGTACCATTTTATCACAAAAGGGGTACCAATTTGGCCAAACAGAGGGTACCAAATTCAGTGATAATGTAGTACCAAAAAAAATGACCCCATTTTCGAAAAACCCGCTGTTAACAAGCAGTACTATTTTGTTCACACAAGGGGTACCAATTTACCCTAACAGAGGGTACCAAATGCATGGATAATGTAGTACCAAAACAAATTAACCACATTCGATAAAACCAATGTTAACAAGCAGTATCATTTTACTCACATAAGGGGTACCAATTTGCCTAAACAGAGAGTACCTAATGCAGTGATAATGTAGTACCAAAAAAATGACCCATTCGACCACTTTTGCCAAGCAGTACCATTTTATTCACACAAGGGGTACTAATATGCCAATACAGAGGGTACCAATTGCAGCAATGTAGTACCACAACAAAGGGACCCCATTCGAAAAAACAAAAATCAACCCGTTCCAAAAAAAACCCAAATCAAGCAGACACGACGAAATGCACGCACAAAAAATCGTAATCGACCAACAAATCAATGTCATTCCAAAAAACGCACAAAAAACCCTAATTGTGACGAAATGCGACCTACGATAATACTGTGAATGACTTACCAATCGATTTCAGAAGGGAATACAACGACGAACGACTGGAGTGACGATGTAGAATCTGAAGCAAAAAACACCCGGGTCGATTTCTGCCAAGGAATCGCGCGATTTGGTTTGGGGCTGTGCGGTTTTTTCGTTTTTTTTATGAGCGATCGTGAAATAAGAAACAAGGTAAGAGATGTAAAAAACCAGTTCTAGTAGGGGTAAATCCGTCAGTTAGGTACCTATCAGTAAAATAAAATTCAACTAGGTACCTAGGTTAAAAATTACACTGACTAGGGACTGATCTGTCTATTTTTTTTTATGTAGGTATTTAAGTGTTGAATCCCCTATAAATAATTATCGGTTCAATACCCCATCACACACATTATATATATATATATATATATATATATACCTAGTACGATAAAGTTTTTACAAATGTACTCGTTTGGTTGAGTATCATTTTATCATCACTTACGTATCTTTTTATATGTACATTGCGTATAATATCTTGTGTTTATTTCATACCTAATTCTTAAATGTTATATATATGATATCTCTGTAACCATAATGTACATTTTTTCACCGTGTTATGTACCAGTACCACAATTCGTTTCATTATGGTACCTGAATTTGTTATATGATATACCTTCAGCCAAGCGGGTATCTACACGCGTGTAAAAATTTTATTCTACTATGAATCTACATATAAAAAATGATGTTATTCTACTATGAATCTACATATAAAAAATGATGACCTGAATTTCTTTTATTCATTACGATATTTAAGTGTAAACTTCCTATTAATTAATTTTTCATAGATATATCTCCAAAAAAATGTCAACATCGTTTCTTAGGTTGGATGTTAAAACTTAAAGGGAAATTTGTTTGTCCAAAAGAAAGTCAATAAATTCTCATCAAACGTAAATGTAGGATCTGTAACTAATTTTGAGTTCGTTGAAAGATGGACTTTTTCGAATTTCAACGAAGACTTTATTAGGTTTATTTGACCAGTTAGGCCCATCGGCCCTCCCATTCAACACAAATTCAACATGAAGCTGTAAATCATAATATGGTGTGGTTAGGGAAGATATTAACTAAGCTAAAGTAGTCCAAATATTACAATAACAAGAAACAAATATTTTAACAATGTAAATAATTGGGTACATCAGATTTATCATCCCAATCCCAACAACAAGAAAAGACTGTTTGTCACTTACAAAGAAACCAAAATCATATTTCTAATTTCAAAGTCTTCTTACCTTATATAAACCCATGAAACATAAATAGTAACTCCTTAAAATAGGCACCTCCTTCGTTTTAAAAATCATAAATAACAATTCAAGGTAATTAACTTCTTGACACACACACACAAAAACTTAGAGAAGCTCTCCAAACACGCATTTCTTTTTCCTTCCTAACTCTAGCAAAAAATGGCGACAACATCATCATTCATGCTCATTCTTCTACTATTATTAACAAGTTTCAATAATATTTCCCATTCGTATTCATTACACACGAGGATTCTTCGTTCTAACATAGACGAGCTTCGTAATTACACCGCTGTCTCCGATTTTCGAGTACTCAACAGAAGGGAGCTTATAGATTGTCCCGACCCAAACCCTTATCTCCAAATTAGCGTTCCTTCGTCGAATAATCTCTCAGACGACGAATTTTTTAACGGTGAATATTTCTGGCGTTTTGGTCCCAGATAGTAATGACTGGGTTGCCATGATCTCGCCTTCGAATTCCGAGTATGTGTACAACTAAAACTTGCTTCCTATTCATTCATTCGTGTTTTTGGAATTTTTAATTAATTAGGGTTTCTTTTTGTGTTCTTGGGATATTTCTATGTATATATATATATATATGTGTGTGTGTGTGTGTGTGTGTGTGTGTGTGTGTATAGTGTGAGGACGTGTTTGGAGAATGCTGATAAGTATATACAGACAGGTGACCTTAGCAGTCTTCCGCTGCTATGTCACTACCCTGTTAAGGTTAGGACATTATTAATATTCAGTTTTATTTCATTTTTTGTGTTAAGTGCACTTAAGATATATCAGATCGTTTACAATATGTTTGTCATGGCTTCTTGATGATGCTAATCGTGTTTTCTACCTAAAAGAGGCTTATCTTACCACCACACTTATTTATAATCTTAAGCGAGAGAAGAGAGTGATCATATAAATATATTATGTAATGAGTTATTTCCAATATATATTGGTTGATTTATTATTTTTATTCAGCTTTGGGCATATTAAGTAGGTTTTTTTTTTGTCGATTCTACTCATGACATCTTAATCTTAGGCATGGGTATATGGCTGAAAGATCACAAATTTTAGAGAAATTGGTCATTTATAGTATCTAAATATATTCTAAATTATAAAAAATTAAAAGATATTAATCAGAAAGTCATATGTTGTTTGAATTTCTTTGTTGGGTGAATTTGGATGAGCTCATAATATATTGAATGAGATCTTAGAAAGTTGGAAAGTCGTACGCATTGAACACCAGTAACTCTTTCAATTAATTGGCTACGTTAGATTTAATTACAATTTTAAACCATTATTTTTTCTACTCAAAATTTACAACCTAATTTATTTTTTACTATATTAAATTAATAATAACTATAAATATAGAGTAATATTATGTGCTTGTTTGGTTCATAGATTTAAGCTTTTAAGTGTTTGTTAGTTTAAATATAGTGTTTGACTCATGGGTTTAAATAAAGTATGTGTTTATCTAACGTAGTTACTCATTCTTACATTTTTTGGTAAACACACCTCATCAGTTTGTTTATTTAAACTCACTAACCGACACGCATTTATTTCACACTCATTATTTAGTTTTATATAAACTTATTAATTAAAACCTTCGTAAATATAAAAACCTAGCTACTAAACGAACATTATATTTTTACTTCTAATACAGAGTTTTATTCAACTACATACAGGCACAATACGTGAGAAACGACCCGGGTACCTCAACTGCAAAACACGCAGTGTCAGAAATCAGTCGCCGGAGTGTGCGTCCTATCCACATGCAGCGCGTCCCTGTCGTTCCACGTCGTCAACATTCGCACGGACATCGAGTTCGTCTTCTTCGCCGGTGGCTTTGAGACTCCGTGCATCCTTGCGAGGTCACAGCCGATCAGCTTCGCCAACCCCAATCAGCCCCTCTACGGACACGTGTCGAGCGTCGACTCCACAGCCACGTCGGTAATATATATACAGACAAGTTCCGTTTTCTCACCCCAACGTATTTAATTATGCAGTGATAAACTGTGTGCAGACGCGATTGACGTGGGTGAGCGGCGATCAAAATCCCCAGCAAGTTCAATACGGAGACGGACAGAGCGTTATGTCCTCAATCTCGACCTTCACACAGAAGAACATGTGTACAAGTATGCTTACATAATTTTTTTGCTCCATAATTTGGGAGGGGTAGCATTATAGGGACATCGAACTTAGGGGTTGACATTATATGGATAATAACATTCAAAATTAAGCAATCTAGCGACATTATACGTCAGAATCCTTGATTTTGCCCAAGTTACAGGGTTTCGGCGTATAATTTTATGTTTCCGAAAATGTAAGGGGTGTATTATGTAGAAATAACTTTCAAAGTTAAACAATATTGGGATAAAATATGGGGATGTTCCTAAATTGCTTCATTTTGAAAGTCGTTTTCCGTATAATATCAACCCCTAATTTTTTGTCCCTATAATGCTAAATCCCCTATATAAAGGACCGAATAAATAATTAACGCGCACAAGTATGCAATAATTATTTATTTATCTTTTTATTTTGTTAAGCAACAGACCCGCATAGTAACAGTTTGAAATTCAGTATCAATTTTTATATTAAAAAAGAATAATGCACCTTATAAAACTGCCAATTTCTATGATTAGTATGTTGTTTACTTCAATAAATATTAAATTATTATTAGAAAACACCAAGCGCGCTAACAATTATTTTGATTTTATGCATGCACGTGCAGTCTGCTTAATATACTACTACCTCCATCCCACTTATTTTTCCATCTTTCTATTTCGGGCGTCCCATATAATTCTTCTCGTTTCTACTTTTGGCAAAAATTCCAATAATTAAACTAATTACACCATTTATATTCAAAAAGGCTTCTTAATTTGCGTGACCACTAATTAGTTTTCTCTCACCATTCCTTAAAAGTGTACTATAAATTAAAAAAAATGTGATTTCTTAATCTATATGCCCCTAATTTTGGGAAAATCTACGTGCCCCTAATTTTTGGGGTGGAAAAGAGGAAGCAGTTCTTATTAACAGTTAAAACGCTTAATTATCTCTAAATTACAGGCGACTTGTTGGCAAGCCCAGCGGTGGATTTCGGCTGGCATGACCCAGGCTACATTCATTCAGCTGTGATGAATGGGCTTCAACCTTCGACTAGTTATTCGTACTCTTATGGAAGGTATAGACGTAATTAGGGGTGTTCATTCGGTTATAACCGAACCGAACCGAACTTTCGAACAAGGATTTTATAAACCGAAAACTGAACCGAAATATTTCGGTTTGGTTTCGGTTTTACCGAATTTTTTTCGGTTCGGTTCGGTTAACCGACCGAAAAACCGAATTGTAATAAAAATATTAATTTACCTCATTATTTTCATACTTTACTAAATATTTTATATTAGAAATATATATTACCATATATATTTATATAAACTTTAGAATATTTTTCTTATTTTATCAAATATGGTGGATATATATATTTTATATAATAATATATATATGTATATAAAAAAATAAAAAAAAATAGAGTTCGGTTTTTCGGTTCGGTTCGGTTTACCGAGGTAATAAACCGATAAACCGAAACTGAACCGAATTTTATTCGGGTATCAAAATGAAAACCGAATACCGAACCGAATTTTCGGTTCAGTATTCGGTACCGGTTTCGGTTCGGTCCGGTCGGTTAACCGACATTTGAATACCCCTAGACTTAATCTCGAATTTCGATGTTATATGAGGTGCATTTGTAGTGCAACGAAAAATTTATATCGAATTAGTAAATCGACGACGCAGTGATTCGGCGGGGTGGAGCCAAAAGCTGACGTTCAAAACGCCGCCGGCAAGTGGATCTGATGAGCTCAAATTTCTTGCTTTCGGTGATATGGGGAAGGCTCCGCTTGATTCTACAGCAGAGCACTACATTCAGGTTTCGGATGATCGTATTTCGTGCAGTGTCTATGATGTGTTTGATGAAAGTCCCAGCAGAGAATATCATCATAGCTTCGTTGATTTTGCATGTTCATATGGTCATTGCACAATGTCAGCCGTCTACTGTAGTATTTGATGTTAAGATGTTGATTGTATAAAACACAGCCAGGGTCAGTATCGGTAGTAAATGCCATGAAGGACGAAATATCGTCAGGAGGCATCGACTCGATATTCCACATAGGAGACATAAGCTACGCCACTGGATTTTGGTCGAGTGGGATTATTTTCTTCATCTTATAACTCCTTTGGCATCACAAGTCTCGTATATGACGGCAATTGGCAACCATGAGAGGTAATCTATCTTCATCGCGTATATGAATGTGTATCTCTCAATTATGATATTGCAATGAGGCAGCTAGGAATTGATATTTCATAATTACGACTATTTTATATGCTTTCTCTGTCTGTTTTTGTTCAAGGGATTACATTGACTCTGGTTCAGTATATATTCTTCCCGACTCGGGCGGCGAATGTGGGGTAGCTTACGAGACGTATTTTCAAATGCCAACATCTGAGAAAGATAAGCCATGGTACTCCATTGAACAAGGGAGCGTTCATTTTACAGTTATTTCAACTGAACACGACTGGACTGCTAATTCAGAACAGGTACTAAATTGCAAAAAAAAAAAAAGATGATCATGATATAACAATTGATTTGATTTGTTTTTCTCGCTTTGTGAAGTACAACTGGATGAACAAAGACATGGCTTCAGTGGACAGAACAAGAACTCCATGGCTTATTTTCATGGGGTAAGTAAAGTAATATCATTCCATTTTCTTGCCCATCTCTCTGTTTAAGAAATCAGTACAGCAGTTTTGTCCTTTGGTTTTAATTGTGAAGGCACAGACCATTCTATTCCTCGAACCCTGGACTCGAAATTCATCCCAGCGTCGACAGTGGCTTCGTCCAAGCTGTTGAACCATTGCTACTATCAAACAAGGTGCAGTTTGCTTTATATATCCCATCCCATATGCTTTATATTTGTTGTCTTACTCATAAATACTGAATTTTTGGCTTTAAAAGGTTGATCTCGTGCTTGTGGGCCACGTTCACAACTACGAAAGAACATGCGCCGTCTACAACAAACAGTGCCAAGCGGTGCCCGGAAAAGATGGCAATGGAATAGATACGTACGACAACAGCAACTACACAGCGCCAGTACACGCCATCATAGGCATGGCTGGGTTTACCTTGGATGGCTTCACAGTGACCGTAAATATATATTCTTAGTTTCAGTTTCATTCATGTTCTAGCTAGTTTGGAACCTTAAGTCGTTGATTTGATTTGGCCGTGCGTTTCCAGGACAACAGTTGGAGTTTGTCGAGGTTGTCTGAGTATGGCTACATGAGAGTACACGCGACGAAGACTGATCTAACAGCGGAGGTATGATGTTTGATGTGAGCTTTTTTTTTTTTTTCGCAATCTATAGGTTTTAACCTTTTAATAATTTTTGACCTAATTTTGCAGTTTGTGAATGCTGGTTCGAGAAATGTCGATGATAGCTTTCGCATTACTAAGAGCTGAGCTGAGGTGTTTTCCGCTATAGGAAGTGATCGAGAATAAACAAATTTCATTGGGGATGGGTCAAATTCGATATATAGAATAAAATTTGGATACTGTTCAAAAGTGCCTCTTATTGCATTAGCTGTATGGTAGTTTAATCCAATACTTGAAGAGCGTTTCTACGTGGTCCCTCTAGTTTTTGTTAAATTTTTATCCCATGCCTGCGAGTGTATAATGTCAAAGATGTAACACGAAATAAAAAAGTAAGACTTGGTGGTACTAAAAAAGTCATTCAATATATCTGTCTCCGCGTTTCAGTGATGTCTAACGTTAGGTGGTATATCCATCCATATTGTAATATAATACAACGACGACTTTGTTTGCCATTCATCCCTTCACTATCTTTTCTTTGCTAAACTTCTCTCTTCTTTTTCTTCTACAGTTGATGGCTCACGATTTAGTATCCCTTATCACAGTTGTCGAAGAAACAACCCGTCGCCGCCCCCCGCCGCGACCACAACGATCTCCTCACATCCCTCCTCGAAAAGGCCACTTCTCTGAAGAACCTTCTAGAAAAATCTTCTTCGCAACGTCGTCTTCTAAAAAAACGCAACAACAGCCGTAATAATAGAGAAATCGCCCTCGAAGCGCTGCATACCGCAATCCGCGGCGCGGCCCACAAGGCCGAGGATGCCATCGAATCCCACGCCGTGGACGGCCCCACGATCGTGAGAGAGGCCATGGAGAAATTCAACGAAGCAATCGACACGCTGACGGAAATCACTACCGATAACGAAAACCACCACGGCCCGCGGAGAAGAAGAAGGGATAATAAAAATAAATCGATCATCTAATTCGTCTTCTTCTGCTTCGGCAATGGTCGGATTCGACGACGACGTGATTACTCTGAAGGACAGACTGACTAACGACGCACGGGGGCCCCAGCGAGAGATCGTCCCGATCGTCGGGATGGGCGGAATAGGAAGACGACACTCGCCCGAAGCCTATACGGCGATTCGCTTGTCGCTTACCGCTTTGACGTCCGCGCTTGGGCCACCGTTTCGCATGATTACGATCTTCGGGACGTCATATTGAGCCTAGGCTGCATATTTGGCGAAATTCCCGAGGACATGCGCCAAATGGACAAAAACGACAAGTTGGGATCGCTTTGTACCAACAACTGTGCGGCCGACGTTATCTGGTCGTTTTGGACGACGTGTGGAGCAGAAGCGCTTGGGACGAGATAAGGGCCGTTCCTTCCGAACGATAAGAAAAATTGGAGCCGAATCTTGATAACGAGTAGGGAGCTTCACGCGGCTAAATATCCCGACCCGTCCTGCGAGGAGCACCGAATGCACCTCCTGAGCAACGATCAGAGCTGGGATTTGCTTCGCCTGACGGCGTTCGGCGCCGAAAGTGAAGGAGGAGAATCCCGTCGTTCGATTGAAAAAATCGGAAGAAAAATCGCGAAGAATTGCGGCGGGCTACCCCTAGCGATCGCCGCGATCGGGGGTCTCCTCTCTGCTGCAGGGAAAGACAAGTACTCGAAGAAATTGTGGAAACGAATTTCCCGAGACGTCTTCTCCTCGGCTATGTCGTCGAAGGGAGACGAAATACATTATGCGACACAGTCCGATTGGACACTTATGTTATGTAGTATCTTTCTGTATTTATATTACGTACCAAGTACATGTCTATACGTTACAAAATTCCATTATGCAGTACCAATCTAAACTATACACCGTACCATTTATACAGGTTGTCATATTATTTGAAATATGGCGTCTCCAAATTCATTTGGTGGCGGGAGGTTATTTGCAATGTGTGAGTATAAAAGGGAGTCTTCCTTACTATTAATCATGAAGCAGCGACGCTTATCGATATATACGTATCCCTCCAAAGAAGGGTGGTCGGATATCGATTCCCGGCATGACTCAATAAGTATCAAGTTCCGTTCCAAAGTTTGTACTCGACATTGAAAGAAAATGCGGATGTTTTCAATATGTATCAGCTGTTTATGCGATACAAATTTTCAATGATACCGATGAAAGTGGAACGTGCCGATGAATGTGGTACAAGTGGCCCGGCGAACAGTTTGTTTTTATTTTATTGGTGTTAAACTTTAAATTTAGGGTTTTCATATTGATGATTGATAACATTACTTGTAGTACGGAAGAGAACGGAGAATCCGTGGAGTTTGATTTTGAAAGAAACACAGTAGATGCATGGAGTCATTGCATTCGGGGATATGGACAAATCTTTAGGGATGCAGATGATTTTAAACAAGAATTGAAGAACTACCCATTGCGATCCGGAGAAACTTTGTATATGCAAAGAACGAGCGTAAAAAATCATTGCCGTTTGCACGTTTGTACAGTATTATATGCAGTTTTGATACGAATATATGTAAATTTGGTACTGTACTGACTGCTAGTTTGGTACCCTAAGATATGCAAATTTGGCACCGTATATGTAAATTTGGTACTGTGATGACTGACAGTTTGGTACCCTAAGCTATGCAAATTTGGCACCGTAATATATTCCAGTTTGGTACGATAATATATATATGATTGGTACTGTAATATATGCCAGCTCGGTACGGTTATATACATATGTTTGGTATTGTAATAAATGCCAGCTCGGTAATATACATATGTTTGGTATTGTAATATATGCCAGTTTGGTACCCTACGACATGCATGTTTGGTACCGTAACCTATGCTGGTTTGCTAATGTATGCACATTTCGCATCGCAATATATGTAAATTTGGTACTGTAATATATGCCGGTTTGATACCCAAAGATATGCAAATTTGGTACTGTAATATATGCCAGTTTGGTACTCTACTACGACATGCATGTTTGGTACCGTTCAAGCATATGCCTGTTGGTACTGTAATATATACTTGTGTGGTACCGTACGATATTCAAAAGTGGTACAGCATATATGCACATTTGGCACCGTAATGTATGAATGTTTGGTACTGTAATATGCATATTTGGTACTGTAATATATGCCAATTTGTACGTTAATATACACAGCTTGGTACTGTAATATAGGTAATATAGGTACTCTTAGTGTATCACATAGGGTACTGTATCCTTTCAGAAGTAGGTACCATATAAATTAAAGTAAACTTTGAATTTAAGACTTGGCTATATTCCGTCACAAACGAAGCATTTCAGCGGTGTTGATGTGTGGATAGAGTTAGGACAATTTCTGACTTTTTACAGTAATGATTGCACACTTTTCTGACGTTTTTCAGTCATGAGTGGACAGATTTCTGACATATCTATGTCATGTTTGGACAGATTCTGACATACGAGGTTAAAATAATAAAAGACAGCTCATGTGACATGTCAGTGGATTTAATAAAATGTTTCATGTCATATTTAATTTTGGGTACTGCAACCGTGGCTGCGTTGGTACGCTTTAAAACAAAAGGACAGGTACCCCTACAAAGATTTTTTAAGGTACGAGGTCCCTTATATATATGATACGTCATACTAGGGTTAGTATTTTTCGGGGTCGATCGAATTACTTTTTCATCTCGAACCACCGTAGACCAATATATATAGTATTAAATATGTTTCAGATCAAATTCGGTGCATTACGCCCCGCACGCATGAATTAAATCTTAGAATACCATGATTCATTATAGTATAAGGATACAACCAAGAACATCTACAACATAATTTGAATAATTGGTGAGTGCTACATCTGTGAATTTGGTGCATTAGGCTTTCACATTTTTTTTCATTCCGTTATTGTTAGGTATTGTCAAAATCACGCACGGCACCACGATTCGATTAGGATGTATTTTTTTTCGATCGTATAACAAATGATACGACATACTTTCATAATGTGGTACTGTATATGTGTAATTTTGGATACGGTAAATCTGCAGGTTATGGTACTATATATGTAATGATAAGGTACAATCTGTAAATCCTTAGGTACCTTAGTGTACAACAGATAAGGTACTTCATGTGCGATATATTAAGGTACGGTATATATTTACGTATTGTACGGTTAACCTGCATTTACGGTACGCTATATGTAAGCGATATGGTACGGTAATATGAAAGACAAGGTACTCTATATCTTGTGTTTATGGTACGCCATATTTACATAATGGTACTCTGTACGTAAAGGATAAGATACGACCTACAATACATATGATACTGCATAATTACGGACAGTCATAGAACACACAACACAGCACACACTTGGCAATAACCGTCCATGCACAAAAAATCCAACATAAACAACCAAATTGCTAATGGTATATCGAAAGAGCGTAGGATGGCACCTGGAAGACAGCTCAAATCCCTTCCGCGGAGGCATTTCTGCAAAAAAAAGCAAAACTGTTAACAAGCAGTACCATTTTATTCACACAAGGGGTACCAATTTGGCCAAACAGAAGGTACCAAATGCAGTGATAATGTAGTACCAAAAAAAATTGACCCCATTTTCGAAAAACCCAGTTAACAAGCAGTACAATTTGTTTTCATACAAGGGGTACCTATTTTACCTAACAGAGGGTACCAAATGCAGTGATAATGTAGTACCAAAAAAACTTGACACCATTTTCGAAAAACCCACTGCTAACAAGCAGTACCATTTTATTCACACAAGGAGTACCAGTTTTCCCAGACAGAGGGTACCGAATTCAGTCATAATGTAGTACCAAAACAGATTGACCCCATTCAGGTAACCACTAACAAGTAGTGCCATTTTATTCACAAAAGGGGTACCAATTTGGCCAACAGAGGGTACCAAATTCAGTGATAATGTAGTACCAAAAAAAATGACCCCATTTTCGAAAAACCCGCTGTTAACAAGCAGTACTATTTTGTTCACACAAGGGGTACCAATTTACCCTAACAGAGGGTACCAAATGCATGGATAATGTAGTACCAAAACAAATTAACCACATTCGATAAAACCAATGTTAACAGCAGTATCATTTTACTCACATAAGGGGTACCAATTGCCTAAACAGAGAGTACCTAATGCAGTGATAATGTAGTACCAAAAATTGACCCATTCGACCACTTTTGCCAAGCAGTACCATTTTATTCACACAAGGGGTACTAATATGCCAATACAGAGGGTACCAATTGCAGCAATGTAGTACCACAACAAAGGACCCCATTCGAAAAAACAAAAATCAACCCGTTCCAAAAAAAACCCAAATCAAGCAGACACGACGAAATGCACGCACAAAAAATCGTAATCGACCAACAAATCAATGTCATTCCAAAAAACGCACAAAAAACCCTAATTGTGACGAAATGCGACCTACGATAATACTGTGAATGACTTACCAATCGATTTCAGAAGGGAATACAACGACGAACGACTGGAGTGACGATGTAGAATCTGAAGCAAAAAACACCCGGGTCGATTTCTGCCAAGGAATCGCGCGATTTGGTTTGGGCTGTGCGGTTTTTTCGTTTTTTTTTTTAGCGATCGTGAAATAAGAAACAAGGTAAGAGATGTAAAAACCAGTTCTAGTAGGGTAAATCCGTCAGTTAGGTACCTATCAGTAAAATAAAATTCAACTAGGTACCTAGGTTAAAAATTACACTGACTAGGGACTGATCTGTCTATTTTTTTTTATGTAGGTATTTAAGTGTTGAATCCCCTATAAATAATTATCGGTTCAATACCCCATCACACACTTATATATATATATATATATATATATATATATATATACCTAGTACGATAAGTTTTTACAAATGTACTCGTTTGGTTGAGTATCATTTTATCATCACTTACTTATCTTTTTATATGTACATTGCGTATAATATCTTGTGTTTATTTCATACCTAATTCTTAAATGTTATATATATGATATCTCTGTAACCATAATGTACATTTTTTCACCGTGTTATGTACCAGTACCACAATTCGTTTCATTATGGTACCTGAATTTGTTATATGATATACCTTCAGCCAAGCGGGTATCTACACGCGTGTAAAAATTTTATTCTACTATGAATCTACATATAAAAAATGATGTTATTCTACTATGAATCTACATATAAAAATGATGACCTGAATTTCTTTTATTCATTACGATATTTAAGTGTAAACTTCCTATTAATTAATTTTTCATAGATATATCTCCAAAAAATGTCAACATCGTTTCTTAGGTTGGATGTTAAAACTTAAAGGGAAATTTGTTTGTCCAAAAGAAAGTCAATAAATTCTCATCAAAACGTAAATGTAGGATCTGTAACTAATTTTGAGTTCGTTGAAAGATGGACTTTTTCGAATTTCAACGAAGACTTTATTAGGTTTATTTGACCAGTTAGGCCCATCGGCCCTCCCATTCAACACAAATTCAACATGAAGCTGTAAATCATAATATGGTGTGGTTAGGGAAGATATTAACTAAGCTAAAGTAGTCCAAATATTACAATAACAAGAAACAAATATTTTAACAATGTAAATAATTGGGTACATCAGATTATCATCCCAATCCCAACAACAAGAAAAGACTGTTTGTCACTTACAAAGAAACCAAAATCATATTTCTAATTTCAAAAGTCTTCTTACCTTATATAAACCCATGAAACATAAATAGTAACTCCTTAAAATAGGCACCTCCTTCGTTTTAAAAAATCATAAATAACAATTCAAGGTAATTAACTTCTTGACACACACACACAAAAACTTAGAGAAGCTCTCCAAACACGCATTTCTTTTTCCTTCCTAACTCTAAAAAAATGGCGACAACATCATCATTCATGCTCATTCTTCTACTATTATTAACAAGTTTCAATAATATTTCCCATTCGTATTCATTACACACGAGGATTCTTCGTTCTAACATAGACGAGCTTCGTAATTACACCGCTGTCTCCGATTTTCGAGTACTCAACAGAAGGGAGCTTATAGATTGTCCCGACCCAAACCCTTATCTCCAAATTAGCGTTCCTTCGTCGAATAATCTCTCAGACGACGAATTTTTAACGGTGAATATTTCTGGCGTTTTGGTCCCAGATAGTAATGACTGGGTTGCCATGATCTCGCCTTCGAATTCCGAGTATGTGTACAACTAAAACTTGCTTCCTATTCATTCATTCGTGTTTTTGGAATTTTTAATTAATTAGGGTTTCTTTTTGTGTTCTTGGGATATTTCTATGTATATATATATATATATGTGTGTGTGTGTGTGTGTGTGTGTGTGTGTATAGTGTGAGGACGTGTTTGGAGAATGCTGATAAGTATATACAGACAGGTGACCTTAGCAGTCTTCCGCTGCTATGTCACTACCCTGTTAAGGTTAGGACATTATTAATATTCAGTTTTATTTTCATTTTTTGTGTTAAGTGCACTTAAGATATATCAGATCGTTTACAATATGTTTGTCATGGCTTCTTGATGATGCTAATCGTGTTTTCTACCTAAAGAGGCTTATCTTACCACCACACTTATTTATAATCTTAAGCGAGAGAAGAGAGTGATCATATAAATATATTATGTAATGAGTTATTTCCAATATATATTGGTTGATTTATTTATTTTTATTCAGCTTTGGGCATATTAAGTAGGTTTTTTTTTTGTCGATTCTACTCATGACATCTTAATCTTAGGCATGGGTATATGGCTGAAAGATCACAAATTTTAGAGAAATGGTCATTTATAGTATCTAAATATATTCTAAATTAAAAAATTAAAAGATATTAATCAGAAAGTCATATGTTGTTTGAATTTCTTTGTTGGGTGAATTTGGATGAGCTCATAATATATTGAATGAGATCTTAGAAAGTTGGAAAGTCGTACGCATTGAACACCAGTAACTCTTTCAATTAATTGGCTACGTTAGATTTAATTACAATTTTAAACCATTATTTTTTTCTACTCAAAATTTACAACCTAATTTATTTTTTACTATATTAAATTAATAATAACTATAAATATAGAGTAATATTATGTGCTTGTTTGGTTCATAGATTTAAGCTTTTAAGTGTTTGTTAGTTTAAATATAGTGTTTGACTCATGGGTTTAAATAAAGTATGTGTTTATCTAACGTAGTTACTCATTCTTACATTTTTTGGTAAACACACCTCATCAGGTTTGTTTATTTAAACTCACTAACCGACACGCATTTATTTCACACTCATTATTTAGTTTTATATAAACTTATTAATTAAAACCTTCGTAAATATAAAACCTAGCTACTAAACGAACATTATATTTTTACTTCTAATACAGAGTTTTATTCAACTACATACAGGCACAATACGTGAGAAACGACCCGGGGTACCTCAACTGCAAAAACACGCAGTGTCAGAAATCAATCGCCGGAGTGTGCGTCCTATCCACATGCAGCGCGTCCCTGTCGTTCCACGTCGTCAACATTCGCACGGACATCGAGTTCGTCTTCTTCGCCGGTGGCTTTGAGACTCCGTGCATCCTTGCGAGGTCACAGCCGATCAGCTTCGCCAACCCCAATCAGCCCCTCTACGGACACGTGTCGAGCGTCGACTCCACAGCCACGTCGGTAATATATATACAGACAAGTTCCGTTTTCTCACCACCAACGTATTTAATTATGCAGTGATAAACTGTGTGCAGACGCGATTGACGTGGGTGAGCGGCGATCAAAATCCCCAGCAAGTTCAATACGGAGACGGACAGAGCGTTATGTCCTCAATCTCGACCTTCACACAGAAGAACATGTGTACAAGTATGCTTACATAATTTTTTTGCTCCATAATTTGGGAGGGGTAGCATTATAGGGACATCGAACTTAGGGGTTGACATTATATGGATAATAACATTCAAAATTAAGCAATCTAGCGACATTATACGTCAGAATCCTTGATTTTGCCCAAGTTACAGGGTTTCGGCGTATAATTTTATGTTTCCGAAAATGTAAGGGGTGTATTATGTAGAAATAACTTTCAAAGTTAAACAATCTTGGGATAAAATATGGGGATGTTCCTAAATTGCTTCATTTTGAAAGTCGTTTTCCGTATAATATCAACCCCTAATTTTTTTGTCCCTATAATGCTAAATCCCCTATATAAAGGACCGAATAAATAATTAACGCGCACAAGTATGCAATAATTATTTATTTATCTTTTTTATTTTGTTAAGCAACAGACCCGCATAGTAACAGTTTGAAATTCAGTATCAATTTTTATATTAAAAAAGAATAATGCACCTTATAAAACTGCCAATTTCTATGATTAGTATGTTGTTTACTTCAATAAATATTAAATTATTATTAGAAAACCACCAAGCGCTAACAATTAATTTTGATTTTATGCATGCACGTGCAGTCTGCTTAATATACTACTACCTCCATCCCACTTATTTTTCCCATCTTTCTATTTCGGGCGTCCCATATAATTCTTCTCGTTTCTACTTTTGGCAAAAATTCCAATAATTAAACTAATTACACCATTTATATTCAAAAAGGCTTCTTAATTTGCGTGACCACTAATTAGTTTTCTCTCACCATTCCTTAAAAGTGTACTATAAATTAAAAAAAATGTGATTTCTTAATCTATATGCCCCTAATTTTTGGGAAAATCTACGTGCCCCTAATTTTTGGGGTGGAAAAGAGGAAGCAGTTCTTATTAACAGTTAAAACGCTTAATTATCTCTAAATTACAGGCGACTTGTTGGCAAGCCCAGCGGTGGATTTCGGCTGGCATGACCCAGGCTACATTCATTCAGCTGTGATGAATGGGCTTCAACCTTCGACTAGTTATTCGTACTCTTATGGAAGGTAATAGACGTAATTAGGGGTGTTCATTCGGTTATAACCGAACCGAACCGAACTTTCGAACAAGGATTTTATAAACCGAAAACTGAACCGAAATATTTCGGTTTGGTTTCGGTTTTACCGAATTTTTTTCGGTTCGGTTCGGTTAACCGACCGAAAAACCGAATTGTAATAAAAAAATATTAATTTACCTCATTATTTTCATACTTTACTAAATATTTTATATTAGAAATATATATTACCATATATATTTATATAAACTTTAGAATATTTTTCTTATTTTATCAAATATGGTGGATATATATATTTATATAATATATATATATGTATATAAAAAAAAAAAAAAATTAGAGTTCGGTTTTTCGGTTCGGTTCGGTTTACCGAGGTAATAAACCGATAAACCGAAACTGAACCGAATTTTATTCGGGTATCAAAATGAAAACCGAATACCGAACCGAATTTTTCGGTTCAGTATTCGGTACCGGTTTCGGTTCGGTCCGGTCGGTTAACCGACATTTGAACACCCCTAGACTTAATCTCGAATTTCGATGTTATATGAGGTGCATTTGTAGTGCAACGAAAAATTTATATCGAATTAGTAAATCGACGACGCAGTGATTCGGCGGGGTGGAGCCAAAAGCTGACGTTCAAAACGCCGCCGGCAAGTGGATCTGATGAGCTCAAATTTCTTGCTTTCGGTGATATGGGGAAGGCTCCGCTTGATTCTACAGCAGAGCACTACATTCAGGTTTCGGATGATCGTATTTCGTGCAGTGTCTATGATGTGTTTGATGAAAGTCCCAGCAGAGAATATCATCATAGCTTCGTTGATTTTGCATGTTCATATGGTCATTGCACAATGTCAGCCGTCTACTGTAGTATTTGATGTTAAGATGTTGATTGTATAAAACACAGCCAGGGTCAGTATCGGTAGTAAATGCCATGAAGGACGAAATATCGTCAGGAGGCATCGACTCGATATTCCACATAGGAGACATAAGCTACGCCACTGGATTTTTGGTCGAGTGGGATTATTTTCTTCATCTTATAACTCCTTTGGCATCACAAGTCTCGTATATGACGGCAATTGGCAACCATGAGAGGTAATCTATCTTCATCGCGTATATGAATGTGTATCTCTCAATTATGATATTGCAATGAGGCAGCTAGGAATTGATATTTCATAATTACGACTATTTATATGCTTTCTCTGTCTGTTTTTGTTCAAGGATTACATTGACTCTGGTTCAGTATATATTCTTCCGACTCGGGCGGCGAATGTGGGGTAGCTTACGAGACGTATTTTCAAATGCCAACATCTGAGAAAGATAAGCCATGGTACTCCATTGAACAAGGGAGCGTTCATTTTACAGTTATTTCAACTGAACACGACTGGACTGCTAATTCAGAACAGGTACTAAATTGCAAAAAAAAAAAAGATGATCATGATATAACAATTGATTTGATTTGTTTTTCTCGCTTTGTGAAGTACAACTGGATGAACAAAGACATGGCTTCAGTGGACAGAACAAGAACTCCATGGCTTATTTTCATGGGGTAAGTAAAGTAATATCATTCCATTTTCTTGCCCATCTCTCTGTTTAAGAAATCAGTACAGCAGTTTTGTCCTTTGGTTTTAATTGTGAAGGCACAGACCATTCTATTCCTCGAACCCTGGACTCGAAATTCATCCCAGCGTCGACAGTGGCTTCGTCCAAGCTGTTGAACCATTGCTACTATCAAACAAGGTGCAGTTTGCTTTATATATCCCATCCCATATGCTTATATATTTGTGTATGTCTTACTCATAAATACTGAATTTTTGGCTTTAAAAGGTTGATCTCGTGCTTGTGGGCCACGTTCACAACTACGAAAGAACATGCGCCGTCTACAACAAACAGTGCCAAGCGGTGCCCGGAAAAGATGGCAATGGAATAGATACGTACGACAACAGCAACTACACAGCGCCAGTACACGCCATCATAGGCATGGCTGGGTTTACCTTGGATGGCTTCACAGTGACCGTAAATATATATTCTTAGTTTCAGTTTCATTCATGTTCTAGCTAGTTTGGAACCTTAAGTCGTTGATTTGATTTGGCCGTGCGTTTCCAGGACAACAGTTGGAGTTTGTCGAGGTTGTCTGAGTATGGCTACATGAGAGTACACGCGACGAAGACTGATCTATCAGCGGAGGTATGATGTTTGATGTGAGCACGTTTTTTTTTCGCAATCTATAGGTTTTAACCTTTTAATAATTTTTGACCTAATTTTGCAGTTTGTGAATGCTGGTTCGAGAAATGTCGATGATAGCTTTCGCATTACTAAGAGCTGAGCTGAGGTGTTTTCCGCTATAGGAAGTGATCGAGAATAAACAAACTTCATTGGGGATGGGTCAAATTCGATATATAGAATAAAATTTGGATACCGTTCAAAAGTGCCTCTTATTCATTAGCTGTATGGTAATTCAATCCAATACTTGAAGAGCGTTTCTACGTGGTCCCTCTAGTTTTTGTTAAATTTTTATCCCATGCCTGCGAGTGTATAATGTCAAAGATGTAACACGAAATAGAAAAGTAAGACTTGGTGGTACTAAAAAAAGTCATTCAATATATCTGTCTCCGCGTTTCAGTGATGTCTAACGTTAGGTGGTATATCCATCCATATTGTAATATAATACAACGACGACTTTGTTTGCCATTCATCCCTTCACTATCTTTTCTTTGCTAAACTTCTCTCTTCTTTTTCTTCTACAGTTGATGGCTCACGATTTAGTATCCCTTATCACAGTTGTCGAAGAAACAACCCGTCGCCGCCCCGCCGGCGACCACAACGATCTCCTCACATCCCTCCTCGAAAAGGCCACTTCTCTGAAGAACCTTCTAGAAAAATCTTCTTCGCAACGTCGTCTTCTAAAAAAACGCAACAACAGCCGTAATAATAGAGAAATCGCCCTCGAAGCGCTGCATACCGCAATCCGCGGCGCGGCCCACAAGGCCGAGGATGCCATCGAATCCCACGCCGTGGACGGCCCCACGATCGTGAGAGAGGCCATGGAGAAATTCGACGAAGCAATCGACACGCTGACGGAAATCACTACCGATAACGAAAACCACCACGGCCGCGGAGAAGAAGAAGGGATAATAAAAATAAATCGATCATCTAATTCGTCTTCTTCTGCTTCCGCAATGGTCGGATTCGACGACGACGTGATTACTCTGAAGGACAGACTGACTAACGACGCACGGGGGCCCCAGCGAGAGATCGTCCCGATCGTCGGGATGGGCGGAATAGGAAAGACGACACTCGCCCGAAGCCTATACGGCGATTCGCTTGTCGCTTACCGCTTTGACGTCCGCGCTTGGGCCACCGTTTCGCATGATTACGATCTTCGGGACGTCATATTGAGCCTTCTAGGCTGCATATTCGGCGAAATTCCCGAGGACATGCGCCAAATGGACAAAAACGACAAGTTGGGAATCGCTTTGTACCAACAACTGTGCGGCCGACGTTATCTGGTCGTTTTGGACGACGTGTGGAGCAGAAGCGCTTGGGACGAGATAAGGCCGTTCCTTCCGAACGATAAGAAAAATTGGAGCCGAATCTTGATAACGAGTAGGGAGCTTCACGCGGCTAAATATCCCGACCCGTCCTGCGAGGAGCACCGAATGCACCTCCTGAGCAACGATCAGAGCTGGGATTTGCTTCGCCTGACGGCGTTCGGCGCCGAAAGTGAAGGAGGAGAATCCCGTCGTTCGATTGAAAAAATCGGAAGAAAAATCACGAAGAATTGCGGCGGGCTACCCCTAGCGATCGCCGCGATCGGGGGTCTCCTCTCTGCTGCAGGGAAAGACAAGTACTCGAAGAAATTGTGGAAACGAATTTCCCGAGACGTCTTCTCCTCGGCTATGTCGTCGAAGGGAGACGAGGAGAGCTTCTCCGAGATACTGTCTTTGAGCTACAACAACTTGCCTCCCCACTTGAGGCCGTGCTTCCTCTACATGGCCGTTTTCCCAGAAGATTTCAAATTCAAAGGCTCTTATATATCACGACTCTGGGCGGCCGAGGGTTTTCTATGGGGGAAAGGGAAGAAGATGAACGAGGAAGAAGAATTGGAAGACTTGGCGGAGGAATACCTAAAGGCTCTCGTCGAAAGAAATCTCCTTTCAGTAGCAATCAACAGATCTAACGAGAGATTGGAGACTTACTACATGCACGACCTCTTGAGGGACCTCTGCGTGAGGAAAGCCGACGAGGAGAAGTTCCTCCACGTCGTTAGGGGAAGAAAATTCGACGATTGTCGGCGTGTGGGCATTCCTTTCGCCCGTTTCGCCGAAGGCGACTGCGAAGAACGCGATGTTGATGATTCCCGGCGATCGCCCGTCCGTTCCCTCGTCGCCCCTTTCTACGTCGAGGTGGATATATCTTCGGTGCTTTCTAGTATGAGGCTTCTTAGGGTTTTGGATCTGTACAACGTGCTCTTCGGTCGGTTCCCCGAGGAAGTACTCGAGCTCGAAAACTTGCGATTCCTGGCTCTCAAGTGCATGGAAATCATAAATCCGAGAGTATGGTTGCTGCGGAGCTTGCAAACGCTAATGGCGAACAACTTTCGAGGGGTGAACATACCGTACCAAGCGTGGGAGAATTCGAGCTTGAGGCACATCGTTTTGAAGGAAACGACGGTCCTCATCGAATTCGATATCCCGGGGGTTCAAGAGCAGATGCAGACCATCTTCTGCGTTCGTCTCTGCGATTTTCTCGACAGCAAACTCATTCACAGCGTCCCCAACGTGAGGAAATTGGGAATTCGAGGAGAGGAACACGATTATTCCAGGCATTCTGCAGTCGATCTCAGCCACCTGCTTAAGCTCGAGACACTGAGGCTCGTCAATTTTTGGTTTAGGGCTTCAATCGAACTGCCCGGCAACAGTTTGAAGCAATTGAATCTGATCGACTGCTCGCTGCCCAATGGATTCATGAACGACGTCGTCGGCACATTGCCCTGCCTCGAAGTGCTGAAGGTAAAGTGGTGTCGATTTCGATCGGAGGAGTTAGGGTTCGACGAAGAAGGTGAGTGGGAGCTGAGCGAAGGGGCGGATTTCTGCTCTCTGAGGTTTCTTTTGCTGCAGAACTTGAAATTGGTGAAGTGGACGGCTGAGCACTCAGCACTTTGCTAAGCTCAGGCGTTTGAGGATTTTCAGCTGCGCCGAGCTCGAGGAGGTGCCGGCGGTGTTCGAAGACGTTGACGTGCTTGAAATGATCGAGGTGGATGACGTCAACCCTTCTTTAGTGAAATCGGTGGAAGCAATTCGAGATACTAAGGAGGAAAACGGGGAAGACCTGCAACTTCGTATCATCTTCAAGAATTATCCTCAATAAATAATAATATAATAATAATGATGATGATGCTTGTTATACCAAGGTGCTTAAACTTTTTCGTTTTGATTTATGAAGTTTGCAAAACCCATCATTTTGATTTGACTTAAAAAAGGTAAAAAAATAAGGGCAAATTTTGTGTCAGGCCCTAGTATATTTTCAAATTAGGAATCAGGCCCTGTCAGGATTTTCTTTAGTTTAAAGGACCTATTTTTTGAAAAATTAAGTGAAAAGGGCCAAAAACTGTGATTTGACGAAATTACCCTTAATAAAAGTGATTTCTGAATGGTATTTCACGTCAGTTTTATGTTACACAGTTATACTGATTTGTTACCGAAGCAACCGCAAGTGTTACTATAACGTTATAAAATGTTACTTATCGACAGTAAAATGTTATTAACAGACATATTTATTACATCGAACTATCGTACCCCATTTTCACACAGATCGAGCACAGTCGATTGTTAACACCTTGTTTTGTCTTCCATCATGCGGTATTACACCATAAACCTCAAAACCGTAAACCCTAAACTCGACGCGACGATCATTAGCGTTCTCCTATAAAAGATAAAATCATTAGCGTTTCGATCATATTACACGTTTCGAGATTGAAAGTTGGTAACCTATTATAGGAGCATTGCTCCCTATAATGATGAATTTTCTGTCTAGGGAAACAGGGGGGAGATGGTCGGGTGGAGGGTTCAAGAACACTTATAACTGTTACACAATTATACTGATTTGTTACCGTAAAAACCGTAAGTGTTATTTTAACGTCATAAGACGTTACTTATCGATAGTAAAATGTTATTAACAGACATATTTATTACATCGGACTATCGAACCCCATTTTTCCCACTGATCGAGCATTGCTCCCTATAATGGTGAATTTTCTGTCTATGAAAATAAGGGGGATGGTCGGGTGGAGGGTTCAAGAACAATTATAACAGTTTTGCGCTGAAAAAAACACTTCCTTTCATTTGGATAACAACAGTCTTGTATTGAGTACCATATGACGTCTATTTAGTAACAAACAAAGTCGCAAAAGTACCACATCATTCAAAATAATAACCGATTCTTGCAGTAACACATTAACAAATGATGTTGCAGGAAGCGGTATTATTTTTTAATATTGTGTTACTTCTGTGACGTCATTTGTTACTAAATAGACGACATATGGTACTCAATACAAGACTGTTGTTATCCAAATGAAAGAAAGTGTTCTTTTTCAGCGCCGAACTGTTATAATTGGCTGGAACGGATTATTTAGGTATACAGCGTAATTTTGACATATGTCAGGGTTAAACATGTCATTTTGCGTCATTTTAGGGCCTGACAGCTTAGTTTTTCGAAAAGTTGGTCCTTTATCCTAAATGAAATTCGAATGGGGCCTGAATCAAAAGTTTAAAATGTTACTAGGGCCTGAACTGTAATTAACCCAAAAAATAATGGAATACAACCACGGCACATTTAAAAGATTAAGTTCCATTTAGTTAAAGTGTGATGGCTGACTATAAAGAGTCATTTTATCTTTCAAAATATTTACATTTAACCCCTCTATTTATAATTTCGTTAATATTAACCTCTTCATTTTAAATTATTGTATTTATACCCTATATATTATTTCCTTTTATATTTAGAAATTATATTTCAACTACTAAACATTAGAAATTATAAATCTAATGGCACATAATTATATTTTAGGGGCAATTTTCGTTCAGGCCCATGTCAGGGCCTAAATTTAGAATTCAAGTCATGTCAGGAAAAAAAAATAATTTTAAGGACCCGACTTCTGCAGTACCACTTCATTGTTCCGCAGTACCACTTTATTGTTATGTAGTATCACTTCATTGCTCTGTAGTATCACTTCATTGTTCTGTAGTTCCACTTTATTTATACTGCATTAACACTTTATTGTTCTGCAGTAATAAAGTGGTACTGTAAAACTATGAAGTGGTACTGCAAAACTTGATACTGCATAACAATGAAGAGGTACTGCAGAAATCGAGTCCCTAAAACTAAAGTTTATACTGACAGGACCTGAATCTGAATTAAAAACACTAGTAATAATTAATTTCTCCATATTTTATAGGCATGCATAGATTATGGGGAAAAAACACTAGTACTAATTAATTTCTCCATATTCGGTCAACTCAAATCCAAAGGAAACGTCAGTCCAAAGGGCATTTAAAAACTCGTCAATTTACTAAAGAAACCCCTGCCACGCCCGCCCCATAAAATTTCGGACTCACTCATCTTCTCAAATTAATCTGATCAGTCTCTCAATCTCTGCCTCTTTCTATCTCTCTTTGCAATGTTGAACAACCCCAATCCATCAGGTGAGCCGCGTGTCTTCATTTAAATATTCATTGTTTTCACTGATTTACGCAAATTCTATGTGTTGGCCGACGATCGTGGGTATCGATTCGTTTCAAGCGATCGATCAAATTTTTGGATATGCAGACAAAATGGTTCCTTTTCCCATCACTACTCTAAAAAATTAGCTGAACCTAGGATTATTCATAGTTTAGACATCCTTGGGCGGCTGCGTAGTGGTTGAAATCGAAGGCATACTTGTCGGGCCATTTAATGCCTGTCTATTCTTATCCTCGATTCTCGAGTGCAAACGAGAAACATAAAGTGTTTCACATATATACATTGTTTTGAAGTTAATTACCTTAGTCCTTAGCTGAGTTGCATATTATGGTGGCTGGGCTACTGTTACAGGCGCTAATCCTCCCCTAAAACCATGGGAAAGGGCGGGGCCACCTTCTGGGCCCGCACCTTTCAAGCCATGCTCAGCTGGCCAACCGTTTGCGCTGGCCTTGTTCGCTGCCCTGCGTCCTCCCACCTTGCTTGTGCGACCAGGCGTCGCTGCCTGGCCATGGCTCGACTGATTTGGTCTGTGCGCCAGTAACGCCTCGTCTCGCATCTCAGCACTTGCCGACCCCCCGAGCCGAGACCGTCATGCGTAGAATAGTTGTCTTCACCCTCAAGAATCTGATTCCTCCGAGAAACCTCCTCGAATTATCACATCTTCCGTCTTCGTAGGTTTTGATACTTCAGTGGGTAACACAATCCCGTCATCGGTTGAATCGAACACGAGCGTGACGATCCACGCTCACCGTACCACTTGTTGGGATTTGAATCAACCGACTCGATTCAACCGATCAAGATATAACTACGGCCCACAATTGAAATGCATAGACGAATCCAAAAGACAAGAAATTTAATGTGGTTCGTCCCGAATTCCTCAAACGATTCGAGACTACATCCACGGAGAACAACAAATCTCTCATTGATCATTTCGAGTGTTAACAAATCACATGATCCTAATCTTTCTCTTATGATTACAAGATTAAGAACCCATTTACACACTCGTTGACACAAACGATCAATCTGAATTTTCTCTCTTTTGTTCTTCTATCTAATGATGATTTAGTTGCCCTTTTATCGAATGAGTGGGAAGTTTTTCCTTTTGTAACTGCTCTAACTCACGTTGCTATTATCATCTTTATCCAAAGAATGTAGCTTTGAATTCACAGGAACGAGGGCGTATGGGGATGAATGATTGGAGAAGGGAGTCGATGAGATGTGTGCGGTGGGTTGAGGAGAGGAAGCGAAAGGGGTGTTTGTGGTGGGAGGATGTTCGAAGGTTGAGTTTAATAGGTCGGGGATTTCGAGGTAGTTCTTGGATTCTACTGCTGATCTTATGGAGTGTTCGAGTGAGGTTTGGGAAGAAAAGGGATGCGATAGGATGAGTTTGGGTAAAGGACGAGGAAAGGGGAAAACTTTTCTAGCTGTCACGAACATTACAAGATTTCCATGTTTCTCATGTAATTCGATTGTCGAAAGTCGTCAATATGCACAGCGATTATTGTTAATTAGGCAACTCTAATCAGGTGGAGGGAGGAATTTTTTATATGGTACGTATGTGGTACTTGGGTCAATCTCCAATTTTTTATATTATGATTCTATCTATCCAAGTTCACAATTAGTAAGGTGAAGCAAATGAAAATGTATTCTATAAGAGAAATATGAAACGCGCCACTTGGGCTAACGCGAGTGGCGGCTTAACCTATTTTTGAATTCCGGTTCAATTTGGCATCATATTTGATAACTGAATTAAAAACGAATTATCTTTGAAAAAAAGCCAATAATGTATATGTGTAAACAAAAACATTAAAGAGGGCAAAAAAGGTATACTTTCTCACTGACCAAACGAGAGAAAGAAATCAAATATCACTGCTAATTACCAACTCGCCTACTAAGTTGGTCACATCCATGTAAACATTAAAGAGGACAAGGTATACTTTCCAACTAATTGCCAACTCGTCTACTAAGTGTTGTCACATCCATCCACTGGGACACAAAAGACTTTTTTCTTTCCACTAGCCTTCTCGATCGTGGATGAAGAAATCCGTGATCTTGGTACTGGTTTTTGCACTTATTGAATTTGCATATGTTGAAAAATGAGGAAGTATGTTTAATGCCATACTGCCCATCAATAGTCTGAGCAATTGAATCTGATCGATTGCTCGCTCCAATGGAATCATGAACGACGTCGTCGGCACATTGCCCTGCCTCGAAGTGCTGAAGGTAAAGAGGTGTCTTTCGATTGGAGGAGTTAGGGTTCGGCGAAGAAGGTGAGTGGGAGCTGAGCAAAGGGGCGGATTTCTGCTCTCTGAGGTTCCTTTTGCTGCAGAACTTGGAATTGGTGAAGTGGACGGCTGAGCACTCGCACTTTGCAAAGCTTAGGCGTTTGAAGATTGTGAGCTGCGCCGAGATGGAGGAGGTGTCGGCTAGGGGTGGGCATTCGGGGTCGGGTTTCGGGTACCCGACTCGACCCGATCGGGTTTTCGCCGTTCGGACTGGAAATTCGGGTTTAAATTGGGTATCGGGTTTGTCATCCCCGGATTTAATCAGTAAATATTCGAGTCTAATAAAAAAAGAGGCGGGAAATATCTCCTGCGGAAACTCATACCGAGGCGCGAAACATCCCCCCGGGAAAAGACCTCTCGAGGCTGCACCCCGCGAAAAACACCACCCGAGGTGGCCGAAGGAAGTCCACCCGAGGGATGACACCTCGCTCGAGCAATTTCTCGAGGACGCGACTTAGAAAACCACCAACCCATATCATTCTCTCCTACACCTAACTAACCCCCACTAACCCTATATGGCCTACCCGCTACTACCATGTTTGGACCAAGTAAACGGGAAGTTAACTACAACGTTTTTCACCTATAAATATATTGCGGCTCTCACTCAAAAAGGGAGGTTGATTTTACACCATATTACTACAGATTTCTCTTCTCCTATTTCATTATAAGACTCGGCCACTGCAACATAAGGGGATTAGAGAATCACCTCCCATAGCCGAACGTCTCATCATTTTATACTCTCTCTTATTATCGCTTTATCTTATTTCTTTTTATGCTTTAACGTCGACGAATGATTATCTGACTTGAGCGTCGGAGGGGCGTCCCCGAAACGGCGCTCTTTAGCTCGTGCTTTTCGTGGTATTTCAGGGATCCATCGAAGACGAAGATGGCGAGCTCGAAACGGCGACGGCCTAATAACTTCCAGCGCACCATTGATGCGTCGGGACATTTTTCGACCGCATCAATTGGCACCGTCTGTGGGAATCAGATAAATAAAAAGGTGCACTTGGAAGAAATCGGGAAATCCAAAGCTGCTTCGAGTCCGTCACCATCTACCATTTAGCTTGTCGCGAGCTCGATATCAGCGAAACCCGCTTGCGTCGCCGCCGTGAGCAGATAGTCCTTTCATTGTTATTGGTTGCTGCCAATGAAGCTTCGGGCAGCCCATCATTGAGGGTCAACTCCCGAAAAACTGTTCGAGCGGACCAGCCATGGTCACACTTCAGGCACCGAACAAGCCATCACGAAACAGCCATTGTAGACCTGTCGCACCTCCCGAATCTGAAGTCCTATGAACATGCACGGAACAACCCCGATCAAGCGCCCGCACGCCATCACTGATTTACCATGGCATAAAGATCGGCAATACTTTTGCGATCATTACATTTTCGAACCAGCCGCTTTCATCATCAAAATCAGCCGTCAAGCTAAAGCGACCCAAGTGATGTTGTCGCAGCCCACCGCACTTGTAATCAAGTCTCTTGTCGCACTCGCAGGAGTGTCATTGACATCTTCGGGCACAACGACAGACAGCCACCATCAAAGCTAGCTGCGTCTTTTCGAGCGGACGAGCCATCGTCACCACTGGAAACGGCCGATGAACCAGCAATTACAAAGAGAAGATCTGACCCGTGCGACTAAGTTTGCTCCGATAATTCCCCGCCCATACGCCTCGGATGGCTAATCTGAGACCACCACCTCGGATGGCTGATCTGAGACCCGACCGATGAAACTCTCGAGGGGGACGTTCGTGGCCACCACTTTGTCGTCGTCGTCGTTTACCTCAATCTCGCCTCAGATCAAACACCACCAAAAAAGAAAACCCAACCGCCCAACCTCGACAAATCGAACTAATCGGCTCACGTATCACGAAATTAAAGGTACCCGTTACATATCCGTTATGACTAACTTTTTTCGCTACATGGACCAGGTTACTCGGAGCAGAATAACAAACGAATCGCTCGGAGTAATAGAGACAGTCGACCTAAAATCTGCCCATAAGTGGTGATTTTCAGATCTCTCGGTGCGAAACCACCACGTTAGTGAAATCCGTAGGTCTGAAGACGACCGCCGTATCCACCCCTTCGGCCGCCGATGACAAATCCTCGTCGTTTGGGACCCGTTTGTAAGTTTTGATTTGTTTGGGTAAGGTCTGAAATTATTAAACGGTGGGACCATTTCTTTAATTTACATTAGGACTAACGGCTAGAATGTCAGGAACCAAAACCTCATATCATAACTTCATGCATTTACATAAATTCATGCATATATATAAGTAATTTCATGATACATACATATATATATATGATAACGATATTTGTTTAAAGAATTATGGATTATTGGTATGAAAATAAATAGGTTGGAATAAATGAATAGATAAAGATAATTGTTTAGGAATAAAGAATTAGCGAGTGATGGTTGATATTAAATTAGGGAGATTAAATATTAAAGGGTAGACTTTTGAAACAGGGAATAATGTGAAAGAGAGGAGTTGGGGATAAGAGGTGAATTGCAAAAATTGATTTTCACAATGTAGTTACGAAAATTATAATCCTCGAGATCAAGCTCTTTATTAATTAAAACCTGGAAGTATCATATTGAGAACTTAATAGTCACAATATCAAATTTCGAGAATCATATTTCTTGATAGATGGATTTTTGTAAGTTCAAATTCTCGAAGTCTCATTGCTAAATTATTCAAGAGGGACAAGAGAATAACAATAGAAATAATAAATATGATTGGGGGAATTAGATAAGCATTGATAACGTAAACATCATGTCATTTATTTAAGTCAACACGTAAACAATAGATAAGAAAAAGGGACAATTAGTCCTTATCACTTCATAACTTATGCAAGCTACATGATAAAGAAGGAATAATACCTGTTATTTGAGAAAAAGGAAGAAAACGAAGAGAAAGACAACCGAACGAAGGAGAAAAAGATATAATTTAAGCAAACTCATATCTTCCTTCGTAACTTGGAGGTAAGGAAGTTTGGTAAGATTCCCATAACTTATGTACACGTAAATAAGGAAAATAAACTATAATGAAGTGTATTTAGAAGGTTTTGTGATATTTGACAGACTAGGGTTTCTATAGAGTTTTGAAGGGATGCATATTCATATATATAGGAGAACAATTTCTATAATTAATATACATGAGAGGAATGGCAGAATTCGAAACTATAAGGTAGTTAGGCTCAAGTAGTGCGATTGATCTGATTAAGAATAAAGTTTTCGCCACCTGAAGTTCCTAGTATTTAGAAGACTTAGATGTACAGGGTTTTCGATACCCTAAGCAGAAATTTCGGTAATTCTATATTTTTGATATATGCTTTGAAAGAATTAGGTGAAACCTCGAAATGAAATGTCGAAATTTAGAAATTCATTGGATAGAATGTCGACATATGTTATGAGGTCGGGATGTACTTCGAGATTGATTAGGTAAAAGTATCGAAATGAATTAGATAGAGGTTTAATCGAATTTTGGATAGATTTCGAAATAATTATGTGGAATCTCGAGATGAAATGTCGAGTAAAATGTCAAGTATAATGTCGAGTGTATTGTCGAGATTTTTGAACTCAAATCAGATAGGATGTCGAGAGGAATTATAATGTTGAATTGTGGTTAAAATGTGGAGATCTAAGATTGATTTATATAGAATGTCGAATGGTGTTATAATATTGACTTCGAAACTTAGGAAGTCGGTTAGATGGACTTCGAGATATTACTTCGAAATCTCATTTGAAGCTTGAGATCTTTTATTAAATTAAAAGATCGAAATAGGAGAATGTTCTTGAAATTAATTAGTGTCTCAATCAAACAAAAGGTGGGCACACGTGTTGGTTGTAAAATCATTGTTAATAATGATAAGTAAAAAGTTTCCTTAGCCTTGAGGAAATCGACACCCATGTATAATAGTTTAAATTATATATATATATATATATATATATATGCATGTTAGGGATTAATAATCATGCCAAAGAAATTAACTAGTAGACATACGAAAAGTTTCAGTATAATATTGGGGTTTCCGATATTTTTAGGGTTCTCAACACAATAAGAATTAGGGTTTTTAATGATATTGTCGGTATAATATAGTTACCAATGATCAAAATATAACTTCTAAGCCAAGATTTAATATATTATAAGTAATGAACAGAAAGGCAAAGGCTACGGATAGTAACGATCATGCATAATAAAGCATGCATATCATGCACGCATATCATTATAGGAATTTCATATTTACGGATAAAATAATTATATAGGTCAGGAGTCGGATAAGGGCAAGGACAAGGCTGAATAAGCGAACGGGAAAAGTAAACGAAACTTGTGAGTATGATTGCGACATGTACCTTATGTGCCTTATATGTTTACATGCTTTCTATGGATTAATTGATTAGTACGTGATATATGTGCTATTTTTGAATCGACGTGAACTATGTGATCGTAACGTGCTCTCATATGATTTATGTGTAATATAAGGTATTTCACATAGTACTGCATACATATAAAATGAAGGGAGAAACCGTTATGACTGCTACGACTACAGATGGTATGATACGGATGCTACGGCATATATCCCTACAAATCGGGGGATTATTACAGAGTCCTGTACAGGCAACACGTATCCCTACAAATAGGGGGATTACGACATGGTTACAGAGTCCCATGCATGGGCGCCGACTGGGCGTACAGTACAGTCTAGCTAGTCTATAACGGGAGTATCAAAATAAATGGACATATAGAAATGACATGTGATCTACGGATTGTGTGAATGACCGTTATATGAATGATGATTATGTGATTTGCAATGGCATGGTTACGATATTGATGGAAAGGAATTGACTACTGTTTATTTTATTATTACTTGTATTAATTAACATGTTGCGATCATACTCTGAAATCGGTGTCTTCACAGTTGTTGTAGATAGTTAGCAGGCTGCGTAGAAAGCATCATCATAAAGCATGGATTCAAGGTTGGCTGGCTACGCTCTCCTCCTGCACCCCTCTGGTTCATCATTAGCATATAGAATAGAAACGGATTTAGACTATCGCATTTTGTGACTCATATGATAGGTACATATATGTACATTATAGTGGAATGAACTAGATCAGATGTACGCACCCGTTTTTGTTAAAGGAAATGGTTATGGTAATCGCGAAAAATTTTATATGAATATTTTATAGCTACGTAAAAAGGAAATAGGAAACGGGGCGCTACATGTAGTGGTATCAGAGTCTAGGCTTTAGGTTCTGTAGACATTTGCATAGTAGGTACATGTTATGAATTGCCCTTAAACTTTTCTTGCATATATAGACAAAGGGCAATAGGTGATCCGATACCTATAGAACGTGATGAGCCAACTATAGAGGGAGGAGGAAGAACGGCCGTACCTGAATCCCATTCATCGCATACTCTTAGACAGTATGAATCTGAACACCCCCTGACAACTCCCCGAGAACGACGATATGATAAACTAAGGAAGATGGGTGCTGTGGACTTCATGGGTACGACAGATCCTGCTGAGGCAGAAACGTGGTTAAAAAGAACAGAAAGGGTGTTCAACATGATGCAATGTACACCGGAAGAGAGATTCGACTATGCTGTCTCACTTCTTCAGGGACATGCATACGAATGGTGGGAAACTGTCCCAGATAGTATGGTTCAACCCCCAGTGCTGACCTGGGAAGATTTTCTGAGAGAGTTCAGCGATGCTTACATGCCTGAAGTTTATAAGGATCAGAAAGAAAAAGAATTTTTAGAACTTAAACAAGGAAATCGGTCTGTAAGCGAGTATGAAGTACTATTTAATCAGTTGTCTCGATACGCTTCACATATGGTTGCAGTTGAAAGAAATAAGTGCCGAAGGTTTGAAGCTGGACTCCGTTATACTATTAGAAATCGTATTACACCATCAGATATGGAGTCCTATGGGAAACTGAGGGCGGCGGCTATTCGCGCCGAAAGATTAGAAACCGAATCAAGAAACTTTCAGAGTAACAAAAGAAGACCAGGAGAAGAATCGTCAAGCGGAAAGATGAAGAAGACGTATAGTGCACCAAGACCAATGAGCACGCAAAGTAGTTTCGCAAGGGGCAATATGGGCGGAATGAGACCGGTCGGACGAGGAATTTCACAGACTATACCAACATGTGAACACTGTGGAAAGAACCATATAGGCGTCTGTAGATGGCTCACAGGCGAATGTTTTCAATGTAGGCAACGGGGACATATAGCTAGGAATTGCCCAACATTGCGAACAGAACCGACAGTAGATCAATCAAGAGTAAGCGGACCCTCCACAAACCGTGGAAGAGGAAGGGGCCGAGGACCGTTTAACACGAGTTTTGGAAGAGGAAGCTCAGGAGGTCAAGCCTATAGACCGCCAACACAAGCCAGGATTTTCACTATGACTCGTGAGGAGGCCAAAGAAGGATCACACGTGATTACGGGTAAATATTTATCTGTGATATTGATGCATATGTTTTATTCGATCCAGGTGCCACTCATTCATTCATACACGAACATTTGCATCATTATTACCTGATAAACCCGAACCCCTAGAAGAGGAATTGTATGTTCGACTTCCAACAGGTGAAGTAATTATAGTGAATACAGTATACTTAGAATACAAAATGGTCAGTGAAGGGGTAGAGATGCGAGCAACTTTGTTCGTTATTCCTTTAATGGATTTCGACGTAATATTAGGCATGGATTGGTTATCGAGATACCGGGCGAAGCTTGACTGTTTCAAAAAGGAAATTGAATTGACTCCTATGGATCAAACCCATATAATACTTAAGGGAGAAAAGAGCATACGAACGGCACATCAGATATCGAGTTTAGAAGCTTCTAAGATGATTAGTAAAGGATGCGAAGGGTATATAGCCTATGTTATAGATATGCAGTTAAGTGGACTGAAAATAGAAGATATTCCGGTAGTCAACGAATATCCTGATGTCTTTCCCGAGGAGTTACCGGGATTACCCCCTGACAGGGATACAGAATTTACCATAGAACTTCAACCGGGCACGGCGCCAATTTCTATTCCACCATACCGAATGGCTCCAATAGAATTGAATGAGCTGAAGGTACAGTTGAAGGAATTACTCGATAAAGGTTATATACGACCAAGTGTATCGCCTTGGGGAGCGCCTGTTCTTTTCGTTAAAAAGAAGGATGGAACACTTAGATTGTGTATTGATTATAGACAGTTAAATAAGGTAACGGTGAAAAATAAATATCCGTTGCCTCGAATTGATGATCTATTTGATCAGTTGCAAGGTGCTAGGGTCTTTTCAAAGATCGATCTGAGATCAGGATATCATCAATTGAAGATTGCAGATGGTGATATTCCAAAGACTGCCTTTAGAACAAGATATGGACACTATGAATTTCTAGTTATGCCCTTTGGATTGACGAATGACCCTGCAGTCTTTATGGCATTAATGAATAATGTCTTCCGACCCTACTTAGACCAGTTCGTGATCGTCTTTATTGACGATATTCTAGTATATTCCAAGTCAAAAGAGGAACACGAGCAACATTTGAGGATTGTACTTCAGACTTTACAGGAAAGGAAGTTATATGCGAAGCTCTCGAAATGTGAATTTTGGTTAGATCAAGTAGTATTTCTGGGGCACGTAGTCTCTGGTAAAGGTATCCAAGTCGATCTCAGTAAAATTGAAGCAGTGATCAAGTGGGAGAGCCCTAAAAATGTAGCAGAAGTTCGTAGTTTTCTGGGATTGGCCGGATATTATCGGCGATTCGTAAAGAATTTCTCACTGATAGCAGCCCCGATGACGAAGTTATTACGTAAAGGAGTTGTATTTAAGTGGACTGATGATTGCCAAAGGAGTTTTGAAGAATTGAAGGAACGATTAACGACAGCTCCTGTGCTGACTATTCCATCAGGTACCGAAGGTTTTGTAATTTATAGTGATGTGTCCTATCAAGAATTGGGGTGCGTGCTAATGCAACACGGGAAAGTGGTAGCGTATGCATCTCGACAGTTGAAGCCATACGAAGCATCCTACCCAACACACGACTTAGAGTTAGCGGCCGTGGTGTTCGCACTGAAGATATGGCGACACTACTTATATGGTACGACATTTCAGATATTTACTGATCATAAAAGTCTGAAATATCTGTTAAGCCAAAAGGAATTGAATATGAGACAGAGGCGGTGGATCGAGCTGTTAAAGGATTATGACTGTACTATAGAGTATCATCCTGGAAAGGCTAACGTCGTTGCTGATGCTTTAAGTCGGAAATCGTATGGTTCCGTGTCTTATTTATCGATTTGCTCTTTCTCAAGTTTGATTGATCTCAGAAAGATGAATACGAAGATGAAAGTAGACGATACTGGTGCTATCTGTGCCTCGATAGTAGTTCGACCTATCATGTTAGATCGAATCAGACAAGTACAGTTTAAAGACAAAAAGCTAGTTAAGATTGCTGATAAAGTGAAACAAGGGTTAGGGAAGTCTTTTGTAATAGATGATAATGGAACTTTGACGATAAATGGCCGTATATGTGTTCCTGATATCGACAATCTTCGACAAGAGATAATGGAAGAGGCACATACCGCTCCTTATGCTATGCATCCAGGCAGTACGAAGATGTATCGGACCCTTAAATCTCATTATTGGTGGCCAAGAATGAAGAAGGATGTGGCCGAATACGTTTTAAAATGTTTAACATGTCTGCAAATCAAAGCTGAACACCAAGCGCCAGTGGGTAAATTACATCCTTTACCCATACCTGTTTGGAAATGGGAACGAATAACGATGGATTTTCTTTATGGACTTTCTCCGACGGCTAAGAAAAATGATGCCGTGTGGGTAATTGTCGACAGGCTCACGAAATCAGCCCATTTTCTACCATTTAGATGGGGTTCTACATTAGAATACTTGGCAAAAAGATATGTCAACGAAATAGTTCGGTTACACGGGGTACCTATTTCTATCGTATCTGATCGTGATCCCCGATTTACTTCTAGATTTTGGGGCAGTTTACAGGAAGCGCTCGGCACTAAATTACATTTTAGTAAGGCGTTTCATCCACAGACCGACGGTCAGTCAGAAAGGACGATACAGACCCTGGAAGACATGCTTCGAGCGTGCGTAATCGAATTCAAAGGATCATGGGATGATTATATAGCGCTAATGGAATTTGCCTATAATAATCAGTTCCATTCAAGTATTGGAATGGCCCCGTACGAAGCTCTGTATGGTCGGAAATGTCGAAGCCCAATTTGTTGGGATATGGAAGGAGAACAAGTATTGGAAGGGCCAGATTTGATTCAAGATACAATGGAAAGGATTGAAATAGTTAAGAGTCGACTAAAAGCAGCCCAGGATAGACAGAAAAGTTATATTGATCAACACAGACGAGAAATGGAATACGAAGTTGGAGAAAAAGTATTTTTGCGAGTATCTCCATGGAAAGGAGTGTTGCGATTTGAAAGAAAGGAAAGTTGAGCCCACGTTACATTGGACCATATGAAGTACTAGAAAGGATCGGACCATTAGCTTACCGATTGGCATTACCACCTGAATTATCGCAGATTCACAATATGTTCCACGTTAGTATGTTACGGCGATACAGATCAGATCCTACACATGTTCTACGTGACGAACCAATAAATATTTCTGAGGACCTTAGTTACGTAGAAGAACCTGCAGAAGTCCTTGAATATGCTGACAAGCAGTTACGAAATAAAACGATTCCAATGGTAAAAGTACGGTGGAAAAATCATTCGGCTCGTGAAGCTACGTGGGAAACCATTGAACATATGAAGACCCAGTACCCATGGTTATTAACCGAAACAGGTACGAAATTTCGAGGTCGAAATTTTTAAAGGGGGGAGAATTGTCAGGAACCGAAACCTCATATCATAACTTCATGCATTTACATAAATTCATGCATATATATACGTAATTTCATGATACATACATATATATATATATATATATATATGATAACGATATTTGATTAAAGAATTATGGATTATTGGTATGAAAATAAATAGGTTGGAATAAATAAATAGATAAAGATAATTGTTTAGGAATAAAGAATTAGCGAGTGATGGTTGATATTAAATTAGGGAGATTAAATATTAAAGGGTAGACTTTTGAAACAGGGAATAATGTGAAAGAGAGGAGTTGGGGATAAGAGGTGAATTGCAAAAATTGATTTTCACAATGTAGTTACGAAAATTATAATCCTCGAGATCAAGCTCTTTATTAATTAAAACCTGGAAGTATCATATTGAGAACTTAATAGTCACAATATCAAATTTCGAGAATCATATTTCTTGATAGATGGATTTTTGTAAGTTCAAATTCTCGAAGTCTCATTGCTAAATTATTCAAGAGGGACAAGAGAATAACAATAGAAATAATAAATATGATTGGGGGAATTAGATAAGCATTGATAACGTAAACATCATGTCATTTATTTAAGTCAACACGTAAACAATAGATAAGAAAAAGGGACAATTAGTCCTTATCACTTCATAACTTACGCAAGCTACATGATAAAGAAGGAATAATACCTGTTATTTGAGAAAAAGGAAGAAAACGAAGAGAAAGACAACCGAACGAAGGAGAAAAAGATATAATTTAAGCAAACTCATATCTTCCTTCGTAACTTGGAGGTAAGGAAGTTTGGTAAGATTCCCATAACTTATGTACACATAAATAAGGATAATAAACTATAATGAAGTGTATTTAGAAGGTTTTGTGCGATTGACAGACTAGGGTTTCTATAGAGTTTTGAAGGGATGCATATTCATATATATAGGAGAACAATTTCTATAATTAATATACATGAGAGGAATGGCAGAATTCGAAACTATAAGGTAGTTAGGCTCAAGTAGTGCGATTGATCTGATTAAGAATAAAGTTTTCGCCACCTGAAGTTCCTAGTATTTAGAAGACTTAGATGTACAGGGTTTTCGATACCCTAAGCAGAAATTTCGGTAATTCTATATTTTTGATATATGCTTTGAAAGAATTAGGTGAAACCTCGAAATGAAATGTCGAAATTTAGAAATTCATTGGATAGAATGTCGACATATGTTATGAGGTCGGGATGTACTTCGAGATTGATTAGGTAAAAGTATCGAAATGAATTAGATAGAGGTTTAATCGAATTTTGGATAGATTTCGAAAGAATTATGTGGAATCTCGAGATGAAATGTCGAGTAAAATGTCAAGTATAATGTCGAGTGTATTGTCGAGATTTTTGAACTCAAATCAGATAGGATGTCGAGAGGAATTATAATGTTGAATTGTGGTTAAAATGTGGAGATCTAAGATTGATTTATATAGAATGTCGAATGGTGTTATAATATTGACTTCGAAACTTAGGAAGTCGGTTAGATGGACTTCGAGATATTACTTCGAAATCTCATTTGAAGCTTGAGATCTTTTATTAAATTAAAAGATCGAAATAGGAGAATGTTCTTGAAATTAATTAGTGTCTCAATCAAACAAAAGGTGGGCACACGTGTTGGTTGTAAAATCATTGTTAATAATGATAAGTAAAAAGTTTCCTTAGCCTTGAGGAAATCGACACCCATGTATAATAATAGTTTAAATTATAGATATATATATATATATATATATATATATATATGCATGTTAGGGATTAATAATCATGCCAAAGAAATTAACTAGTAGACATACGAAAAGTTTCAGTATAATATTGGGGTTTCCGATATTTTTAGGGTTTTCAACACAATAAGAATTAGGGTTTTTAATGATATTGTCGGTATAATATAGTTACCAATGATCAAAATATAACTTCTAAGCCAAGAATTTAATATATTATAAGTAATGAACAGAAAGGCAAAGGCTACGGATAGTAACGATCATGCATAATAAAGCATGCATATGATGCACGCATATCATTATAGGAATTTCATATTTACGGATAAAATAATTATATAGGTCAGGAGTCGGATAAGGGCAAGGACAAGGCTGAATAAGCGAACGGGAAAAGTAAACGAAACTTGTGAGTATGATTGCGACATGTACCTTATGTGCCTTATATGTTTACATGCTTTCTATGGATTAATTGATTAGTACGTGATATATGTGCTATTTTTGAATCGACGTGAACTATGTGATCGTAACGTGCTCTCATATGATTTATGTGTAATATAAGGTATTTCATATAGTACTGCATACATATAAAATGAAGGGAGAAACCGTATGACTGCTACGACTACAGATGGTATGATACGGATGCTACGGCATATATCCCTACAAATCGGGGGATTATTACAGAGTCATGTACAGGCAACACGTATCCCTACAAATAGGGGGATTACGACATGGTTACAGAGTCCCATGCATGGGCGCCGACTGGGCGTACAGTACAGTCTAGCTAGTCTATAACGGGAGTATCAAAATAAATGGACATATAGAAATGACATGTGATCTACGGATTGTGTGAATGCCCGTTATATGAATGATGATTATGTGATTTGCAATGGCATGGTTACGATATTGATGGAAAGGAATTGACTACTGTTTATTTTATTATTACTTGTATTAATTAACATGTTGCGATCATACTCTGAAATCGGTGTCTTCACAGTTGTTGTAGATAGTTAGCAGGCTGCGTAGAAAGCATCATCATAAAGCATGGATTCAAGGTTGGCTGGCTACGCTCTCCTCCTGCACCCCTCTGGTTCATCATTAGCATATAGAATAGAAACGGATTTAGACTATCGCATTTTGTGACTCATATGATAGGTACATATATGGACATTATAGTGGAATGAACTAGATCAGATGTACGCACCCGTTTTTGTTAAAAGAAATGGTTATGGGAATCGCGAAAAATTTTATATGAATATTTTATAGCTACGTAAAAAGGAAATAGGAAACGGGGCGCTACATAGAAGCATCGAAAACATGGGTCATTAATAAGTGACGGAAATTTGGTTGCTGTGATATTATTTTTGATGGAGTTTATTAGTTGGTTTATTATTTTTGTTGGGCTGCTAGAATGAATTGTATGGACTAGGACCTACTACTTGATCAGCTGGAAATAATTTTACTAGGCCTATTGAATTATTTTCTAGCTGCTAGTTGTTGGAGTGTAAATTATTATGGCTTGTTAAATATTCTCTGCATCTGTGTCGAAGTTTTGATTGCATTTTCGACATATTAACCCGTATGCTGAAATTAATAGTTTGAGCAGCTGGAATTTATTTCCCTAGCTTATTTTCTTATGGGCCGTTCGGATAAGTTATATGGGCATGCTATTCAGTTTTACTAGCCCTTTTGGAAATAATTTTGTTGGGCCGTTGAGATTATTTTGGGCTACTTAGTTGCTGGAATGTGAATTAAAATGGCTTGTAAATATTTCTCCATTTGATTAATTACGTGTTAAACTCTTATGTTATGCTTTTGGATCCTCAAATACACGATGGGAATGACATGACATCATCAAAGTATCAAATGCACGTTTATGTCTGCTCTTGAGGTGTTTTTGAGTGTAGGAACCTCCAACATTTGCATAGGCCCATGGAAATGTTGATATGCCTTGTAATAATGTCATCACAATGGAATGCTGCTCTCGAGATCAATGATTCGGGGCAGCGCAAGCCTATGCGGTTGGGCTATCGTAGGAGATGCCATAACTGAGAGAAACAACATATTGGATGCCTTCAAATCAGCCCAAGTGATCAACCGAAGAATGCTAGAAGAAACCAGCCATGCGATTTCGACTGCCATCATCATCGAAAACAGCCTTGAAGCCTGCCCATGAGTCAACGAAAAAACTCCTGACCAGCCGTACCATGTTGCTGTACTCGCTGTCACATTTTCCTCCCTCGAGCGATGCTTGGCCTAGAATTGACGAGGCGACCACTCTCGAAGATCAAAAGCCCGTGGCGCCGATGAACTTAAAGGCATCAGGAAAATAAAATGCATCGACTCATGTCACGCAAAATGAGAGCTCACAGCCACTCCTCGATCTGGGACGACTACCAGCCAATCTAAATGCCCTCTGTGCATGGAAAATACCTCGCAACGCTTCTCTAGAGATCACCAGGGACCGAAGGTGCACCAATGCCGAAGGATTCTAATATGCGGCCTTGGCGAATACAAAACATACATTCGCTTTGCGGAAATGGGAGGTACACATTAATTTATCATAATTTTTTGATTAATTGACATTCTTTCTCAGATCACCTCGAAGAATCAACGGTAATCTATACGACGAAGAAGCAAGCAAAACCCGAAAAATGAGAAGGTAAACAAAAGTCGCAATCTCCAAGCGATCGAGACGAAACCACCACGAGACTCACCAAAGGATAGCCCGTAATTAAGGCTCGATCGGACAACACGCTTCACCTCAATTAAACCACAATCGCCCTCAAGAACATCCCTTTTGGAAAAAAATTCGACTCAAATCAGTGTGGTTGCACGCCAACGTAGCTCACGGTCCTTGCCTATACAACTCGGTTAAGGGATCCAAGGCGGCCCTGCCGATCCACTTCGGCGCTTTTTTCTCGGAGCTGAGCAGACCACCATCAAACCCTTCTAGAAGCCCGGTGCGCATGGAGGCATCCGACATGGTCGAGAATGACATAACTATCGACTTCGAGGGCCATATTTCGCCGGTGCCAAGGAACCCTACATCAAAACTCGCGAATGTCAAACGCGTCGACTCATCCTTGCAGAATGGAAGGTACCCCTGATTTTATTATGATATTTCGAAAATTTTTACTTTCCTTCACAAATCATTTTCGGAGAAATCGATGATGGCCCGTACCAAAAAAATACGAGACTCGCAAACTTCAAACTTCTATGGGGAAAGCGCAACCACTGTGGCGCTCCCAATTATGAGGACAATCCGTCCTCCTAACTGAAGGATATGTTTTAGACACAGTTTTATCATGAAAGTTTCTTGCACCTTCAAACAACTTACTTGCTCGGGCCCTTAAACCCGTTCAACGCTTGTCCTTGAGATTTCAACCTTCTGATACTCGAGAATTCAGACTATATACGCTCACGACTCGCCTATTTGCAAAATGAAAGCGCCGACCAAAAACTTCGCCCAATAAACAAGATCGAAGACCGTGACCAAGGCTAAATATTGTTCTCCTAAAAATTCCCACTGCGTGAGGCAGCGCCACCTCTATGAAATCTAGAGGCAGAAAAGAACCAAGCCCCTCGGGACTATTCCCCTCGGGTACTAATATTTGGCGCACATTGAATTCCCTCTGCGAGAGGCTGAGACATTCCCCAGTGGGGGAGACGAGATTTTCCGCACATTGTTATCGCTCTATGCGATGCAGCGCCGCCTCTATAAAAGCTAGAGGCAAAGAAGAATTACACCAAGCCCCTCGGGACTATTCCCCTCGGGTACTTATATTTTGCACACATTGAATTTTCTCTGCCAGAGGCTGAGACGTTCCCCCTTGTGGGGGAAAGTAGATTTTGTGCACATTGTTATCCCTTTACGTGAGGCAGCGCCACCTCTATAAAAGCTAGATGCAAAGAAGATATATTTTCCGAGATCGCCGAGGCTCTCCTTGGATTCGGGGGAACGCCCCCGACCCGAGGCAAGAGACCCCACGTTCATTACGCCATGCCCGAAGCACTTAACACGGACAAGAGCATTGGACTCCGAGCGAACAAGTTGAAGGCAAGAGACATCTCACTCGACGAATACCACCCGAGTGCACCGGATAAAGAAGACTATTAAGGCAAAGACAAAAGTCACTACCCGAAGGATGAGACAAGACATGACTACTTGAATCCACGCTCGGTGAATCTTTGCGAGGTAAGTATCCATTTTCTCAATACTCGAATTTTTATTATGTCCAAAATTCCCTACACTCTTTTGGACTATTTGTGAGGGAAACTATTGTTATCCCCAGATTTAACCAGTAAAATATTCGAGTCTAATTGAAAACGAGGCGGGAAATATCTCCCGCGAAAACTCCTACCTAGGCGGGAAACATTCCCCCTCGGGAAAAGACCTCTCGAGGCCGCACTCCGCGAAAAACACCACCCGAGGCGGCCGAAGGAACTCCACCCGAGGGATGACGCCTCGCTCGAGCATTTTCCCGAGGACGCCACTTAGAAAACCACCAACCCAATATCATTCTCTACTACACATAACTAACCCCCACTAACCCTATATGCCCTACCCACTACCACCATGTTTGGACCAAGTAAACGGGAAGTTACCACAACGGTTTCTCACCTATAAATATATTGCGGCTCTCCCTCAGAAAGGGAGGTTGATTTTACACCATATTACTACAGATTTCTCTTCTCCTCTTTCATTACAAGACTCGCCACTACAACATTTCGCAAGGGAATTAAGGGAATGACCTCTCATAGCCGAACGACTCATCATTTTATACTCTCTCTTATTATTGCTTTATATTATTCCCTTTTACGCTTTGGCGAACGATTATCTGACTTGAGCGTCGGATGGGCATCGCCGAAACGGCGCCGTTTAGCTCGTGTTTTTCGTGGTATTTCAGGGATCCGTCGAAGACGAAGATGGCGAGCTCGAAACGGCGACGGTCTGATAACTTCCAGCACACCAATATTGCGTCGGGACATTTTCGATCGCATCAGTGTTTAAACGATTACTTACTTCGAGTCGGGTTTCGGGTAGCAAAATGCTACCCGAATTACCCGACCGGGTACCTGCAGGCCACAATAAAAAAAAATTTCAGTTTCACCACCATCGTCACATGTTCTCCTCTCAGGTTAGATCTCGTCTCTCCCTTAAATTTTCTCCTCAATTCAGCCTAAGGAGTACTAGCCGACTGTTCATCGAGGCGAAGGAAGACTCGACATGTCGAGCTCAATTCGAAGAACAACAGCTTCAGTGGTGGCTCAGATCGACTAGCTAAAGTGGCTTCTTCGAACGCCAGGGTTACCCCAGCAGCTGCTGAATTTTACAGAGCAGCAAAGGTTGTCATCAACAATTTCAGCTCCCATTCCTTGAGAGATGAGATCTTCGATCTCAGCCGAGTTTAGAGAGGGAAAAGAAACCAAGAAATCGAAAAAATGTAGCTGGAAATTATGGGGCTTTATGCGTCGGTGCAACAAATATGAGGAGAACGAAGAAGACAAGTACAGTAGCAGAGGGAACGGTGCAGTTGGGCGATCTTTGTCTGAATCTTGGCAGCTTTCGGTAATAAAAATGGCACCTTTGATAGGAATTTGTCGAGGAGCTATAGCAGCGTGAGCTTTAGGCACGTGGGTGGGAAAACTGTGAATATTGGTGGTGGAATGTGGATTTTGGTGTTAATAGTAAGAGCAGTGCGAATATTGGAGGTGCATCTGGGAAGAAATGTCGAGTGACTAAGCTTATCTAATTGTTAAAAAAACAGAAAATCAGACCCGACACGCGGGTACTTGAATTCGGGTACCCGATTGTCGGGTACCCAACATTTGATTGGGTCGAGATCGGGTTTGAAAATAATACCCGATTTTGTTGGGTACCCGACCCGGAAAACCCGATACCCAAAATACCCGACCTGATGCCACCACCCTAGTGTCGGCAGTCATCGGAGACGTCGGCGTGCTTGAAATGATCGAGGTGGATGAAGTCAACCCTTCTTTAGTGAATCGGTGGAAGCAATTCGAGATACTAAGGAGGAAAATGGAGAAGACCTGCAACTTCGTATCTCGTCAAGAATTATCCTCAATAGATAATAATAATAGTAAATGACAAAATGATGGTTGCATTTTTTACAAATGGTGCTTTAAAAATATGCCGATTTGTTCATTAACTTTGCAAAACAAGTCTTTTTTAGTAAAAGATCAAAAGGGAACATTTTTGAAAAGTTAGGGAACCACAACACATTTGAAAGTTTAAATACTGCCAGTGTGATGGCTACTATAAATTGTCATTTTGTATTTTAAAAAAATTTATATTTAACCCCTCAAGTTATAATTTCATTAGTATTAACCTCTTCATTTATTATTGTATTTATACCTATATATTATTTCCTTTTATATTTAGAAATTATATTTTAACTACTAAACATTAGAAATTTTACATCTAATGGCACGTAATAATATTTTATACGCATGCGTAGATTATGGGGAGTTTTATACTAGTACTAATTAATTCTCCATATTCGGTCAACTCAAATCCAAAAAGAAAACGTCAGTCGGAGGGGCAAAGTCGTCAATGTACTAAAGAAACCCCCGCCCCGCCCGCCCCATGATTTCTTGAAAATTTCGGACTCACTCGTCTTCTCAAATTAATCTGATCAGTCTCTCAATCTCTGCCTCTTTCTATCTATCTCTGCAATGGCGAACAACCCCAATCCATCAGGTGAGCCGCGTGTCTTAATTTAAATGTTCTTTGTTTTCACTGATTTGGGCAAAATTCTATGTGTTGGCCGACGATCGTGGGCGTCGATTCGTTTCAATCGGTCGATTAAATTTTCGGATACCATTCTGGGGCGCTGCGTACTGGTTGAAATCCAACGCCTCGAAGGAACTCATTATGCGATTTAATGCCTGTCTATCCTTATCCTCGATTCTCAAGTGAAAATAAAAAAAACATATAGTTTCTCACACGTACACCTTGATTACCAGCGCTGAGTTGCATATTTTGATTGCTTAGCTACTGTTACAGGCGCAAATCCTCCCCCGAAACCATGGGAAAAGGCGGGGCCACCTTCTGGGCCCGCACCTTTCAAGCCACCCTCTGCTGGAAACACAACGCAAGTAGTCGAAGCTTCGGGGACAGCTAAGCCAGGCGAGGTCGTTACAAAAGCCAATGGGACATCTGCTGTGAATAGTAATACTCTCACGAAGCCTGTGCCTGCCAGACCTTGGCAGCAACAGACTTATGGCATAGCAGGTACACAAAACATTTATCTTAAAGCCACAAGGAGATTATACGTTGACGAATTCCGTTGTTGTTCTTAATCTTAGGCTATGGTTCGAATATGTTTAACAATTATGGCTCTGGATTGTATGGTGCTGGGCGTGGGAATGGGATATTTGGGAGTACGTACGGAGGAGGTTATGGTGGTGGTTTTGGAGGTTCCACGGGAGGCTATAGTAGAGGAGCAAATGGTGGGCAAGATCCAAACAATCCCTTTGGTCCACCTTCTTCACCTCCAGATTTTTGGGTCTCTTTGATGCGAGTGGTAAGAGACCTGCTAATTTGATTTTGATGTGAAGCTCTATTCCCTATTTCATTTAGGGCATGCTTGGAATTTGTGAATATGGTTTAGTTCAAGATATATTCAGGCTTTAAAATGGTGCTAATGAACTATTTACAAAATTTGGAATTGGTCGATTGTTTATGAATATGGTTCAATTCAAAGTAGTGGATTGGACTCAACTTTTGGTTGATGTAGTGTTAGCTTCCCTTTTCAGAAAGTAACTTGGTAAAATAAATAGCTTAGCTTAACTGAGAGGTTAGAATCAACGTGGAAAAATTGCAGTCATCTTAGAGTAAATTTAACCATGTTTCGAATGTTTGCCTTCCAAATTTGCAGATGGAAGGTGTCGTCGGTTTCTTTGGTCGTGTTGCCATGTTGATCGACCAAAACACACAGGCATTCCATATGTTAATGACGGGCCTTTTGCAGGTACCATTTACTCCCATCATCTTGAACTATGTCTTTACCATTACCACACATCATCTGCAAAAATCACTAAATATGAAACAAATATTTCCATCTTCTAATATTACTTCTCTGATCTGCAGCTGTTTGATAGATCTGGGATGTTATACGCAGAACTTGCAAGATTCGTGCTAAGACTATTAGGTATCAAAACAAAACCCAAGAATCTCGCCCCACCTCTCCCTGGCCCTCAAAGTGGCCCGGGACCTCAAAACAACACCGAAGGACCCGAAAAAGCTCAAGGTGGCGGTGGTTGGGATAATGTCTGGGGTGAGAAATGATAACCTTCCCCAATTTATTTGCTCGTAGAAGTTACGTTGCAGCTGACAAAAGGTGGAGAATAAATCTTCCTCTATATAGAATATATTACAATGCTGATAAAAGGTACAAATGATCAAAACATTCATTTTGTTCATATAAATCTATACTCAGCATCCAAGGGGTGCAGTACACATCAATACACAAAAAGGGGCACCGAAAACAGCTTTTCTTTATTAATCAATGTAAGAAGCATACAAATACCTAAAAGCTTAATTTCAAGATTTCAGTCGAGCAAACCACTGCCTCACAAGAGATGCAAACTCCAACTCGCCAATGCAAGCCAATCCCTCAACCACCCTTTGCCTAACCTCGATATAAGGTATGAACCCTCTTTCAGCCATCCTCACAGCAAACTTCCCAGTCAAAGCGAACCGCCCGCTATCCAAGCAGCCCTTGAGAATCCCCTCGTAGGCCTCGAACCCAACGCATATCCCCTCGTTTTCCAAGAACTCGACCATCTCAATGCCTCTCCGATAATCCCCACTGGTCCGAACTGAGCCCACGACCTTCAGCACCGTTTCCTGCCTCGGGCTCAGTCCTACCTCACTAACCATCTCCTTAACCATTTCCAAGACCTCACAAACCATTCTTCGTTCGCTCATCCCAGCGATCAAAGCTCCGTAGCTATCCCTATCGGGCAAACAGCCCGCCCTCGACATCCCACGTAGGAGTTCGAGGGCCTCGTCCGAACGATCAGCCTTGCAAAGAGATGTGATCAGATAGTTACATGTGCCCGAGTCTATGGAGTACCCAATGGAGCTCATTTTAGATAGGATGGTTTGGACTCTGTGGGACTTTTCGCTGCGTTCTTGGAGCCAGGCGTGGGAGAGGGCGAGCTGGGATTGTGGGCTGGGGCGTAATCCCGAGAGAAGCATTCGTTGTAGGATGGCGAGGGCCAATGGGAGGGGGTTAGGGTTTTCGAGGAGGAAGGAGAGGAGGCATGAGTAGGCGATTCTTGGTTTGGAACGAGGGCGAATGGGGATGAAGGATTGGAGAATGGAGTCGATGAGATGCGTGCGGTGGGTTGAGGAGAGTGAGGAGAGGAAGCGAAAGGGGTTGGTTTGGTTTGCGGTGGGAGGATGTTCGAAGGCTGAGTTTAATAGGTCGGGGATTTCGAGGTAGTTCTTGGATTCTACTGCTGATCTTATGGAGTGTTCGAGTGAGGTTTGGGAAGAAAAGGGATGCGATAGGATGAGTTTGGGTAAAGGACGAGGAAAGGGGAAAACTTTTCTAGCTGTCACGAACATCTTCTGAAGTTGAAGGTTTTTATTGGAGTATCCTCCTTTGACGAGTATCGTCGAACGGTTTATGTGCAGCTACGGCTCATACATTGAACATTTACTCTACGTCACTGCGAATTTCAAGGGGAAAAAACTGAAGAAAAAAATCATCACCAAGACGTATCAGAACTCAGAAAATGTATTACTGTTTGTTAAAAATCGACCCAACCCGCCAACCCGACACGAACCGCACCCGAAAATAGCAGGTTTGGGTTAGCATTTTTGACCTGTTTACGTAAATGGGTAAACCAGAACCCAACCCAATTATTAAGTGGGTTAGGTTAGGGATCGGATTTTCAACCCGAAATCAACTCGGAATCAACCCAAAATCAACCCATTTAACCCGAATAATATATATTATTAAGATATTATTAATATAAATAAAATAAAAGGATTAACCCTAATTCTCTATCCACTCTCACGCTCACACATGATGTTTTTATAAAAAAAACTGCATTAGTTCTCATTTTTTTTGTTTAATTTAGATTTATAATACTGTCAATTTTGTTTTTTTCTTTTTTCTTTTTTAATTTTAAACGGGTTGGCGGGTTGGCGGGTTGGGTTAGGGTTAAAGCAGGTTGGGTTTGGGTTTGATTTTTCAACCTGTTTAAGTAAACACGTCAGGTCAGGGTTGAAGTTTCCAACCCGTTTATTAAACGGGTTGAACCCGAAGGTGACCCAACCGAACCTGTTTACCACCCATACTGTTACCTACGACGAAGTGGAACTCAAGGGAGATGTCAGATAACTGTGAATCAGAATGGGCGTGTCCATGTTTGACTTCAAGCACAAACTCTGCGATTATTGTTAATCAGGCAACTCTAATCGGGTGATGGAGGAATCAATTGTTTATCTATTCTTTTATATTAAGTGTGATGGGTTCCCATAAACAAAATTGAGATTGAGAAAAATTAATTAATAAAATTAAAAAATCACTAACTATTTCTAATTATTATATTTAATTTAGTACTATTTTTAGTTAATTACTATTATTACTTAATTATTATCCTACTTTAAATTGACCTTTTTAATTATTTAGGTGTATTTTAATTTTAATTAATAAAATAGGGTGGTTTAAAAAATTACTAATAAATAGGGCAAATCTTGGCCTTTGTTTGGCCACGACGTCGCACCTATTGCATGCGACGTGGGACTTTGGCCTTTTTTTCGAATATCGAAAACTATAAATATGCATATCATTTGATCGTGGTGAACCAAACAATAAATTAGATGTGTTAATTGATTTTTATTATGTAGTTTAACATAAAATAACGATGATTTTATGATTTGATGGATTATATAATTAATAAATATAAAATGAGTTAAAATAAAAAATAAAATGTCGCCCTTAATGGGGGCGACTTAAATAAAAAAATAATAAAAACGGCCAAAGATCCACATCGCATGCAATAGGTGCCACGTCGTGGCCAAATGCCACGATTTGCCTTATTTCATAAATAACTTTTTAAACCACCCTATTTTATTAATTAAAATTTAAAATACGCCTAAATAATTAAAAAGGCCCTTTAAATTTATAATAAATTATTTTTTCCTTTTTACATATTTAAAACAAATTTTAATTCGTTTCATTACTTGAGGCAAATCTACACATATCCCTACTCCCCAAACTATCCATTAACTAACTCCCCCTTCCAATATATTTATTATCAAACTCCTCATTTCAAACAATTAACTCACATAGCTACTTAATGGACAATTTTAGGCTTATAAAAACAATATTACTATAAAACCTATGAACACCCAAAACCAACTCGTTCACTTTCAAAATTTACAGTGAACGATCCAATAAGACTGAGATTGATAGAACGGGACGGAGAACGTTAGAACGAGGCAGAGAACGATAGAACGAGACAGACAAGGACACAGAGAACGAGACGAGACAGAGAACGAGACGAGATAGAGAGAGCAAGTTTCGACTGTAAGTTTCATTTTTTCATTTTATTTTTCGATTTCTTTGGCACTTGGGGTTAATGTAGAGCTTAGGGCTTCAATAGGTGCATTTCTTCAAGGATTCCATGCCGGACAATGTTAATTTCTTTGCTTAGTGCTTGAATTTGGCGTTTAGGGCTAAAACTAGAGTTTTATTTTTTGTTGTTCGATTTGGTGTTTTGATATCTTTCAAATTAGGGTTTCGAGACATAGAACGAGCGAACATGCAAGCTTTCATTTTCCAACACATCTGTTGAACGAGAGAGAGACAGAGCAAATTTCGACGTAAGGTAATTGCTTGTTGTCTTGATATTGTATATTAATTGAATTGATATTGTTTGTTCATGGTTTTTGGTACTGCGTTACATAATTAATGGTACTGTAAATTCATTATTTATTTACGTACACGAGGGAGAAGAATCCAGAGGGCGTGCATTGCAGCGTACATGATGCAATGTCCATGGATAAAATACATCGCCGGACCTACAGATCGTAGAAGGTTTCTTGACGATGTCGAAGTCGAAGTCGAAGCATATCGTTGCTCCATGGCTTCCACAATATTTCGAGATCCTATTGGTTTTATGTTTCACTTGTTTTGAATGATATTATCCATGTTCGTAATAGACTTGAGACTAATATGTTGTTCGAAGGTTGAGGTTCTGTGATCCTGTTCTTAGACATTTTTTTATGTTTCTGAGGTTGAGGTTCTGCTTGAGACTTGTTTATGCTCCAATTATTTTGATAATACATGAAAAACGCTTGTAGTACCAACATACATTTACTTGCACTACCAATATATAGACGTCTGTCGTACCATACCATAAGCTAGTGTAGTACCACGTGTAGGTTACTTGTAGTATCTTTTTCCGTACCACGTGTTTATCTATCGAAACTCCTACCAAAAAATTGGTAGTACCAACATACATATGTTTAGAGTACCAACATATATATGTTTGTGGTACCATATCGTAAGCTAGTATAGTACCATACGCAGGTTACTTGTAGTATCTTTCTGTAACATGTGTAACTATCGAGATTCCTATCCCAAAAATACTTGTAGTACAAATATACATATGGTTGCAGTACCAATATACAGATGTTCGTATTACCATAACATATGCTAGTGTAGTACCATGCGTAGGTGATATACGTTTATCGTAGTATTTAATTGGGTTATAATAGAGCTCTAGTCATTTTATGCATTTATTCGCCCTATTTACACATATTGTGATATTGAATGAGCTTAGGACGACTTTCGGGCAAAAAGGAGCGAAAACGAGACAAAACGGAGCAAAAACGACGAAAACAGTCATGTGTCACGGCCGTGACACCCAGTGCATCAGGCCGTGACAGGAGACAGAAGACTATACTTCCGGAAGTCACGGCCGTGACACTTCTTGCACCAGGCCGTGACCTATAGCAGCAGCAACATTAGAAAATTCATGTCTCTCAATCCAGATCTCTGATTGAGAATCCCTTTGGTCAGAATCAAGATTGGCAAGTCATCTATCTATGGTTAAAATTTCAGGTCAATCGGACATCGTTTATCCCTCCATTTGAGAGAAATATGAAACTGTCGCAAGACTGGAAAGTGTCACGGCCGTGACACTTCTGCACGAGGCCGTGACGCACGGCAGTGAGCTCCATTTTGTGCCCCGACAGTATCACGGCCGTGACGGGTCATGTCCCAGGCCGTGACAGTAGCGAAAGTCATTATAAAAGTCCAAATTCGACCCAAAAAGAGGGGACACCTACCAGATATCAACCCTAATCCCTCAAGAGACGAGAAAGAGCCTTGAAGAACACAGAATTGCGTCCCGGAGCGCAAGAGGCGGATCAACGACGCAATCACGTCCAATTGAACGAAGAACGAAGATTCATCCGCGCTACTATCCCAGATCATCAGTATTCAAGATCATGAGTTTTTCTTCTTCGATTAGGCCGTTCGTAGAGGATAGGATTCGAGTATAGGGCGAAAGCAAATACTCGATCCTCGCTGTTAGTAGTTATTGGATTTTAGATCCTCGCGAGCGTTTAGGGCGACAGCAAATTCGTGAGTGGGTAGGAAAATTACTGCGATCTAGTCAAGAATCATGTAGGCACGATATTTCATGTCTTAGGCGATCACACCTAGCGGGATTCGAATCCCGAGCACATCTTTATTATCTGAAAGCTTCTTATCAGTTTTAGGCGTGTTCTTTGAATCTCTAGTTGATTTAGGAGTAATCTGTTAGGATAGTTCGTAATACCATCTGTGTATTTTATTTAGGCTAAATATCGAGTCGATAGGTCACTACTAGTACTTGGTTTATTCCTTATGTTCGATACTCGTTTACTCACTTTACTACACTACAAACGATAGGTCCACTGCCTATCGCACGTCGGTGATAGTAATTAGGTATTCGTTTTAATTAGTCACACTTGCACATTATATTCACACACCACGTGTCGATCAAGTTTTGGCGCCGTTGCCGGGGAATAAATTGATATAAGGAACACCGTAGTTCGGTAATTTAGCCAATTTTATTTCACGTTTTCTTTGCTTTTCCTATTTGCGTTATTTGTGTTATTTGTTTTATTTGTTTTCTTACGTCGTTTTTAGTCTCGTATTCTTTTCGACGTATTTATTTATTCCTTTGCTAATTTTTGTTTTCACCTATTGAAGGTACGATTCAGCGGTGAATGACCCGAAGCCATCCATCGGGTCCCATCGTTGATGCAGACCCAGATTTCGAGCGAAAGTTACGAAGGAAACTCAAGTACGACACAGAAGGAGCTTCCACTAGCTTTCAGGACCATCTAGTTAGCTATTCAGAGGATAGTTCGCAGGAATCGACCCAACACTCACGTGTAGAGGCAGCCGTAGATAGTCCCTACACAGAAGTAGAAATGGCGGACCACAGAGTGCCCGTCCATAAGGATGAGCCATCACTAAAGGATCTCCTGAAGAATGCCGCGCTAGGCGGTACTGAGTCGGCGATTGTCATCCCGCCGATCGAGAATAATAATTTCGAGCTGAAGCACTCTTGGCTTCAGATGATTTTCCAGACGGCCCAGTTTGAGGGCAATCCCGACGACGATCCCTATTCCCATCTGAAGGCTTTCTTGACGGTGACTGACACCATCAAGATCAACGGGGTCTCGGGCGATGCAATTAAGTTGATGCTTTTCCCGTTCTCGCTCAAGTTCAGGGCGAAGGGCTGATTAGATATGTTGCCGCCCAGATCGATCACTACCTGGGAGGAGATGCGAGCCACCTTCATCAACCACTACTTTCCACTATCAAAGGTGTTGAGGTTGAAGACGGAGATCTCCCTATTCCACCAGAAGGACTCATAAAACTTGTACGAGGTGTGGGAGCGCTACAAGGCACTACTGAAGAGGTGCCCACAGCACGAGATGTCGAAGGCAGCCCAGATCAACCGATTCCATGAGGGGCTCAATGAAGCTCAATGCCACCGACTGTCCATATGTTAGACGGAGCCGCAGTAGGAGGGTTCGCGAAGCTCAATGCCACCGACGCGTGGAATCTGATTGAAGACTACTCGAGAAATAGCTTCATGAGGGGCAATACGAGGATGAAGACGCCAGGCGTGTTCGGGGTAAGCGAGGAAACGGCCACGAATGCCAAATTCGAGGTGCTTCAGCAACAGATCGCTGCAACAAACTCCTAGTTGCAGACAGTCATTGGCGCTCTACTCTCGAAATCCGAGCAAACAAAGCCCGTGAATGCCGTGATGACCACCGCACCGATGCAGCACACGCCATACGTACCACTGTGCGGGATATGTGGCGCAGCCCACGAGACCTCAGAATGCCAACTTGGGCAGCGGCTGGAGCACGTAGACTACATGGTGAATTACCAAGGTGGCCAGCGAAGCTTCCAGCCTCGAGCACATCCAAACTTGGCGTATGGGAATCAGAACCACCAGGGGCAAGGACCACCTGGATTTCAGCCCAGACCATCCGGTTTCCAAAATGAGGCACCACACCAGTATCAAAACGTACCCGCAGGAGGATCCGATGACATGAGGGAGATGAATGATATGATGTAGGCACTCCTTACGAACTTCAGCAGCACCACTGCAGCACACGAGAGCCGAATGACGAAGATGGAGGAGTATATGGAGGCGAACGACGTGCGTGCCCAGAACATGGATGCCTCGCTCAAGAAACTAGAGCAACAGGTGTGCCAGATGGCGAAGCAGTTGGCGGGGCGTACTCAGGGCTCACTCCCAAGCTACACCGAGCCGAACCCAAAGGAGTATTGCAAGGCGGTGACGCTGAGGAACGGACGAGAACTGCAAGAAGTGCCCGCCAAGAAGAAGGCGAAGGAGAACGTCAACTTTGAGAGCCACGACGAGCCCGAAGTTGAGGAGATCAGAGTCGACGATGTCGAGAAGGCCAACGCTGAGAAGGAGAAGGTCGAGCCCGAAAAGGAATAGGTGACGGAGATCCAGCGGCCACCAGTGAAGCCATACCGGCCGAAGATCCCGTACCCGGCTCGACTGAAGAAGGACAAGAACGAGGCACAATTTTGTAAATTTATGGGTATGTGTAAGAAATTGCATATTAACTTACCGTTTGTTGAAGCTATTACGCAGATGCCAAGCTTCGCCAAGTTCTTGAAGGACCTGCTGACGAATAGAAGGAACCTCGAACACGTCTCCACCGTTTGCCTACGAGGAGAGTGCTCGGCGATTCTCCAAATCAAGATTCCTAAGAAGCTCAAGGACCCTGGGAGTTTTACTATTCCCTGTCTTATAGGAGATTTAGTCATTGAGCGTGCGTTAGCTGATCTAGGCGCTAGTATTAATCTCATTCCATATTCTATGTTTAAGCGTTTAGGCCTAGGTGAACCACGACCCACTAGGATGAGCCTCCAATTAGCTGATAGGTCGTTAAAGTACCATTGAGGTGTTATCGAGGATGTCCTAGTCAAGGTCGATAAATTTGTGATCCCTGCTGATTTTGTTATTCTAGACATGGAGGAAGATGAAAATGTCCCCTTGATCTTAGGTAGACCATTCTTAGCGACGGTGGAGACCATGATAGACGTTAGGAATGAGACGTTAACTTTGCGGTAGACGGGGGAAAAAGTTACTTTTATATGGCCGATTCGATGAAAAAGAGTAATGAGCAGGATGATAAATGTTATTTCCTAGACGTCTTTGAGCACGATTTCCTTTTTTCTGTGCAAGGTCTGTCACAGGCCGGCGAGCAGGAAATGCACACTATTATGGCGATCGATGAGTGTGGGGAGGAGGTCGACGAGCCTATCATAGCCATCGACGAGAGCAGCGAAGAGGACAAGGAAAGAGCTCAGTAGAAGAGCCACCGGTCCTGGAATTGAAGCCGCTGCCCGACCACCTCGAGTACGCGTTTCTTGGCAGCAACGGAGGCTTACCAGTCATCATCTCACGAGCCTCGACGATGGACAGAAGGGCCAGCTCTTAGACGTGTTGAAGGTGCACAAGAAGGCTTTGGCGTGGAAGATATCCGACATAAGGGGTATCAACCCGAGCTACTGTACGCACAAGATCCTCATGGAGGACAATTTCAAGCCGGTCGCTCAACGTCAAAGGCGCCTCAACCCCAATATGAAGGAAGTGGTGAAGAAGGAGGTGATCAAACTGCTAGACGCGGGGATGATTTATCCCATTTCAGACAGTGCATGGGTCAGTCCGGTCCAAGTAGTCCCAAAGTAGGGAGGCATGACGGTCGTCACTGATCGCGAGCGTGTGCGTTAATAAATAAAGGTTCGTGCAAGTACGTCAAGTAATAATTAAAACGAATACGTTATAACTGGCACCACGCGCGATAGGCAGTGTACCTATCGTTTGTAGAATAGCTATAGCGAATATCCGAGATCGAACACGAGGAATAAATTGAGTACTAGTAGTAACCTATCATTTCGATATTTAGCCTAAATAAATATTTTTAATTATAGTTTGATTTATAAAATAAATTCTAACAACTTAACCTAGCAAAACCAACGGCTTTTAACACAACTTAAATATTTAAAAATAACCTTTTATATAAAACAAATGTGCTCGGGATTTCGAATCCCGCTAGGTATCATTGACGAGGCCGTAAATTATCGTTAACACAAAAATAATGACTAAGTCGCGGTAATTCCTACTCACGCCCGAATTTGCTGTCGCCCTAGACGGTTGTGAGAATATATTAATTTACCTAAGCGTGGATCGATTATTTGCTGTCGCCCTATAATCGAATTCCTATCGTTTTATGAAAGGTCTAATCGTTTTTCTAGGTGTCGCCCTAAAACGATATTACCACGAAATCATATCAACACATAGACATATCGAAGTAATATCCAAATCAACACATAGTGATGCGGGTAATGACCCCGATCAACTATATTTGGTCCGGGAAAATGGTGATGGGTGAAACGGACTGGGACTTGTGTTCTTGGTGTGTTTTAGAGTGTACTTTAGTGTTGATAAAGAAAGAAAATAGAAGAGAACAGATTTTACGTGGTTCGGACAGATGTCCTACGTCCACGGCCCGCCGGAAATAGTGTTTACTAGTGATAGTCGGGATTTACACACTCAACCTTACTCCGCTCGTTACAGTGCTTTCCATGGTGAAGACGAAGAAGATGAATACAGAGAAATATCTAAGTGTTTTGTGTGTTATGTTGAATCTGTCTTCAATCTCGTCTCTCTCTGAAAGTTACCCGATATTGTAATCATCGTTGATCAGCATGAAGAATATACGGCCCTGCGAGAGTGTATTCGAAGATATATGTTTACAACGTGTGATAAATAAAAAACAGGAGAAAGGATTCTCCTTTCCAGTAGATTTTATTCAACAATTGACCAAAAGAAAATATTTCGAAATAAGAAATTCCCATATACCCAAATTCCCTTTGTTTTCCTAGCTGGCACACTTCCGGGACCACTTGACAGCGACGTCTGGTACAACCTAGGAGAGACAACACCTGCGATCGTACTGTTGTCAGACTGGCGTGCCTCCTCTCTGTTCACAATGTCAACCACTCATAGAATGCCACGTGTTTCCTGGTCGACCCTATCCAATGTTTCCCGCTCAAGTTGCTTTGTTGTCAGGACCCACCTCACTTTTTCCGTACAAGGTCGCAGGTCCCCAGATATCCTACCCACCTGGCCATATGTCCTAAAAGTCGCTATCTCAGGGGTTCGAGTCAAGAGGAATTCTGAGCTAAAGGTCACCCCTATCATCCAGTCCCCCTACTCTGAATTGTAATACGCCAAGTATTACGGTTCGGAGTACACTTGAAAGAGCATTCCTTCTTTTTTAATGCTCCTGGACTCTTTAGCCGGCCTGCATTGCATTTACGTCGATTGGACATGTCATGTGCTCTGTGCAGAGGAAGGCAACGTTCGCAGGGTGACACGTGTCCAGACCGGTCACTTTTGCTTTTTGAATTTCTCGAGGCGGTTTCTTTCGTTTTTCCCCCCTTTTCGAAATCGCTTTCCACACTTAACACAAAAAAACGAAATCCCAATCGACACTTTAGGGTTTTCATCATCGCCTCGCCTCAAATCGCACAGTGCTCAGAATCGCCGGTGTCCCAATTTCCTCTCCGTCCACGGCTTTCCCAGGTATCATTTCGCTCTCCTCTATCCCTATTTACCGTATCTTCGTCGATTCGTCCTTAGTTTTCCCCATTTCCTCCTTTGCGCGTCGAAGACATGTCTGATAACGCTGCTTCCGAGAGTACTCGCTCGGCGTCGCCGGGTATCTCCGCGTCCTCCGCCGTGCCGGGTGTTGCCACCCCAAGGGGGTCGAAGCGAAAGGCCCCATCACCGGACACGGCAGCACCCGATTTTCCTCAACCTTCCTCCTCTCGTACTCCTGCAGACACATCCTCTGTCGCACCGAAACCAGCGCAACCAGCCCCTGATTCGTCCTCATCTCGTCGAACCCGTTCGCGAGGGGCTGTCGGAGATAGCGCTGGGGTGGATGACTGGAAAATGTTCGACGCGTCCAAGTCGACCTATCGACGTTTAGAGAAGCTTGTCCCCGAGGGCTTTCATAGTTCTGGCTTTCACATCTATGTCCCAAACCCTAGCCAGCGTGCCAACTTTCCGCCTTCTCCAGCCCCACTTTCTGGGAAAGCCAAATAAAGGCTGGCATGCGCTTCCCAGTTCACCCCTTTTTAGCTGCAGTGTCACAGGCTTATCGGGTACCTTTGAATCAACTCAGCCCTTCCTCTATTCGTCAGCTGGTAGCTTTTTATGTCCTGGTCACCGCTGCGGGCGGGAGACCCTCCATAGAGCTTGTTCTCTCTCAGTTTCAGCTTAAGTCTACTCCGCCATTTTTCTATTTGTGTGCAAATCCGCGCGGTCTCGTACATTTCCTCAGCAAGGGCTCCCACAAAGACAAGGAGTGGCATCCCTTTTACTTCTTCGTAGCCCCTGCTGAGGGCCGTTGGGATTTCCCTCATCGCCATTGGGTCCATCAAGCACCTCAACGACTTCCAGGGGTCCAACCTGAATGTTCTGAGGAAAATAAAGCGGCTATCAACCTCCTGAACCTGCGGGCCCCTGAAAAGAAGTTCAACATGGTCGAGCTGGTAACATACCCCGGCCTGCTTCACCACTTCGGCCTTTCCTCCCAGCCTCTACCTTTTAATCCCGAGGGTAAGCAGGCTTCCCTCCTGCTCCCCGGCCTCTTTTTTAGGTTTTCCCTCCGACCTGGCATATTTTTTGCAGGTATGTCGTTTTCTTGGAGAGATGTGTTCCGAGCCCTTCCTGTGAAGCAAGAAGATTCCGACGTTCCCGCTGAGTGTAACGACCCTCACTTTCTAATAGTAATTATGGCGGATTTTCGCAACGTAAGTCGCGGAAGACCCGTCTAACTAAAACTTTTTCTTTAAAACATAATATATTACAAGCATACACACGTTCCGCGAACATCATATATTACAAAGATCGTAACCCCTTATTTATATAGATGAATATTTTCACCTAATGTCCCAAAACACGACAAAACCCTAATGTCGCTCCACAGGTCTTCATCCATGTACAGCTTCGCCCTCAAAAGTCCGTGGAGTACCGCATCAGCCAGCCTAGTCGCAACGCACCTCGACGTCGGACTCAGTACCTACAACACGAAAAAAAACCCTGAGCTATTGCTCAGTAGGTGAAATAATGAATGACAAGTAACGTGCACTCAACCTCGATACCAACACTTCCATATCTCATATGAAAGTGTTCTAACCTCACCATGCAATACACGCTACTCCGACTATTAGACCTCGTCTCAACCTAGATCTCATCTCTACTATAGGTCTCACCTCAACTGGGCCCACAGGTATAGAACTAGGCACCTCGCGCAACCCATTTAAGGAAGGGGTCAGGAAATCGGCTCTCGGGTAGTAACATACACTGTCTCACATGTAGCTCTTTCCCGAGTCGTTCTTCTTGCCCCGGCGATGCCTACGCTGGTAGCGTCCTCACTGAGCAACCGCTACCAGGTCGCTACTTTCGCCAACCAGACCATCTCATATCTCATACAAAATGGCCTCGACAATAATGTCAGGTGCTCTAGTACTACCCTCAGACTCCACTACGAGTCGACGACCAAAATCGGTCACATCTACCCCCATGCGCCTCGCGCCGATACCGTAAGGTATCACCGTGCCTACATGGTCAACTCTTCCTCACCCTGACGTCTCGTACACATGCTATGTAGTGCAAATAGAAAAACAATATTACATAAAAAAAATAAATAAATATTTTCCTCGAAAATATTCCGCTCACCCCGTAATTCACTAATTATAATTTTCTCAAAATTCTTTAAGAATATTTCCCTAATTTCCTTAAAGATAATTCACCCGAAAATTCTAACTCAGTTCACAAGTAGAACTATCTACCCATAATTTCCGAGAATATATTTTCTCAAAAATGATTAAATCTAAAACCCTAAAAATACCGAAATTCCTTGCCGTTGAAAAATAATTAATTACTGAAACTCCTAACATCCCAAAACCTTTAGTTTACTGAAAATTATCACACTCAGTACCTAAGTCCCACAAATTCAATACTACGGAACTCTTAATTTATCACAGCCTTGATTTTTTTCGAAAACCCTAATTCACCGAAGGTTCATATATCCATAATAAAATCCATTCTAAGTCCAACACTATCGTATCCTAAAATAATTCGATTTCCAAAACAACACGAACTAAAAATACTTAAAGGGTTTTAATCATGATTCTAATATCGAAACAACTCTATAAACACCAATATGCACGTAACAAGGCTTATTCAGAATCCGTAAATTTTCTCCAATATGTAGGGTCACCAAGACATCAAATAATAACACCCACTCAATAATTTAATCATTATCACTATAGTAAATCACAAAGCCGAAGTGCTACATGGGATTGTTTAACACCGAAAAAAAACTTCCTATACTTAAAAATGAATCGAATCATAAATAATACCCTACCCACCTTTAATTAAATGTCTCAATCATTGTTCGAATCATGCACTTAACATAGCTACCAAAGTCTGATCCTAACAATTATGGTTACGAAAACATCATATATTTCACCCAACATATAATATATGATATATAAATATTCACGTACAAAATTACCTAAGCCACTAAAACACTTCACATAATTTTCACTTTAAGTCTCGTAATTCACATGTAATACTGACATAACAACTATTGTACAACTCTGACATTTAGTTATTCTAACAATAGCTCTATTATGAAAAACCGTTCCAATACACAAACTCTTCATACTGTAAATTTAAATAAATCACGCAAGTTCATTTGAGCACATAATCATTAGATAAATCACATAAGCATTCCAAAACTACACAAAAATCATTTGTATGACATAAAATATTTGAACAACATTTACTTGTCTAATACATGGATTTTACATATTATAGGTGAGAATTTTCACCTTAAACATGTATTAAATCATACGAATCATCTTAAGCACCCAATAGTCACATAACATATTCCAAAATAGCAGAACCTAGTTTATGTGTAATCACATAAACACTTTGAAACTTCACAGAAATAATTGCATATCCATATAAGGCATTAAAACATAATACATACGATTTACGTGTTGTAGATGAATATTTTCACCTACCTCACATCCGTAGCTTTGACAGATAAAATATCATAGTTTTAAATTCGTAGTTGAAGTTGATTCTCTCGAGCAGTCGGTTCTTGGTTGTAGTTTCGTTCTCTTTTTATTTCAAGTCATTCCCATCAATGTTCATACAGGTAGGACGTTTTATATAAACATATAAATAAGTGTTAGATGAGCATGTTTACTATTAAGACACTTCGATGAGTCATACTTAGCAATTACATATGGCCAACGTTTACTTGTGCTTCAATTTGTTTAATGGATTAATATTATTATATACATATGTAAACGTCAATTTACACACCTAACTTTCATATAGCAATTACATTATGATTTGTGAATTAGTTAATTCTCAACACTAACATAAATGTTCCCCCATGTGTAAAGTCTTTTGATGAGCTATCATACCACAGATTGATATTGATGTGTTTGTGAACATTTCCATATTGTCACTTATTAGACAACGTGGATGATGATAGGTTTGTAGTATATATCATTTAATTATAGCTAAGCTTTATGATAAGTAACGAAAATTTTCCTCAGGTTAGGTAAACTTCACTCTCATACAATAATTTACTTATAAAATATTAATCATCACAATAATATAATATATATATATATATATATAATGTATTGGTAATTACTATTATTATTATTATTATTATTATTAATTTTTTATTAGAAGGATTAAATTCTAATAATCACACATGCAGCTAAAATGTTTATTGTGGGATACTTACATGTATGTGTAGTATATTTACTATGATACTCTTTACGTTATTTCATATTATAATATTCATATTATAATACTAATAATTACGATGAATAACTTTAACAAATATTTTCTAAGTTCAATGTACTTAACAAACACTCGTAACTACACATCGTCTTGAGAGTTCAACATTTTGAATTCTTCCATAATAGTTTCTAATTACACTATTACACTGCTAATTATAGTAAACCCCGTATTAAATTTTACGGGTATTACATTCTCCCCCCTTAAAAGAATTTCGTCCCCGAAATTCGCCTAGGGTGTTCAGGATAATGATTTCTTTTGTTCTTTAATCTATCTATATCCTATTAAGGAAAAATTTATACACACCCTCAACACATAATCTTAGACAACACATTTAAATGTGTGTCCCAACTTTTTAAGATCAATAAACATGATTTGTGGGTACATCATAATTTATTAACGTACCCGATATTGTCGTCGGATGGGTTTCGATTTCTTCAGCAGTTAGAGTATACACTCTTCCAGTGGCCGGTGGAAGTCGCGCCGGCTCTTGTGGAATAGGATATAAGTTGACCCGACAGTCGCGAGCGAAATGCCCCGACTTACCACATCGGAAACATTGATTCACTGGTCTTTGTCTTGGGCCATAACAAATGCCGGTGTGAAAGCGCCCACACTGTTGACATCGTGGGGCAGGGTTCAATGTTTGGACATGGGCATTAATTGGTACTGGATTAGGCCTAGGTTGTCCATTCTGTCGTCCTGGCCGAAGGTTTCGATTGTTAGTGAGGCCCGTTTCGAAATTTTGGCGCTTCCTATTTCCCCCATTTCCGTGCTGATTCTCATTTCTTCTCTTCGCCTCTCGCGCTTCTAGAATTTGGGCCTCCGCTTGTTCTGCAATAAGCGCTCGTTCTGCCACTTGAGCGAATGTCACATCTCGTGTTCCTGACATGCTAACGTCTCGGTAGATCTCGGGTTTGAGACCTACCTGGAATCGATCTATCTTCAAAGCATTAGTCGCCACCATGTGTGGTGCGAAACGGGACAATTCCTCAAATTTGCGGATATATTCCGCAATAGACTTGTCACCCTGTTTGAGGTTTATGAACTCGTTCATTTTCCGAGTTCGATCGTGGGTCGTAAAATATTTGTCGCGAAATAATTCCTTGAATCTTTCCCACGGCATAGCTATTGGGTCCTCTAAGATTTTGATGGTATCCCACCAAAACCTTGCATTTCCCCGGAGCATGGAAATTGCACATAGCACTTGTTCATTTTCTGGAACCCGACCATACAGAAACATATCTTCTACTGTGCGCAACCAATCATCGGCCATAGTGGGATCGATGGCGTCCTCAAAGGTAGGAGGGTTCAATTTCCGGAATCGTTGCCCGATGATCTCAATACGTTCAGGCTGAGGAGGTGGTTGATGTTCGGAAGAACCCCGGTGATGGATAAGTTCGTTGATCTGATCCGACTGTCGCTGGATCAATTCTGTAAGTCTTATAATGGTCGAGTCGCGTTCATTCGCAGGGACCTCTGGTTCGTCCCCATGGCTCGAATTGCCTACGTACTCGCTACGGGTTCTCGGCATTTTATCACAATTATCTATAAGTAGTCACGTAAGCCAACATATCACTTTCACATTTAGTCACAGTAAATCGTAAAACTTACAAGCAAGGCTGATCTCCAGGCTTTTGAGCGGCCGTACATGGACAGTCTACAGAATCTATATCCTAAGCTCTGATACCACCTGTAACGACCCTCACTTTCTAATAGTAATTATGGCGGATTTTCGCAACGTAAATCGCGGAAGACCCGTCTAACTAAAACTTTTTCTTTAAAACATAATATATTACAAGCATACACACGTTCCGCGAACATCATATATTACAAAGATCGTAACCCCTTATTTATATAGATGAATATTTTCACCTAATGTCCCAAAACACGACAAAACCCTAATGTCGCTCCACAGGTCTTCATCCATGTACAGCTTCGCCCTCAAAAGTCCGTGGAGTACCGCATCAGCCAGCCTAGTCGCAACGCACCTCGACGTCGGACTCAGTACCTACAACACGAAAAAAAACCCTGAGCTATTGCTCAGTAGGTGAAATAATGAATGACAAGTAACGTGCACTCAACCTCGATACCAACACTTCCATATCTCATATGAAAGTGTTCTAACCTCACCATGCAATACACGCTACTCCGACTATTAGACCTCGTCTCAACCTAGATCTCATCTCTACTATAGGTCTCACCTCAACTGGGCCCACAGGTATAGAACTAGGCACCTCGCGCAACCCATTTAAGGAAGGGGTCAGGAAATCGGCTCTCGGGTAGTAACATACACTGTCTCACATGTAGCTCTTTCCCGAGTCGTTCTTCTTGCCCCGGCGATGCCTACGCTGGTAGCGTCCTCACTGAGCAACCGCTACCAGGTCGCTACTTTCGCCAATCAGACCATCTCATATCTCATACAAAATGGCCTCGACAATAATGTCAGGTGCTCTAGTACTACCCTCAGACTCCACTACGAGTCGACGACCAAAATCGGTCACATCTACCCCCATGCGCCTCGCGCCGATACCGTAAGGTATCACCGTGCCTACATGGTCAACTCTTCCTCACCCTGACGTCTCGTACACATGCTATGTAGTGCAAATAGAAAAACAATATTACATAAAAAAAATAAATAAATATTTTCCTCGAAAATATTCCGCTCACCCCGTAATTCACTAATAATAATTTTCTCAAAATTCTTTAAGAATATTTCCCTAATTTCCTTAAAGATAATTCACCCGAAAATTCTAACTCAGTTCACAAGTAGAACTATCTACCCATAATTTCCGAGAATATATTTTCTCAAAAATGATTAAATCTAAAACCCTAAAAATACCGAAATTCCTTGCCGTTGAAAAATAATTAATTACTGAAACTCCTAACATCCCAAAACCTTTAGTTTACTGAAAATTATCACACTCAGTACCTAAGTCCCACAAATTCAATACTACGGAACTCTTAATTTATCACAGCCTTGATTTTTTTCGAAAACCCTAATTCACCGAAGGTTCATATATCCATAATAAAATCCATTCTAAGTCCAACACTATCGTATCCTAAAATAATTCGATTTCCAAAACAACACGAACTAAAAATCTTAAAGGGTTTTAATCATGATTCTAATATCGAAACAACTCTATAAACACCAATATGCACGTAACAAGGCTTATTCAGAATCCGTAAATTTTCTCCAATATGTAGGGTCACCAAGACATCAAATAATAACACCCACTCAATAATTTAATCATTATCACTATAGTAAATCACAAAGCCGAAGTGCTACATGGGATTGTTTAACACCGAAAAAAAAACTTCCTATACTTAAAAATGAATCGAACCATAAATAATACCCTACCCACCTTTAATTAAATGTCTCAATCATTGTTCGAATCATGCACTTAACATAGCTACCAAAGTCTGATCCTAACAATTATGGTTACGAAAACATCATATATTTCACCCAACATATAATATATGATATATAAATATTCACGTACAAAATTACCTAAGCCACTAAAACACTTCACATAATTTTCACTTTAAGTCTCGTAATTCACATGTAATACTGACATAACAACTATTGTACAACTCTGACATTTAGTTATTCTAACAATAGCTCTATTATGAAAAACCGTTCCAATACACAAACTCTTCATACTGTAAATTTAAATAAATCACGCAAGTTCATTTGAGCACATAATCATTAGATAAATCACATAAGCATTCCCAAAACTACACAAAAATCATTTGTATGACATAAAATATTTGAACAACATTTACTTGTCTAATACATGGATTTTACATATTATAGGTGAGAATTTTCACCTTAAACATGTATTAAATCATACGAATCATCTTAAGCACCCAATAGTCACATAACATATTCCAAAATAGCAGAACCTAGTTTATGTGTAATCACATAAACACTTTGAAACTTCACAGAAATAATTGCATATCCATATAAGGCATTAAAACATAATACATACGATTTACGTGTTGTAGATGAATATTTTCACCTACCTCACATCCGTAGCTTTGACAGATAAAATCTCATAGTTTTAAATTCGTAGTTGAAGTTGATTCTCTCGAGCAGTCGGTTCTTGGTTGTAGTTTCGTTCTCTTTTTATTTCAAGTCATTCCCATCAATGTTCATACAGGTAGGACGTTTTATATAAACATATACATAAGTGTTAGATGAGCATGTTTACTATTAAGACACTTCGATGAGTCATACTTAGCAATTACATATGGCCAACGTTTACTTGTGCTTCAATTTGTTTAATGGATTAATATTATTATATACATATGTAAACGTCAATTTACACACCTAACTTCATATAGCAATTACATTATGATTTGTGAATTAGTTAATTCTCAACACTAACATAAATGTTCCCCCATGTGTAAAGTCTTTTGATGAGCTATCATACCACACATTGATATTGATGTGTTTGTGAACATTTCCATATTGTCACTTATTAGACAACGTGGATGATGATAGGTTTGTAGTATATATCATTTTAGTTATAGCTAAGCTTTATGATAAGTAACGAAAATTTTCCTCAGGTTAGGTAAACTTCACTCTCATACAATAATTTACTTATAAAATATTAATCATCACAATAATATAATATATATATAATGTATTGGTAATTACTATTATTATTATTATTATTATTAATTTTTTATTAGAAGGATTAAATTCTAATAATCACACATGCAGCTAAAATGTTTATTGTGGGATACTTACATGTATGTGTAGTATATTTACTATGATACTCTATACGTTATTTCACATTATAATATTCATATTATAATACTAATAATTACGATGAATAACTTTAACTAATATTTTCTAAGTTCAATGTACTTAACAAACACTCGTAACTACACATCGTCTTGAGAGTTCAACATTTTGAATTCTTCCATAATAGTTTCTAATTACACTATTACACTGCTAATTATAGTAAACCCCGTATTAAATTTTACGGGTATTACACTGAGCTTCACCCCTCAACAGGTCATGGCGAGCCTGACCCCTCAGATTCGGGAGTAGGAGGGAAATCTCCTGTCAGGTCCTCATCTGCCCCTCCTATTCCTCCGAGAACGGATCTTCAAGATCCAGATGTGGTGATATCGGACTCTGAAGGTGACGCTGGCAAGAAGGACGCCTCGCCAGTGCCTCCCAGAAAGAAGAAGAAGAAGGCTGCTGCGGTGAAAGGGAAAAGGCCACGTGTAGAGGCGACCTCTCCTTCGCCTGATACTTCTGGGTTTACTTCTTTTGTCCATCGAGGTCATGAGTGGGGTGTCGATCAGCGGGGCGACGGGAGGATGGTGTTGGACATGCCTGGTTGCTATGAATCATTGAGCCCTGAGGAGAAGATGAAGTTCATCCAGGCCATCGTGCCGCTCGAACAGCAAAAAGCGCTCCATCAACAGTCTGATGCCTCTGCTGTCGAGCTTGCTGCCCATCACTGGGCTAAGGTACTCCTCGCTCCCAACCTTCTCACGTTGGTTGTTTCCTATCCTTTGTTGATTTGTGTTTGGTTATGTCAGTTGTCCTTTCTGCTGCCCACTCTCTTGTCTGCAACTTCCTCTCGGGGTTTGGAGCCTGGTGGCCCTACTTCCCCTGAAATCCACATACTCGAGACACTTAAGGAGCAGGACTCCCAGATCGCCCATTTAGAACAAGAATTTGAGAAAGAAAAGAATGAGCGTGAAGCTCGTGTGAGGAACTTAGCTTTGGAGAAATCTCGTCAGCTGGAGGTGGAGAGTGCAGCTGTCCTTGCTGCTAAGGAGACTGAGCTCACGACCCGTCTGTACCCGCTCATAGATGCGCAACAAGCCCAGATCGAACTAAGGGCTAAGGAACTGTTGGCTGAGAGGGAGAAAACCCTGAAGACTGAGCTGGAGCAAGCTTTCACCGCTAAGGTCGAGAGTAGTCATTCCGCGGGGAAGCTGGAAGGTGTCCAGCTCTGTCAGAAGCATCTCATGGGCTCTCCTCTTGGTATGAAGTTCCTGGCACAGCTGAGCCAGAGTTGGCATGAAGGCTATCTGCATGACACCCTTTCTCTGGTGGATTTCGCGCCCTTCATGCAGCATTACTTCTTGGGAGGTTTCGCTGCTGGTCGCGAACCCACCACTACTTTGGATGCGGCGATGGAAGCTATGAGCGCCCCTCCGACATTTAAGGGGGATCCAGAGACAGCCCCAAATCCGGACTTCTGGTCTGTCGGGGTGCCCCACTGCTCTCCTACTTTGCTGGAGGTTTCGCCTGAGGTCCTTCTGGGTCAACTCTCTGAGTTAGAGCAGCAGGAGCTATCTGCCGCTTCAGAGGTTCCCGACTCTGCGGCCGGTTCTAGCGCTCCACCTTAGCTTGCTAGTCTGCTTTCTCTTCTCGAACAATTTTATGCTGTTTTTCCTTTTACGGACCTCTTTTGTTATTTTCCTGCTTTGAACACTTGTTGCTGTTCCTTTTTTCTGGGCCCTATATGTTGCTTTTCTGAGGGCCTTTGTGATGCTTTCCTAGTGGTCCTTTTTTCTTCGTTGTTCAATACGCGTGATGTTGCGGCACGTTTTCCTTCTTTTTGCTTGCCTCCCAAACTAATCGCATACGAACTTAAACATTCTGGACCTCTTTCGCTATCGGCAACTGGTCCTGCGTTACTACCACTCTCTACTCCCCCTACTTCGAATGGTGCTGAGGTATGTCAGCACATTCGAAGTACACTAAGAGCGTTCCTTTTGACTCACCAGCCTCACTTTCCCCAATTACTATTCCGTTGGGCTGTGCTCGCCTCGAAACTCCTCTCCAAGGAAATGCTAACGAACGGAAACGCGTACCTGGGGAATTCAGTGGTGCATCAAGTTCGTTGCGCATTCTCGTTTTCCATCAGGTTTGTTGGACATCGGCGGACCTCTCCCCCTTCTACGAGGTCAGCCTTGGCTGACGTCGGGGCCAGCGAGGCTCTCCAGTGGTAGCCTCGTCCAAGTTCGCCGAGCGCTTGTCCAGGGTGACCTGGAAGCGGGATACCTCTACATAGGAGTCACTTGCACAGCCACATCTGGGCTCATAAGTGCGCATCTGCGCGGCCACGTCTGGGCCAGCCACGTCCGGGCTATAGGTGCGCATCTGCGCGGCCACGTCTGGGCCAGCCACGTCTGGGCATATAAGTGCGCATCTGCGCGGCAACATCTGGGCCAGCCACGTCTGGGCTATAAGTGCGCATCTGCGCGGCCACATCTGGGCCAGCCACGTCTGGGCTATAAGTGCGCATGTGCGCGGCCACATCTGGGCCAGCCACATCTGGGCTATAAGTGCGCATCTGCGCGACCACATCTGGGCCAGCCACGTCTGGGCTATAGGTGCGCATCTGCGCGGCCACGTTTGGGCTTATAAGTGCGCATCTGCGCGGCCACATCTGGGCCAGCCACGGCTGGGCTATAAGTGCGCATCTGCGCGGCCACGTCTCGACCAGCCACGTCTGGGCTATAGGTGCGCATGTGCGCGGCCATGTCTGGGCCAGCCACGTCTGGGCTTATAGGTGCACATGTGCGCGGCCACATCTGGGCCAACCACGTCCGGGCTATAGGTGCGCATCTGTGCGGCCACGTCTGGGCCATTAGGGAATCCAGGGTAATCTATAGACAAGATTCATAATTCTCAGTTTTGAGGGAGAAACCATTGAGACACAAGTTTCCGAAAAACAATTTCATTCAACGGGTGGTGCCTCGTTAAAACCTTGCCAAGTAAAACCCCCTTGGGATAAAACCTTGGCGAAGGAAAAAGAGTACACCTCCCTGTTCGATTTATATACAACCCTTCAATCCCTCACTAAGCATAGTACTTTTTGAGTTTCGAGATGTTCCAGGGACGAGGTACTCCACGCCCATCTTCATCCTCCAACTCATATGCGTCGCCTCCCAAAACGCGGGCCACTTTGTAAGGACCTTCCCACGTCGAGTCTATCTTCCTCAGTAGTACTGTCAAAACGGGCTTGGGCCCGCGGGCCGGCCCGCCCCGCCCCGCCAAAGTGGCAGGGCGGGCTCTGAAATTTTAGGCCCGGTTGGAGGCGGACCTGAGCGGGTAAGCCCGCGCGGGCCGCGGGCTTTGGCGGGGCGGGGCGCGCTAGCCCGCGGGCCGCCCGCCAAAAAATAAAAAAATAGTTTAATTTATAATACAAATATAATATTAAAATAACCAATAATATAGACACAAATAAGTAATAAAAGAACTAAAATACATTGAATATTATTTTAGTAACAACGATCGAGCAAACCCTAATAGAATCAATTAGCCACTCACACCCACCATCAAGCCATCCTCATTGAATCGAACAAGATCCTCACTGAGTCGAACAAAATCTGCTCACTCCCACCACTAAAGCCAAGCATTCAGCCACTGCGTTTCTCTATAAGGCGGCCTTTCCCTCTGTCCGGTGCCACTACTCACACCCACCATCAAGACGCGCACGGCCCTCTCGCACCCACCATCAAGACGCGCACGGCCCTCTCGTTCTCCCTCTGTCCCGGCGCCACTACTCTCAATGGTTGATGACCTTTGATCTGTGATGGTGATGCTTGGAGTGTTTTTCTTAGTATTGTTAGTTTGTTTTGGATTTTCGCTAAGATTTGTGATCGAGATACTGCTTTGTTTGCAGTTAATTTTTTTTAGTTTTGTCTGAAATCTGAACGATATGCTGCTGAGAGAGTTATTGCTCTTGAGTATTTCAATTTTGAATTTTCTTTTTTTTTTTTTAATGCGGGCGGGCTAAGCCCGCCATGCCCGCCCCCGCCGGCGGGGCGGGGCGGTTATGCATTTCTTAGGCCCGCCAGGTGGCGGGCTTGCCCGTCCCCGCCCCGCCACATGGCGGGCTTTGGCGGGCTACGGGCCGGCCCGCCCCGCCGGCCCGTTTTGACAGCTCTATTCCTCAGTGGTTTGAGTACATCTGCTCTTCTCAAGACCAGGTCTCCCACTTGGAATTGTCGAGGCCTTACCTTTCGATCGTAAGCCGCTTTTACTCGACTCTTGTATTTTTCCATTCTTATCAAGGCCAACTCTCTGATTTCCCCTATCAAGTCTAGATCCTCTCTTCTGAGCCGTGCGTTCTGCTCTTCTTCATAGTGAATAACCCTATGCGTCTCCATCCCCACCTCAACAGGTATCAGGGCGGCGGATCCATAGACTAGCTGGAAAGGCGTCTCGTCTGTCGCTTCTCGTGGAGTAACGCAGTATGCCCATAGCACGGGGTCCAGAGATTCCAACCATTTACCACCCTCCTGCTCCAATCTGGCTTTGATCCCGTGGAGGATGGTGCGATTGGTGACATCCACTTGCCCATTAGCCTGAGGATGTCCCACCGAGACGAACCTCTGCTGTATTTTCATCCCCGTGCAGAACTCACGAACTCGGGCTCCACAAAACTGTGTGCCATTGTCAGAGATCAGGATCCGAGGGGCTCCAAACCTGCAACAAATGTAATGCCACAAGAAATCTATTACGTTAGTTTCATCGATTTTGGATACTGCCTTAGCCTCAACCCATTTGCTGAAATAATCAACAGCCATTATAATGAACTTTTTCTGAGCCTTGGCTACAGGCATAGGCCCGACTATGTCTATCTCCCATTTGTCAAATGGGCAAGGGGAATGCATCAAGCTCTTCTGCGGGTACGTGGATCTTCGGGCCGTGTTTCTGGCAGCTTTCACATCGCCTAACCAGCTCCTTAGCATCCCTCAATAAGGTCGGCCAGAAATACCCTGCCCTGACCACTCTCCGAGCTACCGCCTTGTACCCGGCATGGTCACCGGCACGTCCCTCATGCACCTCTTCCAATACTGACATCCCTTCCTTCTTGGACAAGCAACGGGCGTAGGGATGAACAAAAGTCCTTTTGTATAACTCCCCTCCGATGAGGCAGAACTTTTGCCGAAATTTCCCTGCGTCTTGTGCGCAGTATCGCGCAAGGCTTCCAGGATAGGAGCTCTCCAGTCTTCTTCCTCTCCTATACATCCCACCTGCTCCTTCCGATCCTCTCGGCTAGCCGTCAGCATTGTAACCTTCTGGGTCCCCTCAGGGACTGCGGCACTAGCCAACTTTGCTAAAGAATCTGCTCGACTATTCTCCTCTCAAGGAATTTGCCGTATCTCAAAACTGTCGAAAGAGGCTTTCAGTTTCCCCACTCGTTCAGTATACTTCACCATCTTCTCATTCTTAACCTCGTAGTTTCCTTGGACTTGCTGAGCTACCAACTGGGAGTCCGAGTATATAACCACCCCTGTAGCTCCTAGGCTGTTAAGGATCTCCATCCCTTTCACCAGGGCCTCGTACTCAGCCTCGTTATTAGACGCTGGAAAGTCGAATGTCACAGCGAATTGTAGTTCGTCCCCTTCTGGCGTAATGATGAGGACTCCTGCCCCGGCTCCAGTCGCTGTGGATGAGCCATCGACATAAGCTTCCCAAGTTGATGACACCTCTCCTAGGGTAGATTCTAACAGGAAATCTGACAAGGCCTGCCCCTTAATAGCAGGTCGCCTTTCGAACTCAACGTCGTACTCGCCCAACTCAACTGCCCACTTGACCATCCTTCCGAAAAGGTCTGGCCTACTCAAAGTCTGCCTCAAAAGTAAATTGGTGCGTACCCGTACTTTGTGAGATAAGAAGTAGGGGCGCAACCTCCGAACCGACACCATCACTGCTAAGGCTGCCTTCTCGATTTCGGAGTACCTGCTTTCGGCCCCTTGCATTGTCTTACTCACGAAGTATACCGGCTTCTGGGTGTCACCTTCCTCTTTCAAGAGAACCGAACTCACGGCATGCTCCCCTGTAGAAAAATACAAGATTAGCTCGTCACCAGGTAGGGGCTTGGTCAATAACGGCATATTATGTAGGTAATTTCTTAGCCCTTCGAATGCCAACTGGCATTCTTCTGTCCACTCAAATCGGCATCCTTTCCGAAGTATTCTGAAGAAGGGTAGACTTCTATCCGCAGACTTGGCGATGAATCTGCTAAGTGCCGCCAACCTGCCCGTCAAGCGTTGAACTTCCTTGATGCTCCGGGGCGGCTGCATTTCTAGTATGGCCTTCACTTTTTTAGGGTTCACCTCGATCCCCCTCTTTGTCACCATATACCCCAAGAATTTCTCTGATTGCACCCCAAAGGTGCACTTCACAGGGTTCAGTTTCATACCACATGTCCGGATGGTCTGGAAGGCTTCTTCTAGGTCAACAACGTGATCCTTAGCCCAAGTCGATTTAACCAGCATGTCATCCACGTACACCTCCATATTACGCCCCAGCTGGCTCTTAAACACAGTATCTACCATCCGTTGATAGGTAGCTCCTGCATTCTTGAGTCCGAAAGGCATCCGGATGTAACCATATGTGCCACCCGTCGTAACGAAGCAAACCTTATCCACATCCCCCGGGTTCAGCTTGATCTGGTGATATCCTTGATAAGCATCCATCATACTCAACATCTCACACCCAGATGTGGAGTCCACCAACTGATCTATCCTTGGTAAAGGATAGTGGTCCTTAGGACAAGCTTTGTTGAGATCTCGGAAGTCCACGCACATCCTCCAGGAACCGTTTCCTTTTCTGACCATAACAACATTGGCCAACCAGGTGGGAAACTGTACCTCCCTGATATGTCCGGCTTTAAGCAGCTTCCCCACCTCCGTCTTGATATCCCGATCCCTCTCGGCTCCGAACTGTCGGAGTTTCTGTTTCACAGGTGGCTACCCGGAATTATGTTCAGGTGGTGCATGGCTATCCTCGGATCTACCCCGGTCATATCTGGGTGGTGAAACCTTCCTGTAGCGCCCCGTTTCCTATTACCTTTTTACGCAGCTATAAAATATTCGTATAAAATTTTTCGCGATTTCCATAACCATTTCCTTTAACAAAAACGGGTGCGTACATCTGGTCTAATCTCTTTCACAATAATGTACATATATGTACCTATCATATAAGTCACAAAATGCAATAGTCTACATCCGTTTCTATTCTATATGCTAACGATGAACCAGAGGGGAGTAGGAGGAGAGCGTAGTTGGCCAACCTTGAATCCATGCTTTATGATATGCTTTCTACGCCGTCTGCTAATTATCTACGCAACTGTGAAGACACCGATTCAGAGTATGATCGCAACATGTTAATTAATACAAGTAACAAATAAAATAAACAGTAGTCCATTCCTTTTCATCAATATTGTAACCATGCCATTTCAAATCATATAATCATCATTCCTTTCCATCAATATCGTAACCATGCCATTTCAAATCATATAATCATCGTCCATATAATCAATGTTCATATAACGGTCATTCATAGGATCCGTAGATCACATGCCATTTCTATATGTCTATTTATTTTGATACTCCCGTTATAGACTAGCTAGACTGTACTGTACGCCCAGTCGGCGCCCATGCATGGGACTCTGTAACCATGTCGTAATCCCCCTATTTGTAGGGATACGTATTGCCTGTACAGGACTCTGTAAGATCCCCCGATTTGTAGGGATATATGCCGTAGCATCCGTATTATACCATCTGTAGTCGTAGCAGTCATAACGGTTTCTCCCTCATTTCATATGTATGCAATCTATAAAATACCTTATATGACATATAAATCATATAAGAGCACGTTACGGTCACATAGTTCACGTTGATTCATAAATAGTACACATATATCACGTACTAATCAATTAATCCACATAAAACATATAAGCATATAAAGCACATAAGGTACATGTCGCAATCATACTCACAAGTTTCGCCTATTTTCCCGTTCGCTTAATCAGCTTTGCCCTTGCCTTTATCAGACTCCTGACCTATACAATTATTTTATTCGTAAATATAAAATTCCTATAATGACATGCGTGCGTGATATGCATGCTTTATTATGCATAATCGTTCCTATCCGTAGCCTTTATCAGAAACCCTAACTTATTTTATATCGAAACCCTAAATATTAAACACTTTATGTGATATTAAAATTTGTTATATTTGTATTCCAGTTCTTTTTATGTCAACTTGCTATTCCTTTGCAATTAATTAATCTATAAATACTCTTATCTAGTTTCATCTTGAACCATGTTCAATTATTAATATAAATTTTGTGATAAAGTCTTCAAGTATAATACAAAAGATTTCGACATTGTACCATACAAATTTCAAACAAGTTTTGCCATTCTTCACATTTCATTTCGATATTTCTCTCGAGATTTTATCTAGTTGATCTCGACATTTCATCCAATTAGATTTCAAAGTTTCGACATCCTATTCGACATTATCATTCGAGATCCTATGTAAATGAATCAGTATAGCTTCGAAATGATAACTCGAGCTCTTTGTCGAGGTTTTCTTAGTCGAGGTCATCAAATGTAACATAAATCATGTCGATATCTTATTTGATTGGATTTTTAACATCTCGACATTCAAGATATAACTCGACATTCTAATTCGAAGTCTTTCTATTTTATTTCTCTTTTTTTTTTATTTTTTATTTTTTTTATTTTTTTTTTTTTTAAAACTTTAATATGCCGGATACTTGTTTTTTTTCAGATTTTAGGTTGTTGAAAACTTCCTAAACTCATTAAATTATTTAACACCATTTCACATTCTAAAGCATAAATCCATCGAAATTCTAAAACATCTATTTATCCAAATGGTAAAAATATTCCTACACCCAACGTCATCTATTCCAACCTGAAAATACTTAAACTGTTATTAATACGTTCCGCTATCAAAAATCATCCAAATCATATATGTCTTCTGAAAATTTTTAAGCTTCAAGAACATCATATAATCAAAGTTATTGAAAACTTTAGATTTTAATGAAATTTCCAAATTTAAATGCCAAAACCCTAAGATGCTTAATCCTTTGACGTTATCTAATCGGCAACAATACTTCAATGAAAATTTCTGAATCGAGATTCTAAAATTCTTAACCTTTCAAATGTTCGAGATGTTCATATATCTAAAACTACCTATTCAAAATACTAAAATCTGTCAAGATATTTCTTTTCTTTAGAAGACTTAAACTCCTTCCAAACCCTAATATATTCTAACACTGGAAAATCGTTCCAATAAATAAATATATATATATATATATATATATATATATTATATATATATATATAGGTAACCCCATTGATATCGATCTGGGAAAAGAAAAACCTAACATACATATAGGTATAAAGTCACGAAATATCTCTTATGCTTTAACGAGTATTACCTCTCATGCTAAGTAATCTTTGTAGTTATCTCTTTAAAACTTTTATTCCCTGTAAGCTCCTTATCGAAAACCTTACCATATTCTTTTGACTATCGAGAACTTCTTTACAGCTCATATAGAAAACATATCGATACTTTCTTTGCTTAGTTTCTTTCACACACACACAATAATATTTAGATACACGTAGACTTTACTTACTGTTTTTAGGGTTAAATGGCTTAGTCATACTTATTGTTATTCTAAATGAATTCCACGTGTTAACATCTTTGGGTTATATTACTAGTTAACTTATATCTGTATGGAAAATCTTATTTCCCTTAGCTTTTTGTCGAAAACTTGAGAAGATTTAGTTTTTATCATAGTCTTTCCACCAATGATATTTATTTCTATTTTGGTGATCATAAAAAGCCCCAACCGGAAATTTTATGCTTATAGTACCGAAATCCTAAAAAAATGCGATAACATAGCCTCTTATATTTTCCGTAACATCCTATGTCGAGAATTATAATCTCGTACCTCATTTCACTTTCGCAAATTCTCCTACCTTCAATTCACACATTCGAAACTATTATACTTTGAAATTTCCTTATTTTCAAAATTTATTTATTTTGATAATCCTATAAACTCAAAACTTTTAATTTCCATAATCATTGTCTTTTAAAAATTACTAATTCGAAATTATCTATATATATATATATATATATATTTACTTATTTATTACTTCAACTATATTATTTCTTTATTGAAACTTATAGTTGCTTTAGCCAACTATTCTTATAACTTAAACATATATCATGACATTATTATACCAATGCATGAAATTATGAGGTGAAGTTTTGGGTTCCTGACACTTCCCTTCCTGGGTAAAGTTCCACTGTCATTAGCTCTTCGTCAGGCTGGGGCTGCAGCCTCGTAGGCTCCCCGTCCTCCTCTTCTAGCTTCGTTCGTTTTGCTTGTTTGGCTTCAACTCCACCTTTTTCCTTTCCTCCCGTCACAACCTTAACCTCATTAGCGTAACAACGGCGAGAGCTAACTTGGTCTCCCGAGACCTCCCCCACCTGGTCTCCTACCGGAAATTTGATTTTCAAGTGGTACGTCGAAGGCACTGCCCTGAACCCATTAATGGCTGGGCGCCCCAATATGATATTATATGAAGAAACTGCGTCAACAACTAGGAAGTTAACCATCCGTACCACCCGTCGGGGGTCCTCCCCTAGTCCCACGGGAAGTGTGACTTGGCCTAAAGGCTGTATGCCAGCTCCGCCGAATCCGTATAAGGAGGTGGTCACCGATTTCAGCTCCGTTCCTAACTTCATTTGCTTGAAACAGTCTAAGAACATGATATCTGCTGAACTACCCCCGTCTATAAACACTCGCGACACGTGATATCCTGCCAAGTCCGTGATGATTACGAGAGCGTCGTTGTGGGGCCGCACGACGTCGACCTCATCCTGTGCTCCGAATTGTATGTTCCCTGTGGTCTCCATCTGACCTACTAGGCTGCCTTCCGTCAGGGCCTTTCCCTTCTCTCTCATCCGAGCATATGACTTCCGTGCTCTGTGTGAGTCTCCCCCATCTGGGCCTCCCACTATGATGAGGATATGAGCTCTTGGCTGGCTGGGCCCCGGCCTGTTAGGTTCCAGCATAGGTTGCTTTCCCTTGTCTGGTAACGGACCTTCCCTCTCTCGGGGCTGTGCTGGCGGGACCGGCCCTCGATCTCGATATATAAATTCCTTAAGGTGCCCTGCTTTAATCAGCCTTTCTATTTCGTTCTTCAGGTGCGTGCAGTTGTCAGTATGATGTCCATATTCATTATGGTAACGGCAGAAGGGCCCTGACGTAGGCTTTGGGTGTCTTCGAGGACTAGCTCGAGGGTACCGCATGTCTGGATGTCTTGATGCCACAGCCAGGACTTCCTCCAAGCTCGTTCGCAGAGGAGTGTATTTCTGATACCTAGGAAGGAATCTGTTCGCGCCACCTAGCATAGGCCTTCTGATCACCGAGTAGCCCGGACGTTTGCTTTGCTTCGATTATGGTTCTGTATTTCTTTTTTAGGTGCTACTCTGGGCTTTCCCTCTCGAATCTTTGCCAGCCTGCTTTCCTCCAGATTTATGTACTTATCTGCCCTGCCCAACAGTTCCTCGAACGCTTGTGGGGTCTTCTTGGAGAGTGACGCCAAGAAATCGCCAACCTGCAAACCATGAACCAAAGCGTTAATTTTAACGGAAGTAGTGGCGGAGGGTACCTCCAAGGCTGCCACATTGAATCTTCTGATGTAAGATCGAAGGCTCTCGTCTGATCGCTGCTTGACTTGAAACAAAGACATATCCGATTTAGGAGGCTTCCTAGCGCTAGCAAACTGGTTGATGAACATCTCCTGGAATTCCTCGAATGAGTGGATAACCTCTGGTTCTAGTTGGCTGAACCACTGTTGGGCGGCTCTCACTAAAGTTGTCAGGAAGACTCTACACTTCACTCCTTCCGAGAAGTTATGCAGCAGGATGGTGTTCTTGAAACGTAGCACGTGTTCCTCCGGGTCAGTGGTACCATCATACTCGTACGGCAACTGTTTAAAGTTGAGCGCCACTTCTCCTTCCAACAACCCTTTGGCCAAAGGCGTGCCGGCCTGATACAGCCCTCGCAGATGGGCCTGGTTGTTTTGTTTCGCATCTCGTCTATTACTTTCCTGAGGTCCGACACTTGCCTCCTAAGCTCCTATCCCTGGGAACTGACAACTCCTTCTCGACCGCGCGTGCCATAGCTCCTCACCTCTACTTGCTGTTCCCTTGTCTTCCCATCTTCTTCTACCATGCATTCGCTGGCTATGGTCGCTAGAGGTGTGGCATTCCTTGGATCCATTGGTCCTCCCTGAACTCCTCTAGGAGGTTCCCCACCTCGCCTAGGTGTTGGGGCCATTGGCCCCACATTCCTTTCTTCCTGGGTAACCTCTCTTCTTGGTGGGTTCCATGTCCGGCAGATGACGTAAGGTTTCTTCTCCGGCCACCATGTTCTCTCCTACATTTTCTGCCCACTCTGAGACATGTCCCTCTGAGGTTCTGCCCTGAACAGAAAAGGACTGTTTTCGTTTGCCTTTGCTCCTCGCCTTCTTAGCGGCTATGGCCGCATCCACTGCATTTTTTACCAACAAATCTAGCTGTTCTACCGTCATGGTCACGGGAGTCTGAGGCGGTACAGCTCCAGACGGTCCTGTGAAAGTGGGCGTCAGTGTAACCGCTAGGGCTTCGACTGGCGAAGCCAACGTCGGAGCCGGTGTAGGGCTTTCTCCAACTTCCCCGGCAACTTCCTCAAACCGTCCTTGCAGGTTTTGTGCCAATGACGGCTGTTCCTCCATCCCGACCAACGTCTGTCCGTTTCTAAGATCTATCGCTCCTTTAACGACGGTGGTCTTCCACTATCTCTTCCACGTCTCCCCTTCAAACAACACGAGCTTGGTTCGCCTTCCTTGACCTATCTTCGAACAGACCCAGAAACGGCCTGCCTTCCTTGCTATTACTACCCAGCGCACTCACGTCTCAAGCCATCTTTCCCACAGACGGCGCCATTTGATGCGGGTAATGACCCCGATCAACTATATTTGGTCCGGGAAAAATGGTGATGGGTGAAACGGACTGGGACTTGTGTTCTTGGTGTGTTTTAGAGTGTACTTTAGTGTTGGGAAAGAAAGAAAATAGAAGAGACACAGATTTTACGTGGTTCGGACAGATGTCCTACGTCCACGAGCCGCCGGAAATAGTGTTTACTAATGACAGTTGGGATTTACACACTCAACCTTACTCCGCTCGTTACAGTGCTTTCCATGGTGAAGACGAAGAAGATGAATACAGAGAAATATCTAAGTGTTTTGTGTGTTATGTTGAATCTGTCTTCAATCTCGTCTCTCTCTGTTCCCATATACCCAAATTCCCTTTGTTTTCCTAGCTGGCACACTTCCGGGACCACTTGACAGTGACGACTGGTACAACCTAGGAGAGACAGCACCTGCGATCGTACTGTTGTCAGACTGGCGTGCCTCCTCTCTGTTCACAATGTCAACCACTCATACAATGCCACGTGTTTCCTGGTCGACCCTATCCAATGTTTCCCGCTCAAGTTGCTTTGTTGTCAGGACCCACCTCACTTTTTCCGTAAAAGGTCGCAGGTCCCCATATATCCTACCCACCTGGCCATATGTCCTAAAAGTCGCTATCTTCAGGGGTTCGAGTCAAGAGGAATTCTGAGCTAAAGGTCACCCCTATCATTATTGGTAGAAAGTTCAACCCCCTCTAGTGCGTGTCTTTCGTGCCAGCTTATGAGGAGGAGGTGGGCAGTTTTCGTCTGTGGTTGAGAGGTGGATTATCGATGGTGTAGTGTTCGGTCCTTTTTGTTTGTGTAGCTGCTCTCCTTTTCGGACTTGGGTTTTTGAGAGGTGGACGAGTGGTTAGAGCTCGAGCTGAAGAGTGGAAAGGTGGTTGCTTGATCAGAGAGAGGTGTTGAGTGGAGTCGAGCTCCTTCAGCAGAGAGGTGGATGATTTCCTTTATAAACTTCAGAAGACATGGAAATAAAGCTCAAGAGACATCGAACGGATTTTTCTCCACAATGCATGAATACTTTTCAGCTGTTAAAGACTCCCCATTTTCAGCAATAACGTAGGTAGTGGAGGCTAACATTGTCTCTTGTCTCTTTGGTTAATAATACCAAGCTGTTGTCGTTGATCTCTCTCACTCTCCCTATATTTCCATTTTATTATTCATCATGGACTTGGGCTGGGCTATTAGATTTGGGCTGATATTTATTCTTCGGCCCAATTGGTTTGGGTCGATATTTGGTTCAATAGTTCCTCATATTTATTTAAGCCCGAATATTTTCGGTTGTAGTTCTTTTTGCGAATATCTGTCAAAAATAAAATATAATCGTATAAGCATAATATTCGAAGAAATTTATATTAATATCACCTGATAATACGCTTTTATGGGGTATAAAATATAATATAAATTCCATTTATCAGTCACCAACGACAAGAACGAGCTGATTCCGACGAGGAGAGTGACTGGGTGGCGCGTCTGCATCGACTACAGGAAGTTGAACGATGTGACGAGAAAGGCTCACTTTCCTTTACCATTTATTGACCAAATGTTAGAAAAGTTAGCCGGTCACTCATTCTATTGTTTTCTTGATGGTTTATCAGGATACTTGCAGATCCCCATAGCGCCAGAGGACCAAGAAAATACCACATTTACCTGCCCGTTCGGAACATTCGCGTACCGAAGGATGCCATTCATACTTTGCAATGCCCCAGCCACCTTCCAGCGATGCATGATGGCCATATTCGACGAACTGGTAGGTGAGGTAATGGAAGTATTTATGGACGACTTCTGTGTTTGGGTCATCGTTTGATACATGCTTGTCAAATTTAAAGGTCGTACTCGCACGATGCGAGGAAACGAACTTGGCACTTAATTGGAAAAAGTGCCACGTCATGGTTCGAGAGGTTATAGTGGCCATAAGATTTCCTCTAAAGGAATCGAAGTGGACCGAGCTAAGTTGGAAACTATAGAAAATGCCTGTTCCCTCGAACGTGAAGTCGATTAGAAGCTTTCTAGGACATGCTGGATTTTATCGTAGGTTCATTAAAGATTTTCTAAGATCGCAAGACCCATGTCTAGATTGCTAGAAAAAGATGCTCCGTTTGATTTTAATGACGAGTGCTTGCATGCTTTCAATTTACTTAAGGAGCGACTTATCGCAGCACCTATTATGGTCGCCCCCGACTGGGGGCTGCCCTTTGAACTAATGTACGATGCTAGTGACTATGCAGTTGGGGCCGTGTTAGGGCAGCGCAAGGATAACCATTTCAGGCCGATATACTATGCAAGTAAGACGTTAGACGCAGCCCAGGCCAACTACACGACCACCGAAAAGGAGCTGTTGGCCGTCGTGTTTGCTTTCGACAAGTTCAGGTCATACCTTATCCTATCAAAAGTTATTGTTTTTACTGACCATTCTGCTCATAAGTACTTGTTAGCAGAGCCCAATGCCAAGCCACGGCTAATCAGATGGATCCTGCTACTGCAAGAGTTCGACATAGAGATCCGCGATAAGAAGGGTGCGGAGAACCTAGCGGCGGATCACCTCTCTCGACTGGAGGAGTCCGAAATATACCACAAGGACGGGAGGTCGATACAAGATAGGTTCCCAGACGAGCATCTTTACTCGATACAGGTGGTAAGCGATGACACTCCTTGGTTTGCAGATTACGCTAACTATCTTATTGCGAGAGTCCTACCAAAGGAGTACACTAGTCAGCAAAAGAAGAAATTCTTTTCTGATTTGAGGTATTACTTTTGGGAAGACCCATATCTTTTCAGGCGATGCGCAGACCAGGTGATACGACGATGCGTGGCTGCTCCAGAGACGACGCAGATCCTTAGGCACTGCCACAGCGGACCGACCGGAGGGCAGGTGTTGGAAAGCGGATTCTACTGGCCCACGATCTTCAAGGACGCCCAAAGGTACGCTGACACTTGTGATCAGTGTCAGCGCGCAGGTAATCTCTCTAAACGCGACGAAATGCCCCAGAACTTCATCTTAGTTTGTGAGATATTTGACGTATGGGGTATAGATTTCATGGGTCCGTTTCCTAGCTCGTACAATAATAAGTACATCCTAGTTGCTGTCGATTATGTATCTAAATGGGCTGAGGCGCAAGCCTGTTCTACGAATGATGCTAGGGTAGTTGTTAGGTTTTTACGAGCATTGTTTTCACGTTTTGGGGCGCCTAGGTGCATTATTAGCGATAGGGGTACACTTCTGTAACACCCAGTTTGCACGCACGTTAGAACGTTACGGTGTTAGACACAGCCTATCCACCCCATACCACCCCCAAGCTAACGGTCAGGTCGAGGTAGTAAATCGTGAGCTGAAACGCATCTTAGAGAAGACCATAGAAGGGAACCGTAGGGAGTGGGCGAATAAGCTGAACGATGCACTTTGGGCTTATAGAACTGCATATAAGACACCCATAGGCACTATAGTCTATGGGAAGGCGTGCCACCTCCCCGTAGAAATAGAGCATAAGGCCTATTGGGCGATCAAGTCGCTGATTTTGATTTGGGGGACGCTGACGGAAAGCGACAACTCCAAATTAACGAGTTAGATGAGTGGCGTTTATCGGCCTACGATAACGCTCGCATGTATAAGGAACGCTCCAAAGCATATCATGATAAAAAGATTAGGCAAAGACGAGAGTTTAAGGAAGAGGACCAAGTCCTTCTTTTAACTCTCGACTTAGGCTTTTTCCTGGCAAACTTAGATCACGCTGGTCAGGACCTTTCACCGTTACCCGTCTTTTCCCTTATGGTACTGTTGAGATTTCAGGTATGGAGCAGGGTAATTTTAAGGTGAACGGCCACAGGTTGAAGTACTATCACGCAGGCGAGGAAGCCGTCCGGCTAAAGACGGTAAAGGAAGTGCTTCTTGGGAGGCAACCCAGGTTTTATCTATCTAGTACTTTCTTTTATTTACCTATTATTACATGGATATATCTACTATTACTATCTAGGTCTAGTTCCTTTTTACGTTTCATTTTCTTTTTAGTTATGTCAGGATATCACGAGTCACGATCCACGACTTTCACGCGTTCAGTCACGAATTATTTGAAATGAAGGACTTGGGGCCAGCAAACAAAATTCTTGGTGTGCAAATATCTCGAGACAGAAGCAAGCGGAAGATTTGGCTTCTCAAAAGAATTATTTGAATAAAATGTTGCGGAGGTTCAACATGCAAGATAGTAAGCCAATATCTACCCCTATTGCTGCTAATTTCAAGCTATCCTCTGAGATGTGTCCTACTGATGAAGACGAGAGGATAGAGATGTCTTGACTGCCATATGCATCGGCGGTAGGAAGTCTAATGGTCGCAATGATATGTACCAGACCAGACATCGCCCATGCAGTGGGAGTCGTTAGTCGATACATGTCCAACCCTGGTCGGGAGCACTGGAGTGCTGTTAAGAGGATTCTCAGATATATCAAGGGAACCTCTGATCTTGCCTTATGTTACGGAGGTACAGATTTCAATGTCCATGGTTTTGTTGATGCAGATTATGCAGGTGAACTTGATAAAAGCAGATCCACAACCGGATATGTGTTCAATCTTGCTGGCGGTGCTGTAAGCTGGGTTTCAAAACTGCAGTCCATTGTTGTAACGTCAACAACGGGGCAGAATATGTCGCAGCTACGTAAGCCAGTAAAGAGGCAATATGGTTGAAGATATTGCTGGAAGAACTCGGCCACAAACATGATAATATTGTTCTCTATTGTGATAGCCAGAGTGCGTTGCATCTTGCAAGGAATCCAGCATATCATTCAAGAACCAAACACATCCGGGTCCAATACCACTTTGTTCGTGAACAAGTGGAAGAGGGAACTGTAGACATGCAAAAAGTTCACACTGCGAATAATCTGGCAGACTACATGACCAAGGCAATTATCGTGGACAAGTTTATGGGGTGTCGTTCCTCATGTGGATTGACAGAATCTAAGTAACATGCAAATGTGAGCTAGAAGAATGGTGTGAAGATCTGATTGGGGATCAATCGAATCTTCAAGTGGGAGATTGATGGGAAAGTGGGATTAGTGGGTTGGTTAATCTACCCACCCACTTCACCTACCCATTAGTAATAATAATAATAATATTTAATTATAATATAATTTTATTGTATTAGTAAGGCTTTTGCCTATAAAAGGGGAGCTATTGAGGCATTAGAGATCACACCAAACACCAAATAGAAAGAGAAACAAGAGAGAGAGAGATAGAAATAGAGGGTAGAGAAAAATAGAGGGTTTGTTCGGTATTTGCTCCGACTATAAAGAGAGATAGTGTGTGTTTTCTCCTTTATAGATTGAGAAGTTGTAACTCCTGTTTTTACCCCAGTAATAATATTTCTACCTCGCCCGTGGTTTTTTTACCCCAAGCCAAAAAAGGGGTTTTCCACGTAAATTCTCGTGTTCCACTTATCCTCACAGTCATTTCCAATTCCGTTTCGCTGTCCATTTCGCAACATTATTCAGTGTCGTTCATTGCAAATGAGGTGCAGAACTAGAAGTCAAACCCTAATCGATTTCATTTAAGCAGAGTATTTATGGATTTGCACCTAAAGTTTATTAAATTATCTTCTACACCCTTAATTTGAATAAAATAATTATTTTCCGAAAAAAGCGTGGGTATCATAAGAAATAGCGTAAAAAGCGTAAAATTTAGCGTATATCGTGTGACACGTCATATTTAGTGTGCGCTTTTGAAGTAAAACGCTATTTTCGCTGCGTTTTAACGCGTTTTGGTAGTATTTTACGCTTTTTTACGCTACGAGGCGCACTACGGAGCGCTTTTTAAAACACTGGACATACCAAATAATATAGAGAACTACTACAATTGTTCATCAATTAATTTATTAAGTTACAAGATGATTTATATTGAAATTAATATTATGTATACTATTTTATTAGGCATATTATGTATATTATTTTATTAGGCTCACACATCAGGATGAACCGTCAAATTGATCTGTCTTTATTAGAAAATAATTAATTAATAAATTTAAAAGTAAACCATCCACTATCTTTAGTTACTATTTTAATTAATTATTTATTGTTAATTTATTAATATGATGCCACGCATAAGTTAGTGCTGTCAAAACGGCTAGCGGGGCGGGTGGGCCGGCAGCCCTCCAAAACCCATTGTTTGTTGGGGCGGGGCCGACTCTATATCTAACATTAATATTGTGTTGATTTGTAGAGATACTCAAGATATAGAGTACACACAGTTTTTACACAAAAATTATGTTGTACTTTCTATTTATTTATAATTTATTGAATAAAAAATATTTTATTATATTTAAATACTGATATTCTTATAATAATGAAAGTAAATATAATGTTACCTTTTATTTATTGATATTTTCATTTATAATAATAATAAATAAATAAAATGCTGCGTTTATAATTTAGTTAATTTTAAATATTAATTATTGCAATCTATTGACATTTAATTATTATAATATAAAAGTGAATGTACAATTTGATTTGAAGATATAAAAATATTGTGTAGTGGGTGGTTTTTTATATTTAATGTTATTTCTTAAACGGAGTGAAGGTGGTAGTTTAATGTAAATGATGGACGTTGGTCTTATTTTCTATTAATAGAATATATTTAAATCAATTAACAAATGGTCTAAAAATTTTGGTGTAATTGATACACCAAATTGGATTAAAAAAGTTTTTAAAATGTTCTTATCATTAATAAAATGGAATAGATTTGGACTATTAATAGATTTAGGTAATTTAAATTGTAATGGGCCTTGATAACAGCACATTTTTAAAATTCAGCCCAATAAGAGGGCAATTTAGGTTTCTTATTCATCCCAATTTAGCTTTCTCTCATAATCTTCTTTCATCCCAATTTAGGTTTCTTTTCTAATCGTCTTCCTCCACTCGATCGAATCTTCTCAAAAAATTGTCAATGTCGACGACTTTAACCACCACCGTTGTAGCGCCCGCCGCCGATCCCCCTCTGATTTTGTCGCTGGGGAGGAGTGGCGGACTTTACACTCCTCCGTTTAAGCTGGCGAGGATGATGAGGGAGGTTCAGGATAAGAGCAGCGTAGAGTATCAGAGGATGAATTGGAATGCGCTAAGGAAGAGTATCAATGGTTTGGTGAACAAGGTTAATGCGATTAACATCACGAACATAATTCCAGAGTTGTTTGCTGAGAATCTGATACGCGGGAGGGGTTTGTTCTGCCGTTCCTGTATCAAGTCTCAGATGGCTTTGCCGGCGTTCACCGATGTTTTTGCGGCGTTGGTGTCTGTGGTGAACACTAAGTTCCCGGAGATTGGGGATCTCTTGCTGCGTAGGATCATATTCCAGCTTCAGAGGGCGTACAAGCGTAATGACAAGCATAAACTTCTTGCTGCAGTCAAGTTTGTAGCACATCTCGTTAACCAGAGGATTGTTCATGAGCTTATTGCTCTTGAGCTTCTCACGCTATTGCTGGAGAAACCAACCGATGACAGTGTTGAAGTTGCTGTTGGGTTTGTGAAAGAATGTGGATCCATGCTTCAGGATATTACGCCCAGGGGACTCCACGGTATCTTTGAGCGATTTCGTGGAATCCTTCATGAAGGAGGGATAGATAAGCGTGTGCAGTTTCTAATCGAAGGTCTTTTTGCGACGAGGAGAGCAGAGTTTCAGGGATATCCTGCCGTTAGGCCAGAATTGGATTTGGTGGAGGAGGAAGATCAGTTAACCCATGAGTTATCGCTCTCCGATAAGATAGATCCTGAGATATCTTTAGACATCTTCAAGCCTGACCCGCAGTTTGTGGAGAATGAGAAGCGTTACGAGGACTTGAAGAAGCAGATACTCGGCGAAGAATCTGTCGATGAGGCGGATTCAGATGGAGCTGCAGAAGCTGGATCAGACGAAGATGAGGAAGAATCTGATGGAGTAGAGGACGAAGAACAGATGCAAATAAAGGATGAAACGGAGACCAACTTGGTGAATCTACGGAGAACTATATACTTGACCATCATGTCTAGTGTTGGTTTTGAAGAGGCTGGGCACAAACTTTTGAAGATTAAACTGGAGCCCGGGCAGGAGGTAATAAGCATCATCAATCTTTAAATTTTCACTCGAGTAAAGCGTAATCTGCAGCGTGCAATAGTTGTGGTGATATTGAAAATGGTTTATAATCATGTGATTACCTGTATTGGGACTTGAGAGTGAAACGTTCTTTCTGACTTTGCACGTTTGCTGCTATTTTTTAGGCTTATCTTCTATTTATTTTCTGACTTCCATTAGATATCAGCAGCTATTCGCCTGCTTCCTGTGCTATTGTTCCTTACAAGTTTCTTCAACATTTGCAGATGGAATTGTGCATTATGCTGCTTGAGTGTTGCATCCAGGAGAGGACGTACCTTCGTTACTATGGGCTTCTCGGGCAGAGATTCTGTATGATAAATAAGGTTCATCAAGAAAACTTTGAGAAGTGCTTTGTCCAGCAGTATTCAATGATCCATCGATTGGAGACGAACAAACTGCGAAACGTTGCCAAATTCTTTGCTCATTTACTTGGGACCGATGCACTGCCCTGGCATGTTTTGGCTTACATCAGGTTGACTGAAGAGGACACGACATCTTCCTCCCGTATTTTTATCAAAATTCTTTTCCAGGTATCAATCTCTCATCATTTTTACTCTCTCTCTCTCTCTCTATATATATATATATATATATATATATATATAATATACGCTTTGGAGGACCCCTTCGTAGTCCAAATTATTACAATAGAACCAGTAACATTCTTGGTGCCTATAAAAACAGAGTGCCTTAGTGTAATATTCTGTCAATGGCTATTACTTTGCTTGAATTCTCAGGAATATAGACACTATTCATCGATGATTCTTTTTGTCTTAATTGGGTGCAGGAATTGTCAGAAGACATGGGGATTCGACTGCTGAACAAACGTCTAAGCGACCCAACAATGCAAGACTCCTTCGAATCGATCTTCCCAAAGGACAACCCTAACAACACTCGATTCGCCATCAATTTCTTCACTTCGATTGGTCTCGGTGGGATCACAGAGAACCTTCGTGAGTACCTCAAGAACATGCCAAGGCTCATTATGCAGCAGCAAAAAGCAGCAGCTCTGTCTGAATCTGACAAGTCGAGCTCAGACTCCGAATCTGAATCTGAATCTGAATCGAGTTCTGAGTCGAGTGAGACTGAGAGCGACAGTGGAGATAGGAGACGAAGAAAGAAGAGAAGAAATTAAAACTAATGATGGGGAATTTATTTCTGAGCTTTGTGTAAGAATAAGAAATTTGACGGGTATGAATGATTTTTTTTTGTTTGTGACGAAAAGTTAATGTAGTTTGTTACCTATTTCTTTTTCCTTTTTTTGGGTAATGGGAACTTGGCCTTTGGAGTGCAAACTTGGTGAAATATTACCTCTAACATTTTTATTTGCTGTTAATGGAATTTTAGGCTATCAACTTCTAATTTAAGGATTTAAACTTAAGTCTTACGATTCATTTTGTCCTTTTAAGTGATTAAATTTTGTGAAGTTATGGTCATTCGCATTACAATAAAACCTCTTTTAATTAATAACTTTGGGACCACTGAATTTTATTAATTTCAAGAGATATTAATATATCGATAAATTAATTATATTAATTAAAAGGAAAAAATTTCAATTCAGATGATTTACTATTTAAATATGTTTAATTGATTATATCCATGGATAAACCAATTATTTGTAACTAAGTAAATATATTTATGTATATATACATTTTTTGTTGCAGCTAGAGAACTCGACATCGGAACTTTTGGCTGCAATTAGAAAGTTAGTGTTGAAATTCAATTAGATTTACGTTTTAAGAAAAAACAAGTGACAATAGATTCATATTTTAGCAAATGCCCATAATATTTATAATTGTAATATATGGATTATTAATTTATAATTTTAATGGGAATTAATATTTACAAAGGAATTTTCAGAATAATTAATATCTTATTATCTTATCGAATTTAATGATTTTTTACAAAGGCCCAAGTCGGGACCGGAAAGTTTATTATTTTAGAGAATTTATTAATTTATCGAGTATTAATTTATAGAGGTTTTACTGTAATTGTCTTTTTCCCTAAAATAAAATGGATACATTTATAGCATTTTGGTTGGGCGTAATTGACAAACGTATTCTATAGGCGCTTGTTCAACGACAAACGTTATTTCCAAGCTATCTGTGCTTTGCTGTGAGGATATGAAACACGTTTCTGGTTCATTGCTGAAAGCAATGAATCTTGACAATTAAATAAATCCTTCTTAATTAATAAAATTTTACGTAATTGTAATAAGTTGGATGCTTGTTTTTATATTACATTCAAGTGGGTTGATATTACGCTCGATTTGTAGGAATACAAAAACGCTCAAGAACTCGAATTGTAGATCGAAAGTGGTTGCGGCATTATATACGATGTTCTATATGATATCTTAAAAAAATTATTATTATTTCATTCACTAAGTAATTACAATTAAATATGTATACTGTTTAATAATGTGCCCGAAACTTTTTTTTCGATTCGAAATTTAATATTCAAATTAGAAATAGTAGAATATCAAATCCGAATAAGAATATTTTTGCGATTCAATATTCGATTGGGAGTTACTATTCACCGCCCCTTTTTACTTGTCACCGCCACCTAAAGGGCTGGAAAAAGATGTTTTTTGCCCTTATGATATTTAGATTAATTTAAAAAGAAAAAACTAACTAAATATATAATTTCGGTACGAAATACTGAAAACTACATACACAAATAAATCCGAACGATCGATCGATACGAAAAAAAAAATTTTTGTTTAACATTTTAGGACCGATCGATCGATATTTTCGGACCGATCGATTTTAGGACCAATCGATCGATATTGTCGTAAAAAACATTCGTACGTAGATGAATTAGGGAACACGGATCGAAATAGTTTGAAAAAAGTCTCGACCGAACCAAAATTTCGGCCGGCGCTTGCACGGCCGAACAACAATTTCGGCCGCCACAAGGCACGGCCAAAACACAATTTCGGCTGTGACATGTGGCGGCCGAAATTATGGTTCGGCCGTGCCAAGCGTCGGCCGAAATCATGGTTCGGCCGGTGCTGCACCGGCCGACACTCGCGATCGGCCGGTTCGGCTGTGCCTTGTGGCGGCCGAAATTGTTGTTCGGCCGTGCAAGCGCCGGCCGAAATTTTGGTTCGGTCTGGACTTTTTTCAAACTATTTCGATCCGTGTTCGCTAATTCATCTACGTACGAATGATTTTTACGACAATATCGATCGATCGGTCCTAAAATCGATCGGTCGATCCTAAAATGTTAAACAAAATTTTTTTTTCGTATCGATCGATCGTTCGAATTTATTTGTGTATGTAGTTTTCAGTATTTCGTACCGAAATTATATATTTATTTAGTTTTTTTTCTTTTTAAATTAATCTAAATATCATAAGGGCAAAAACGTCTTTTTCCAGTCCTTTAGGGGGCGGTGACTAGGAAAAAGGGGGCGGTGAATAGCGATCCAGTATTCGATTTTCTAATCTTTCTGTAATATTCGATTCAAAAGTTGTAAAATACATTTATTTAAATAATATAACTAGTTTGTTGCCCGTGCATTGCATGTGTCATAATTATCTATAATTATTTTAAGTCGAGTATACAACTTAATTAACAATTTTTAATTAACTAATTAAAGAATATGTTTTTGATAAAACATGGGTTGATTAGTTTTTTTAGAAAGTGGGGTGTAAAATTAATTGAAATGACACCAACACCACAAGAAACCTACATTTAAATGTATATATAGGATATATTATAAATAATTGTAGTTTGAGCCAGGTAATGCTTAAAAAAATAATTGGCCCGAACTTAAAATATCAAATGTAACAGAAAATAATTATTGTCGGAATTTAATAATGATAGATTTTTTTTAATGACGGGTCTTGATCTGTAGACCCGTTGGATCGGGTTCGGTTCCGATATTACCCATTTAAAAATATATTATCCAAATCAATTAATCATATCGTTATCCCTACGAAACGTACAAAGCCAAGCTCGTTCTAGCTCGTCTTTCATGGATCCTCTTTCAAAATGCTATCCTTCTTCACCATCTTCCATCAACCTTCCTCAAAAGCCCTCATTCTCATCTCCAATTGCTTTCCTAGAGAAACGCAGAACTCAAATCACGCTACTACGATTACTACATCGGCCAAGTTCTTCCCCATCGAACTCCGCTCCGTCGATGACGCCCGTCGCCGCTTTCCGTCGAAGCCGCACTTACCTCTCCTCGGTCTCGGCCTCGCCTATCCATTTCCTTGCCTCGCCGCCGATGAGCCGTCGAGCAAGATCGATTTGGAGTCCGTGCTGGTTTCAATCGACAATTTCTTCAATCGCTACCCCTTTTTCGTGGCGACCGTCGCCTTCATATGGCTCGTGGTGATACCCCTCGCCGAGGAGTACCTTCAGAAGTACAAATTCGTCTCCGCCATCAACGCCTTCAAGAAGCTGCAGAATGACCCCAATTGCCAGCTGTTGGACGTTAGGGACGGCAAGAGCGCGGCGTATTTGAGTCCGCCTAATCTGAAGATGCTGAACAAGAGTGCCGTTCGAGCGGAGTACAGAGAGGGAGAATATGAAGAAGATGGGTTTCTGAAGAGCGTCTTGGAGAATTTCAAGGATCCGGCGAACACCAGCATATGTGTCATTGACAGGTAAGCAAGCTATTGGGAATTCAAATGTTTCGATATTTTGGTCAATCAATGTTGGTAATTTCTAGACATATTGGTTCTCTTATATCTGAAGCTGAAGGTAGTGAGAAAGAGAACATAATCATTCATTTCGTTGGATGGATTTAAAAGCAAAAAGTTTACATAACTTGGGCATCATATTTCAAGCTCAATTTAATGTGATTTTGTCTGACGCGTAAGGTAGTTTTGATGGAAACTCCATGAAAGTGGCCGAGCTCTTGGTGAAGAACGGCTTTAAAGAGGCTTACGCTGTCCGTGGGGGAATCTTGGGAAAGAACGGTTGGCAGGTAAATCTAAAGCTTTGTTCTCCGTAGTTGGATTGTATAATTTTTCAGACATCACAGATCGTTCTTTTCCTTTTAACGTTAGCACCTTGTTCGTTCTTGTCTATGAATTCCAGGAGATACAAGGAGAGCTCTTACCTCCATCTGTGCATGTATTTCCTAAGAAGAAGATGATGAGTGGAAAATCATCAGAACAGCTCAAAAGAAACGGTAGCGTTTTCCAAGATGAATCTGCCCAGTCGAGTGCAGGAAATTCAAGTGCTGCTGCTACTGCTGCTAGTAGAATCGAAAAAGATAGGATTGAGCCCAAACGTGGTGATAGTAAGCCATTGTCTCCCTACCCAAATGTATGATCTCTCTCTCTCTCTCTCTCTCTCTCAAAGCATAAAACTTGATTCTTGAATTTGGGTTGTTTTCATTGAATGTACAGTATCCAGATTTCAAACCACCCTCTTCACCAACACCATCGAAGCCAAAGTGATCATAGATAGAGATGCCAATTTGTTTTGCCTTTGTTAGTTTCGAATTTGGAGCTGCAAAAATAGCCGAGTGAGTGCTCAAAAGGTGACTGAAATGGTGGAATTTGGATCTATATCCTCCCTTCTTTCTATCAACATTCTTTTTTAATTTATCAGAAGCTCGCGAGTTTTGTAACCAAACTACTTACTTAAATCAAAGATCGTTTATTCACAATTAGGCCTATGTTGATTTGTGAAATTGCGGCGTTTTTCACTCGACTATCTAATTGATTTCATCATCGGAGTAAATCAAGATCCTTTTAAACCCTTAACTGAAAATTGAAATACAAATCCCTGAATCGAGAGTAAATAGTTTAGTAAGTTATTGTTAAGTGTTCATCAGTCAACAATTTTGATGATACTTTGAACAATTTTAGACATTGATCTTACAACGTCGCCACGTGGCATAGCGTACAGATCGAACAATTGTACTGTACCAAACAAAACCAGACAAGAATATATTCTGAGAATCAAAGATCTTTATTTACAGAGGTTGCCCCATACTGAGATATTAACAAGAATATACATTTGTTTAGTCGAATATAATATGTAGAGTAAGACGAGAGAATGCGTGCCTGGCGATGATCTGCATTTGACCGAATATTTGATTTTATTTAATTGCTGTGTTAGTTTTGCTATCAAAATATGTGTATATAGTTATGTATTATTGTATACTTGTACTTATATTATTTTTGTACCTGCATATATGAACAGAAACAAGACAAGGAGGGAAGAAAAGAAAGTAAGAACTGTCGTGCCATACAAAGAAAACATAATTTCATTGATTCGAAAATCTGAATCCTCTTTTTCCACTATTAGCCATGTGCAGTTATAATCCTTTTGAATCATTCTGCCCAGTTATTATTCTAATTATATATATATATATATATATTTTGTCATGTACTTTGCAACTACTTTTTACAAACTATACAATAAATCAAACCCAAATATTCCATTCTAACTTGCCTTCTTTGAGAAGAGAACTCCACGACAAGGAACTAAGAGAGAACGAATTCATAACTTTTTCAAATTATGTCGAACAAATTTATACTCGAAACGATATATTTTAGATATCTATTTCCATCAGGGTCAGATAAATAATACTCTAATTCTACGAGTCCCAAAGTGTAATTAGCTAATAACAAAGTCCCCATCTTTTAATTGTATAAGTTGGCTGGCTAGCTTTGGTATTCAATAATCAACATCGTTTTGAATGGAACCTTCAAGGCGTCGACTTTCCATGCAATTGAAGAGAGCAATGGAGTTTCTACGAAGCCTTGTCAAGAGAAATCTATGGGACTACTGTGTCGTTTGGAACTTAGGTGATGATCCTTCTAGGTACAATTTGACGGCCATTCAGTAGAGCATTATTTAGTTTTTTAGTTTTTATTTTTTTTTCATGGGATTCATGTTAAATCATTGAAGGTTTATCGAGTGGGGTTCATGCTGTTGTAGTGGCGGAAATACAGTGGGAAACGTCAAAGTAAAAGGTGAATACGGTGTTTCAAACCTCCCCAGCGAACGCAGCTGTAGAGATGCGTTCGATAATCATTCGATTAGAACTCGAGCTTGCGAGGAACTTGCAAAATTACCATCTGTTATTCCGTTGTACTCTGGGTATGTTATTTGCACTTGTTGATATATCATCCATTTTTCTTTTTATTTTTCATAATTTGTTGAAGTTGGGAGATTTTTTTGCCTATTGCGGATGATGATGTAGCTGAAATTTGGTCTAGGGTTCATGGAGATGTTGTCATATCAAAGCAACCAAAGTGGACGACAAAGAGCGGTGATTCCTCTGATTCAGATGATGTATGATGCCCTAAATCTCTCTGTTTCTGCGTGTTTCTTCTCCTTATCAGCCATTGGGCGTTCACAGATTTTCAAAATTTTCAAAATACTGTGAACAATTTCTATTCTATGTATACCAATCTATTGAGAGTTGAGACTATTGGTTTTTCTTGGGAAACTGATCTATGAGCTTATACAATCTATCTTTGTTTTCTTCAAGATACCAAATGGAACTCAAGTCCTCATCCCTGTTGCTTGCGGTTTAGTTGAGCTCTTTAGCACAAAACATGTAAGATTCCTACCATTCTCTAGAAAAAAATATCTACTGAAAAATGCTGCAGATAATAATTTCCGGGGCTGATATTTTCTTTCAGGTGCATAAAGATCAGAAGATCATCGAGTTTGTCTCTTCATGCTTTGAAATCCTTCATAAACAACAAGATGGAGCTGGGATTAGCACTCTATGCACAAATTTTAGCGTGGGCAAACAATGCGATCACAGTGTTAATGGTTGCAAACAATTTTGGGACGATGATCCTTCACTTTCAAGCTTAACATTACCTTGCCCGAACAATCACACCACTTTAGAAGGATCTTCGACTTGCCCTTCTGCTCTTTCGGACGAGCAACAAGTACTCAACTGAGGTACGATCTCGCTAACTATTCTAACATGTTGTCTGAAAGATCGACCAATGGAGGTATTGTATCGAAATTGGAGAACTGTGAGGATCATCATAGTCCTCCTGAGTTGTTGGGTGGTGAAACAAATCGTAAGAAAAACACAAAAGCAAGCAAAAAGGGACCTTTTAAGTCCAAGAATCTTGTGACCGAGAGAAACAGGAGGAAGAGGATTAAAGACGGGATGTTTGCTCTACGTGCATTAGTCCCAAAAATTTCCAAGGTTTTCAAAATACAACTATTCTGTTTTCTTTCCGTTTGCTATTTTAAATGAAACTTCTGTATTATGGCGCTCATGTCACAGTGTTTTGATGTGTGTAATAGATGGATACAGTTGCTACATTATCTGATGCAGCTGACTACATAATAGAGCTCGAAGAAAGCATCGAGAAATTACAAGGAGTACTTGAGCAGCAAGACTTGTTTCACAGCAAACCAAAAACTCCTCTCCATTCCATCCCCAAAGATAAATCAGACAAGAATCCTGGCGTACACAATACAGAGGTTTGAAATAAATAAATTAAATAAATAAATAAATAAATAAAAAAGAAAGAAAGATAAAAAAACGAAGTCTTTTTAACATTGTCTTATATGCCTAAAGCTCGATTTAACGTATAATTTTTTTGGGAACGATTTAGGTCGAAGTCGAAGTGATCCAAATGGGGTCGAAGGATTTCTCCATTAAATTGATCAGCAAGCATCGTAAGGGCGGTTTCTTGGCGCTGATGGAAGCTACGAAGTCTCTGGGGCTCAACGTGACTAATGCCAATGTGACCACTTTGAATGGCTCAGTGTTGAATGTAATAAGAGTTGAGGTAAATTGAAGACGATGAAAGCTTTGTTTTCAGTAAATATAACATCACAAACAATCCAAGACACACTAATTAATGCTGGTTTTTTTTTTTTCTTTCCCTTTTCTATAGGCTATTAGAGAAGATGTCGAGGTAACCAGCTTGAATCACAAACTAACTCAGCTGATAGCTTTATCGAGTGGATGAAAGTATATTGTTGTGTTCTTTCTGTTGAAGGCTTGGAAATGGTTGTAATGGAGAAGTATATTTAGCACTTTCGCTTACCTATCACAAAGGGGAAAACTGTGTTACCCCAAAGAAAATTCATATCAACAAAAACCGTAGATATATGTGTGTGCCTGCGTGGTATTTTAATATAAACCCTATCATTTGTCTTGGATGATACACAAATTCAAGTACTTCCAATTAACTCATATGCATACTAATATCTTTTGCAGTGAAACCATATGTCCGATATCTTAATATATGTACCCCAAGAAATTTATATAGCAACAAAAAACATAGTGTGTGTTTGAGTTCGTGACTGATACCCTAATATGTGAAGTATATGAAGAGAGAGTAACACTATTATTTGTCTTGGGATGATACACAAATTCAAATACTTCCAAACTCATATGCATACGCTCAATCTTGAATTGAATAACGATCCACAATATATTCCATAACCTTTATCTGGGCTTTGAGGGTTATCATAAAATGAGCAGTTTCAGTCAATAACCTGCAAAAGTCCATCCCTTCGCCTCCAGGCACGAGTCGACGGAGCTCATCTTCTTGCGAAATACCGTAAATATCCTTTCTAGGGTTTCTTCTCTTGACTATTGTACGAAGCTGACGACGACGACGACTAATTCTGCTTTTCTTTGTTGTTAGATAACGGTTAAGGGTTCGATTCTTGATCTTACCAAGTAAAGCTCTAGCCCAAGCTGCCCTCTTCGGACCTATCGAGAAAGCCATCGATGAGTAAGCTGCCGTTCTTACAACATGGTACCTCTTTCTTTCATGGTGCAAAGATTTGTAGTTGTTTGATCCTCCGTTGAGTTTCTTCACGGCCTGAAGAAAATTAACAGCCAGCGTAGCTTTCAAGGAATTAGGGTTTGTGGGTTGATCTTGATCCATAGGGAAAGTGCGTGAGGTCGATGAATATGATAAAGGCAGCAAAGCTATAAATCTAGGGTTTTGATTTCTTGGTGAGACACAACGCCTTATACAGCTTATATATTGGATTGATCGATTATGTGTGCGCTAGAAAAGTATTACAAGATATCAGATCTTGTTCTTTTTCTGACACAAAGGGGCCTTTGCTCATGAAGACAAAATTAGAAAAATCAATAATCACTCTATTTATCATATAAAGGTGGTCATGAGAAGAGATAGAGAAAGAGAAAGAGAAAGAGAGAGATGAATCGAAAGTGTGAAGGGAATGAAGGAAAAGGGAGGAATATAAGAAGAAGAAAGGAAGGGATTGAAAATGGGTGGTGAGAAGAAGATGACGACGACTTGGAGTCGAATATATGTTGAGCATTATTATTCAAGTCTCTAGTATTTGACGTATTATTGTGAAAAATCAAGACATATATAGTGTTATATCATTGCTCGTCTAATTTTTTGAACTAATTACACAGTACGATATTACTTCGATATTTTTTTCTTTTTTTTTTGGGGGGGTTTGGAAAATGAGAAGAGAAAGAGTTGTGTGGGGTTAGATAAAGGGCCAACCACCATATGGTCGCACATGCATGCTTCCATTCCATTACCACCCACTTGAATGTGGGACCCAACGTTAATTTATAATTTTAATTGAGGTCTATTTGCTAGTTTATTTAGACTACACACATGACATATATGCAATGCAATCACTCCCATGGTTGCTTTGATCATATCATATATGCATTTTTTTCCCAAATTTGCCTTTTAGTATATATAAAAGTATTAAACTAAACGTTAGGTGGCGGCGCCCTTATATAGTGGTTAGGGTCGAATAATTTTTTTTATATACAAAAACATACTCTTATTACTTATATACATCTATATGTATACGTACAAGTAATATTTATGCTATCACCAAACTAGGTTAGACTAGAAGTAAATCGATTTATTGTAATGAAATTTATAAAGTACACTTTCTCTCAATTTTCGACCGACAGTGTTATGTGTTTCAAGATGTTCGTCTATTAGGCGCTGTGAGTGTTTATTAGATTTCTCCATTTTTAATATAGAGCCAGTTGTACTAAATAACTTCTGCAAATAAATTCATTGAGATGATAAGGTAATGTCTTTCTTCTAATGCTCTAATATGTCATTAAGACAAGTTGAAAGAGTTGTCCAAATATGAATGGAAAATCCCTAATTCATGAATCATGTGATGTAATATAATCTCCTTTACCGAGCCTTCTCTTCTATTTTTTTTTTTCACGCAACTTTTTCTATGTAAAAGTTTAACTATAACATTTTTTGAAAGCTTATTTTCGGGCGTCATCTATCAATTAGGCTTTCCCTTATTACTTTACGTAAATAGTATTTTGTGACGTGCAAGGACATATCCATTAAGTCCATAATGTTTTTAAATCAATGTAAAAAAGTAGTAAACTGGTGGTATGGGTGGCTCGATGATGTTGATATTATAGGGTTTTTTTATCGTGTCCTTTGCTTTGTTGACAAATAATGTTTAATGCAGTTCCCTAATTAATGATTGATCTTGACTTCTAACCAGTTTAAGTTTGAAATTATCTTTAAGTTGGACATTGTTTTCTTTGGCAATGAACACAACGTGAAAAGCGTATCCATCATGAAGAATTAATACCATTACACACACACACAATATATATATATATATATATATATAATATATATATATATATATATAATATTATATATATATATATAACACATACACATGTGTTATCTTGATAGTCAAAGTGGCATCATCGTCGAATTGAAAGTGAAAAAAACCAATTAATTATAAATAGTACTCGTCGAAATTCTAAATTTATGTCACTCTGTAACTTTTACGCATGTTGAACGCTTTCGGTATCTAAACGTAAGTAATATCGTATCTTGAAATAGATAACAACAACAAATAATAATAGAAAATCAACACACACACACACACATATATATATATATATTTTATATATTATATATATATACATGCACGCTTGGATTGAAGAATTTGAATGGGAAAGGAGGAACGTGGTAGGGTCATATTTAATTGCAACGTATCGGCATGCAATGCAATGCTTCACAAAGACTTTAATATTAAGACCCTCAACTAATCATGTAATTGTTTTTATATTATTTTAAAATCAATGGAGAAGAGATTCATTTGCATCTAACCCCAAAATCATTTTGATACTTTCTTTGAACTTTTCTAGATAAGTGTGATAGTATGTATAGTGGTATGGCTTCTATTAAATATCCGATTTGTTATTATAAAACTTTTCGACATAAAGGCATAGTATAGACCCAGTCCTCGCAATAAGAGCCCTATTAAATTAATAACTAGGTAACAAAACACGGGTTTCTATACTTAAATTCCCATTGGCAAACAAAAAAAACGTCTTCATACCTTCTCAGAATTATTTTATCATGAGGTACCTAGTAGGAGAAAAACTTTACTCAAAGCTACCCATTTGATTGAAAAGACGAATTTACCCATGGCTTTATAATTTTATATTATTTATTGTCTCTATCGATGCCTTCTTCATCACACCAATTTCTCTCTCCTCACCACCATTAAACCACCATGAGAGTTTTTTTTAGTTTTTTCTTCTCAATAAATCATGTTCACCAAGAATGATTCCCACACTCTCGCGCCCTTCTCCTTGGTCGGGCTATTTAGGATTTTCATCCCGGAAGCGAACACTTGGAAATAGTTTTTTAGCCACAATTAATCGATTGCACTCATGTGGTCAAGCTTTAGCCCAAATGCGTGAGCTAACTGCAACCTAAGAGCTCGATGTAAGGGTGGAATGTCGGTATTTGATAGTTATTGAAGCTAATACATCGTTGATTTTGGATTTTTTAATAATTGTTTATGTTATGTTTATTACGTACCATTTGTTATGTTTATTATGTACCATTGTAGGTGTCTATACGGTACCAAGATGTACGCTTATGCAGTACCATTGCAAACTATACAGTCTTACCATTTATACATGTTATTATATTATCTGAAAATATGCCGTCTACAAGTTCGGTTGGTGGCGGGACATTATTTGCATTGTGTGAGTATAAAAGGGAGTCACTCTTACTATTGATCAATGAAGCGACGACACACGAGATGAATGCTCAAACCGATGACGGGAATTTTATTCGTGAAGCGGACATTCGTGTTCTTCATGGTCGCCAAAAGACACGGAGGATTCCTTCTCAAGTAGATAGAAAATCCAAAAAGTGCAAAATATGTGGGAAATAGGGGAATATATGCCAATAAGGTCCGTATTTGGCATGTATTTTGTTACTGCTTTAGTCATAAAAACCTTTTTTGTTGCTCTTTTGTATGGTAATGTCACATTCTTTATCCAAATGATACCAGTAGGTTATTCTTTTGTCCAATGTGTCAATAGGATATGGCTCACTTTTTTTGTCTAAATGTTGCCAACAATATACTGTAATATATGACAACAAGGTACTCTAACATATGTCATTTGGTATAATATATCACAACAAACACAGTAATAAATGCCAACAAGGTACCGTAATATATGCCAACAATGTACTGTAATATATGACAACAAGGTACCGTAATATATGACAACAAGGTACTGTAATATATGCCAACAAGGTCCCATAATATATGTCAACAAGGTATCGTAATATATGACAACAAGGTACTGTAATATATGCCAACAAGATACTGTAATTGCCAATTTGGTACTGTAATATATGCCAACAAGGTAATGTAATATATATCAACAAGGTATTGGGGCATTTATGCCAACAAAGTATATATGCGAGCAAGGTACTGTAATATAACTGTAATATACGCAATAGGGTGATAGAAAGGGTAGTGTAATATATGTCAATAAAGTATTGTAATATATGAAAATAAGGTACTATAAACATACCATAGAGGGTACCGTATAGTTTCATAATTAGGTACCATATAAATTAAAGTAAGAGTTCGAATCTAAGACTTGGGGATATTTCGACAAAAAACAAAGTCTTTCAGAAGATGTTCGATGTGAATGAAGAAAGAGTCAATTTCTGACGTTTTTGTGTCATGACTGAACATATTTATGACGTTTTTCTGTCATGAGTGGACATAATTCTGATGTACGAGGTATTAAATAAAAGACAACTCATCTGACATGTCGTTGGCTTTGAGATAATATTTGATGTCATATGTAATTTTGGTACTACAACTGTGACTGAGATGGTACGCTTAAAACAAACAAACAGATACCCCTACAAAGCTAAGTAAGTACGACGTCCCTTAATTATGTGATACGTCATACTAGTATTAGTATTTTTCGAGGTCGTACGAATTAGTTTTTCATCTTGAACCACCCTTAAACACTAATATAGAGTATTAATTACTTTTTATATCAAATTAGGCGCATTAGGCCTTACACGCATGAATTGAACCTTCGAACTCCAAGATCCATTAGAATATAAGGATAGAAGCAAGGACATCTTACAACATATTTTGAAATATCTGGTGACTCCTAAATGTGCGATTAATCGATAAATATCGAGCGGAGAAGATGTTAGTTACGCCATACGGTTTCATTTGACTTGGAAAGGAAAATAATCAGCATCATTATAACGAATAAGGCAAATTCAGGAGTTTTCGTTGATATAATGCCAAATGTGCATGCCTACTCGAAGAATATAGCGAATGTTGTCGATCAAAGGAGAGCCTTTTCACATGTGTATGATCTGTAATTGATAATCATATAATGATTCGTAATATCGTAAAGAGTCGAACAATCGGAAGAGACCGTTAAAAGAAAACATCGGCTTTTTTTTAGTGTTTCAAATACAGAGTTCAAAAAAAATTTCGCGGGAAAATTCGAACTGCGAAACAAGATGAAGCTCAAAGCAGGCAATCAGAAACTAAGTTAGGAGTAACACATCTGCAAATTTTTTCACCAAATGGAAGAGAGTTATAAGGTAAAAAAGGAACACGAGCAAAAACAACTGATATGCAAGAAGGAAATCAGTACCTAGAAATGGTTTTAATATCAATCACAGCTAATTGTCAGGCAACTCACGATACAGTTGATCGTTTTCAAGAACATGAGATTAAACACAAGCCCATGAATCAATTTCACAGAACTGATATCAGAGCATAAAAAAGTTGGCAAATTCAATTCTGATTAAGTCGATCAAGAATCATGACACGTGAATAAAATAACAATCCATAGCCCACAACACATTCGCTCAAAATTAAACTCAAGCCCAGCAAAGAAAACCAGCGAAAATCCATAAGCCGCAACCAATTAAATTAAATCAGCAAATACGAAGATGACGCTTTTTTTCACCTGAGGAAGATTCTTATCCGAGGACGATGCTGAAAAGGCGGCGGAGAAGAAAAGGCATTGATTTCAGTGGAGCGAAGTGCGATGGATTATTCCCAAAACACCTGCCATGGAGGAGATAAACAAATTGAAAAGAACAAAAGGAAAAAAAAAAAGCAAAACTTAAGAAAAAGGGCCTTTTGAGAGCGTTTGACCTATCGAAGAATAAGGGGGAAAACGACAAATCTTAGGAGTTGAAAGATATGTTTTTGCATGCAAAGGTTCTTTGTAATGAAGGAATGGAATGGAATGGAATGAAAAGGAGAAAGGGGTTTGTAGAGACAACAGAGAAAGACTGCGTCATCGCCAAATGTGGGCCTTAGCTGACTCAGCAGTATTAATTAATCACATATGGGAGAGTAGACTAAGAAAAATAAATGTTGGAGAAAAAAACTACCAAATGACAGTAATTTTATTTATTGTGAATAACAAGATTTTGTCAAACATATCCACTTGAATATGATTTAACTCCAAGGATTGAATTTTAATCTTCCTACCACTTATCCTACTCACGTTGTTACAAGCAACCTCGTGAAATTTTTCAACGAACCAAATCAACGCAGGTTAATGTCGTGGTCGTAGAGTATTAAAAAGAATAGGATTCTTCTGAGCTTATTGTTTTAAAATATAATAATAATATTAGTTTCTGATTGCAAATCTTGTAACTTTACATGCTATATAGCACGTGATGATGACGACGACGACTAGGAGAGATTCTTCAATATATTATTATATTATGTTTTTGTCTAAATTATTGTTTGTTTATATCTATCTACGTCGCGGATATTCTCAATCCAAATATAGAATAGAAGAATCCGTTGATTCTCTTTCCAGAATCAATGAGTATTTCGAATCGCATTAAATGACCCAAATATATTTGTCATCCGAATTATGTTACAGAAATATCGTTGTCAATCAACATTTATATTTTCTTGTAATTGGGTAGGGTTTATGATATATTATCTTTGAAGCAATTACTATGTATCAAGTCAACATGCCACATCAGCATCCAAGTATTGATCAATGATACATAAAAGGTGTTAATTAAAACAAGGGCTAATTAGATATCAGGCCCTCTTAAGAAGTTTGAGTTGATTTCAGGCCCCTTTTATATTTTGAATAGGGTTAAGGACCCAAATTATATTTATGTTAGGGAAAAAGGACCAATTCATACTGTAAAGACATTTGTACCCCTTTTTTTATCTGAAATTACAGCAAACTTTTTAGACTTAAATCTTAACATGTTATTAAGTGGTATGAAAACCTATTTTATTGGTATCTATGCAGATTGAACTGTTATTACTAAATCATCTGTAAATTTTATACGGTATAACCAATTAAGACACAAACTCAGTCCCAAAATCGATTTCCATACCAAAACCACAAAGTTCGATTTCGCCCCCTTTTTTTCGAGAAAACCCGATGCGATTTCGATCGATTTGCACCCTTAATCGACCAGATTTACATACCAAAACACTAAAGTTCGATTTCGCCCCTTTTTCAAGAAAACCCGACGCAATTTCGATCGATTTGCACCCTTAATCGACCAATCTTCGATGGCTCCGAAGAAGACCCATCAATAGCGAAGAAAGTGGCCGGGAAGAAGGTTTCTGGGAAGAAGACAGTTGGTGGGAAGAAGCACGGCGTCGAACGCCGAGGAACTGCCGGAAGAAGGAGAAGATCGACACTGGGAAGAAGAAATCCGATGAATCGAGCGAACGACGTCCAGTAGGCATAAGAAGTCGATGCCAACCCAAGTTCTTCCTGAAGAATATGGCCGAGATTAAGAAAGGGGCTAGTACTTCGTCCATTTTATCTCGTACCAGATCACATGTAAATTGTACCACTTAAATATAACTGGGTACCACTTTATACTAAACTCGTATCACATAGTACTTCGTCCATTTTATCTCGTACCAGATCACATGTAAATTGTACCACTTAAGTATAACTGGGTACCACTTTATACTAAACTCGTACCACAAAAATAAGAACGTTCAAGAAGCTTCATGGGCCTAGTACTTCGTCCATTTTATCTCGTACCAGATCACATGTAAATTGTACCACTTAAATATAACTGGGTACCACTTATACTAAACTCGTATCACATAGTACCTCGTCCATTTTATCTCGTACCAGATCACATGTAAATAAGAACGTTCAAGAAGCTTCATGTTCCATCAATCCGGATCCATATTTATACCATACCAAAACACATGTAAACTATACCACTTTAGCATACTTTGATACCAATTTATACTCCAATCATAACATAAAATTAGAACATTCCAGAAGCTTCATGGACCGTTAGTGAATCTTGTCTCCATCTTTATATGATACCACATCACGTGAAAACTATACCACTTCAGCATGATTTGATACCAATTTATACTCCTTTCATACCAAAATATCAAGAACATTCCAGAAGCTTCATGATCCGTCAATGAATATGAATCAATATTTGTACCATACCAAAACACATGTAAAACATACCACTTCATCGTAATGTCGTACCAATTTATACGCCATTCATAACAGAAAATAAAGAACATTCCAGAAGCTTCATGATCCGTCAATGAATATGGTCTCACCATCTTTATATGATACCACATCATATGTAAATTATACCACTTGATAATATTTTGGTAACATTTTATACTATCCTGGTAACAATACATTATGAAATGATACCACATTAAGTCGTACTGATACTAGATAATATGTTATTTGTACCATATTAATGGATCGAATTATTTCGTTAAATAAAAGTGTTTTTTTTTCGGTTGTGGAGGAATAAAAATCATGGAAATATATGATTTGATGTATAACCCACGAAGTTCCTTGATTTTGTTACGTTTTATGCAAATATGATATAAGTAGTCAAGTAATGATGTTTTGATCATGTGAATTGTATACCAATGCAAATCTTAGACAACTATATTTACATCACATTGATATATACCATTATGAATTAAAAACGAATTTATCCTAAACAACATTATACATCAATCATAGAACAAATCTTACGACAATAAACCTTTAATCGTAACCCCGAAACAGTTTACCCTAAGATCCGACACTCTTACCAAAAAACTGGAAACCCTAGCGCGTAAACCGCAATCTGTAACACATAAAGTGTTTCTGGTACCACATTATTACAGGAATATATACTACATAAAAGTTTCTGATTAAACAGTACCACTACCTCCCCAAATGGTACCACTACCTCCCCAAATCGTACCACTTACTCCCCAAATGGTACCAGTTCCTCCCCAAATGATAACAGATCCTCGCCAAATCATACCACTTCCTCCCCAACGGATACCATAACCTGCCAAAATGAAGAATATTCCACAACCTTCCAAATGACATATACTCTGAAAATAAATGATATCCCTTCTCATTCGCACCCTGCCAAATGACATATATTCTCTGAAAATAAAGAACATTCCAGAAGCTTCATGATCCGTCAATGAATATGGATCAACATTTGTACCATACCAAGACACATGTAAAACATACCACTTCATCGCAATGTCGTACCAATTTATACGCCATTCATAACAGAAAATAAAGAACATTCCAGAAGCTTCATGATCCGTCAATGAATATGGTCTCACCATCTTTATATGATACCACATCACATGTAAGTTATACCACTTGTAAATATTCTGGTAACGATTTATACTATCCTGGTAACAATACATTACGAAACGATACCACATTAAGTCGTACTGATACTAGATAATATGTTATCTGTACCATATTAATGGTTCGAATAATTTCGTAAATAAAAGTTGCTTTTCTCGGTTGTAGAAGAATAAAAATCATGGAAATATATTATTTGATGTATTTAAACCACCAAGTTCCTTGATTTTGTTAGCAAATAAGATGCAACTAGTCAAGTAATGAGGTTTTGATCATGTAAATATACACAAATGCGTAAACAGTAATCTGTAACACATCTTACATTTCTGGTACCATATTATTACATGAATATATACTACATAAAAGTTTCCACCCAAAATAAAACTAAGATTCAGCTTTCCCGCCCCAAATAATACTAAGATTCAGCTTTCCCGCCAAAACAGCGTGACTTGCTATACCAGTTTACGCCTCTACTATACCACTTTACTCTGTTTTAGTATCACATCTTATAAAACTAATACCAAATCAGAATAAGTAATAGTTATCGTCGCTATACCACTTTACGCCTCTATTATACACTTGACGCTATTTTGTACTACATCTTATAAAACTGATACCAGATGAGAATGAGTAATATCTCGTACCAGTTCGCATAACGCTTCTTATCGTCCCCATACCACTTTACGCATAAATCGTACCTCTTTATGCTATTTCGGTACCACATATCGTAAAATCTATACCAGATGATAATAAGTAATATCTCGTACGAGATCGATGATATATACCACTTTACGCCTACTATATACCAATTTATGCTTTTCTGGTACCGCATCTTATAAAACTGATACCAGATGAGAATGAGTAATATCTCGAATACCGGTTCGAGTAACGCTTCTTATCGTTGATATACCACTTTATGCCTCTAATTACCACCTTACGTTGTTTTAGTACCTCATCATATAAAATTATTAACAAAGTAGAATAACTATTATCTCGTACCAGTTCGAGTAACGATTCTTATCATAACCATACCACGTTACGCATATACTGTACTAGTTATTGTGGTTTTCATACCACTTTAAGACTTTTTCATACCACATAACGAACACTTGTTTTAAACGATTTTTTTCTGCCGATTTCACTTTCAGTTCCTTAATCTTCAGTGACGAAAGATTGAGTCACCTCTATGGCGCCACTTAATTTTCAAGCTATGGGTCTCTCCAATTTATGCATATTAGCTTTAATTTCGACCAAAAACATGCTCGATTTATCTTAGTTGCGAAATAAATTTCTAGAAATTATTCCTCACAAATCTTAAATCTGAAGACGTAAATATCATTGACATCATCGAGTGCACATCAGACTTGATTTTGTGCCCAGTATGGTCGAAAGTTTACGGCAAATCGATCGTTCAAAGAGTTTTTTCGATTGATAACACTTGAATAACATATTGTAACACAATATAGCGATATCATACCTCTTTATATTAGACCAACAAAGGGCATTTTTGTCACTTCAGAGATTGTATCCTTTACGTTGAATATAATTTAATGTGGGTCCTTAAACCTATACTTTATGGGAGGAGGGCCTGAACTCGACTCCAAAGTTTCGATGGGGCCTGAAATAGAAAGCCCCCTTAAAACAATATAACCTCAAATGTCGATGTGGTTGTTGACATGACACGAATCGATGCCAAATCAACAGGTTCCCACATAAGGTGCTCATATAAGGTGAGCACCATAAAATTCTCTACACACACATACATGCTCGTGATTGAGAACGTGCGTCACAAAAGATATTTGCACACAAACATAATATATACTCGCACACACACATAATATAGCATTATTTACGAAAAATAAAAATGACTCGAGCGTGTAATGTTGTTGCATTTAGTGTAAGAAATCAATTTTTTGTTATTTGATCAAACATACAGTCCAATTAATATTAGTTGTCCATATATATATATATATATATATATATATATTTGTGTGTGCAACATATTCCATTACAGGTGGTACTAGATTACTAATTGTCCAAACATATATTCATATAGACGTAAAGAAATACCACAAGATAATAACTAAATAAATCCAATATAACATTGTGCAATTAGTATTGCGATTATTTGAATAATACACAGGGACCAATTAGTAAATTTTATATTAGATGGTGTAAACAGTAATTTTAGGTAGATTAACTCAATAGAGTCCAAGAACTATTATGTACAGCTGTAACCACCGTTCAAGTAATACAGAATATTTTTTTCCCTTCAACGCATCCTTTTCTCCTAACATGGCATCAGAGCCATCAACGCAATAGATTCAATCAAATTGATTACAACATCGATTCTAGGGGACGCGATCTAATCCGCTGCAATGAGGAATAACGATGATGAAAACGAGAACAAGACATCTCAAGATCAAGATTTGAACAAGACATCTTAGCTTGGTCCGATTGATTTTCAAATCGATTACACTTGCATCCTTCAGACACTCCTAGCCTTGATCTTGTTACAGAGGTATTACGTGGAAGCGAAAATTACAAAGTGTGGAGCATGGAGATGATTATCGCACTTGAGGCAAAAATAAATTAGGTTTTGTGGATGGATCTTGTAAGCAACCAAAAGGTGATCCAGTGATGATTCAACAATGGAAAAGTGTAATGCCTTAGTTAGATCTTGGATCCATCGCTCCTTAACCCGAGGCTGTACTAACAGCTTCCGCCCAGAACTGTTTAGGAATATCATACTCATGTAACATGGATCTAGCCATTTCCTGTAGTACCCTATTTTTACGTTCAACTACGCCATTCTGTTGGGAGTTATGGGGGCAGAGAAGTTATGACTATATCCATACTGATCACAGAATGATGCAAAAGATTTACTATCAAATTCCAGTCCGTTATCACTGCGTATGCTACATAAATTCGTTTCTTTTTCATTCTCAAGTCTCTTTACTAGCGATGCAAAGTTATCTAGTGCCTCATTCTTATGTGCAAGGAATATCACCCAAGTATACCTGGAATAATCATCAACGATGACAAATGTATATCTTTTACCTCGCAGAGACATCGTCTGAACAGGACCAAAAAGGTCGAGATGCAGCAGTTCCAGAGGTCTGGATGTGGATATCACATTCTTTGCCTTGAACGATGTCTTGGTTTGCTTGCCCATTTGGCATTCCTTGCATGTTTTGTCCTTGACAAACTTTATGTCAGGAACACCTCGTACCAGTGCATTGCTTGTGATGTGAGACAGTAATTCCATGTTGGCATGTCCTAAGCGTCTATGCCATAACCAGGTGTTATCCTGTGTAACTGCTAAGCACTTGACGTTCTGGTCAGTGATATCATCAAGAGTTATGCAATAAATATTCCTATCCCTAGATGCACTAAACAGTACCTTATCATTGGTTTTAACAATACACTTATCATTTTCAAAGGTTACCGTATGACCCTTATCACATAATTGACTAATGCTAATGAGATTATGTTCTAGATTCTTAACTAACCATACGTCATCTATAGTAGTATGTAAAGTGTTACCAACAGTTCCAACCCCAATGATCTTAGCTTTAGTGTTGTCGGCGTAGGAGACATATCCTCCATCATAGGCTTTCACCGACACAAACTTACTGATATCACCTGTCATATGGTGGGAACACCCACTGTCGAGGTACCACTTGTTCTTTTTGCTGGATTTTCTTCTTTGTACCTGCATGAATCATTTCTTTTCTGAGGTGCCCAACTTCGATTGGGTCCTAAAGGGTTAGTGGTAAAATGACTCTTGTTAACACATGATATATCATCTGTCACAGACTGTGATCTCATAAATGCAGGCGCGCCAGTGTTAGAACCTTGATTCTTAGGAATCTGCTTTGGCCTCCAGATATATCTAGTTTTATCAGCTTTCTTCAAGAAACAGTGGTTAGCATAATGACCGTGACGGCCGCATGAGAAACATTTAGGCTTTCTAATAACTTGTGAAGGTGCAGCATGCTTAGGTGTTGTGGAATATCCTGTGCCTGTATTACCAACATGTCTAGGAAGATCGAGTATCATGTTGAGATTATGTGTCCTACAAAAAGTCTAACATTTTTGTTTTCTTCTAAGAAATCCTCAAGAACGGACATGTCTCTAGAAACATTTTCTTGCTTCCTAAGCTTTTCGCAATTACACAAGACTTTTTCTTCCTTAAGAGTTTCTAACTCGGCTTTCAGACGCTCATTTTCTAGATCTGTTTGATGCTTCTCTCTAGCTACATCATCTCGTTGCCTAATCAGACTCTTTACTTGTGAGTTGAGCGACTTAATCCTTCTTTCTGCATTTTGAATAATTTCAAACATCTCTTCCTTTTCATCTACTTCAGAAACTGAGGAAGCGTTATCATGAGATTCATCTTGCCTAGCATATAATTCATTCAGAAAGAGAATTTTCTTAATAGTGGATGAAGAAGATACCTGATCATCATCATTGGCCATGTAGGCGAGATCTTCCTCTTCTTCGCTTTCGCCCTCTTCCCAGTTAGTGACCATTGCTTTCTGCTTCTTTACCTTTTTGTCACCATTTTCCATAGGGCAGTTTGAGGCGAAGTGGCCTGGCTTGTTGCATTTGAAGCATTTCTGCACGTTGTTCCCGGATGATGATATTCCCTTGTTCCTAGGCTGAAACTTGGAGTTTCCCTTGAACTTTCTTCTCATCCGAAACTTTTCAAACCTTCTGGTCAGCATGGCGATCTGCTCCATTAGATCCTCCTAAGTTTCTTCTTCACCTTCAGAATCATTTTCTTGTTCGGTGTTAAATGCAATGTTTGGTTGACTTCGGACCGCTGGTTTCTCTTTGATGGAGATCTGAGTCATCTCGTAGGTGGTAAGAGATCCAATCAATTCTGACACGGAAAGTTCGTCCAAGTCCTTTGCTTCGTAGATGGCAGTTACTTTGGGATTCCATTCTCTTGGAAGAGATCTTAGTATCTTCCGTACTTTCTCACCGTCCGGTATTTCTTTCCCAACGAGAACATTTGATTTATGATGTTCATGAATCTTGCGTACATATGGCTTATGGTCTCGTTGTCCTCCATTTTGAACAGCTCGTATTGGTGAGTTAAGAGGGCTATTCTTTCTTGTACAACTCGAGTGGTTCCCTCATGTGTGACTTGAAGCATCTCCCACATGTCCTTGGCAGATTCGCATGAGCTCACACGATTGTATTCTTCTCTTGTAAGCGCGCAGGCGATCATGTTCTTAGCTTTGGCATTCAAGGATATTCCTCGCTTGTCTGTTGCATCGTACTCGGAACCTTTCTTTGGAGTTCCATCCGCTTTCTTGGGATTGTAAGGTCCAGTCGTGATGATATCCCACATGTCATAGTCAGTAGCAAGCAGGAATTCCTTCATACGATTTTTCCATATAGCATAGTTTGTTCCATCGAAGAGTGGTGGCCTGGAATGAGATTTTCCTTCTGCAAAAACATCAAAACTCGAAGAAGCCATTAGATCTTTAACTCAGGCTTGTTAGGCCCGTCGTTTGAGTAACCCGCTCTGATACCAAATGAAGATATAAATGTGCCTAAGAGGGGGGTGAATTAGGCTTATAAAACTTTATGCTTCTTTTCACAAATATTAAATGTGGTGACTTAGATATGCCTACTGATGTTTGTAACTAGTATGTCCGATATATCCTAGTAACGTCGGATGTGCGTCGGGTCTGTCTCACAGCGATAAAGAAATAACTGAAAAGTAAATGCGAGACAGGATTTTTATAGAGGTTATATCCCCAACTGGGGTTTACTCCTCTCCTTGGGATTTGCTTCCCAAGAGTTTAACCAATCACTATAATGCACCGTAGCTGGATACAAAACTGATTGGTTAGCTCAATACACAACCGAAACAAGTCGAACACTAGACACTACTAGGTTACCACACGCCGAGTTTCGTTGCTCGGAATCTCCTTGATCCCGACAGACACAGCTCGCTACCGAAGGGCCCCCGGACTTGTCCTTCCCTTCACGTGTGCGTAAACGCGACCTTGCCTCCTTGGTATTGCTCACGTCCGAAGACAACACGTCCGAAGACAGAATATATGGCAGGGGATGATGGAATATCGGATAAATCACTCGCTCAGTGATGGATAGGCAGGTTAACGCTCAGTAAGGCAGAAAGCTATCACAAGTGAATGGCTCAGGAATCTCTTAGTATCTCTCTGCTCAAAAATCTCTCGTAGGCTTAAATTCGCAAGTTCTGTTGTACTTCGAAAATCTCAAGTGCAGCTCATATATAATCCTTTTCTAATAGCACTTCACATGGAAAGTCATATCAAACAATAATCACCAAATCAAGCATAGTTTCCATGTAGCTTTCGAATCAATCATACCATATGAATCATGCTTCTAATAAATCGTCACAACGGTCATATAGCACATTAAAACATGATTATATTCCATATAAAGCTCAATTTTCGTACTCGAGCAATTTCAACCTTTTCGCATATATTTTCCATATCGAAATTTTCCATAAGTGATTCCCTGCTATCAGTTCCTAGTAACGAGTAACTTTAGATTTACTTTCCAAGTATGGCACATAAGATAGCAAGGCATAAGCACGTTTTCCATGTACAGCTCATAGCATTTAATCAATATATTTACCATGTTTAGCACACAAATCAAATCAGAGCTTACAAAAATCGATTTATCACATCATGGCACAACTTTCCTTATTTCAGAGATCACATCCGTTTATAGCACATATCATATAATAGCATCTTATCCATAAGGTCAATCAAATCAAATCTTTACTAAATATAATAATCCAATCAGCACAAGGAAAGATATCAATTTAATATTTCGCATTTAATTCAGTGCAAGGCAAGCATGGATCGTGCATATGATTTTCGTCCAGGAATAAACTGGTATCAACGGATATATCACTTTCCATATATAAACAGCATATTTTCCATATATAGCTCAGTAGGATATCTCATGCATTATTTCCATATATAGCACAGAACGATATATCCTATCTCATGGACTGTCTATAACACGCGATCACATAGTTCCATCAAATCATCACAAAATCACACGCAATTCAAATATTCAACACTTTAACAATTTTCATCTCATTTGCAATGCATGGTTGAACATTATCATGAATTTAGACATTTTATTTTTCCCAAATCGAATTGCTTATTTTATAGACCTAATGTCATTACAATTACATCGTTCATCAAAACTCTCTAACATATATGGACCAAAAAGGTCAACACCTAAGATACTACATTTATTTAATCTAGTTTGTTGTGAGGCATGCGTAATAAATGTGGGGGAGAATGGTGCTTTTAACTACGTGGCTTGTGAACATGTTCGTTGGAATTGGCAACCTGTTGTGTGTTATGACCTCACTCATCTCATTGATCGATTCTTCCCGAGAGAAATGGAAAATAAGAAAGTCGAATTAGCTGAGAATTCTTCCAAACTCGAGGCTGCTTGATGGTCCGATATTGAATTGATTCACTCCATTTCAGTGTGCGGGTAATGGAACGACCATGTTCTATTTGCAGTAAGTCAAAATGTAATGTCTACAATAACTGTTGTTCCGACCTGTTGTCAATGCATGTGGGCAAGATAGTTTGTTTTTTGTCATAATTTCGTTTCTTGTTGTATGCACAAATATGCCTTTGCTTTATAAATGTATATGTCCCCCATAATAGAGTACCACATGTAAAGACTGCATCAGTGCCGAACCAAAGCTACGTTCTTGCTCCTGCAATTTTCCAACGTTCTCATCGAGGCCTACATAAAATTCATAAGTTTCCCACTATGTGGCTCCACACGAGTTTACTATCCACCGACCTACGTTTTTGCGAAAGATGATTCTTCTTGAGGCATCTGGATTTCCCGCGGACACAAACTAGGTAAGAAGGAAATCAAAGGTGTTTGTTGGTCGCAATGATTCTTGTTTGTTTACCTCCGTGGCGTACCTCTAGTCGATGGACAATAACGCGAAATTCGATGACACTTCGCAAAGAATCCGATGCCATTTAACTTGGATTGGATGAAGTCGTTCACCCCTATTCTTGGTCGATAAAATCTAATAAGTTTCTCTCTCTTGGAAACTTTAATTTCTCTTAAGCTAGTCCAACTTCAGTATTTCTTAGCGATCGTTCGCAGCCTGCAGATAACAAAGCTCGTGGCCTATTTATTGATTAATCAGCCAATATATTGGTCATTACTTTATAAAAAAAAATCAATAAATACAAAAAATTATACTAATGACAGATCCCCTCAAAAACGGTTGTGCAACTCTAATATGGAAAGCAAACTATGTGAAGGAAAGGTTGTGTTGGTTTATGTAGAAAATCTTTTCACTCTCATTACATGGGACATTCAATATGGAACAAAGTGGCTCTTTTAGGCACACGATATCTTTGATACCAAATTATTATCAAGTATAATAGGAAAACGTAATATCATTAATTTGCACTGATGAATGAGTTTTTACCTCTTCGATGCATTTCACAAAAGGATAGTATTAATTACTACCTTGATTTACAAGGGTAGTACTATTTGAACCCCCTTTAGGGGTGTAAAAAAACTTGGGAATGTAAGCTGGAAAAAAAAAAGGTAATATGCGTATATGGAATTCAACAACCATAAACTAACCATATTCTACTATTTTATGGTGCTCACATTATGTGGGCACATGTTGATTTGACACTGATTTGTGCCATGTCAACAGCCACAACTGTATTTGATGTTATGTCGTTTTAATTAACACCTTTAAAATGCTATTGATCACATCTCGGATGTTCATGTGGCATATTAACGCCTTATATAACTCATGTTACGTATCAATGAAATATATCAAGTCAACATGCCACATCAGCATCTGAGATGTAATGACACCTATATCGATGTGAGCTGTTGACATGATACGAATCAGTGCCAAATCAACAGGTGCCCACATAAGGTGCTCATATAAGGTGAGCACCATAAAATTCCTCTATATTATACACACACACACATATAATATATATATATATATATATTATTATACTCGTGATTGAAAACGTGCGTGCGAGGAAATCTTATACATGACAAAAGATATTTGCACACAAACATAATATATACTCGCACACACACATGTTATAACAGTATTTACGAAAAATAAAAAATGACTCGAGCGTGTAATGTTGTTGCATTTAGTGTAAGAAATCAATTGTTGTTATTTGATCAAACATACAGTCCAATTAATATTAGTTGTCCATATATTTAAGAAAAATACTATACAAAACGCGATGAATGGTACGTGGTGTTGTTAAACTTATCGGTCCAGTTATCAGGCTGTAAACAGGTTGATCTCGTTCGGTCCAAAGGTAGTCCAGCCAATATACCATAAATAAAAATAAAAACAAAATAAAAATTGTTTTTATGATTGTTAGGATTAAATCTTCGAATACAATGGTTTTTAAATAATAAAGTTTTCATTCAATTAATTCAATCGGAAAAAGCCATCACCCTTAAACGCCTTCCTTTCGGCAACACGGGCTTGCCAAGAGCCGATACAGAATAATCAAAATCAAATTTTATTACAACCTTTACCCAAAATTTAATTCTTTTCAATCGATTTTCAAAAGATTTTTATAAAAGAAAATATGAAAAACATCATATTAATATATATATATATATATATATATATTATACGATATAAAACCAAGTTGTCTTGGTGTAGCTTAACGAAGGGATTTTGCCTTCCATTAAGGCTAAGTGAGAGTAAAATAAAATATATAAAAGTAATATATAAAACTTACTTGTAAGAGGAATCGTAGAAGCAACTTCAACTTTTATTTCTTAAGATTATTTTACAATAGAGGGAAGTACAACATAGGGAGGGTGAAAGAGAAAGAGAGTGCGTAAGAAAACGCGTACACAACATATGGCTTAAGGCCATATTTAAAGGAAAAAGAAAAGTATACATCAATTATTAGCGTAAGAATTTCTTTGCCTCTATTCCTTGCTTTATGAGCTGACTCGATTATCTTTGAAATAAAGCCGTAGGATGAGCATCTTTTAAAAATTTTGCTCCTTTCTTTTGAAAGTGGACCATAATACGCTGTCCTTTGATTTTTTAAAGTCTTCAAATTGCTCCAAAAGTCTTCATTACTTTTATTAAAATAAACTTTGCCAAAAAAGTCTTCATTTCTTCCGTGGAGGCAACCAAAAAATCTTAGCTTTTATTAAAGGGAAGGTTACTTCTTGTCCTTGTCTTGGACTTTCTTGAGCACCGCGTCTTTAATGATATTGATTGCATCTTCCACCATAATTTCATCCGGATTTTTCGGTTCTTGTCCTTCTCCAGCAAGGCAACATCGTCTTTTGACGAAGTCTCCATTGAGAAATCAATTGAGGCATCCACGCCAAGATTTTTGGCTGTCCTTTTTCGTGATATCAAAATAAGCCTGAACAATTTCTTCAGTCTTCATTTTTTCCCTTTTGGATATTCATCCTTGTTGTAATAATTTCAAAAGGACTCGGAGGTTCCCTTGTTGACGATTATTAATCATCTCTTTATATTGAGAAATTTTCTCTTCGATTTTATCGATGGTCTGCCGACTTTCACATTTTCCGGTAGAAGTTTTTCTAATCATTTTTTTCCAAAATTTTATAAAATTTCGTTTAAGACACGGAATCTTTTGTTGGGTGCCCACTTCTGGAGTCCATCTCCAGATCCAAGGAATACTAAATTCAATATAATAGTGTAAAGAAGTCATTCGTTCAATACGTTCCTGTTTATGTTCCGCTTCTATTAGATTCAGAGAAATTTTAACCCATTCTTGATTTAATCCAAAAAATGGTTCTTTAAGAATTTCAATTGAAGCTCCATATTGATTAAAACCAGTTAGGAATTTCGGACTTATAAACATCCGCACAAATTTTAATCCACCAAGAATGTTTCCTACTTTCATTCTAGTATAAAAACACTTTATAAAATGCGTCAATGTAATCATAATAATTAAATTTAATCAAATTTTTTTATTCGGGATGAGAATATTCTCTATCCTTTAATGGGTGAATAGCCCATTTTTTCAGGCGAAATAATTTGCTTGGAAATGATTTTGCTAAAGGTATAACCTCTTTTCAAAGCATTTTGAGAATTTCCCGCAGTGAAATGTTCAAAATCACACGTTCCTGTGGATTTAAGAATATTTTCATAATTATCACGATTTTTATAAAATGTGGCAGCATATGATGCTCTATCAAAATATCTTGACATTAAAGTCCAAGGTTCATCAGACTATTTTAAATCTTTAAAATCAAGTAATATTATTACCTTTGTATGAGAAATTTTCTCATAGTCAGCAACATCTTCTTCCGCAGTAACTTTAGCGTAAGAAGTTTCTTCATTTGAAGAATTAGATTTTTGCTTTTTGAATTCAAGAAACTCTTTATAAATTTGCTGATCTTCGCTGCTCAAACTATTACTCGAGGAGGCAGAGAAATTTTCTTTAACCAGTTTTTTATTGCCCATTTGAGCAATAACACTCTTGCCACCTCTTCCTCCTCTATTAGAGGGGAAATTTCTTCCATATTGGGACATATCTGCAAAATTCATGAAACATATTCACGAGTTAGATAATCAGGATGACTATTATCACTTCCTTTCTTATAATAATTTCAAAATCAAGTTAAATGAGCCCGCCATCTTGCAAACATTTGTTTAGAGACATCATGCTTAAAATCTTTCTGAAACATAAATTTTGCAGCTTGACAATCAGTTTTTATTAAAAGCTTTTGATTTTATTAATTTTGAAATTTAAAAATGCACTTAACAATAGCAAGTACTTCCATAACTATAGTAGCATAATTTTTCTGAGCGTTATTCCATTTCCCCAAATGGAATCTAACTAAATATTCTTTCCTATCTTCTGGAGAAACTTGTTTTAAGATTCCTCCATAAATCCGTAACTTTATAGTAAGCATAAGACATGGCAAATCCGTAACTTTATTCTTAATTTTTCTAATTGCTTCAGTGTGTCTATTTGTCCACTGGCATGGAGTCTTTTTCAACCTATCATATAAAATAGATGTATCGATCACAAGGTTTTTATAGTAAGGAGAAATATAATTAAGACTCCCTAAAAACCTTTGAAGCTGAGTTTTGTCAAAATTTTGATCTGGAAATTTAGACGCAAATTCAATACTTCTATTAACATTACCTTTTTCAATGGTATGACCCAAAAATCTAACTTTAGTTTGAAATAATACCATTTTTAGACTTGATATAACCAATCCACTTTGAAAACTAATTTTCTTAAAAATATGAAGATGTTTAAAAACAAGTTTCGATATCTTTAGAAAAGATTAAAATATCATAAATATAAACGATAATAAAATTATTTGGGTCTGTAAAAGCAGTTTTATATCTATCTTTTTCATCTATTCGAATTTGCCAAAAACCTGATTTTAAATCAAATTTAGAAAATATAATGGCATTGAATAATCTATCTAAAAGATCTTTTCTATTCGGAATAGGAAAACCTAATCCATTTCAAAATCTTATTTAATGGTTTATAATTAATAACTAACCTAGATGCTCCCCTTTTCCTTTTCGGCATTATTATTAACATAAAACGTATTGCACGACCAAGGTGATTTCGAATGTTTTGTTAAACCTTTCTGTAAAAGAGAAGTTATTTCTTGTTTTACATAGTTCTAATATTTAGAGTTCATTGGCAAGGACGGGCTTTAGTGGTAATATTTTTCTCACTAACCTTCTTCGCAGGGTAAAGTAACAATATGTTTTTTCTATTCCAAAACACATTAGGAAGAGTGTTGCATATTTGCAACGTAAATTCATTTTGTAATAACTTTTTCTTGTAACATAGGATTCTGGAGTCTATCCCCAATCGTAAGTATACTAATTTCATGTTAAAGGTATTTTACCTGATTTTCATTGCCTTAATAAGAATAGAATCCTTAATTTCATTAAGAATCCTAAAAAATGGTTCAGTAATGAATTCAAAGTACACTTCTTTATCTTCGAAGTTTCATTTAAATCCATATTCATCAATATTTCTAATAGGGAATATTTTTCTAAGGAATGGAGTTCAAGAATTACTTGGTTCGTAATATTCTTGACGAGCAAGAACAACGTAGGAATACAGGCCTTATTTTTACAAATGAAGGCCTTAGGAATTTTATAATTTATTTGCAATTTTTCTCCGCTTGCAGAGCTAAGAGAATGAGTTGTTTTATGGAAATATTGGGTAGGAATTATTCCTTCTTGAATGCAGTTTAAATCTGCTCCACTATCGATTAACGCAATAAGATTGTTTTTGAAATTTTCCAACAATAAGTAAAGATATTTTCACTAGCCATTTTTGACATTATAGGTGGTACTAAATTACTAAATTGTTCAGACATGATATTCATATAGACGTAAATAAATATCAAAAGACAATAACTAAATCAATCCAATATAATTTGCTAACACTGCAATTAGAACACAATTTTCTCATAAGCATTAATAAGATTCATGTATGGAGTAGCCAAGATTTATTCCACATATTATGAAGAGCTTTTAACAATTATCTACCATTGATTTTCCTTTAAGCTGAAATTGATAACTGTGAGGATCGGTTTACGCGTTTAGAGGGGGGGGGGGGTGAATAAACGCTTGACGCCTTTTTGGTAGTTAACCGATTAAGGTTAATACCGGTGCTTGATTTTTCTCTTTGCGTTATTTGCGGAAGCTTGTAGATCGGTTCTGATTCAGAAACCGATAATCTGTGCGTAGTGTTAGTGTGTGTGTGAAAGACAATACCAGTTTGTTTCTGGAAGTTCGGAGTTGAATCTCCTACGTCTCCCCTTCTTCCTCGTGAGGAAGGTTCACTAGACTTCAGTTATACACTCACAGTACAACCTACCCGGCTGCCCTCAGCCTTATCTAGTGAATCCCTAGGCAGTCGTAAAATACAATCCACCTACTTCAACAGCTTTTTACAGTCCGTCGGAATAACAAAAACTCACTTACTTAACCTGACCGGTTATCGTACAGTGAGGACAACACTTTCTAAATTTCTCGCTTGTTCTTGACTTTCGTCTAATTGATTTCTCGTGGTTGTGTTGTTGTCTTCCTCAGTGTTTCTTCTGATATATATACTTGTTTGTTGATGAAGAAGACCGTTGTGAAATAGCTCCAAGTGCTGAACTGTGCATTAAATGCACTTTCCCAAAATGGGTACTGTCCGGTCTTGGCAGCAGTTCATACTGTCTCATTTGCTTTTTCCATTTTAAGCTCGGCTTGACTTCGACCTGACTTCCTATGGCAGCCTTGCATTAAAGATTTCGACAGTAGGTTTCATTATCCCGCCTTGAGTAAATTTGAATCTTTGTACACGTGGCATGCTTGATGACAGAACTCCGGTCTTCGCACTTTATTGGTCCGGTATCTGAGTTCTGATCTTGGCTCCTGCCAACTCCGGTATATCTATATGTATCTTTCGGTTTTAGGCACGCTTCTTCTAGCAACCAGTCTTGTGTTCCTCTAACTGATATCCGATCTCCTGCGCATATGTAATCTGCTGATTGACGTCCGAACTTTTAATCTTCTTCTAACTGATATCCTTAACCAGGCTTGAGCAGTTTCCTTCAGACTGATTATCTGGTCTTTTAATCTTCGGTCTTATGTTCCTCTGACCGGTATTCTTAATCAAGTTTGGACAATCACCAAAACTGTTTAATCTGAATTCTTGATTCACGATTCCTAACAATTTCCCCCTTTTGGTGATTGTCAAAACCCAACGAAGCAGAACGGTGTTTATTATATCAAAGGAAATTTGATACAAAAACTACCGATCTATTACAACCGTTGTTGGCCTATCTATTCCTTAGATATGCTAAACTTCTTCTGGTTGTTGGCATCGTCCGGTTACTCTGGTACATCCCGGTCTGCCTCCTGCTTCGCCTCAGTGCTACTGCTCTTTTCTCCTTAGCTGGCAGCACTCTTCTCCACACTGCTTGACACAACCGGTATCAGTATACTTCTTCGATCTTCCGGTTGATGGCATCCCAAGGTCTCTTTGGTACGTCCTGGTCTGCCTGCAGCTTCGTTCAGTACTGCCATCTTCCCTTTCTCCCCAATTAGTATTGGGCAGTGGGCAGTACTCTTCTTCCCCCTTTTTGACAATCATCTGCCTGGTATGAGGGAAGGTAGTCATTGTGCAAGAGAGTCATCATCACCGTTGTTCTCTCCTTCTGAGGCACAATGAAACCGGTAGCTCCGTAGCTGTGCTCAGATTTGGCAGGACGCTTCAAGGTCTGAAGAAATCTTCTTCTGAGCCGTCCAGTCTTAGCAGCTCTTACAAAGCTCCGGTTGTCTCCAGGACTCACGCTTTTTGTTGAGCTCCTTGGAGGGTCGGTTGTTGCGTCATGGTAGGTATCTGCTTGTTGACACCACTGAAAGCGCAACGAAACCGATAGGAACCGGTGTCCGGGTATGTGCCTGGCATGGCGTTCAATCCCGGGTAACCGGTTCCCCTTTTCCAGTCCCTTTCCTTGATGAATTCCCGACCCGTCTCTTCGAGAGGCTGATTGGAGCGGTAAGGTAGCCCATGGCTTCTCAACCGCTCGGCTACTACGCCGTTTCTCGGTGGGTCGATGGTCTACAAGGGACTGGAGGGGCGCCATCTTCTCCTTTGGGTCCTTGTAGTGCCCTGATGGTTCGCCCGGTCCGTGGCATCTTTTGTTCAGCTCTGGGTAAGAAGCTGATGACTGGGTGCATCGGATCCAACTCGTCCAGTCATCAGAGAGCATCCCAGAGCCCTCCTTCTGTGCCGTCGGACTTGTTTTAAAAAGCCTGCTAGTCCACAGCAGTGTCTTTGTAGCTTTGTTTGACCGCCGTGAGGTCTTTGAATGATCTAATGGATGAGTCTGCATCCAATCTGTTGGAGATACTGCTTTGAGGCGATTGGGTAAGAAAACTGGGCTTGGACTTGTTAAGCTTTTTCTGGTTGTGAGGCTTATCCTGACTGAGGGTTGTGGATGTTTCGGTAACTCAGGCATTTTGAACTTAGTTGTTGTTTGAGTGACTGGGATTTTGAAGAGGGTCGTGAGGTCTTTAAATAGCCGGAAAGTTCCTGTCGATTTGCGTCACGGGTGTACAGTATACCAAGCCACGCTTATCTTCTTTTCAGTGCGTCGGAACTTTATGTCTTGTCCGATGACAGAGATTCGTTGATGACACGACTATTCACCTTCTCAAATATCCTGCAAGTTTCAAAGCCAGCTGTATTAAACTCAATAATATGTGCTTTGATGAGGCACAAATATCGAAGAGACTCGGTCTTTATCCGCTTAGTAGAAGTCATATGTTTATCCATTGGTCAGTCATGGATAGTTTCGATTTCAGAAGGCTTTTTGAGATACTTTGAAACTCAGACAGAGAGTAGACACTGCTTTTGAGAACCAGTCTGGTTCAGTTGTGCGTAGTTCACCGGTTTGTCATTCCTGTACTTAGTCTCTCCTTCCTGATTTCAGTACTCCCGACTATCTTCACCAAGTTGGCAACCTTGGTACTTCTACTGCTTTTCTTCTTAAGACTGTAACTTTCCTTCAATAGAAGAACTTGCTTGTTGACCCATGTTTGTCTGCTCCTTAACTAACCACTTGTTAGAGTCTGAAACTGCACTCAGTCATTCAGTTGGCTGAGATCCAGTCTCCAAGTAGTGCGCCATCACGCCATTTTTCTGGAACTGAGATTGTTTCCCTCACCGATTGTCCCTTATGTTTTTGAATTCCAAGAGCTGGGTGAGTCTTTGACACATTCTCTGTGTTGAACTTTTGACTGTTTTCCCTTCAGTTGTCTTCCTCCGGTATGGACTGTTGGTCTTTGATGGAAACTTCCGGACTTAGTTGATCTCGAGACTAGTTTAGTTCCTTCTGATGAGTTTCCGCTTAGTTTGTATTTCCACCTGTTATTCTGATCAGTTACCAGGCTGACTTTATCGTCTCTTGAACGCAGTCTTGGTCTTCTGAGAGTCTTTTCTACCCTTTTCTTGAGGCGTTCCCCCTCAGTAGACTCCCTTAGGTGCAAACTTCTAGCAATACACTGTCCCGGTTTCTTTTAGACACGTATCACTCTTTTGAAACTGGTTTGTTCCTTTATTGCTTGATTTTCCCAGTTCGGATCTTCCTTTCTGGGGTCCTGTCTGTCTGCTACTGCTTGGTTATCCTGACCATCTGTTGTGCTTCTGCCAGACAGCTGATTCCCTCTCTTAACTGCATTTTTACCTACACTTGCCAGTGGATAGATGACTCACAGCATACGCTATGGCCCTTAGACACAATGTTAGTACCAGGCTTAGAAAGAACAGTTCCTGTTATCTTTTTCTGCACTCATACTGGTGATGAGAGTGGATAATTATTTAACTTTAATAATTATAAGAGAATTTTTGAGTTCCCAGATGATTTATTTCTAATTACATGAATTCACCAGTAACCAAGCACACTGAGCTGTAAGTTCTTTCTTGCTTGTACCGGTTCAGACAGTTGCTTTACTTGATTTCTCATCCGGTTAGTATGGTTATGTCTAATTTTTAGTAAGACAATCTAATGATATTTACATTTTTACCTGGATACCTATTTCAAAGGTAACCGCTGACTTGGCACATGGTTCGATCTCAGTGGGAGTCTTTCCCCCTGGGCATGTGCCGACAGCATCTGCTGTCTAGAGGTTAGTAGAACCGGTTGAATTCCTGCATGAGTTCCTGCAAGAACAGATAAAATCCTCGGTACCCAAATCTCTTTGAGTCCGGTTAGGAATTAGTACCTTAGGTATCCATAATTGGGTTATCCTAATGTGTCTGCCGGTAGTGGGATCAATAAGATATTTATGTTTATTATTCCTCTTCTGAGACCGGTCTTTGGGTCTACTGTAGCCTTGTGTTCCTGATTTCGTATCATGACCATTCCCCCTTGGTTGTTGAGGTCTTCTTCTTCGTGAATCATAACTTACTCCGGTATTCCCCCTTAATTGTTGGGATACTCCTTTATGTGGAGCATTTCTTACATTATTCCCCCTTGCTACCTGAGATCTTGTCCTTGCGTAGGACATTGAGGAATTGTAGCTATGTTTCACTTCAGTTTCCTTAAACCTGTTCATAGGAGCAACAGAAACTGGGTTATAGTTTTTGGAACGAACAAAGTTGATCACCTTTGAAGTAGTTGGTTGTGCGGATGTTGTTGGTTCATCGACACCAATTCCTTCGCCGTAACCAAGTCCGGTTCGGTCACCAGCATCCCTTAGGGAACCTTGAAGACATTGAAATGTCTCTGTTGACTTAGTCCATGACTGGACCAAGGCGCTTAGCTTTTTGTTTTCTGATGCAGTCTTTTCGGCTACTTCTTTGAGTTTGAGGTTTTCTTCCTCTAGATGGATGATCTTTTCAAGAAGAGATCCGGCATCTTCTAGCGCTGGTCCCTTTCCTTTTTCTGCCACCTTCAACTTCTCGTTCAGTTTCCAGTATTCATCAGCCATATTCTGGAGAGCATCTAGAACTTCTTCATAGGTGAATTGATTTTCTGGATCTGATTGATCTCCCACTAGGCAGATAAGTTCTGGTTCATCTTTGTGGTTGCTTTGTTTATCCTCAGAGCTTGATTCATCGGAGTCGGTATCATCCCATCTGTGGCTGTCTCCATTAGTCGTGGAGACTTGTGCCTTTTTCCACCTTGGATGTTGGTCTGTTTCCTCTTTGGGGTCATTTTCAGTTTTGAATCCGGTCCTGTCACATTTAGACTGAAAATTAGTATTATCGCTTAGCTTACGTTGCTTAACCTGTGTCGCACTGGATAATTTTCCATCTTTCAGTGCTTCTGCTGGATTTTCCTTGAGCTCGTTTATTTCTTGGTTTTCCCCAAGTTGACTCAGTTTGATCCACACTTCCTTAGCGGTTTTGCCTGTCATAACTTGTCTGAAGACCTCTATGTCCAGAGTCTTGAATATGGTATTTTTTGCAATATTATCCAGATTTGTCTTTCGTTTTTCTTCTGCTGAAAGCTCGTGTCTTTCCTTCCGAATTTCTCTTGGTTCGTCAGGATAGACAGCATGTCTTACGTTGATTTTGTTGAACACAAACGGTCCATTTTCCAGTACGTCGATCATTTCATCGTCTTGCGCATAAAGGTAGGTCATCAACCTTATTTTCCACTCAAGAAAATTTTCCCTGCTAAACATAACAAGCTGATCCGATAAAGTCATGGTTAGTGTAGAAGAAATATCAAGCAAACCCGCTCTGATACCACTTGTGAGGATCGGTTTACGCGTTTAGAGGGGGGGTGAATAAACGCTTGACGCCTTTTTGGTAGTTAACCGATTAAGGTTAATACCGGTGCTTGATTTTTCTCTTTGCGTTATTTGCGGAAGCTTGTAGATCGGTTCTGATTCAGAAACCGATAATCTGTGCGTAGTGTTAGTGTGTGTGTGAAAGACAATACCAGTTTGTTTCTGGAAGTTCGGAGTTGAATCTCCTACGTCTCCCCTTCTTCCTCGTGAGGAAGGTTCACTAGACTTCAGTTATACACTCACAGTACAACCTACCTGGCTGCCCTCAGCCTTATCTAGTGAATCCCTAGGCAGTCGTAAAATACAATCCATCTACTTCAACAGCTTTTTACAGTCCGTCGGAATAACAAAAACTCACTTACTTAACCTGACCGGTTATCGTACAGTGAGGACAACACTTTCTAAATTTCTCGCTTGTTCTTGACTTTCGTCTAATTGATTTCTCGTGGTTGTGTTGTTGTCTTCCTCAGTGTTTCTTCTATGATATATATACTTGTTTGTTGATGAGGAAGACCGTTGTGAAATAGCTCCAAGTGCTGAACTGTGCATTAAATGCACTTTCCCAAAATGGGTACTGTCCGGTCTTGGCAGCAGTTCATACTGTCTCATTTGCTTTTTCCATTTTAAGCTCGGCTTGACTTCGACCTGACTTCCTATGGCAGCCTTGCATTAAAGATTTCGACAGTAGGTTTCATTATCCCGCCTTGAGTAAATTTGAATCTTTGTACACGTGGCATGCTTGATGACAGAACTCCGGTCTTCGCACTTTATTGGTCCGGTATCTGAGTTCTGATCTTGGCTCCTGCCAACTCCGGTATATCTATATGTATCTTTCGGTTTTAGGCACGCTTCTTCTAGCAACCAGTCTTGTGTTCCTCTAACTGATATCCGATCTCCTGCGCATATGTAATCTGCTGATTGACGTCCGAACTTTTAATCTTCTTCTAACTGATATCCTTAACCAGGCTTGAGCAGTTTCCTTCAGACTGATTATCTGGTCTTTTAATCTTCGGTCTTATGTTCCTCTGACCGGTATTCTTAATCAAGTTTGGACAATCACCAAAACTGTTTAATCTGAATTCTTGATGCACGATTCCTAACAATAACCAATCTTTCTCGTGCCGGTATTTCTTGTAGAGCTTTTTTACTTCTATAGATTCCACCAAGATCGCATTTAAGTACAACTTTCGAACACTCTCCTCGTGAATTGATCTTTGATCTTTTAACAGTAATCACATAGCCAAGATTTATTCCAACATTTTGCACCAAATCAATTAAATGTTGCCGATATTTGAACACATGAAAATAAAATTATTTGTTAGAAATGCAAGAGAAAAATATATAACAATACTCAAATAAGTATTTGTTACGAAAGTTTGACTAATAAATCATACCATGTCAGTATAAAATTCGAAAGTGACATCGGCATTCGTATGATCACCAACTCCATTTTCATCATCTTTCGTTATTCCGCAAATCTCATTCTCCTAAAATAGGCACGAAAATGCATAAGAGTATAATTACTGTGATTATAAACTTGGTAAGAAAAATTAATATTATAACAAACTTAGTGAAGAAAGAAACAAACGTACCCGTATCATAGTCTTTTAAGAAGCCATGACGAATCTTATTTGTTAATATGCAACTATTTAAGTGTAGCTTTGTATTTTTTATTTGCAATTAACAATCTTTTGGCATATAGATAGTTGAGATTTGAGAGGAAAATTATGAAGTGAAAAAACGTTCAAATCTTTCCAATTTAATTGATAAAAGACGTTCAACATATGCAAAAACGTTCAAGTTATATTGTCTAAGCATGAAAAAGATTTATGCTAGCCAAAGTGTTTAGTCAAATACCATTCAAACCTCTACAAATGTTTAGGCAAAGACGTATTTATTTAGATAAATTTGATCAAAAAAAGGTACAATTATTTTTGTGTTTGAGATGGTCTAAATAGAATCATGGGGGTGCTGCATTTAGAATTTCCCTTTCTTTAATGGGATATCAGCCGCACTATGTGATCGTGATTGTAAATGCAGATTTGTATTTGTTAATGTCGAAATATTGAAAGAAGATTTTGTCTTCCTTCCCCAAAATAAGTGGTGCACCTACATGCCAAAAATAGGAGATTGCAACTACCAAATATGGAAGATATGAGATCAACTAATGAGGAGAGAAGATCGAATCAAATATTTACTATATTTGGAGAGATCTTCAAGGAGATATTTTAGAAGATATCCAAGGGATCTTTTACCAATTCAAGAGGGAGCCAAGGCTTATAAAGAAGGATTTTCGAGCTGCCATAAGTACGCCTTTTGACGAGAAATTTGAGAGATTTCATGGAGTGCTTTTGAGCGACATATTGAGCAAAAATCATGAGCGAAGCACATATCGAATTTGAGCGAGTTTTACTTGTCACGAGAGTGTCCTTTTAGCCTAGTATTTCGTTTGCAAAAGTCTTAGGACTTTGTAGGTTTTCAGAAGTCTTAGTACTTCGTAGTTTTCAGGATCGTGTCGATTCGTAGTTTTTCTAGGCTTGTTTTTACTATCTTCGGATAGTTATTTTGCATCCATTGTGCTGTAGTGGAATTTCGCCTTGAGGCACGCAGCAAGTTCTTATACTTGCTGCACAAAATTTACATCTCGTGTTTATCAATTTTCGTCACTAAGTTCGTTAAATTTTCCGTTGTGCGTTCGGTGTTGGCATCAGTGCTGACTCAACATTAGGTTCAACATATCAGTCACCAGTTTACTACTTAGTGTTTACATACATATCGTACCGGGACCACTTCAGTATTTATGAAACATTGCTTTATTCTTCCACTGGAATAATGTACCAGTTAATCAAATGAAGCACTCGATACTGTGGCAATTAATTGTTAATTTACATTCATAATTTGGAAAGAATATATCTGCACATGTTATTACATAATCTGTTTGATTACGTTATTGCAAAGGCAAAAGTGGGCTCCAACTATTATTTGGTCTGGGCTGGGCGATTTCCATCCTTAGTGTTTGTGTGTTGGGTTGTGACGCACAATTTAATTGAAAACGGAATGAACTTTTTCTTCTCTTACAATATAAACTTTAGTTGCTGGTGAGAACACATATGGATAGCTAGCTCAACATTGCAAGACAATTCCGTTGAAAGAATTGCACTTTAGCTACTTTACGTTGACCATGTCCATCATTTCATTCCACAATAATGCATATCAGTCGACATATGTCGGAAATTAAATAAAGATATGGAAATTGATTTCCCTATCTTGCAAACAGTTGTTAGTTACGTGACGACTTCGGATTCTTCTTTTACGAATTTATCCGATGTGCATTTTTTGTTCCACCATAGAAATTTCCATCTATTTTTATTAATTAATTTTTAGATTTCTTTAAAAAAGCGGTTATGTGGAGGGATCATTAAGTTGATAGATTAGAGTGGCATAGTTTCTTATAATAGAACTTCAAATGAAGAATTTGTTTAAACTATAATTGATGTAGGTGATGATGTCGAGAATTTTAACCACAACGAAATTCATTCCACAATCTGTCTCTGAAAATATAAGAAATTAACATGGAAAAATCTTGAATCAAGAGAAAAACCTCAACATCATGGAATGGAATATCTCATATTTGAAGATTTTAAATTTTACACACAGACAATTTTTCTACCCAAAATGATACATATGGGGGATTTTTCTACCCATGCATGTATTCCTTTTCCAGCGGAAGGAATACAATCCAAAAGTCCACCATAATAAAATGAGATATATCAAATTCACATATATATTTAAATAGTGACATATACAAATCATTTATTTATATTGTTTATTTATTTATTCCATCGCGACAAAGAACATGTGTGAGAACTGAGATGTATCATGTAAGTGCCGTAGATTTTTGAAATATATATATTTTTATTTTGAAATTGATTTCTTATCATTTACAGCACATACTTCAAGATAATAATTACAATTACCCTATAAATATATAACAAATACACCTGGCAGAGAAATTTATACATCATCCTACACCTATTAAAAAGTAAAAACACACATCCCAAAAAACACACACAAAAGCATGTACCATCACAAGAACACCACCACCAACGACAGCCTCCTCCTCCTCGCCGCCGTCGCCGCCGCACTACTCACGGCGGAGCTCCCATGCCTCTACGGCCAAGCCCCGCCTGCATTCTCTCCGGCTCCCGCGGCGGAGCCACCATCGCTCGACTGCTTTACATACCTACTAAACCTCTCGGACTGTTTGACCTACGTTGAAGGCGGCAGCAACCTGACGAAACCCGACCCGGGATGCTGCCCCGGGCTGGCGAATCTGGTAAATACGCAGCCCATTTGCCTGTGCCAGCTGCTTGGAGACCCGGGTCGGGTCGGAATTACCGTGGATGTTAACAGAGCTCTCAAACTGCCCGTCGTTTGTAACGTCACTACGCCGCCGGTCAGCCTATGCGCAGGTGTGTGTGCGTGAATAATTTTCATTATTCTTTTTAATTTGTGCAATTTGTAAGGTTTTTTTCCCTTCTTCCTGTTACTGCTGTGCTGATTCATTACATAAAAATTTAAGAAAACTTTATTTTTTTTAAATCTAATTATAGAATATTTTTCAAATAAAGTGCAGTGGGAGTATGCAAACCGTGAGTGACGGGGCCAAATTGATTCTAATCTGAATAAAACAACACATGTGATTTATCATGTCTCAAACAAGTAGGGTAATCCATCTTTTTCAATTGTGAGATGAATCAGATTTGTTTATATTTTATTGCATGGTAAGATATTCAAATGATAGTTTATTTGTATTTTAGAATGATTTGCTGTCGTGCATATCTTATAGCCATCATATGCGCAATTTAAATTCTGAAAATATGCGCCATTTACTGCACTATTAATGCATTTACCTCAAACTAGTTATATATTTATATCTATTACAAATGTAGGAGAAAAATGAATTAAAGTATTATATAAATTGAACTATGTATGTAGCCATTGGTGTACCAGTCGCAGCTGTTTCACCAAGTGAAGACCAAGCTCCTTCATCAGGTTCGGTTAATGAAATCAGATTATATAATATTTTCTTTTTCAAAAAATACGCGCAGTTATATGAATATATATAATGTTATGGTGCTCATCTTGTGTTAACACCTTATATGGGCACCTGCTGATGTGACATGTTCACGTCTTATATGGCACTTGATATACTTCACGTGAACATGCCACATCAGCATCATATGTGTCGATCTATGATACCAAAGATGTGTTGATTAATGCCACTTTGATGTTGAATTGGCCTGCTGATTTGGCACGTATCGGTGCCAAATCAGCAGGTATGTGAGCACCATATCGTTCCTCTATATTTCATAACGATCATTACTAATTTCCTAATTATGATTTACAGATGGTACAGTAGCAGCGAGCCCCTCAACAGTTATCGATGGAGTTCCAAGCAGTTTAGCCTCTAAGCAGAACCTCCAGATTTCATTAGCAATTATCCCGTTGATAACTACAGTTGTTATTTTCTTCTAATGATTATTATTAATTACTAAAGTTGGTTTATCATAAATTAGTATTTCTGCACAAATGTGCTTAATTACTAGTATAAATAAAGGGGCTTTTAAGAATCAGACCTCTTTAAGTTTCATATTATGTTCGGGCCATGTCGGTATAAAGTTCAGTATAAAGGACTCGATATCTTTCAAAGTTAGAGAAAAAGGACCAAAAAGTTGATCTGACCAAAATACCCCTACAAAAGCTGTATAATAAGAGGCATCCAGAACATGTTTTCTGTTACCATCGTTAACCACTTCTTTTACGATAAAAAAATCTCGCAGATTTCTATTTTCGTTCGAACGATCCTTAGAAACGAAACTCGTCCTATCCACGAGGGTTTATTTTGATTTCAGGTCCCGAAATGTTCGATTTTACGGGTATATTCTTCGAGTTCTTTTGATGCAAATAATAAAAACACGATGAAATCGAGGTCGAACTTGAAGATATTTTGTACAAATTAGAGAGACTCATAACCTAAATAATCTCTGAAACACAGTATTGGTTCTATTGTTCGTCGTTCATGGTTTGCCAAAATTTAAAATCGTCGGATTGTTGCCTAAACAACTGTTCCCAGAACGTGGTATGGATGGTCATGCATCTGTCATCGTAAAACAGTTAATAGGTATTGATAAGCTGGAATATGGTATATATACTGATTTAAAGGTAATGGTAAGCTGGATGGTACCAAATGCCTATTATCTTGTATCAATATAACAGTACTCGATCGAAACAATCGACCGTATATATTATTTCCATCTGCACGAACACAGATCCTGCACCAAACCAAGTTGTGTGTCCTATACGGTTTATCATGTTGTTTGGGTCTCATTTCGATTTTACGGGTAAATTTTTTGAATTCTTTCGACACAAATAATAAAAACACGGTGAAAATCGAATCTCGATTTGGTCGAAATTGTAGATATTTTGTACATCCGAGAGACCCATATCCTGAACAAATCGTTGAAGCACAGTATTGGCTCTATTGTTCGTCGCTCATGGTTTGCCGAAATTTAAATTCGTCGGATTGTTGCCCAAACAGTTGTTCCCGAAACGTGGTATGGGTAGTCATGCATCTCTCACAGTAAAATTGTTAGTCGGTATTGGTAAGCTAGCATATGGTAATACTGATTTAAAGGTTCGAGTAAGCTGGATTTGGTACCTAATGCCAAATATCTGGGATCACTATAACAGTGGAAACTCGATCAAACAATCGATCGTATATATTATTTCCATCTGCACGACCTGCACCAACCAAGTTGGGTGTGTTTTAGATGGTTTATCATGTTATTTGGATCTCGAATGTTCGATTTTACGCGTAAATTGTTCGAATTCTTTTGACGCAAATAATTAAACACAGTAAAAATCGAATCCCGATTCAGTCGAAATTGAAGATATTTTGTTCAAATTTGAGAGACTCGTATCCTGAACAAATCGCTGAAACGCCGTATTGACTCTATTGTTTGTTCAAGGTTTGCCGAAATTTAAACACAATCGCCAAATTTGTTGCCTAAACCGCTGTTCCGGAAACGTGGTATGGACGGTCAAGCATCTGTCCTAGTAAAATAGTTAATAGGTATCGAAAACTATCATTTGGTATACATTTAGATTTAAGGTAGCAGTAAGCTGTATTAGGTACCAAATTCCTCAAGAACGGAATTCCAGACTAGCAGATCGAAACAATTACCGTATATATTATTCCATATGGACCAACATACATCCTGCACTACACCAAGTTGAGTGTGTCCTAGACGGTTTATTATGTTACGAGGTCTCGAAAATGTTTGATTTTACGGGTACACTTTCGAAAATGACGCAAATAATAAAAATCGGTGAAATCGAATCCTGATTCGGTCGAAATTAAAGATACTTCATACAAATTCGAGAGACTCATATCCTGATCAAGCACCGAGACACCGTGTTGGCTCTATTGTTCGTCGCTCAAGGTTGCCAAAATTTAAATACAATCGACGAATTTTTGCCTAATTTTTCGAAATAAGAAAGTGGTAACAGTAAGTTATTAATTGTTATTCTCTGTGTAACTTTTATTATCCAGTTTAGGCGGGATTTCAAAAATTTAGGCAGGATCTCAATAATATATGAGGGAATGTAATATTTGGCAATAAGGGAGCTCATCAAATAATGTGGTACATCCCTCTAGTTAAAAGGTATAAAACGTGGCTTATCCGGTACCAAATCACTCATTCCGAATTACATTTTAGACTTACGGATTTAATTTTAGGGTTTTAACGTCAATGACTCCTAGGTAGTTCTCGGAGGATATGTTGATATTAATAACGTTTTAATGTGAAACGTATAGATCTTGATTAACAACATATGGATATGGTGTAGTATATACATTCCAATGGAGGTGATCATCTTGATTACAATACTAGTGATATCAACATTGGACTACTAACCTCAATGTTTGCATAACATGACTTTCCAATGAATTCTGTAGTTTAGCTTCATCAAATCATATATATTTTAATGAAAGACAATGCGAATTTGGCTTTTTTTTTCTTGAATTGAAGTGTTTCCAAGGTAAGTAACACATTCTGCAAATAAAATAACACATGCATATATAATAGAAAAAAATTTATTCGGAATGTTCTATATTGTCACGGAATATTACCACATTACTTGCCAAATAATACCGAATGTCCTATATAAAATAACAGTACAAATCCAATTTTTAACACTATTGTAGATACTGATACTACATAATAAATTTTGCATACCACAATAAAAATTTCATTAATCTCGCCCACAAATCCATATTTTTCCCGATTTTTTAGGGTTGGTGTCTCGAATTTTGAATTTATGGTCTATTAATGTTGTTAGTGCTTTAATGTTGGACTTTGAATACGTTTGTGATGAAATTCATAACCTTATGTCTCATCAAAAGAGACACTAGTATGTTTTGTAAAAGAAGGATTATGTGTTTACATGACTTTTGACTCAATTTTCACACATTGATATCAACATTCACATAGCATGTCTTTTAAGGGAATTTGGTTTGTTTACTTAGTGAAATCACATAATTACATGAACATAAATCTTATACATTCGAAAAAAAGTGAATTTACGAACATAATTAGTCTAATTAATTATGTTATACTGAAAACGTATTATGTGGTATCTATACCAAACATTGTGTCATAAATTCAATTGGTGTTGCTTCTTTATATCAGACATGTGGTATTATTTGCAGGTAATGTGGTAGTATTCTAAAAAAATCCTTTTATAATTTTCTTCCGTTTCTATTAGCTTATCTGACAGTCCAGAACTTCTAGAATATTCTTAATAAAATGTTTTCTTTGCATGCACATGTGGTATAAATGTTCCATAAAGTGTTATTCAGTTAAAAAATGTTCAATTTGGAGGAAAGCTAATTTTCGTATTATTCTATAATTAACATCAAAATTTTTCGTTCATTATTAAGATATATAATCAAACTAATATCCTCAACATTCGATCTTAGGTCGCCAACAAACTAGAACGATGTGTTACAAAAATAAAAAACGTTTCGATCTTAGGTTGCATCAAAATTTTTTGTTATTCCATGATTAGCTTCGATAATTATTGTCGATTACTAAGACCCACACACGAATTGGTTTGAATCCACATTATTCGAGCCTAAAAGTCGAGATTTCACTAGTTTTTTTACCAAAATTTCGAATTGGGTTTGAAGCATTATTCCAACATAACATCGAAAATTTTCCTTGTTTATGAGGACCCATAAAAAATTGAGATTAGTTTTACCTTTTTCGATTACTAACATTGAATATCTCTTGAATTTCGGGGAGTTTTGGGTAGCATACGAATTTTTCATGTTCCTCTTGACACCTTAGTCCGTACCAATTGCGTGTAGTTATTATAGGAAACAAAATGTTATTGTCTTTTTATTATTTGTTATACGTGAGGCAAGATTTGTTTCCATTTATAGTAATCAGTTACAGTTTTTGAAGGTAGATGTAATACCCGTAAAATTTAGGCAAGAGGTAAACTTACGTAATATACCATGTTTATTAGAGTGATATTACTTCAGTGTTTGTGACTTTATATATGATGAACGTGAACTATATGAAGTTTATGTGACTGTATATGTTAGGTTTTAAGTCTAGATTTTCGAATTTGCCATGTTAGATAAGAATTAGGGTTTATGCAAATAGTTTCGATGTATTAGAACTGTAGTCAAAATATTTTAAGAGTTGCGGTGATGATAGGGTTTGACATAGTTTGCTAAGTATATAATTTGTTTTCTATACTTCCATAAATAATTAGTTTAGTAGATGTTTTCAATGCTAGCTAGTTTTTGGCTGAGTGAATTATGATGTGTGATTATAATAAATTGATTGAAGTCGTGATTATTGTATTGGGGCTAACAATATGTTTCTATTTGTTCTTCGAAGACCAACTTTGTTAAGTATATGTGATTAGTTTTTAAAATATAGAATAGTTTTTAATGGTTTTACAAATGAGTAGCATAGCACATGAATGGAGTTTCCGATACTTTGAGTGTAGCAGTTTAGAGTTTTCAGCAACTTTATAAATGGTTAACTTAAAGCCTTATGCCAATCACTATTTTCGGCATTATTACGTTAAGAGCTTTTTTTTGGCATGTTACTATACAAAGTTTTCGGTACTTAGTAATTTTCGGGGTTTCTAGGGTTTTTCAATAATAAGGATTTGGGAATTTTCGAAACTGATGTGACTTAGCCATTATACTGATATAATAATATTCATATGCTCAGAGGATCGAATCGTAGGAGTTCACCGAGTTCTTGACTATATCAGGAGGACAGGTAGGTGAAATCCACCTACGACACGTAAACAATTTTGTGAATCATTATGTGACATTGGCGTGACTATACGCTTTGATGACTATGTGACTATGTGAATTTCCTGAATTATATGACTTGACGAATTATGTGCGTTACGTGTATTGTGTTTATTGCACGTCATATGTTCATTATTTATATCGTACAAGCATGCCACGTCATATGTAAGTTATTTGCACTGCACGTGCATGTCATGTCAGGGGAGGTCGAGCACCTTATAAAACGGTGATGTTTTATTATGTCGATGAGTGGGGTGTCGACGTGAGGTAAGTTGAGGTCAAACGTTCTAGGTAAGAGGTGAGTGAGATGGGAGACGGGCGTGAGCGACTCGTCTACTCAGGTGCGTGAGCGACATCTGAGGTGCAAACCATCTTGGACTGTAGACGGCGGGAGACGGGCATGAGCGACTCGTCTACTAAGGACCGGAGGTGCAAAACCGTTGAGGCGGGAAACCGTTGAGGCGGCAGACGGGGGTGAGCCACTCGTCTACTCTGGTACTGAGGTGCAAACCGTCGGGGATTTGCGGGAGACGGGGGTGATCCACTCGTCTACTCGGGTGCATGAGCGACACCTGAGGTGCAAACCGGAAACTTGTAGGATTAGGCGTGGGGTCTAGACGTGAGTTGAGACGTGATGGGTGGTGATTAGAAAGGGGAGAGTCGAGTGTGCAGGTCGTGAGGTGTATGAGATGGGATCGAGGGCACATTGCATACATGCATATTTCACCTACTGAGCGAGGAGCTCAGGGTTTACGTGTTGTAGGTACTGGTACCGAGCCCGGCGCTGATGCGCGTCGCGGTGAGGCGGGCTGACGGCGGTGCTCCACGGACTTTTGAGGGCGAGGCTGTACATGGATGCGACCTGTGGAGCGATTAGGGGTTTGAGTGTTTTTGACATTTTGGGGGCTACGGCCCTTGTATAGTGATAACCATGTAGACGAATATTATTGTAATATATTTTATTTTAGGAAAAGGTTTTGTTAGACGGGTCTTCCACAACTTACGTTGCGAATATCCGCCACTAAAAGTAATTAGAAATCGAGGGTCGCCACAGTAGAGTTTTGGAACTTGCAGAAATGGTACCCAGATAAAGTGATGTGTTACTGAAATTGAAAACGGTTCGATCTTAGGTCGCAGCAAAATTCGTTGTTATTTCATGTTGATTACTAAGACCCACATCCGAATTGGTGTGAATACTCATTATTCGAGCATAAAAGTCGAGATTTCACTCGTTTTTATCAAAATTTTCGAATTGTGTGTGAAGCATTATTCCAACTTAACATAAAAAAATCTTCCTTGTTTTTTGAGGATCCATGAGAAATTGAGATCGGTTTTACCCTTTTCGATTACTAACATTGAAAATTTCTGTGATTTCAGGGAGTTTTGGGTGTCGTACGAATTTTTGCTTTTCCTCTTAACACCCTAGTTCGTACTAGTTGCATATAGTTATTATAGAAAATAAACCGTTTTTGTTTTCTCATTGTCTGTTATAGGTAAGGCAACATTTAATACTCAATGTTTGGTATCTGTTATTAGTGTTGAGGATGGGGTTTCCTATATAGCAGAGGTGGTACCACGATGAAGTGATGTGTTACTGAAATTTTTTCTGATCTTACTCGTGACACGTTATTATTTTCTAATTATTTGTTATTACTAAGGCGACATTGATTCGTCAATGTTAAGTATCGGGTATAGATTTTGATGGTAGAGTTTTCGTACGAGAAGAAAATGATACCCAGATATAGTGATTTGTTACTGAAATTGAAAATGTTTGGATCTTCGGTCGTGGCAAGATTCATTGTTATTTCAAGTCGATTACTAAGACCCACATCCAAATTTGTGTGAATCCATATTATTCGAGCACAAAAGTCAAGATTTCACTCTTATTTGCACCTAAAGTTTCGAAGTGAGTATGAATCATTATTCCAACGTAACATCGAAGTTGGTTACTAGGACCCATGAGAAATGGAGTCCGGTTTTAGCTTTTTCGCTCAATAAAGTCAAATATTTCTGAGATTTCCGTGTGTTTTGGGTGTTGGAAGAATCATCGATGGACCAAACCTAGGATGTGAGGGATGATGGCACAGAGATGTAATTTTTTGTAACAATCGAGGGTAAATTGGTCTTTGAGCCCAAATAGGTCCTCAACTCTAAGATAAACTTGAGATGAGTCTTTTAAACTGAAATTTAAAGTAGTGGGGCGTGAATTCAAATGAAACTGCTTGAAACGAAATTTACTCATAAATAAATTCATTGTCATGTTATGGCAGGAACAGTTTATGTTTAGAGGGGTGAATAAACATTTTTAGAACTTCTAAAAATACTTTAATCGTGATAATTGGATTCCTGAAAATATTTAAGCATAGAGAGATTAAGCGAGTTTGGGTTTTAAACCAAGCGGATAATACTCGACTTTATTCTCTTAAAAGCGGTTTAAAACTCTTTTAAGAATATTTAAAAATTGTGCCAGTTGGAAACTGGTTTTGGTTGAAATATTTTATCGAACAAGTAAAATGCTTCAACAGTGCAAATTCTAGATATGTAAAAAATGCAATGTAAGAGACGCTCGATTTGTTTATGGAAGTTCTGAACCCACCCGCTAATACCTTTCTTCGCAATTCTAAAGAACGCATTTCGATTCCCCGCAATGTCAACCGACTTCGATGGCTTTTTAAAGTCCTTGGATCTACCGACAACTTTTCATAGTCCAACAGTAGACTGCAAGCACTTGTTTTACGTCTTTGTGTGAAGACGACAAACACAAATTTAACGTCTTTGGGTTAAGACTTTCACTCAACTAATCTATGTCGCTCATCTATTTATTGTGTGAGTAAGGTGTGTTGTTTTGAATGTTGTAGCTTTCTCTATCTTTTGTATCCATACATGAGAGAAGAATCTTTTTATTTTGTTCATTTGCTCTTAATCTTCAATCTTGAATATCTCTTTTGGATGTGTGCTTATTCGCTCTAGGTTCCATTTTTGTCTCTGCCCTGTCCAATTGCTTTTTATAGCCCATATCTTAATGCATCGTTAGTCCAATCCACTCAGCTACCAAACTAGGTCAGATACTGACCTATCAGTCAGTACCATGTTATACCGACCGACCGACCAGTTAGGTACCGAACCAATTCAGTCCTAAGACCGACCAACCGTCAAGTAGCAGTACCAACTGACCTAGTCAGGTTCTAGTCCCAACCTGCCAGTCCCGGACCAAGTATCAGTCATGACCATCCAAACCAACCAAGACATGTCCTAATCGGTTGACCGGCGTTGACCGCATTGACGTTGGCGGATCTAGTTTTTGTCCTGAGCTCATATTTGACATCTGTTTTTTAATCGAGCTCATCTGCACACTTTACTAAATATGTTAGTAACACAATATTAAGTTTGTGGTTATCAAGATTGGATTGCGAGCTATTATAATCAACATTTTAGCAAACCATGTTGCCTCGATGATTCTAGAGTTGTATCTCTAGTTTAAAGTATTTGTAAAAAATAGTTAACTTTATTGTTTATCCTAGTCAATCATCTGACGCTTTAAATTCAACAAATGTGTTTGATCGACACGTGGTGTGTGAATGAAAAGTGCGACAAGTAATAATTAAAACGAATACTAAATTACTGTCACCGACGTGCGATAGGCAGTGGACCTATCGTTTGTAGTGTAGTAAAGTGAGTAAACGAGTATCGAACACGAGGAATAAATCAAGTACTAGTAATGACCTATCGACTCGATATTCAACCTAAATAAAATATGCAAATTGTTTGATGACTTAACCTAACAGATCGCTCCTAAATCAACGAGAGACTAAAGAATACGCCTAAAACTGATGTGAGAGTTTCAGATGATAAAGACGTGCTCGGGATTCGAATCCCGCTAGGTAGTATCAGCTAAGACAATAAAATCGCTCCTAAGTGATTAAGACTAAGTCGCAGTAATTTCCTACCCGCTCGCGAATTTGCTGTCGCCCTAAACGCACGCGGGGATATAAAATTCGATAATTACTAACGGCGAGGATCGAGTATTTGCTTTCGCCCTATACTCGAATCCTATCTTCTATGAACGGCCTAAACGTTGTTTAGCTGTCGCCCTAAATGTTTTTCCACACAATCACTTTAACACATAGACATATTAAAGCTACGAAACATATTCATAGAACGATAAATAGTCAAAAACACAAAGTCACGATAATATACGTCTTAACTACGAATTATCCTAGCGTTCATCCAATCCCAAACACAAAAGGGATTTAGCTACGCATGATAGACGAGAAAACAACGAAAGAAATAAAGGATAAGGGCGAAGAATTCATGTTCTTGATATACGGATGATCTGCGATGGAAGCGTTGAAGATTCTTCGTTCTTCGTTAAATTGGGTGTGATCTCGTCGATGATCCGTCTCTTGCGCTCCGGGACGCATTTTCTGCGTTCTTTTCTGCTAATTTTCGTCTCTAGAGTGATTAGGGTTAATCTCTGATAAGTCGTGTCGTATCTGGATCGAATTTGGGCTTTTTATAGGAATTTTCGTATAGGTCACGGCCTGGGGCATGGGCCGTCACGGCCGTGACCACCATCGATCCGACGCGTCTAAGTCTCTGTCATAGGTTTAACAAACCTCCCCACACTTAAGCATTTGCTTGTCCTCAAGTAAATTAGAAATCAGATAAGGCATCAAACTAGGATAACGGCACGATTGTTCGCAATTTATCATCAAAGCTAGAAAGCACAAAAGGAATCAAGCAAACAATCACGGACATTACACTAATGACTTGCACTCGTCGACCTGAATTTTCTTCGCACTGCTAATCGAGACTCATACCTCACAAGGATTCACTCAATTCACTCAAGTGTATAGGCTAGCATATGATGAGTCGCTCAATTCGTGCACTCGTCCAACCCCTACCATAAAGTTGCAAGTTAATCGCATCTCTACTATTCAAAGGGCAAGTATAAATCTGAGGGTCTTTTCGGGGAAAACGGGTCGAACAATCATGAAGCGGCAAGCATAAATAATGAACACTTAATCTTAGAGCTAGGACACGTGATCGAAAATTATAAAAGAATACAGCATGATCAAACAGACAGTCACACGTCCCAACATAAGACTCGACGTTCTCGCTCCGAAATCCTAGACTTTTCTGCTCGACCCTCTCAACTCAGTTCCCTTTCATTTTCTGCCCTTTCACCTTAGTTATGCTCTACTTTTGTGCACTGCCCTTATTCCCTAAAACATCAAGGTTCGGCTTTTGTCGCAAAGAATACATCGTCACAGCGAATGTCGTGTACCTAGGGATACTTATTACCGAGACCTATATCTTGCCAAAGGGTTATGGGCAGGCTTATGCAAGGGATCGGGTCATTTCAGAAAATGGTCAAGTAAGGGACGAGTCATTTCACGAATAGCAGAGAAGAACATCAAATCAAACACTGGAACAGTAACTTTCAAGTTCGACTTCTGATTTATTTTAATCAACTCAGGTTCATAAAATCTCTGGAGGTTTATTCGGGTCAGTGACTTCTATAACGTACGAGGTAAGCAACGAATAGGCTCAGGCTCAACGTGGCTAACTAATGGGGTTCGTCATGGTTAAGAAAATTTTGGCCCTGGACTTGATTCCTATTGCCCTCATCACTTTTACACCAAAACAGTTTCAACACGCATCAGACAGGCAAGTTCTAGAGAGATATAGACTAGGCACGTCACACAACCAAGAAAAATGAGCATAAGCTCGTCAGGCTCAAACTCTCACATGAAACAGGGTTATGTGTACGGATCTCTCAAAACAGTGCTATATCTATTCAGGCCGATAAGATTCAATCAGTCATGCATGTCCTAATTACTCACAGAATTTCATAGAATGCAGACCAACTCGAGATAAGCGCAGACAATCATGCCTGATTCAGTAATTCATGCCTTGCCAACGAACTCAACGACTCACGGACACGTCATAAAAAGTTAAAAATTTTCACGTAAGTTCTAAGACTAAATTCCCCTCCCCACACTTAAGTCAGACGTTGTCCTCAACGTAAAAATGATAAAAGAAAAGAAAAAAGAGTTTAAAAGAACGGGACTCCCCTGACGTGGTCGTGTCGTAGTTGTTTATTATGCGCGTGAAGGTCGTGTTGTAATCCATTTGCGTATCCTGGCGCTAGCTAGAGAGCAATAGACACGAAAAGAGAGTAGTCATAAGATTAACTAGAAACATAGTTATAAGCGCAGTGTCATAAATGAAACACACGCGACTACGCAAGCAAACGCAATGTCATAAAGAAAAAAGAAGAAATCCCTAAGGAGGTGGCGGCGGTGGCTGTGGTGATGGTGGCTTCGGGCGCAGGAAAGCCATCGATTGCTGGGAATACTTGAGCGCCGTGTCCATGGCTTGAAGGGCCTGGTTATAACGCTCTAGCTCTGCGTCGTAACGGCAGTGGGCTTCCTCGTTCTGGCGCTCGTACTCTTCCTGTCGGCGCCGAGTCTCTTCGTTGTATCGCCGGAGCTCGTCGTCCCTCTGTAGCGAGTCGGCATTCATGCGCATCATGTCCTGGCGCAGTGCTTCAAGGTCCGCCGTTGACGCGAACGGGGCGACGCCGGATGATTCGCCCTGATGGTAGCCAGAGGAATAGGAGGGCCCTGCTGTCGTCGTGTCTGTCTCCACTGGGTGGGGGCCCTAGAGGTAGAGCTGGTCGTCGGGGATGGCTCCTTGGTCGGTCTGGCCGCGATACATCTCGTGCCAGATATACACCTTGTTGGCGCGAGTCCAGGTGGGCGCCTTCACGAGCATCTTCATCTTTACAAGCATCTCCTCGTTCACCGGGTGACGCCCGCCTACTACCTCCATCTCGGGTGCATTCGCTGGTGAGTGGGCCGACGGCGATCTTGCCATGGGGTCGTGCTTTCGCTTGAGCACTGAAGGCGTGGGCCACTGCCATCCCTAAATTGATCTGTTCGCCTCGCTGCAGCTGGGTCAGGTAAAACAGATCGCGGAGGGTGACTGCTCCGTGTGAGTCACCCCTCGGTGTAAGCGAGGTCGTCAGGAGGCGGTGAATATAGCGCAGTCCTGGGCTCCTCAGTGCAGACGCCTTCGACGTCTTCGCGCTGTATGCCGGCTCGCCAGGTCGAGCGATTTCAGCCCAGCACCCCTGTCGTCCGCCCGGTTGATCGAAGTAAGTCGCGAAGGACCGGTGTCGGGGCTCTGGGACTCCAAGTGCATGGCACAGAGTGTCGGCCCTCACTATCTGCTCTTCGTTGAACGTGCGAAATCGGATTTTGTGGTCGCCGTATTCGTCGAAGGAGAACGTAGCAAGGAACTCCAAGGTGAGTTCCTTGTATGCTGGTTCGTCAATGGCCAGGAAGGTGTTCCATCCACTGAGTGATAAGTACTGGGCGACCTGCTGGTCGATGTGGTGCTTCGCCAGCGTCTCGTGGTCGATTTGGTCCATGGCTATGAACTCCATTCCCTTCAGCCTGGTGTATCGTGCCGTCTGGGCCTCGTCAGTAAACTGGCCCATGGTTTCTAGCATTGTCGGCGGGGGTCCGCGTCGCCTTTGACGAACGGGCGAACGCGAGGCGGGGTCACATGAGGCTGAGGATCGACTTTTACCCATAGTACCTGTACGAAAACATATGTGAGCTCAGGGAAATAGCAAATAAATGCAAGCAACTTAATTTGACCAAAATATTGACAGGAGACATGTAGTAATCACGATCACATGCAAAAGTTCAAAGCGGCATTTGTCGAACACGTCGCGGCCAAGTTGGGATAAGCATATCAAATCCAAGATTAAGGTTCCAAATCAACAAATTACGCATACTCAACATGTCAATAGCATGTAATCATCATAAAATAGCATGAAGAACACGAAATTTGGCTTAATTTCGAAAAGCCCCAAAATCGAAATTAGGGTTCTTCGTAAACATGTCACAATTCAACACCAATTCACGTAATTAAGCATGATTGAAGAGCTCCTAGCATGTATCTACCAATAATTAGAGCAAGTCAAACACAAAATTGGTCTCAATTTCAAAAAGCCCCAATTTTGAAAATTAGGGTTCGTCATCAAAATCCGAAAATTCGCAACTAATTTTAACGAATTAAGCATACCCAATAGTAAATATATCATATTAACACCAAAGATTAACGAATTTGACGAGATCCCCAATCTTAATTTGAAATAGGGTAAATGGGATTTTCATACGTTGGATTTTTAACGAGATTAAGGACGGATGTCGAGGTTTAGGTGATGATTCGCCGGATAGGGAGGACGACGGCGGCGTTCGTGATCGAAGGTGGTGATGATAGGGTGGATGATGGTGATTTATGGGTGGTGGTGCTAGTGGGAGAGAAAAATCGCGAGAGAGAGGGAGAAAAGAGGGAGGAAAAGAAGAAAAAGATCGGATTTTCCTTTTAAATCCGTGAGGGTCACGGCCGTGACCTTCAAAGGTCTTGGCCGTGACCCGAGGTAGTGTGGGCCTCTGGAACACGTCACGGCCGTGACGTCTATGTCACGAGCCGTGACAGAATCGGGCGAATTTTTTTTTAACCCGTAAGCATCACGGCCGTGACTGCTTAAGCAGTTGGCCGTGACACGAGGCAGTGAGTGCCTCTGGGGTGTGTCACGGTCGTGACTGCTTAAGCAGTTGGCCGTGACATGAGGCAGTGAGCGCCTCTGGGGTAGTCACGGCCGTGACTGCTTAAGCAGTTGGTCGTGACCCCTTTTTTTCTGAGCTAAAGCTATGCCTAAGACATAAATGAAAATACATGGGTTGCCTCCCAAGAAGCGCTTACTTTACCGTCTTTAGCCGGACGTCGTTTCGCTCGCTCAAGTCTGGAAGTCTAGGTACAGCACTTGCCTCTCGGTCGCGTCTTCCTCGCCTGCGAGATAGTGCTTCAATCTATGGCCGTTCACCTTAAAAGTACCCTGCTCCATACCTGAAATCTCAACAGTACCATAAGGGAAAACACGGGTAACAGTGAACGGTCCTGACCAGCGTGATCTAAGCTTGCCAGGAAAAAGCCTAAGTCGAGAGTTAAAAAGAAGGACTTGGTCCCCTTCCTGAAACTCTCGCCTTTGCCTAATCTTTTTATCGTGATAGGCTTTGGAACGTTCCTTGTACATGCAGGCATTATCGTAAGCCGATAACCGCCACTCGTCTAATTCGTTGATTTGGAGTTGCCGCTTTCCGTCGGCGTTCCCCAAATCAAGATCCAAGGACTTGATGGCTCAATATGCCTTATGCTCTATTTCTACGGGAAGATGGCATGCTTTTCCATAGACTAATCTATATGGTGTGGTGCCTATGGGAGTCTTATACGCAGTCCTATATGCCCAAAGTGCATCATTCAATTTGTTCGCCCACTCCCTACGGTTCCCCTCTATAGTTTTCTCTAGAATGCGTTTCAACTCGCGATTCACTACTTCGACTTGACCACTAGCTTGGGGATGGTATGGGGTGGATAGGCTATGTCTAACACCGTAACGTTCTAAAGTGCGTGCAAACTGGGTGTTACAAAAGTGAGTGCCTCTATCACTAATGATGCATCTAGTGAATGAAAAGTGCGACAAGTAGTAATTAAAACGAATACTAAATTACTGTCACCGACGTGCGATTGGCAGTGGACCTATCGTTTGTAGTGTGGTAAAGTGAGTAAACGAGTATCGAACACGAGGAATAAATCAAGTACTAGTAATGACCTATCGACTCGATATTTAACCTAAATAAAATACGCAAATTGTTTGATGACTTAACCTAACAGATCGCTCCTAAATCAACGAGAGACTAAAGAATTTGATGTTGCCCTAAACGCTCGCGGGGATCTAAAATTCAATATTACTAACGGCGAGGATCGAGTATTTGCTTTCGCCCTATACTCGAATCCTATCTTCTATGAACGGCCTAAACGTTGTTTAGCTGTCGCCCTAAACGTTTTTCCACACAATCACTTTAACACATAGACATATTAAAGCGACGAAACATATTCATAGAACGATAAATAGTCAAAAACACAAAGTCACGATAATATACGTCTTAACTACGAATTATCCTAGTGTTCATCCAATTCCAAACACAAAAGGGATTTAGCTACGCATGATAGATGAGAAAACAACGAAAGAAATAAATGATAAGGGCGAAGAATTCATGTTCTTTATATACGGATGATCTGCGATGGAAGCGTTGAAGATTCTTCGTTCTTCGTTAAATTGGGTGTGATCTCATCGATGATCCGTCTCTTGCGCTCCGGGACGCGTTTTCTGCGTTCTTTTCTGCTAATTTTCGTCTCTAGAGTGATTAGGGTTAATCTCTGGTAAGTCGTGTCGTATCTGGATCGAATTTGGGCTTTTTATAGGAATTTTCGTATAGGTCACGGCCTGGGGCATGGGCCGTCACGGCCGTGACCACCATTGATCCTACGCGTCTAAGTCTCTGTCATAAGTCACGGCCAAGTGCATTGCACGTCACGGCCGTGACCATCATCAGCGCTACTCTCTGCCTCGCGTCACGGCTTGGAGCATCACCAGTCACGGCCGTGACCATCATCAGCGGCATTGCCTTCGCTCTCTGTCCCTCGTCACGGCCAGACGCATTACGCGTCACGGCCGTGACCGAGGGCAGTGTTACCATTTTCGCGCCGTTTTGCCTCGTTTTCGCTCCTTTTCGCCCGAAACTCGTCCTAAGCTCCTTCAACAACAAAACAGTGTAAATATATCGAATAAATGCATAAATTGATTGCTAAAGCTCTATTATACCCCGAATAAATACTACGATAAACGCATTGAAATGCGTTTATTAATGGTAATTGTACAGATAATGCTTCAAATTACTAGTAACCACTCTAAAATCCTTTAGCGGCGCAAATATAGGCCAATACATCAATTAAATTTTGAATCTTGTGTCAACGTTAAAACCAAAAATAAAACAATATTAAATTATATTTACAGATCTTGCTAATGCTCCGTTTGGATACCCAACTTTCGATTTGAAATCCAGGTTTCCTTTACACCATCCATTTGGAAAACGTACGGATTTGAATTTCATATAAATCCGTGGTTAACTTAATCCTTCATTATTTGTCGGATTTGAAATACCATGACAAATGGTCAATTTTTGAAGCCGAACTCGTAATAAATTCCCGTAATTTAATAATAGTAGTTGTAATAATAATAAAGGATAAACGATGAGACAACGGCTCGAGAGCTCGAGCTCACTCGTGGTTACTCGAAAGCTCACAAGTCTGGTCATGAACTTGTGTTTTTATTATTCGTTATTTCTTATTTTATTTGTACTTTTAAAAGAAATTTAATAAAAAGTTTGCTCAACTATCTTCACAAATTTGAGCTCCATTAAAAAAAGCGGATTTTGAAATCATATTATTTGCCAAACAAAATTGAAATTATGATTTTGAAATTTATAATTTAAAATCAAGTGATTACATTGCGAATCAAGACGCACTCAAAGCTTATTTGGAGAAATTTTGATTTGGGATACAGAGTTCTTTCACCTGCTTTTCATATTGCTAACATAGTCTTGTCCAAGAAATTATATCTGATTCATGCTATATCATATATACAGTGAAAGTGACGAAAGGTTTAATGGCCGCTACAAACAATACAAGCTCTCCACCTGTCAGAAGATACGCAACAAATCGAAGACAAAGACGAAACCCCGTTAAAGAGAGGCCCGTGGATGCTTCCGAAGATGAAATTTTAGTCCAATACGTCAGAAATAACGGAGAAGGAAATTGGAGCGCAGTTGGAAAGAAAACCGGGCTGGCCCGATGTGGTAAGAGCTGCCGTCGTCTGAGGTGGACCAATCACCTCAAGCCCGACCTCAGAAAGGATGATTTTACCCCGAAGAAGAGACGCTCATCGTTCAACTTCATTCTCAGATGGGCTCTAAGACCATTCCAACCGAGAAACGCATTCTCAAACTCAAAATGCAGTAATTCTTCTCCAACTGATCAACTCATTCTCAAACTCAATAGGCTATTTTGTAATATTTATTCCACACCAACTGTTTACAAATTTCAATACTAACACGTATTTTACAACTTTACAAATTAGACTACAAAATATTTTAGATTTAGTCACAAAATATTAAAAGGTTAACAATAAAAATGTATGTATGCATATAAAAATATTGATTAATGTTTATTTACAAGACAACTACAACATATTTATACATATTAAAAAAATTTCCCAGGCGATGGCAAGAACGAAAATAATTGGGAGTTCACATGGGGACTTTGCCTCTAAATAATGGATTTAAGTATAAAAGAATAAAGGAGAAAGAAAAAAAATAAAGAACCGATACGGGCATGGCCTTCTTTAATAACAATCTCTCTCTATCTCTCTTGAAATCGATTAAGATGACTAGGGTAGGAGACATAGGATATCAACTGTCTATTTTTTGTCAGCCTTTTCTGACACAACACTGATATACGCGAGAAAAGAAAATTAAAGGAGTTCAATGCAAATAAAAAAGAAACGATCGCATACCAACTGTCCGAAACGCAAACTTGCGTCGAATTGAAGAGAGAGAATATACATAATGCATTTTGAGTTTAGTTTTGGTGTTCGGTTGGAGTAAATTTATCCCAAATTATGCGTTTTGGTGTCCGGTCAGAGATCCTCTAATGGCCGCCAAGGTTAGCCCCGCCTTTCTTTCAACCCTAAAAGGACTGCATTTTTATTACCATTAGGTAATCTTCAGTGGTATCTTAAAACCCTAAAAACAATAGGCTATATTGGCTACAATACAAGTTGAAACTCGAAATTCCAATTCAAAACGAGTATTTTTAGTTTCTTTCTCCTATTTCGTGCATATTTGCATTTCAACCCAAAAAAGATGTGTTTGACGCATAAAACATTGCATTTATTTATTTTTTAATTATTAAAACACCACTATAATTTTTAATGTATTATAATTCAAGTTTGGCAAATCTACACAAAATCCATATACCCCCAAAGTCTATATCAACTAACTCCCCTAACTCCCCTCCCACCATTTATCTATCACTAAAATTTCCATTTTAAACATTTATATCACATCCTACCTAATGGACAATTATACCATTGCCAAACACAAATATTACAAAATAACCAATTGTCGAAGAACGACAGAGGAGAACGACGGAGCTTCGATTCTCAACTTCACCTCCGTACAACGAGCAGAGAACAAGAGAGGAGAACAAGCAAGCTTCGAGTTATGAGTAATCTTCGACATGGCAACAAGTTACGAGCAATGTTTCAAAAAGCGTAATGCGTAATATGTTGCGTTTTAACTCCTATATTGCGTAGCGTAAATAGCGTTGCGTATTGCGTGAGTATTTTGGATAAGTATGCCCAATTAAATAAAAAGTATGCCCAATTGCATTTTAACTCCCTGAAGTATGCCGAATTGCGTTTTAACTCATATATATATTTTTATTAAGTAACAAATATAAGTATGCCCAACTGAATAATAAGTAAAGTATAGTTTGTTGATTGATTTTGAAATTACAGTTTATATAATTTATATATTAAACTGAATATAACAACCCAATAATAAAATAAGCCCAATTGAAATAAAAAAAAAATATTCTTTTCAAAATTTTATCAGCCCAAACATAAGATGGGCCCAAATTATAGAAGATAAAGCTTGTTAGCCCACATTTAAGCATTTTTAATTATTAAAATTAAAAGAAAAAAGAATAGAATGCTAATTAACCACGTTTCAACGCGTTTGGAAGAAAATTACCGCTATAGCGCGCAACGTGGCGCTATAGACCGCTATTTTAAACACTGGTTACGAGTAATCTCCGTATTGTAGACTTTCTAAATTTTTTTGTTAATTTTATGTGGCATTTTGGGTTAATATAGAGAATTAGGCCCGATAGTTGCATTTTTTGAAGGATTCCATGTCGGGCTATGTTTAATTTTTTTATTACGGCTCGAATTTGTGGTTTATTGCAAGAACTAGGGTTTTAATTTTTTGGTCTTTCGATTTGGGGTCTTGATATCGTTCAAGGGTTTGTTTGCTTTTTTTTTTCCCTATTCGATGTAAAGGTACTGCATTTATTACCGTATTGGTACGATTTTTGGTTGTTTCTGGGTATTATAGTTGAATTGGTACTGTTTGTATATGTTTTTGGTACCGCATTACATAATTAATGGTACTGTAAATATATTATTTGATTCTTTGGCTTTTGTCTCATTCAGACGAATTCAAGAAAATCAAGAAATAATTACGAGATGATATCATGGTGTCATCCCAATCTTTTCAGAGAGACGATGATGAAACTAATGCTTTTAATGACGGAGGAACACAAAAAACTTTTAAACCAAACTCCGTTCTGCACTTTCTTGGAGATGCCCGAGATCTCACGATCTTTTTTAAGAATTGTGTCATTTTTTAGGCGTTATAATAATGAGGAACAATTTTCGATTCGGTGAGAATATAAACGTTATATTCTCACCGCAAGAGTTTAGTTTGGTGATGGGATTGCACCATTTAGGGCAACCTCTTGATCCCAATAGTAAGTTTTCATCGTCAACCGTTGAACGCCATTTTGATAGGAAAAATGACAATGTAACATGGCAAAAATAATGAAGTTGTTGAATTCTTAAGTTGCGGAGGAGGGGAAGGAGACGCGGGCTGTTATTCCTCTCTTATTATAACCTATCTTTTGTTAATGTATATGTGGACGATCTAGAGGTTATTGGAGAATCTAGAGGAATAACAGCCCGCGTCCGATGGGTAATTCAAAAAACCTATCTTTTGTTAATGTATATGTGGACGATCTAGAGGTTATTGGAGAGTATGCATGGGGCCGTGCATGATTTTTGCGGGAGGAGATGAAAGTTGCCGCTGCTTTTGAGAATGCGGTATCGAGACGATCAGTGGTTGCACTATTAGGTTGATGGTAAGTTTATTTATTTTGTCTTTTCATCTAATATTTTGTACTTTTCCTATAATTCTAATACTTACGGTCGTGTTTACAGATGTGAGTGTGTGATCATGTGCCCTCATTGGCACGAAAGAGATAGTCGTACACGTTCCCGCGATGGTTCAATTGGGAATTCATACATGTTCCTCTTAGTTTTGTGACTTGTTTATGTTTTTGTTCCAGGTATTTTTGTAGTACCTTAACAAACAACTATGTAGTACCAATATTGCTATATTTGAAGTACCATAAGTTTCTTTATTGCAGTACCCTTCGTAGGTTATTTGTAGTATCTTTACGCACCTGGCGAACGGCGTCGAAATACGCTAACTCTAATTTGTGGTACCAATATAAAGACGTTTGCAGTACAATAACGTATGCTATTGTAGTACCCTCCGCAAGTTGTTTGTAGTATCGTTGTCGTACCCTCGGTTGATTATTGAGAAAACGTAGATTCTTGAGCAATTAAGGCCTGTGAGCTTACTTAATGCGGCAAATAACAAAAATTAAACGTATGACAACATAAAACATAAACACTAACTTCCAACATACGAAATCTTGACTATGTAGTAAGATGTTGTTTCTAGCATCACTTAAGTAGAAAGAAAGTAGGCGTTTCAATGTAATAATCCTTGATTCAAAATGTTAACCCGCAAATTTTGATACCAAACGATCAACTTAGTATATTTAATTATGGTAGCGTACTCATGGACCAAAAAATAATCCGAACGGCGTCAAAATAAGCTCTCTAATTTGTAGTACTATATACACGTTTGCAGTACCACATCATGGTTTTTACAGTACCATAAACGTCTTGGTTATAGTAACCTTCATAGGTTATTTGTAGTATCTTTTACATATCGGGCGAACGGCGTCGAAATATGCTAACTTTAATTTGTGATACCAATGTAAAGACGTTTGTAGTACCGACATGTGGACGTACGCAGTCCCATAACGTATGCTATTGTAGTACCCTTCGTAGGTTGTTTATAGTATCTTTGTCGTACCCCTCGATTGACTGTCGAAAGCAAATAGATTCTTGAGCAATTAAGGCCTGTGAGCTTACTTAATACGGCAAATAACAAAAATTAAACGTATGACAACATAAAACATATTAACTTCCAACATACGAAAAATCTTGACTATGTAGTAAGGTGTTGTTACTAGCATCATTTAAGTAGAAAGAAAGTTGGTGTTTCAATGTAATAATCCTTGATTCTAAGTGTTAACCCGCCAATTTGATACCAAACGATCAACTTAGTACATTTAACTATGGTAACATACTCACGGGCCAAAAATAATCCGAATGTCGTCGCAATAAGCTCTCTAATTTGTACTACCAATATATACACGTCAGTACTACATCATGATTGTTTGTAGTACCATAAACGTCTCGGTTATAGTACCCTTCGTATGTTATTTGTAGTATCTTTCACGTAACGGACGAACGGCATCGAAATACGCTAACTCTAATTTGTGGTACCAATATAAAGACGTTTGCAGTACCAATATGTGGACGTTTGCAGTACCATAACGTATGCTATTGTTGTACCTTTCGTAGGTTGTTTGTAGTATCTTTGTCGTACCGCTCGGTTGATTGTCGAAACACATAGATTGTTGAGAAATTAAGGCTTGAGAGCTCACATGATGCGGCAAATAACAAAAATTAAACATATGACAACATGAAACATAAACACTAACTTCCAACATACGAAAAATCTTGACTATGTAGTAAGATGTGGTTACTAGCATCACTTAAGTAAGAAGTTGGTGGTTCAATTTAATTATCCTTGATTCTAAATGTTAACCCGCTAATTTTGATACCAAACGATCAACTTAGTACATTTAACTATGGTAACATACTCACAGACCAAAAAATAATCTGAACGGCATCAAAATTAGCTTTTTAATTTGTAGTACCAATAAATACACGTTTGAAGCACCATATCATGGTTGTTTGCAGTACCATAAACCTCTCGGTTATAGTACCCTCCGTAGGTTATTTGTAGTATCTTTTACGTACAGGGTGAACGGCGTCGAAATACGCTCTCTATTTTGTGGTACCAATATAAAGACATTTGCATTACCAACATGTGGATGTTTACAGTACAATAACGTATGCTATTGTAGTACCCTTCGTAGGTTATTTTTTGTATCTTTGTTGTACCCTGGGTTCATTGTTGAAAACGCGTAGATTCTTGAGCAATTAAGTCCTCCTAATGCGGCAAATAACAAAAATTAAGCGTATGACAACATAAAACATAAACACTAGCTTCCAACATACGAAAAATCTTGACTATGTAGTAAGATGTTGTTACTAGCATCACTAAAGTAGAAAGAAAGTTGGTGTTTCAATGTAATAATCCTTGATTCTAAAAATGTTAACCCGCCAATTTTGATACCAAACGTCAACTTAGTGTATTTAACTATGTAACGTACTCACGGACCAAAAAATAACCCGAACGGCGTCGAAATACGCTCTCTAATTTGTAGTACCAATATATACACGTTTGTAGTACCACAACATGTTTTTTTGCAGTACCATAAACGTCTCGGTTGTAGTACCCTTCTTAGGTTATTTGTAGTATTTTTTACGCACCGGGCGAACGGCGTCGAAATAAGCTCGAATTTGTGGTACCAATATAAAAACGTTTGCAGTACCAACATGTGAAAATTTGTAGTACCAAAAAGTACAGTATTACGAACAAGTCATGAGTGACAATATATACTGCAAAGACATTTGTAGACAACATAGCTTCGTATAATAAGCCATGTAAAATAACAAACCATTACCATATGATACTTCTACAAAGCTTCAAATGTACTTATAGAAGAAATGTGGGTACTGTAATTCAACATACTTTGATACTGCATATAGTAAATAACTTTAACCAATAAATTAGCCAAACATTAAAAAAAAATCCATCGACACCCACAGTATGTTTATCGTAGAAAACATGACGAAAATTCAAATTTTTACAGCTCGACACCCAAATCGCAACACCTACAACTCGACACCCAAATCACGACACCCACAACTCGATACCCAATTTAGGTCAATGCCACTGCCAGAAACATTTATTGTACACCTCACCAGAGTGTTCTCTAACTCAAATTCGTTCGCTCGATGTCAAGAAGCTCGAAGGGTAACCCACAGTGATAAACAAAACAACAAAATCGTACATCAACGTAACTAGACCGAGAAGCCACGGTAGATTAGGCAAGTTCGAAGCTCTTCCGGCGCAGGCAGGGGCTTTTCCGACGCCGACGGAAGCTTTTCCAGTTGAGAGATGAGGGCTAAAATCAAAAGCTACGTGGTGTTTCAACGGTTGAATTGGAGAAGAAAAGATTTGAAAAATAGTAAATGAGGGTAAAATCGTCGCTTGAGGTAAGTGGGTAGTGGCAGGGACGGACGCAGGGGGGCTCGGGGGCAATTGACCCCCCGAGCTGCCGGATTTTGCCATGGTTGAGCCCCGGACCTCCCGCATTTTGCTTGGTTTCACCGTGGTTGAGCGCCCCCGAGCTGTCGGAATTTTCCATGGTTGAGCCCCCGAGCTGCCAGATTTTGCCTGAATTTTCTGTTCTGTAATTAGGTTTCAACTTTCTAAGATTTGGTGTCTGGTGTGGTGACGCGAGGAAGAAGACAAATCACTGTTACAATATTTCAGTTTTATTCTTAATGGGTTGGCCCAAATTTAATGGTTCTTAATTGTTTAAGTTTCCTATTTAAATAGAAAATCAATCTTAATTTTAGATCCAGCCCAAATTTAATGTTTCTTAATTTTTTAAGTTTCCTAATTAAATAGAATATAAATCTTAAGTTTAGATTATATATATTTGTCATCAAATTTTGATATCCAAAGTAAATTAATTTAATATTTTCGTTAATACTTTTTACGAATTAACTAACACCACAAATTTTATTACAGAGTATTGAGATTTGGATACTACTACCGTGACATCTCATCATGGTTTTGAAGACTGGACCGGACCGGCGAGTTTTGACCGGAACGGTCAAAAATCCGATCTGGTTCCGGTCCGGTATTTTTTTAATTTAAAGATAAATAAAAAAGTTTTGGTTTTAGATAAATTATACGAATAGTAAAACCAATAAATAAAATTATATATTTTATAAATTTATTTTTATATTTTATTTTTGCAAAAATTGCGTATCGCCTGCGACCGCGCCGCGATAATGCAACGTATCTGTATCGCTCGTGTCCGCATCCGCAACGGCGAACGATGGACTTGAGGCCCCCCGACCATAAAATCCTGCGTCCGTCACTGGGTAGTGGTGTATAAGAAGGTTTTGATTTAGGAAGTTTGTTAATAAATAAAATGAAAGGGGGAGTTAGTTTATAGAAATTTAGGAAAGCGGAATTTAGTTGAGGTTTCCCCTTCAAGTTTTATATTTTATTTATACGAAAATAATTTAGAATTTATTTTGACGAAATATTAACATTAAATTTACTATTTCATGAAATATATTTTCAGTTGAGTTCAACGTAAGATGGTTATTTAATTTGTAAAAATGTTAAATACGTGACTCATATTAAAGGTTAGTGTGAAAATAGAATATTACTAGTCTTTTGTGTTTTGGAATGAGTTTAATAGTTAGGGAGTTATTATTGCATTTTTAGTATGCGAATTGTTTGAGTCTGAGAACGAGTTTTCGATTGTAGTTGGTTTTTTTTTTTCTTTTGGGCGGACGATAACGAGATAAGGAATTTCTGGCACATGCGGGCCAAGAAAAGAGAAGGGCTTCAATTTATACCCTAGCAAACAATGCATTTGATCGAAGAAGGAAACATTCCACCTACGGCGAAGAACGACGATGAGCTTCCTCCGCCGAAGTTCAAAGCCTTCGACCCCAATAAGTACTTACGTTCCATGGCCGACCTTCCTTGGAGCGCCTCATTGCCTTGTGGGTATCCACACATTGAAGAAAATCTCGGGGCTGATGATTTGTGTAGTAGTAATAGTGAGCTCCCTTCAATCCAAAATCAGAATGGTTCTTGGGACTTTGCTCTGCCTCTCGAGTAGAATGACGTTTCTGCCCTTCCCTGAGGGCCGCACAACCCGCGGGTCGTCGCAAGCGAATGGCGGGTCGTCGGGCAATGTGTTCCCGGCGTGAATCTTGATGATCTTGAGATTCCAGCAATGGTTGACGATGAAGATCTCTTCTTGGGATTATATTCTTTGTTAGGATCTATTAAGAGTCCACTAACCACAGTGGAGTTTTCTTCTAAGATTTGATGTTTTAATGATTGAGTTTGACGTCGTTGTTGTTGGGTAGCAAAGCATTCCCACATCGGATAATTAGAGAGTTGCGACCAAGTTTATATGCTCGCCTGCTACTCCTATTGCCAATTGGTTTTAGAGCGTAACTCATAAGCTTATGAATTTGGGCTTGTAAGATTGGGCTTTGAAAGGGAATTTTATTCCCAACAGTTCATATTCTCAATCTCAGCTAAAGATCACAACTAAACAAGTTAGGCTAAAGACATTGAAAAGAAAAAGCGCGAAATCCATTGACAAAGAAACCCATCGATAGGATAAGAATAAGTGGTGGCTTTTGTCTTCGGCTGTGTATGTATCCAATACATTCATCTAGTAAAAAGTCTAGAAGGAATAAATTCGTTCACACGGACACAGCGTTACTCTATTATAAGTATCGTTTTGGGGCTGTTTCATTGAAAATTTGTTACATCATCTTTATTTGCCTGTGCAAGTACTCATTGATTGTTAGAAGACCCTTCGAAAGAAATGGCTAAACTCGGAGGCATGAAACAGAGCCAAGGTTCTCAGAACAGCCTCGAAATCCAAGAACTCGCTCGATTCGCCGTCGACGAGCACAACAAGAAGCAGGTTTCTTACTCATCTATCGATAAATGTTTTCGATTCTCAATTTTTCTTTCTGGGTTGTGATTTTTTTGGGAATTAATTGTTGAGAAAGTACGTAAAAGATGGAAATTTTTTTCCTTCCAATTTCCACGGATTTTGGGGGAAAATACGTCAGAAAGATGGAATCTTTATTAGTGGGTTCAACTCAAATTAAGCGATTGATTGCTTATTTCTGCTGCAGAATTCGATGCTGGAATTGAAGAAGGTGACGAACGTGAAAGAGCAAGTCGTCGCTGGTACGATGTATTACATAACCATGGACGTTGCCGATGGGTCCCACAAGAAAGCATATGAGGCTAAGGTTTGGGTGAAGCCATGGATGAACTTCAAACAGCTCGAGGATTTCAAGCTCGTGGGCGATGCTTGAATTGAATGAATCTATCTGATTAGTTCCCTTGATCGATGGATGACGACTGTGTTTTGTGTGTAATAAATAAAAAAGTAAGTCAATAATCTGATGATGTTATGTTGTGGACCTTATATAGCGACTAGTAATGTAAATCTTGATGATTGTATGTCGGTACTTATTCGCTTGTTTTCCACTTCGGCGAGCAAGAACAAACTATCGATCAAAGGCATCGATCATTTCTTGTTTTGTGGGACGTATAAGTCCTATGATAAAAGATTGGTTCATCATATGTCAAGAATTTTCTTTTATTTTAGGACCGTATAGAAGGCGGCTAAGTTTTCTTGGACAAAATGTCTTAAGATTCTTGTGTTTGTGTTTTATTATCATATGCATACACGTATAGTCTAAGAATCATCAATGTAGTGGAGAGGTGGAAAGGTAGGATAGAAAAATAATGATGGGATTTGAATGCGTGTCGACTGTTGGATTAGGACAAGTTTTAATAAAGGGCTAATTAAAGATCAGGCTCCATTAAGTATTTTAGTTTTGGATTCAGACCCCATTACATTGGGCTTTAGGATTAAAGACCCACTTTTCGAAAAATTCAGGGGTCAGGCCCTAAAATGACGCAAAAGACGTATTTCACCCTGACATATGTCAAAATTACGTTGTATACCTAAATAATCCGTTCCAGCCAATTATAACAGTTCGGCGCTGAAAAAGAACACTTCCTTTCACGTGGATAACAACAGTCTTGTATTGAGTACCATATGTCGTCTATTTAGTAACAAATAATGTCGTAGAAATAACACAACATTAAAAAATAATACCGCTTCCTGCAACATCATTTGTTAATGTGTTACTGCAAGAATCGGTATTATTTTTGAATGATGTATTTCTACGACTTCGTTTGTTACTAAATAGACGTCATATGGAACTCAATACAAGACTTTTGTTATCCAAATGAAAGGAAGTGTTTTTTCAGCGCAAAACTGTTATAATTGTTCTTAAACCCTCCACCTGACCATCCCCCTGTTTTCCTAGACAGAAAATTCATCATTATAGGGAGCAATGCTCGATCATTGAGAAAAATAGGGTTTGATAGTCCGATGTAATAAATATGTCTGTTAATAACATTTTACTGTCGAGAAGTAACTTCTTATGACGTTAAAATAACACTTATGGTTTTTACGGTAACAAATCAATATAATTGTGTAACAGTTATAATTATTCTTGAACCATCCACCCAATCATCCTCCCCTTGTTTCCCCTAGACAGAAAATTCATCATTATAGGGAGCAATGCTCCTATAATGGGTTAACAATTTTCAATCTCGAAACGTGTAATAAGATCGTAACGCTAATGATTCGATCTTTTATAGAAAAATGCTATGGTCGTCGCGTCGAGTTTAGGATTTACGGTTTAGGGTTTATGGTGTAATAACGCATGATGGAAAACAAAACAAGTATTAACAATCGATTGTGCTCGATCAGTGAAAAATGGGGTTCGATAGTTCGATGTAATAAATACGTATGTTAATAACATTTTACTGTCGATAAGTAACGTCTTATGACGTTAAAGTAACACTTGCGGTTGTTACGGTAACAAATCAGTATAACTGTGTAACATAAAACCGACGTCAAATACCATTCAGAAATCACTTTTATTAAGGATAATTTCGTCAAATCACAGTTTTGGGTCCTTTTCACTTATTTTTTTGAAAAAATAGGTCCTTAAAAATAAAGAAAATTCTGACAGGGCCTGATTCCTAATTTCAAAATATAATAGGGCCTGACACAAAATTTGGCCTTTAATAAAGGGGAAATTTGTATCTAATTTGTATATTTGGTAAGAGTTCAGTCCCTGTCAGAGCTGGCCTTAGTTTTAAGGACCAAGAATTTGAAAATTGCAGAGATAAGGATTTAAAATATGTATTGACGAAAATACCCATCCCAACATACTGGACCAATAGTTATTTTCCGACGACTTTCTGTTATGTTTTTAGATTATATTGTTATAAATGTCCAGCGAACTGTTATTTTCCATACCTTATCTCTTACGACGATGCAGAATATTGTTACCGGCATAGTATTTAATTTACGAATCCCATTTTTACAGTGAATCGAGGTCCGAAATTCCGAATGCCCATTAACCAACCAAAATCGGCGAGTAATGTAGGATGTATTGTGGTATTGACGAAGGAAGATGTAAGATTTGTGTGAGTTTTTTTATCTTTCTATTTAGGGTTCTAATATGCGAAAATAAGATGAAATCAAATCCATTTTTTGCACCGATTACATCTAGTACGTACAAAATCGAAGTACCCATAGTATGCGCAGCTCGCTGCAGCTCATTGTCTGCTCGTTCTTTCGACCTTCATCTTTCAATTTCGCGAAAATACGATCGACCCCAATAATTTGGGTATATTTTTACTGTCCAGACTGTTACTAGATCTACCAAATTCGTTACCATATGTGACGAACTAGTTACTGTTTATGCTAAATCAGTTATTTATTGGAGCTAAATTGTTACCATGCGTACTGTTATAATTTGCGAAAACAAGATTGAATCAAAGCCGTTTTTGCCAACGATTACATCTAATATGTATCAATTCGAATTACCCATAGTATGGGAAGCTCAGTGCGGCACATTTTCTGCTCGTTCGTCGGCCTTCATCTTTCAATTTCGTGAAAATACGATCAACCCCAATAATTTGTGTATATTTTTACTGTCATCAAAGTTGTTACTCGGTCTACCAAATTCGTTACTACGTGGGCGAAACTCGTTCTTTCGTGAAATACTGTCGACCCCAATAATTTGGATATATTTTTACTGTGTCCAAACTGTTACTCGCAGTGTCAAATATGTTACCTGCTTTGCCAAAATCGTTACTAGGTCTGTCAAAATCGTTATTAAACTAAACTTAATTGTTACATGTGTAGTGTTCTAATTTGCGAAAATAAGATGAAATCAAAGCCGTTTTTGGCAACGATTACATCTAATAAGTATAAATTCGAAGTACTCATAGTATGTGAAGCTCGGTGTGGCACATTGTTTGCTCGTTCGTCTGACGTTCATCTTTTAATTTTGTGAAAATACGGTCGACCCCAATAATTTGGTATATTATACTGTGTCATCAAAGCTGTTACTCAGTCTACCAAACTCGTTACTATGTCCACCAAATCCGTTATTTAGCCGTAATTAATTGTTACCATGTGTAGGGTTATAATTTGCAAAAATAAGATGAAATCAAACCCCGGCAATGATTACATCTAATATGGATAAATTCGAACTGCCATAGTATGAACAGCTCAGTGCGGCACCTCGTTTGGTCGTTCGTCCGATGTTCATCATTTAATTAGTGAAAATACGATCGACCCCATAAAGTTGGGTGTATTTTTTCATTTTGGTCGATTTGTAAAATTCTCAGGATATGTTACTAGTATATGCGCTTCTGTTACTATGTTGACTAAATTGTTGCTAAATTGTCGGTGAAATTTCGGGCGGGAAAACCATAATGAGATGAATTTTGGGCGGGAGTCTAAGTAAAATCAAGCATAGATTATCTGTTACCCAATATGTGTAAACTGTTACTAGTTATATGTTTATATGTTACTAGAATTATTATAGTTTCTCAATTAGGGTTTGTGATTAAAATCATAACCTAAACAAATATATTTTTATCTAAAACTTCGTAAATTCATATATTTCACTGAATATATCACGTTTAAGATTAATTGAAGATGTCACTAATTTTGTTGAATCATTTATTATTGTTATTTTGTCTAACTATTCTGTTACTAGTGATGTATATACATGTTACTCATATGTCGATTTATGTTACTTTATCCGAAAAAATTGTTTCTGATCACGGTTAAACCGTTACTGCATAAAAACAGTAAACAATATAGCATTTGTGATTAATATTAATCGAATATGTCATTAATTTTGATGAATCATTTGTTTTAGGTCGACCATTTAGATTGTAATAAACAACCAATAGTTGATTTCTAACACGTTTTGTGTAAGTTGAATCAATTTGGTAGAAGCATGATCATCCTTTCAAGAAGAGTGTTACTTGTTCTTCATATTATATACTTCAACTTCTTCAATCTCAACATATTCTCCACGAAATCACAAACAAAACTGATATATTTTTATCTAAATCTTGGTAAATTCATATATTTTAGTGAATGTAAAGTGTTTGCAATATAAAATTTAAAAATAATAAAGTAAACTAATCACATGTTAAATTGTTATTTTGTCTAACTATTCTGTTACTAGTGATGTGTATACATGTTACCCATATGTCAATTTCTGTTACCTTATCGGGAAAAATTGTTTCTGATCACGGTTAAACCGTTACTGCATAAAAACAGTAAACAATATAGCATTTGTGATTAAGATTAATCGAATATGTCATTAATTTTGATGAATAATTTGTTTAGGTCGACCATCTAGATTGTAATAAACAACCAATAGTTCATTTCTAACACGTTTTGTGTAAGTAAATCAATTTGGTAGACGCATGATCATCCTTTCAAGAATAGTGTTACTTGTTCTTCATACTATATACTTCAACTTCTTCAATCTCAACATAATCTCCACGAAAATCACAAACTAAACTGATATATTTTTATCTAAATCTTGGTAAATTCATATATTTAGTGAATGTAAAGTGTTTGCAATATAAAATTTAAAAATAATAAAGCAAACTAATCAAATATTAAATTGTTATTTTGAATATCTATTCTGTTACTCGTGTTTTGTTTCACTGTATCAATAAGTCAATTTCTGTTACTTTATCCCAAAATTTTTTTCTGATGACGGTTAAACTGTTACTGCAAAAAACAGTAAACAATATAGCGTTTTTAGCAAACAACAGAGGAAATAACCAGAATCGTGCACACAAGTTCAGCAACTGAAGCTAAATTTGTTCAAATGATACATCCTACAAATCAGTCTCAGACATACATAGCAGCAAATTGTAACAAATTTGGTAACAACAGATTAAGTAACGAATTCGGCACATTTGGTAACAAATCTGAACAACGAGTAACAGTTTCGACACAGAAAAATAAACTCAAATTAATGGAGTCGATCATATTTTCCCGAAATTGAAAAATGAAGGTCGGACGAACGAGCAGACAATGTGCCTAACTGAGCTTCCCATATTATGGGTACTTCGAATTGATACATATTAGATGTAATCGTTGGCAAAAACGGCTTTGATTCAATCTTGTTTTCGCAAATTATAACAGTGCGCATGGTAACAATTTAGCTCCGATAAATAACGGATTTAGCATAAAGAATAACTATTTCGTCACATATGGTAACGAATTTGGTAGATCTAGTAACAGACTGGACACAGTAAAAATATACCCAAATTATTGGGGTCGATCGTATTTTCGCGAAATTGAAAGATGAAGGTCGGAAGAACGAGCAGACAATGAGCCGCAGCGAACTGCGCATACTATTGGTACTTCGAATTTGTACGTACTAGATGTAATCGGTGCCATAAATGGCTTTGATTTCATCTTATTTTCGCATATTAGAACCCTAAATAGAAAGATAAAAAAACTCACACAAATCTTACATCTTGCTTCGTCAATACCACAATATATCCGACATTAAACGCCGATTTTGATTGGTTGGGCATTCGAAATTTCGGACCTCGATTCACCGTAAAAACGGGATTCGTAAATTAAATACTATGCCGATAACAATTTTCTGCATCGTGGTAACAGATAAGGTCTGAAAAATAACAGTTCGCTGGACATTTACAACAATGTAACCTAAAAGAATAACAGAAAGTCGCCGGAAAATAACTATTGGTTCAGTATGTTGGGATGGGTATTTTCGTCAATACATATTTTAAATCCTTATCTCTGCAAATTTCGAATTTTTGGTCCTTAAAACTAACACCAGCTCTGACAGGGACTGAACTCTTACCAAACATGCAAAGTTGAATAATTTTGATATTATATATATTTGACTGTTATTTTCGGCCGCCACGTCTCTATCTGATTTTGACTGTTTGTAATTATATTTTGACTGGCATGAATATTTGTGACGTGCCATTGATGGGTCCGGTTATTTTACTATCATTATCCGACAATAAGCATCAATATATCGGTCAATATTCCAAGTTACTTTTACTTATACACAAAAACTTCTTAATTCTTATTGTAGAAGTTCTCACCATTACACTTATGTTGTTCTATTCTTTCCCATAATGTAAGATGGGGAACCCAATTTTGTCGTCGAGAAATTTAAATTTTGATGATGTTCAGTAAGGCTGTGTTTGTTTTTCTACATGGATATGATAGAATAAATCTATTTGGTTTGCCATTACGATAAACTTTATTTTGTTATTACAAAGTATATCCGGTATCCGCTGATCGACCATTGATGTATAGTATAGTAGCTCATTCTCCATTTATTTTGGTATGGCAAATTTAAATATTAGCTTGTCATTTTATGTCTTAATCGTTTTAATTTGAGTAGTTAACATTTATTATAACTTTATTCTCACAAATCAATTTTTTCCTTGTTTTTTCTATATATTTTGTATAAAGAAGACCTTTAATCGTAGTTTTATCTCAACATTTTCAATTATAAAAGTATACAGTGGATAGAATACTAGTATCCGTTAAGTAGGGCCATTGATGCTATAAACTATGGGTAAAATCAGTTAATATTATTTATTTAGCTGCAGTGTCCCATGTGGGGACTACTACGTCGCTCTTCAAATAAGGTAGTATTATATAGTACTCTTAATCTGATCATAATAATGCAATAAATACTTACAGTAAAGGATTCTCTATCATTAATGGTTGCATAGGGAATCTCACAATCATTGCACGGACATTATCGGCAATTCATTAAAGAAAATTCACCTACACTATGGGACCACATAGGAAATAAACATAGTATTTTATTTAACAAGCATCTAAAAAGGAAAGAGGGAATAATGTAGTATAGTTATACTAAGCTCCAGAATTGCATGTTTTTAATTTATGTTTCATGGAATTAATAAAAGGTTGGCATATTTTCGTTCATTTATGAGGTGATTATTGAAAGAAGGAAATCATGATATGGAATTCATTCTTATCATCTTTCATTACTACATTCACATGCACTGCACTTGTGCTCAGATTCTATTGTCGGACAACTTTTGATGGGTCCCACCAAACAAACCCCGCGTCAGAAACGTGTGTAATGCTATCCTTTTAATCACTGCCATAAAAAAAAAAAAAAAAAAAAAAGCTTAAAAATAGGAGAAACGAAAACGAAGACGTTTCTGCTCGATTCATACATCGATCCATGTATGTCGTTTTCAGCTCACCTTCTGCGAACTTTCCACAAAACTGAACATCGTACCTTTATATTCCGTTCTTGAATAAAGGGTTATTTACTCTGTTGATTACAACATCACCCATTTTTTTTTTTATCTGAGGAGAAACGAGAAAAGAGGAAAGAAGGTAAAAGAAAGCTGAATAGGGTCCGTAGTTCTTGGATTATTTAATTGTATTTACGTTGTTTTGATGCTAGTGTTCTTTTTAAAGCTTTTCTCGCCTCTTTCGCATGTTTCGTGAATCAACATCTGTCCTGGGGTTTCTCTAACTTGTATTATTTGTATCTGTTTCTTGGGCTTACTTCGTTCCTACTTGCTTGTGATGTTCTTCTCTAAGTGTAAGCTCTGTTTTGTAGAATAAAGCTTTGATTCGTATATTCTCAGCTGTCGCTATTTGAATTATGCTTGCTGATTGACAATTACGTGGTTATGTTCTTGATTATTAAATTTCATTAAAATACACTTTCTATCCAGGTAAGATTCTGTTCACTGAATCCTACTACCTAGGATTGGTGAGTTTGTAATAAAGACAGCAAGTAAGAGTATCAGTTTTTGGGAATGAGTGAACCCAAAATCAAGCGCAGAATTGGGAAATATGAGGTGGGGCGGACGATCGGCGAGGGGACTTTTGCGAAGGTGAAATTCGCTCGAAATTCCGAGACTGGTGAACATGTTGCCATCAAGATCCTCGACAAGGATAAAGTCCTCAAGCACAAAATGTCTGACCAGGTTCTTGCCCAAATTTGGAGTTCAATACATAAAAAAGAAAAGGATTGATTTCGAATGTTGAAAGAGTTTCAATGTGCTCTTTCTGTGATTTGCATAAGATTTTACTGCGATGTTAATGTTTGGCAGATTAAGCGAGAGATAGCCACTATGAAATTGATCAAACATCCTAATGTTGTTCAAATATACGAGGTTAGTTCTAATGCTCTATGTTTAAATCCCACGAGATATATCTCCATTTTTTTATGAGTGTTGATCATGGATTCGTATTAAATTATAGAACGTTCAAAAATCAGGTGTTGGGAAGTAGGACCAATATATACATAGTTTTGGAATTCATCACCGGCGGGGAGCTTTTCGACAAAATCGTAAGTAGGAAGAAAGCTATCTGTCATGATAAATCATCGTGATAATGTTTGATGATCGAGAAATAATATTGCAGGTAAATAATGGAAGGATGCGAGAGGAAGAAGCTAGGAAATATTTTCAGCAGCTTATTAACGCCGTCGATTATTGCCATAGTAGGGGAGTTTTCCACAGAGATTTGAAGGTGTCTGTCCTTTTTTTTTAAGGAAGAAAACAAAAATTCGTTGAAATTTCGACGTAAGTCTTACCTCTTATTTTGTAGCCGGAAAATCTGCTTTTAGATTCTTCGGGAAACCTTAAAGTTTCTGATTTCGGGCTAAGCGCTCTTTCGCAGCAAATCAAGGTACTATCAGATTTGAAATATGCCTTCGAATGTATAATATAAAAAAAACAATTACATACGCTAACCGTATTGTAATTAATTTTATTTTAACAGGAAGACGGTTTATTGCACACTGCATGTGGAACTCCAAACTACGTTGCTCCCGAGGTTTTTATCTATATTTTTTGTTGCAAAATTCATCGCTTAAATTTCATGATGTATTATTACATAATTTGTTCGAAAATGACGAATAGGTTCTAAACGATCAAGGGTACAACGGAGCATCAGCGGACTTATGGTCATGTGGAGTCATACTCTTCGTATTGCTCGCGGGGTATTTGCCTTTCGACGATTCCAATCTCTCGAGCCTTTACAAAAAAGTGAGTCTTTTTCTTTTGTGGTAATAAGATTGCGGTGATTCAGTTGATCTTTTTTATGATTCTAGTGTCTTCTTGTTCTAATGTCTTCTTTTTCGGTTAATATTTTCAGATATTGTCTGCTGATTTTACCTGTCCGCCTTGGTTTTCCTTCGGCGCCAGGAAGTTCATAAGTCGAATCTTAAATCCAGATCCTCGGAAAGTAATAAATAAATTTACTAGCACACGCACATTTATATAATTATATATTCGTTGTATATCACCGTATGTGAAATCGTGTTTGTTTGCAGCGTATTACAGTATCTGAAATCTTGGAAGATGAATGGTTCAAAAAGGACTACAAACCGCCTGTATTCGATGAGAAAGAAGATACAAATCTCGACGATGTAGAAGCTGTTTTTCAGGGCTCGGAGGTTTGCCTTCGGACATTTCTTTTCTCGTTTTTTAATTATTTTTAAATTGTCTTAAGAAGATGGCTTTATTTTTTATTTCTTTTTTGGTTCAGGACTTTCTTGTAACGGAGAGAAGAGAGGAAAAACCCACTGCAATGAACGCCTTTGAGCTGATTTCGATGTCCAAAGGTCTCAATCTTGGGAATTTATTCGAATTGGAACAGGTGGGAAATAAATATATGTGTGTGTGTGTGTGTGTGCAACTAAGTTAAGTTTTTTTAGTTATTTTCAATTGTTTTGATCTTCTGTTTCGCAGGGATTTAAGAGGGAAACAAGGTTCAGTTCAAAGTCTCCCGCGAACGAGATAATTCACAAAATCGAAGAAGCCGCAAAGCCGCTAGGTTTTGATGTTCATAAAAAGAATTACAAGGTAATCATAACTAACCCATTAACTAAAGGTTTATTGAATTTTATGTATGATCTTTCCTGTTTTATTTTGAAAGCTTTTCTTACGATGAGCGATCATTTAGACAGCTTATGTAAGTGTGTATCTTTTGTTCTCAGATGAGGCTCGAAAACTCGAAAGCTGGAAGAAAAGGAAACCTAAAGGTTGCAACAGAGGTAATTTATTAGCTTATTTAAGGTCGCCTATCGTTCTGCGTTGTATTTCGTCATTTTATTTGATTAATCGACACCTTAAATAGGTTTTTCAAGTCGCCCCGTCTTTGCATATGGTCGAAGTTCGGAAAGCAAAGGGTGATACTTTAGAATTCCACAAGGTAACCATGAACCCCTTGTGTCTAATGAATTCTAACATAAAAAAAAAAAAACCTCTGTAATTTTGACCTATTTTGCAGCAATAACTTACTTTAGATCAAATGTGTTGAATGCAGTTTTACAAAAATCTTTCCACAAGCCTCCAAGATGTAGTTTGGAAAACAGATGAAGATTGAAGAATTTGCTGCAATTATTTCATTCAACTCTCTCTCTCTCTCTCTCTCTCTCTGTCTCTCTCTCTCTCTCTCTCTATATATATATATGATGCTTGCTCAAAGGAGGCATTGTATTTTCCTTGAGTGTTAGCACAACTTCAAAATCTTTGATAAGCTACAGACAATTCGTAGTATTTGCCTAGTATATAAATGACTTCCTTTGGTTACATGTATAGGTGCTGAAATATGATTTTCCAAACAGCCAAATCCAAAGTATAGTTTCAATTGCAAAATGTTCTTCATAAGTACATTCCTCAAGTGCACAGAATAATAAATTGAAATCCAAAGGCATAAGAGGAGAAAATTTAGTATATCATTACATATGCTTTAATTCATGCATAACGTACGGCATGCCTGAAGCAGAAGTTTAAGGCTTTGAGTTCATGAAAGCTTTGGCGGCATCCTCGGTCAACTCTTCGTACACCTGAGAAATGAACACGTCGAAGTCAATCGTAAAAACATTCCTCTTCTACATCAGACTTCAGAGCTGGATCGAATTGATTTCATCATGTACTTACGAGTTTCTTGTAAACTTGTTGAAATGCCTTGCAAAATCTTTCTGCATCAGCTGAGCTCATCTGAACACAAACTTCAATATATTACAATTTGAACACTGATTAGAACAGGCACTGTGTCCAGATACTCCTTGCATCTGAATATATATATATATATATATATATATATATATATATATATATATATTTGACATGCAACCACAATTCTTTTTGGTTTTCTAGTGTTTCTAAATTTATACTCAATTCCAACGTCCCAAAGTTTGATAGTGGTTTGGTGCTACGTCCAAGCCTTTTAACACCACATACCTTTTTCCCAGCAGCCAGCTTTAGTTTTTCCCAAAACGCTTCTGTCATAACCAGTAACAAAATGCATGATTCAGAAACTATTGCAACCAAATAAAATCTGATATCAGCGCTTCTAAGATGGATGTTGACAGGATTACTCAAACGCCATGGAAAACTAACGTCGTAAGAAAGAAAAAATATAGATCAGAACAATATAGGCAGCTCATATGTTCTTTTGCCCCACCACAACAAAGGAACTTAGAAAATGCATGTAAAATGAAAATTTATAGAAGTATATGATAATATGAAGGGTAAACCAATGCTTATAGTTAATGACTCTATTGGTCTGAAGAACCAGTAAATATGACTGGCTCAAACCTAATTGCTGATCATGATCCAAACAATTTTAAAGAATGAAGATAGCATATGTAAGATCTCATTTCCAACGCACCAGCAACAACTCTAAAGGGTCTGAAGTTTCACCTACAAACAATAATGATCTTGCTAAACGCAAGTGAAACAACTCTTTAACAAGATAATATCTCACCGTTAGTGTCACCAATGCTAGAGGTCTCTTTACCTCTTGTAACCTGGGTATCCCGTGCGCCTTTCAACTCCTTTTCCTAACATCAGAAATCTAATATCAGAAACCCTCAGGCTACATAGTGATCAAAACTAATTGCACAAGAACTCACGGTACCTCCTCACTTTGGGCAGAGCGATTTAAGCGTCCAGAGGAATCCAAATCAGGCTGCAAGTACTTCCAAAATAAATACCTCACAAGGAAAACAGAAACAAAAAAAAAAACGAACAAGAAGAGCTAGAAAGAACTTCTTGTAAACCTAACAAACAGTGCAAGCACGTATCTACTACATCCGGACAATGGAGAAGTAAGCTTAACCAGCTTTCAACTTACTGACACAGTTAAATAAGATGGACCAGCTCAGAAAATTGCAGAAAAAAGGTTACAGAAAGTTTGAGCATGAAAGAAAGAAAAACAAATACGCAGCTTACAATCAAAACAAACAACAAGCAATTGCTTCAGCGCGCGACAAAACAGAAAAGGAGCGGAAAATCAGGGTCTGAGACGTACTTGATAGTCACGCGATCGGACAACTGGGAACATCTCCAGAAGCTTTTGGAATTCACTCTCGTCCATCTAAGCACAGGTTTTACCCTCCGTTTCAGAAAATCACTGAAATTCCCCCAATTATGAATGCTGTTTTAGGGATTTGAATTTGGTGAAAGTCGCAGCGGTGCTATACTCTATCACCCTACTAAAGTCGCAAGGCTTTCTACCCCACATTACAGTTTGGAGCAACTAATAATTAATTTTAGGTAATTTTGACCAAAATCACTTGGTGTCATTTAATTTTGGCTAAAAAATCTAGCCTAATTTAGAGTTGAAATGAGGTGCGAGAAATGTCAGTCCACCAAAATTACCCTAATTCTTTTGCACCTGAGGAAGGGTGATGCAAAGGATTGATATGATATGACTTATCGGAGTGAAACATATGAACCGCAGCTATAATTTATTTTTAGAACAAAAATATAGCGCGTGGGAAAAGTGTTAATTGTTTAACTGGATTGCTATTCACCGTCCCTTTTTCCTAGTTACCGCCCCCTAAACGGCTAGAAAAAGACGTTTTTGCCCTTTTGAATTTAAATTTCTATTTAAAATCCATTTCTATACAACACTTTTAATATCGCAATCACACATCCAAATCAGAGTCAAACACAAAATAAAAAAAAAATGAAATCGCAATGAATCGTCTATTTGGGAAATGGAAAGGTCAAAAGAAAGGGTCTTTTGGGACGGCTGGTAAGCAAATTCTCGTAAATTTCGTCAATATGCACGCGATATCGAACACCGATCGGATCCGATCGAAAAAATTAGGCCCGACCGAAACATAATTTCGGTCCACACAAGGGGTGACCGAACAACAATTTCGGTCACCCATTGTGGCAACCGAAATTACGTTTCGATCAACCTTGGAGGTGACCGAAAATGTTGTTCGGCCGAAATTTTTAATTCGGTCGGGACGGCCACGGCCGAAACGGGATTTCGGCTCCCGTATAGGAGACCGAAATCTGATTTCGATCGCCTCTTACGGCAGCCGAAATTCCATTTCGATTGTAATTTTAATTTTTTTTAATTTTCTTTTTTAGACTTTGAGAGCGGAGGATTCCACGGGCGACGGGATAAATTACAGTAGACATTTCCGCGAAGGAGGACGGTTTCCGACCGACGTGGAAGCCATTAACTGGGCGAAAGCCGTCGCTATTGCTCTTGGTTTCGAGGTGATTATTTCGTCGCATAAGAAATGCGGCACAAAAAAATTGATTAGATGTTCTCGCGGAGAACGTTATAGAGGCAAGGAGGATGAATTGGAGAGGTTATCGAAGTCTAACAAGTGCAGGTGTCCGTTTGTAGTAATTGCCCAGCAGGATCCAACTACTAGGGAATGGTACATTCGTACGGGTGCACCTGAGAATTCCATACACAATCACCCTCTGATACAGTATCCCGAGGGACACCGCCAGACGAGTGGGTTAAGCAGCCAGACAAAGAAAGTCGTAGAGGAAATGACTGCTGCGCAAGCGAAACCAGCACATATCCTCTCAGCGATGAGGGCTCGACACGCAGAAGATAACGCGACGATCCGACATATATATAATTACAGAGATCATTTGAAGAAGCAATATTCTGAGGGTCGAGACGTGGTGAGCCAGTTGATGCACCAGGCGACAGAGTACGAATATTTTGTTGAAGCGCTGAGAGACGAGGAGACTAATGCACTGACACATGTCTTTCTCGCACACCCGGAGTCACTCGCACTGCTGAGGACGTATCCTTATTTTATTGGTATTGACTCGACGTACAAGACCAATAGATATAAGATGCCTCTAGTTGAGATTATAGGGATGACTCCCTGTAATCACAACTTTCTGTGTGGGTTTGCCGTCATGGAGGACGAGACGGAGAGAAGTTACGGGTGGATGTTGCAGTCTATCAGGGATATTCTAGGGCCAGGTGTCCACCCGTCCGCGATTGTCACTGATCGTGAGTTGGGCCTTCTTCGACCAGTACATATGGTATTTCCACATTCTCACCATCTCCTGTGCACGTGGCATATTTATAAAGATGTGGAGAACAAAGTTTATTGGTTGGGGGGAAGAGCAAAAAGACCGCAGCTCACTTCACGCACAAGTCCTGGAAAGCAGTCGTGGAAGCTCCGACGATTGACGAATACGAGAAGGCAGTGAGTGACATGCGTCACCGTTGGCTAGCCGACTCAGCGATCATTAGTTATGTTGAGCAGACGTGGTTGGTGCATAAGGAGAAGTTCGCCAGAGCTTGGACGAACCATGTGCTTCATTTTGGGAACACCACTACATGTCGTGTGGAGAGTGCTCATAGTGAACTGAAAGGATGGCTGAACTCGGCCACTGGGTCTCTTGACACCGTATGGGTGAAGGTGCACGAGCAGATTCAGAACCAGTTGAATCGTATCAGAAAGGTAATTTAATTATTATTACGTGTCAAATATCCTTATCTAATAATTTGTTTATGTTGACATGCAGACACTTGAGGAGTCCAGGTCGAAACGACCTATTCCGATGTCAGGATTTCCATTCCTAACATTATTATACAGTGTCACACCATGCAATATTAATTATGGGAAACGAGCTTTGGCGGGCCAAAGAGTTGTCGAATGAGGTTTACTCCAGGTGCGGATGTGTAGTACGACGTACGCACCAACTACCATGTGCTTGCGAGCTTCAGCAATGCGTGGACAACAACTACCCAGTTTCGATAGAATGCTTGCACGACTTCTGGAGGATATTTACAATCGGCGAGGGAGTAGTTCCCGATATTTCTGATCAAGATCGCTTATACGATCTCGTGCGTGAGGCAGAAGGTCGCGATCCCGCCGTTATGCGTGGCCTCCATCGAGTAGTTCAGGAACATCTCTATCCCGACCCAAGAGTGGAATGAGCCTGTTGTTAAGACATCTGTAAAAGGTCGGCCAAAGAAAAGAGACTCCACGAAACGTGATCGAAGTGCTTGGGAGTACGCATCCCCAAGGGGGGACGCAGCGGAGGGCGCAACAGTACCAGTCGTAGCAGCCAGGGTCGTAGCAGTCATGTCCGTACGTCATCTTCGTCTGCGAAGCGATCTCGTACTTCTACTACAGAGACAGGTACTACTATCTTTCACTACTAAATTCATAGCGACGGAAATCTACCTCTAATCCAGCGATCTCGTCTGGAGCATGATCGTCAATTCCCCCCACGGCATGTGGAAGGTGTTCGTGTCGGGGTGCCAACGCTCCACAAAAGCGCACAGAAGAGGCTGGTCCAAGTGACCCAAGCATGGCATCTGTGAGGTGCGCAAGGCCCGTGCCATCGATCTCGCTCTACGTCTCCGGCGGGAACTGGCTGTACCACAGCTCAAGCGACCGAATATACAAAGCACGCTGCTCGCACTTCAGCAGCGGCCTCTCCTCGTCACCCGCCCAGATGCGGGGCGCGATGTGCCCCAAGTAACTAGGGATCACCTCGCCATCTTGTGGACCACCTGGCTGTGGCCCCTGCACCCTCCAGGAATCGTCATCTACGACCCTGGAGCGCTTGCTCCCTATTTTATTTTTACGAATAACCACTCCTAAATTTATTTTTTTACATATATTAAGACACGAAATCGCAAGTCAGTTTATAATGGATAAGGGAATTACCTGAGGAGACCGGTATCACATCGTCGTCGGATGACTCAAACGATGCCGCATCGTATGACACCTCCTCATCCGCATGCGCCTCCTCATCCGCATGCGGATCGTATTCCGCATACACGGAATGCGAATCACCCGCTCGCTGCCGCCTCTCCTCCTCCCGTTCCCTACGAACGGATGCATCAACGCCGCGCGCCCTCGTATGACACTCTCCAGATCCCTCCAACGGGGGGGATCTGCTGCTCCCTACGAGTAGGGACTTCCACCCTTGGCCTGCAATTAGATATTTATTAAAAAAAAAGCGACCGAAATGTAATTTCGGTCGGTCCATGACCGGACCGAAATCCGACTTCGGTCGGATAACGGCCGACCAAAATCGACTTTCGGTCGCCGAGGATCAGACCGAAATCGAATTTCGGTTGGTACTGATCCGACCGAAACGAGATTTCGGTCGGAACCACGGCGAATGAACGGTGATTTCGGCTGGCCAAGTCCCGACCGAAACATCATTTCGGTCGGCCAGGGAGGTATTTCGGTCACGACCCTGGCCGACCGAAATCATGTTTCGATCGGGACTTGGCCGTCCGAAATCACCGTTCGGTCGTGCCGTTTTTCGCCCGATTTCGCGTCCGATCGACCGTTTTCCGGCCTATTTCGACCCGTTTTCGACAATCTATCTACGTACGAATGAATTTTACGACAATTTTCTTACCAATCGTGAGAGCACCCCCTTTTCCTTTCCCTTTCCTTTTCCTCGATCCATTGCGATTTGAAAATTTCTCTGTTTATTTGTTTGATTTGGATGTGTGATTTGAAAAGTGTTGCATAGTAAAGGATTTAAATACGAATTCTTACTTTTTATTTTATTTTAGATTTTTAAATTAATTTAAATAACATAAGGACAAAATAGTCTTTTTTCAGTTCTTTAGGGGGTGGTAACAAGTAAAAATGGGGCGGTAAATAGTAACTCCCTTGTTTAACTCTGAGTTCAACCAAAATCTGACATTCGTCATGATGATTCGGGTGATATTTATAGGTGTTTAAACATGAATAGTGTGAGGTGTCAAATTTTGAACGAGACTTTGATAACAGGAAAGTGGGTATATGACACTAAATTTTGTCATCCTTATAAACATTAATGGAGTAAAGTATTTGGTATCGCAAGTTCTAAGGTTGCTTTTATTTCTTCTAACTTTTTCATGTACAATATAGTTCATTATGAAATCGCAAACTAGGGGTGAGCAAAAATGTCGGATATCCGGATTTTCGGATATCAAAAAATAATATCCGTATCCGGTCAGGTTTTAAACGGATATCCGAAAATCGAATATCCGCTTTATTCGGATATTTTAACCGGATATCCACATCCGGTTTTTAAATTTAGTTTAATTTTTTTATATTTTTTGTTATTTTCGTGAAATCTTTATCTTTTTTTTTTATTTCATATCAACATAAAAAGATATATTTTTTTATATAAGAATTTCTACACATAGTATTCACACAATATGTGAATTTACGATTCAAAATTACATACTCCCTCTGTTCTATAATAGATGTCGTCTCAGATTTTATTTCTGTTTTTAAATACACGTCGTTTTACGGTTTTCAAGATAAATAATATTGATTATTTCCAGTTTTACCCCTTATATTTAATAGAAATTGTTAAATTAAATTAGATAACATAATTAATTAAGGGTAAAATGGAGATTTTTCTTTATTTCTTAATAAGCGTGTAATATCCTTAAACGACATGTGTTTTGAAACAGATGGAGTAATAAATAATAAACATAATAACACACATTCACATTATTTTTTTAACTTTCATCTTGATGTGTTTATGTTTTTTTTTTATATTTTCAATCTCTAACAAAGTTTTTTGCAATAATAAAATAATAATATAAATTTAGGTATTCTACTTTGAGGAATTTTTTGGGCTATTTTGTATTTTTTATTATTTTATAAAATATAAAATCGGATACCAGATATCCGAATTTTAGACAAACCACTAGCCGTATCCGGTTCGGTTTATTTTAAAATAAATCAGATCGGATATCCGATCCGGTTTTAAAACTGGATATCCGTTTTTTCGAGTTTTGAATCGGATCGGAATCCCGTTTTCGGATATTTTTGATAAGCCCTATCGCAAACGATCATTTCTGTTCATTTTTTGTCCTATAACAACTACGAGCACGTGGAGAATGTCATGCGATGTGAAGGGGGTCCCGTACACAATGGATGTAAAACGCTAAGTTATCTACTAATGTTGGACACGATGTTAGGCTAACACTCACTCTCACTCTTTGAACGCACAGCGGAATTGTAAGAACTTTAGCGACGAAACGAAACGAACACAAATGATGATTTTGTGCAGCAAGTCAAATAACTTGCTGCGTGCCTCACGGCGTAAAAATCCACTAGAAATATGGATTACAAACTATCGAAAAAGATAGTTAACACTAATCTAGCACGGAACGAATCGAAAAGGATTCTACACCTACAAGATCTCACGACCTCTAAAAGCTAGACTTAGAAAAGAAAAACTCTTTCAAGGAATAACTCTCGCTCAGAGATGCTCTCACTTTCGCTCGGTGTTCGTTCTTCAAAGTCATGTCTTCAAACGGTTAAGTCTTTCGACTTATATACGGCTTCGACTTGTAAAAGACTTCGCCAACGTCTTGGTAACTTCCCTTAACGTCCACTAAGAGTATTTGGTCCGTTGAGACTTGACTTGGTCTGCCCCAAAGGCTCGGTCTTTACTTAAGCTCCAAGTCTCCTATTTTTAGCATGCTCCTTTCCTATTTTTGCTCTATCTTATCCACGCTTCTTCCACACGGTTTGATCCATTCCAGCTCTTATCTATAACCTGCATAATACTAGAAATCTGCCATGTCATTAATAAAATTAGTTTTGGGCATGAAAGATAAAACCGAGGACAGGTACATTCTCGACCAACAAATGTTGGCTAGAATGTTACCCCAACATTGCCAATGCTGAAGGCTCAACATTAACAATCTCCCCCTTTTTATCTTTCTTCCCAAACCAAAGCAGAAGTTAGTCCTGATGAAACTCCCCCTGAAGGCAACATCAACTCAACCACACAAACAAAGGTTAACAATGGTTAGAGTTAGACGAAAATCGAAATACTACTCAAAGTACTACGACAATTTTACATGCCGTTAAGAGGTCCTGAAAAAAATCTGCAAAACATAAAAGACATGGTCCAAAACAAAAAACAGATAATTAGCAAGTCAGGCATGCACACAAAAGCACACACAAGCACAAAGGCGCATGCACACGGTGCGGCTTCACTCCTCAGCATCTTTCTCTCCAGCTGGTTCAGTTCCTTCTCCCCTTTGATCTTCATCCTCGTTCTGCCCTTGGTCGGCTCCCCCTAATCTGCGCCTTCCGTCTGATTGACCTGAGCTCCTTGTCCACTTGTCCCGGCTTCTTCCCTTGTCACTTCTTCTGCCTTATCTCCCCCTTTTTAGGAAGAAAGCATCTCCTTCAAGGTCGCAAGCTGAGACGTCAAAAGAAATACAGTGTCCTCCAAGGTCTTAATCTGCAGCTCCAAACTGGACTGAGCAGTGGATGTTGAGCCGGCATTTTGCTCAACATCTGTGGAAGGTGCTTTCCATGGCAGATCAACTATCTTGTTTGGCCCTGACAGATGCGTGTAGGAGACAGAGTAGGGCACCTTGATCTGCACCACCACATCTCTGCGAGTTGGCTCAAAACCTCCCTGCAACAGCATCCCGTAGATCAGTGAGGGAAAGGTAGAATCCCCAGCGAAATCTTCTCGGCTTCCTTGGCCAATTGGTCAAGCACCAACTCACCCAAATTAATGGGTAGATTTTTCCCAAGGGCGTAGAGTATATGAGCCATACTCTCAGCCACACGGGTCTCATTCGGCGTAGGCCGCCAGTTATAAATACCAATTTTGAAGAGCACCGAATAGAGTGAGGTTAAAAAGGAACAAGAAAAATTCCCATCCCACTCCCTAACTCTACCACCCGTCAAGAAATACACAACCTCATCATTGTCATACCCCTCATCCATATCTACGTTAGGTGTGCCCAAAAACTCGTTAATCGCCCCGGCAGTAAACTCATATAACCTTCCCCCTAAGAAAATCTTTCCATATATCCTAGAACTAGGATCATTCAGACTAGGGCTAAGGTTAGAATATACCTCCCGGACCACTGTATCGCAGTAGGTCCCAAACCTTGTCACGGTTTTGTCAAAACGTCTTGACTCCAAGAAATCCGTCAAGCCGTATCGGCGGAAATTGCCCACGTCCACCGTCCTCTCAACACGGATCACCCTCTGAGCAAAGTGCAACTCCTCATTAAATGGGGCGTAGAACCTCCCCCTGGGCAAAGGAGTCTCCCAGTCTGATTCAGATGTTGGCTCAACATCTTCATCAGCATCCTCACTGGCACTGACCACGGGTGATATGGCTTGGTGGCTGGCTGATGGTTGAGTGGATTCAGCCGGTCGAGATCTTTTGGAGGGTCTGTCATCTGAGCTCATAGGCCTTTTGCCCGCCTTCTTCGCCAGTCGATTCTTCATCGACAAAAGAGTTTCCGTCATTTCTTGATCCTCATCACTGCTTTGTTCACTTGAGGAATTTGACGGTTCCGTGGCTGGCGAAGTATGGTCTCCCGCTGGAGTTTCTTCCTCTTCCTCCAATCGAGAGTAGGTGGTCATGTCGATGATCTTTTCAGTGGATGCATTAGAAGAGGAGGCTGCCTTTTCTTGAGTCGGACTCTGTGCTTTGGCCGAGCTAGCCTCCCCCTGAACAGGGTGCTCAGTGGCCATCTGAGGGGGCTCATCCTCCGAGGTGTCGGTTTCCCACTCCGACGAAGAGCTCGTTAAGGTAATGGGCTTATCTGCCGTTGATTTTGGCCCCTTTGAAACACGAGCTTGTCTGAGGCGGTTGCTTTGGCGCGTCGGGGCAACAGGGGATGGTCGAGGCTTTGTAACGGACTTCTTCTTCTTCACCATCCTCTGAGGAGGTTTGGCCGTCGATTTGGGCGCCGGACTTGGGCTGGAAGTGCCAGGCAAAGGCGATGTGGCTCTTTGAGACGGCAGAGGAGGAATAGACGATGGCGCTGGGATATATACTGCGCCTCCTACCAAGCTTGTCTGGACCGGCCGTGGTTGGGTTGACGACGCGCCGAGCGGTGTATCGGCGAAGTTGAAGAAAGGCGGCGGAATCATCTGAAGCGGCACGGCGTCGTATACGGTGTCGCTCGATGTTGGGCTAACATCATGGGTATCTGCGTGACTGGGTGAGTTCGACATTTCGAAGACAAAAAATCGAGCGATTTGGGAGAAGAAATCAAGCGAAAATCACAATTAGGACAGAAGAACAAAGTGAAGTTTGGGAGAGATGAAGACGAAGTGAGAGCAAGGGTTTGTGAATTAAAAATTCAATCAGTCAAATCATCAGATAAAACAGGCTTCAACGGTTACAGACCCAACACACCACTCACAGAAAATATCAGATAGTTGAGTAAATGGAACTGATAATCTAACCGTTAGGCAAATAAGTATTTTGACTTAATAAAATAATTTCACAACCTCGCTAATTAAATTGTGGAGCTAAGTATAAAAGATTTTCAAAGCATGCGAGCACTTAGGAGCCAAGTCGTGACTAAAACATCTAAGCATGATACTAAACATAGTAAATAGACTAATTCATCATGCGAGCACCTCAAAAGCAGTTTGAAGACCAAGTCATGCGAGTTAATAGGATAGGAGCACTTCGAATCATGATTCAACCAAAAATAACTAAATCAAAAGTCAAGGTAGAATCAAGTAATACTAACCGTTTGAGCGACTTCGATGAGCACATAGAGACAAGTGTAAAGAGCTGTTCTTCGAGAGTTTCTAATGCAATTCTGAGGGATAACTAAACTAGACACACAAGACTAACAAAAACAGTACGAAGACAGACACGAACAAAACGAAAGCACAAAATGTAGCAATATCAAACAAACAGTCACACATGTTGCCCTAACATTTGACTCAACATCCCAATTCCGTAATCCTAGACTTATCTGCTCAATTCTTCTCAAAATCAATACCCTTTATTTCTACCCTTTCACCTCATATATCCAACATAATTTACGCACTGCCCTTATACCCTCAGCCTCAAGGTTAGGCCTTTTTTGTCGCATAGTATACATCATCACCGCGAATGCCGTGTACCTAAGGAAACTTTCCACAAACCATATTAGCCGAGAGTTTATGAGCAAGCTTAAGCACATTAATATTGGTTTTTAGTCACAAAGAGTACATCGTCACAGCGAATACCGTGTACCTAGGGACGTATTACCAATTACTTTCAAACAAAAGAGGGATAGGGTTCATTCAGGGACCAATCAAGAGGAACCAAGTCATTTCACAGGAAAACAGAACAGAATTTTTAATCAAACATCAAAGCCGTAACTATCTAATTTGACATATGCTATGCTGATCCAATGTTGGACCACATTTAACTCGACATGTGCAATCCTATGGATTTCTTCAGGTCCGAGAACCTTTCAGAATCCAATGCTTTCGTAAAAATGTCTGCTAACTGATTCTTAGTGTCTATATGCTCAATGCGTACTCCAAAAAATTCATACCCTTCATTATATAATTCAACTAAAACAATACCATCCAAACTTATCCCTCAACCAATCAGGCTACGTGTTACAAAAATTAAATGAATTAGTAGGTGGTTTATATTAATAATTAATATTTATTCAATAAAAAGAAAACATACTAATATAGAAATTGACAATTTTATGTGGCTATGACTTGAATCTTGATGTTATGCCTTATTTTTCATAAAATTTTTTAATATTAAAAATGACACACAATTAATTTTGAAACGGTTACCACGTGAGTCTTTCATTAATAAAATGGAAAGATTAGCGATTTCATATGGCAATGGCTTAGAAATTATTGCAGATTGGGAATAACACAGTCAAAAATACTCCCTCTGTCCCATTTGTATTGTGGACATTTGGGAGTGGAACTGTTTTAAAAAACTGAATATTTAAATAATATAGTACAATTAAAAGGTAAAAATGTATATTTTGACACGTCTTTAAGATATTTAATATTATTATATGATTATTTCTGATAGTTTTTTGCTAAATTAGAAATGTACAAAAGCTAGCGGGACGCTAAATATAGTAAAATGTACAAAAAATTAATGAGACGGATTGGTAACATAAATAAAGCCTACTATTATGTTACATTGTCTTATCATTGGACGGTAAATGTACCTTGATTGGGACTGGACTGTTACTACGTTCCAATACTATAATAGAAGAAACTCGACCATTGGAAATGCATTATAGTTTTTTTTTTTGGAATGTGTCACAATAAAATTTTGGTTTTCAAGAATGGGCTGCGAGATTGTAGTTGTTATGGTAGGGTATGTTATGTGGTGCCTTAAGCCAAAAAAATGAGACACATGGAAAACAATTCAACTGTAAATTATATTAGCCAGGAATTATATTCTACAGTCTGAGGCCCATAATTTGTATCCACACGGAAATATCTGATTTTGCATAGTCCACGACACATATCGAAGACAAACTTATTCAATTATTTAGATTTCCACTAAATACTATAATTATGCACATAAGTCATATCCATAAGTATAAAAAAATAATATTGCGAAAATTGAAATGAAAATACTAAAAAAAGTAAATGTTAAGCATATGCATACTTAAATGTTAAACATACATTAGGTATATAATTCATTTAACAGAAAAAATGATAGTGTAAAGGGAGTTGATTTGTTGACTAACTAACTAGCCTTTAAATGTTCTTTTCTGTTTGATACTACTCATTCCATGACAGATCATCCACTTGGTATGGACATTCCAACTAGAATTACAGACCACACACCTAATCATATTTGTAATAATTTAGTTAGAATTTCAGTGAACCCTAAATCGTTAGGTCCTTGAATTTATTACCATATCATTTAATGTTCCACATTTTTACCTTTTGCCTATATACGTAGGTATACAAACGCTATAATAATAGTAGTAGCAATAATAACTAAATAATTTGCTCTTTTTCTTTGATTATTTGTTTAAAATAGTATACTGTTTACATGTGTTGTGGGTCAAAACTAATAACATGAATGTTAAAAGAGTTCGAGTCATTTTTTAGGCTCAACCAACATTTACATATTTAAATATCTCGTTTAGCGAGAGCATTAAGCCTATTTATATAGATTTAAAAAAAAAAATATTCGAATAGTAAGTTAGTGTAATTTATTGATATTTTTATTCAGAGAGTCATGGAAACGGTCGAGGAGACGAGTGGGTAGGGAAATTTTCAAAGCTAATTTAAATTTATTACATAATATGTAAGTCTCAAAATTCTAAAATTGCCAGGAAATTGACCAACTTCCAACTGAAAGCTACCTACCACCATTTTCCCACCATTCTCACGATTGTACCAACGATTCAATTAATGTTCGAACCACACAAACCAAACTGCAATCAAATGAGCTAATTCGATCGCACGCACAAAATCCAAAACCCTAAGCAACAATTACAAAGTATTTTCCGCTACTTTCGTCGCATGGAATTTTTTTTCTCGAGGTTTCAATCTCAACCAACTCACTACTTCTATTGATTGTCGTTTTTCGTTGTTTTCATCTGTGGCGGTTGCAGGTGAAACTTTTCCAGAATCAGGCAATATTTGGGGATTTGAGGACGCCAAAGGGATTTTTCACGTATTTTTCCTATTCGGGTAGAGTTGATTGATCGTGGTTTTGATTTTTAGGTGTGTGTTCTTCCCTAACTGAATGCTGGGTTTATTTTGTTCTTGCTTGAATTGTTTTCCTTAGTACTGTTCAGTACTAAGAGTTGTGGATGGAAATAGAAACAAGTTTGTTTTGATCGCAGCGTTTCTCGTGTTGATTGCAAAAAGGTTGTTTCCTGACTTAACAACGTTGGTATATCCGATTGAGCTCAACGATGTTGACCATCGATGTATCAGTTGTTGCCTTAGTTTTGGTGAAGTTTGTCCATGTGCTTAGTGAGGTCTTCGTGTTCTTGTGCTTTCGTCAAGATTATACTCTGCTTCACAAGAAGTGATCGACCAAACTTTATCAGTTTATTGGTTTGAAGTTAAACCACATTGCCGCCTTGTGGTTCTTATGTTAAATTCGGGTTCAATTGGGACAACCTCTTACATTTATTGTATTTACAAACAGTTGGGGTGTTTCTATGCTCGACCGCTTCTTTATTGCTTTCGGTTTTTGAATGTTGATCTGTCCCTAACCTTGATTAGTAGTTCAGTTTTCATCACTTGATTTTTGTGTTGTAACCACAGGGATTTAACATATATCTGTGTGGGGCTTACGATTTTTTTAATTTACTCGATATGCGTAGAAAAACATTCAACGGTTGCTAAATGTTGAGCTGAGTTATATTGTTTTTTTGGTGTGTTAATTTCAGATATACTAAAGTCCATAGGATGTCGAGCTTAGAGCAGCCTCTAGGCCTAGACAAAATACAAGGGTTAAGCAACATCGAACGCCTTTACAAGTTCTCATCCAGTGCATGCAGGCCTGCGTCTGAGGATATGGGTTTCGGAAACTGTTGGATTGAAGGAAGAAGCTGTGGTTCATCTAATAGCTGCTCGTAAGCCTTCGTCTTTCTCTTTATGCCCTGAAATATCTGCGTCAAATTCAAATGTTGAGATTATGCTTTTATGGTATCTCTCGAATCCGCACAAGTTGAAGGAAAACCCCATATGGCTGGAATGATACTTTGTATCTAAATATGATCTTTTCCCTTTTTGTTTTCAATGTTTTTCGACAGTGATGATTTCGAAGAGTTCACGCAAGAGCCCATCACGAGGAGAAGGCAAAGGAAAAACTCTTTAGAAAAGACTTCAAGTCTCAGTCTCGGAAGGAGTTCGTCTGTGGTATGTAGTACCATGAGCAGTTTCTCCATCGCCCCAAATCATCAACGTGGCTCATACGTAGAAAGAGGAGGCATTAATTTCAAGGTAGGTAGTAATATTACAAATCAAGTTAAAGGTTGTCTCAAGTCTTTCCAAAGAAATTGTTATTTCTGAGGTAGATACTGAATCTCCTGTGATCATATCAGTTTTTTAAAGACATACCAAGATATGTGAAGATAGTTGAAGTTGGCCCTAGAGATGGTTTACAAAACGAGAAGACAATAGTCCCAACTTCTGTTAAAGTCGAACTAATTCGAAAATTAGTTTCAAGTGGATTGCCTGTCGTCGAAGCAACAAGCTTCGTTTCACCCAAATGGGTACCTCAGGTGACAACTATTTTTTTTTTTCAGTCGGCTATGCACTTCATATGTTAGACGATCATGCGAAAAATTTCTCCCCTTTTTCTTTTCAATTTCAACGAATCAGCTTGCTGATGCGAAGGATGTGATGAATGCCATCAAGGATATAAAAGGTGTCAGATTGCCCGTGCTCACACCCAATCTTAAGGTAAGGCGTACTTCTTGTCTTTGGGCTGTTTTAATGCTAAAAATTTAATTATCGCTCGAAAAAAATGGCAGGGCTTTGAGGCAGCTGTTGCTTCTGGCGCGAAAGAGGTAGCAGTATTTGCATCAGCTTCAGAGTCATTTTCCAAATCGAATATCAATTGCAGCATAGAAGAGAGCTGATTCGTTATCGCGCTGCTGTCACTTCTGCTGCCAAAAAGCTCTCTATTCGCGTCCGTGGGTATGTCCGTTACTGCAAATAAACACATAATGCAAAGCACAACATACAACTTTCGAAAGTGAATATCGATCAAAAATGATGAATAGGTATGTTTCGTGCGTCGTGGGATGCCCAGTTGAAGGATCCATCTCCCAGAAAAAGTAGCGTACGTGGCGAAGGCTCTCCACGAAATGGGTTGCTTCGAGATCTCACTTGGAGATACCGTAGGAGTCGCAACACCTGGTAACTACCTTATTTCTTTTTGGGGTAATTATTTTCTTCAGTCCTGTAATTTGGGTGGTGCCATTACAGACAAAGAATTTAGATGTGATAGTATACGAACATTCACTTTCAAGTAAATTAATTGAAGAACAATGTCCCAAAATTGCTGAATTGTGAAAGTTATTGTCTGTGTGATGACATAGATTATGCGTTGGGGTCTAGAATTTGGAGCAAAATCTCGGATTCAATGTATAATGTTCCTACACTGCTCAATTCGAAAGTTATCTGTAGAATTGTTGACGCCTAAATTCGTCGTCCCTATACTGCAACCTCCTCTACTTTACAGGGTTGAAGGAACCTTCTTTTATTCTTGGGTAGACAAAATTAAGTCAACTTGTAAACATTTACAGGCACCGTCCTCCCTATGCTGGAGGCAGTAATGGGAGTCGTACCCGTCGAAAAGCTCGCCGTTCATTTCCACGACACGTATGGCCAGTCCCTTCCTAACATCCTACTATCACTCCAAGTAAGTAAAGATTCAAATGTAATACATAACTAATTTCAAACAGGTTATAAGCTTGTCTTTTCATCTAAGTGTTTGGATAATGTGTTATGGTAACATAGATGGGAATTGGGACGGTGGATTCGTCTGTTTCGGGCCTAGGAGGCTGCCCTTATGCTAAAGGAGCCTCGGAAATGTAGCGACCGAGGACGTTGTTTACATGCTGAATGGTCTCGGCGTAAGAACTGACGTCGACATGGGCAAACTGTTGCTCGCGGGAGACTACATTAACGGTTTCTTGGGCCGTTCCTCGGGGTCGAAAACTGCCGTTGCTTTGAGCCGAAGCGTAACGGGAGATTCGTCCAAGATTTGAGACGCCGCCATTGCTTGCTTGATAGTTATTGATCATTTTTTCTATTAGGATTGTGTCGTGTTTTGTGTGATAAGAGGATCCCAATCGACTTGTTTAGTAATTGGTCTATGTCGTAAGTATCTATTCTATTATATTAAGGTGATGGTTGGTGAAGATTGGATTTTATATAAATAGGGGCCTAGTTAGGTGTCTTAGGCATGCATGAAAAAGAGTAGGTGAGGTTACGTTTGTTCTTGTAAGAGCTATCATAATAGACCTATTGCTTTGTTTATGCTGATTATCTTCAAAGTTAGTAAGAAAAGCTTATTCCTGAATCGTCTTCATCTAACAAATTGTCCGACCTGCCGGATCTTCGTTTATGCCCATCACACGATTACAAATGGAGCAACGTGTCGAAGAGTTAGAGAAGACGATCGCAACGTTCAACACGAGTATGGAAGCGCTGCACAAACTCGTATACGACTTTATCACCTCCAAGTCACAACCTCCACCGAGTGGGAGTAACCACGACGGTGAGACACCAACACCGCCTCCTCAATCTCATGAAGTGAATCAGCCACCATACTTCAATGATGGGATGAACAACGATGTACCCACAACACTGCAAACGTCGCATTGAGCTTCCCGTTTTTGATGGAAACGAACCACTGAGTTTGGTCACGAGGGCCGATCAGTTCTTTACTATACAACATACTCCAGAGCACCAAAAAGTATCATGCGCGATGATTTGTATGGAGGGCGTCGCCCAACCGTGGATTCAATGGGTTATGGCAACATGTCCCTTGATAACATGGAGCGATCTAAAGAAGAAAATATTGACGACGTTCGACGATAAGTACCACGGCAATCAACTGGAACGAATTACGAGCATCAAGCAGGCCAACTTAGTTCAAGATATTTTTATGAGTTCGTAGGCGTGATTATGAACTTGCCGATATTCAACACACCAACACTTGGGGTTCTTTTTACTTGGAATGCATCCGGTCCTACGAACAGAAGTGGAGGTCCTAAAACCGAGGAATCTCGAAGAGGCGTATGAATTGGCAAAGGGAATCGAACGTAAACTGCTCGCCGCAAAGGAAGGGGACTACACCATATCTGTCACCCGATCGACAACACCAACAAGCCATATCGGCGTCCCGGATAGGTACAGAAGTTCGCACCGAAGCGATACGACGAGATCCAACACCTGCTAGCCGCTACATACCTCCGCATGGACGTGGCATAATTCCAGAAGGACGCTACCCTGCCTTGCCACCAAATCGGCCAAGCCGTATCATAGGATCTCCGATAAAGAATTTCAAGAATTGCGGACCAAGGGGCTGTGTTTTCGCTGCCGCCAACCTTATGTTCGCGGACATGTGTGCCCAAATAAGGAGTTACGGATGCTCATCGGGGGGGGAAGAAGATCAGTTATTAAATGATGAGATCGAGGATCGGGCGATACTGAACCGAGTCAAGGGGTAGACGCCACACTTTCGGAGAGCCCCGATGGTAATCTCACCATGCTCGATTTACCCTTATTTGCAATTGGGGGTATATCGGGACCTCGAACCCTTAAACTTCGTGGTCACATCCTTGGAGAGGAGGTGGTGGTTATGATTGATAGTGGTGCAAGTCACAACTTCATCTCGGTTTTAATGGCCAACCACCTATCACTGCCGCGACCCTGATTAGAAATTCAAGGTCAGACTGGGAGACGGGAGACAATCTGCGACAGAAGGCGAATGTAGATCAGTCACTCTTCAACTTGGGACATGCTCTATCACAACAAACTTTTTTGCCTTCGAATTGGGGGGCGTAGACATCATACTTGGTGTTGATTGGTTAAGACAATTAGGGGAGGTGAAAATTAATTGGGCGACGTCTGAGATGAGGTTCGAATGGGACGGGCGACAACACTCTCTCCATGGAGACACTACCCTCACACGTGCTCCAATAAGTCTCAAGGCCATGAATAAAATAAGAGAGGATGAATTCAGGGCTATTTTATGGCTGAACCAAATTGAGGAAAAACCAACGGACTTCCAGAAGAACTTTCAGCAGAACAACAAAAAGAATTGAGAGAAGTTATACGAAAATTTCCTCATATCTTTACAGAATCAGCCAAGCTCCCCCCGGCGAGAGCGACAGACCACCGCATTGAGCTAATTCCGGGCAGCAAGGCAGTGTCAGTGCGCCCTTATCGGTACGGTCACGTCCAGAAAGATGAAATTGAGCGTTTGGTGAAAGAGATGCTTGCGGCAGGTCTGATCCGTCCGAGTGCCAGTCCATTTTCGAGCCCCGTCCTACTAGTTCGAAAGAAGGATGGAAGTTGGAGGTTTTGTGTGGACTACCGTGAGCCTAAATCGGGTGACTATTCCGGATAAGTATCCAATTCCGGTAATCCAAGAACTCTTGGACGAATTATGCGGGGCTGAATACTTCACCAAGCTAGATCTTCGTTCCGGCTACCATCAAATTCGAGTAACGGCTGCCGACATCCCAAGACAGCGTTTCGAACACAGATGGGCACTATGAGTTCGTGGTCATGCCATTCGGCCTCACAAATGCACCGGCCACCTTCCAAGCAACTATGAACGACATCTTTCGGCCCTATCTTCGCAAAGGTGTGCTTGTCTTTTTTGACGATATCCTAATATATAGTGCTACCTGGGGATGCATCTGCAACATTTATCGCAAGTCATGGAGACTTTGACAAACCACCAGTTCCATGTGAACCAGAAAAGTGTCAGTTTTGGAAAGCGGAAAGTCGAATACTTGGGACATATAATATTTTCGGGGCAAGTAGCCATGGACCCGGAAAAATCGCCGCGGTGCTGCGGTGGCCTCGACCTAAATCTATCAAGGGCGTTCGAGGATTCTTGGGGTTGACGGGTATTACCGAAGATTTATTAAAGATTACGGGAAAATAGCACAACCACTAACCGCATTGTTGAAGAAAGAGACGATCGGGAAATTCATATGGGATGATGTGGCCGAAAATGCCTTTGTGAAATTACAGCAAGCTCTTGTGACGGCTCCAGTCTTAGCAATGCCTGATTTTTCCAAACCCTTTATCATAGAGTGCGATGCGTCGGGCACCGGCATTGGCGCGGTTCTCATGCAGGGTAACCAACCGATTGCTTACTTTAGCAAGGGGCTCTCGAATCGGTCAAATGACAAATCCACCTATGAGAAAGAACTAATGGCATTGGTCCTGGCTATCCAACACTGGAGGCCATACTTGCTCGGACAACACTTCAAAGTTCGAACTGACCACCGAAGTTTGAGGTCCTTACTCCACCAAAAGTCGCGACACCAGCCCAACAAATGTGGGTGGCAAAACTCTTGGGTTATTCGTTCGATGTAGAGTACAAGCCGGGCGTTACGAATAACGCTGCTGATGCATTGTCACGAAGTCATGAGGAACTACAATTAGGCGCGATCAGCATACCGAGCTGGCTGGATAAAGATGTTCTCCTTGCAGAAGTGAGCCATGATGCGACCTTAGGACCTATCAAAGAATCATTATTATCTGACCCCAATTCACGACCTCCGTACACGTTAGTTGGAGGTTGGTTGTTCTACCGAGGGCGCTTGGTGATACCTACTGAATCAGCTTGGATTCCCCGCCTTTTGGAAGAATTTCATTCAACACCGATGGGAGGTCACTCGGGTGCCTTAAGGACGTATCGTCGCTTGGCTGCTACATTATTTTGGCGAGGTATGATGAAACAAGTACAAAATTATGTTGCCGCTTGTTTAATATGTCAAAAGGCGAAGTATGCGGCTATGTCTCCGGCGGGACTACTTCAACCAATTGCCAATTCCACAACAAGTTTGGGAGGATATCGCGATGGATTTTATAAACGGGCTTCCAAAGTCACAAGGTTAGACAGCGTCATGGTCGTGGTCGATCGTCTCTCTAAGTACGGTCATTTTGTTCCTTTAAAACATCCCTACACTGCACGTAAGGTAGCTGAACAGTTTGTGCATCACGTGGTTCGTTTACATGGAATTCCCAGTAGTATCGTGAGTGCTCGTGATTCAATTTTGAGTAATTTTTGGCAAGAATTATTTCGCAAACAGGGGACGCAATTAAAAATGAGCAGTGCCTATCACCCACAAACGGACGGACAATCGGAGGTCATGAATCGAACGTTGGAGACGTATTTGCGATGCTTTGCTGGAGAACAACCTAGAACGTGGTCCGATGGTTGGATTGGGCAGAATATTGGTATAACACGACCTTCCAGGCTTCGACGGGAACAACGCCTTTCCAAGCGGTTTATGGTAGGGACCCCCCAAATTTGATGCAATTTTTACCGGGCGAATGTAGAGTTGCAGCGGTCTCGGAAGTGTTGGGCGATCGGGATGAGATTCTTCGACAACTCAAATATAACTTAACTCGTGCCCAACAACAGATGGTAAAGGCAGCCAATAAGCATCGACGCGACGTTCATTTCAATGTGGGTGATGCCGTTTTTCTTAAACTTCGCCCGTACCGTCAGCATTCGGTTACGCAACGGTTTTAGTCAGAAATTAGCAGCTCGCTTTTATGGGCCGTTCAAGGTGGTTGAGAGGATCGGAGTAGTGGCTTATCGTTTACAACTTCCTACCTCTAGCCGCATACATCCGGGTTCCATGTTTCGCAATTAAAGAAGGTCATTGGGAATCATGCGTTGGAAGACGAGCTTCCCCGAGCCTTGGAAGGCGCAACTGATCAGCAGGGTGGGGCCCGAGCAGGTTTAGAGGAGCGATTTGTGCCAACAGAGAAAGGTCATGCGCCAATTTTTGGTGAAATGGTCAGGACGAGAAAATGACGATGCCACGTGGATGGCAGCAGCAGACGAACTACAACGTCAATTTCCTGGTTTTCGCCTTGAGGACAAGGCTCATTTCGAAGAGGGAGGTAATGTTACGGCCAAGGTCTCACCCGAAGATCCAAGCCCAATTAAAGTGTATCGTAGAAGAGCTAAAGTGGGCTGAGGCGATTTGGGCTGAATGAAAGATGAAGACAATAGACAACGGCTACATCGCATCTTCAACATTACAGCTAAAGCATATCATTGACTAACACATTTCAACATTACAGATCTTATAAAGCATATCAGATCTTACGCATCCCTATGATAGATTGGGTGTTGACAAATGGGGACAAATGGGATTTGGTGAAGATTGGATTTTATATTATAAATAGGGGCCTAGTTAGGTGTCTTAGGGCATGCATGAAAAAGAGTAGGTGAGGTTACGTTTGTTCTTGTAAGAGCTATCATAATAGACCTATTGCTTTGTTTATGCTGATTATCTTCAAAGTTAGTAAGAAAAGCTTATTCCTGAATCGTCTTCATCTAACAATGGTTGACTATTAACTACTACTTTGGTGGCCTATAAGGATATTTACAAATTATCCCTCCGTTTAAACAATTTTTCTCATTAGTTAAATATTTATCATATTTGATCTATCCATTTGTACTTATGCCTACCTTTTATATCTTAAAAAAAATATATTTATTAAACATAAACATTATAAATCTCAAAATTAAACACATGACATTGCCGCGTCGGCACCTGTAGTTGACCAGACAGAAAAAATATATGAATTGATTGTTTAGTATAGCTTTTGTAAGTGAGGTGATGGTGATGTCAATGTGGATATATTATGACTTCAGTTATTAGGTGCAGCGAAACTCATCGCATGACATTCTCCACGTGCTCGTAGTTGTTATAGGACAAAAAATGAACAGAAATGATCGTTTGCGATAGGGCTTATAAAAAAATATCCGAAAATCGGATTCCGATCTGGTATCCGATTTTCAAAACCGAAAAAACGGATATCCAGTTTAAAACCGAATCGGATATCCAATCTGATTTATTTTAAAGTAAAACCGAATCGGATACGGATAGGTTTGTCTAAAATTCGGATACCTGGTATCCGATTTTATATTTATAAAATAATAAAAAATACAAAAAGCCCAAAAAATTCCTCAAAGTAGAATACCTAAATTTATATTATTATTTATTATTGCAAAAAACTTTGTTAGAGATTGAAAAAAAACATAAACACATCAAGATGCAAGTTAAAAAAATAATGTGAATTTGTGTTATTGTGTTTATTATTTATTACTCCATCTGTTTCAAAATACATGTCGTTTAAGGATATTACACGCATATTAAGAAATAAAGTAAAATCTCCATTTTCCCTTAATTAATTGTGTTATCTAATTTAATTTAATAATTTCTATTAAATATAAGGGGTAAAACTGGAATAAATCAATATTATTTATCTTGAAAACCGTAGAACGACGTGTATTTAAAAACAGAAATAAATCTGAAACGACATGTATTATAGAACAGAGGAGTATGTAATTTTGAATCGTAAATTCACATATTGTGTGAATTACTATGTGTAGAATTCTTATATAAAAAATATATCTTTTTATGTTGATATGAAATAAAAAAAAGAAAAAGATTTCACGAAAATAACAAAAAATTAAAAAAATTAAACTAAATTTAAAACGGGATGTGAATATCATGTTAAAATATCCGAATAAAGCGGATATCCGATTTCGGATATCCGTTCAAAACCTGACAGGATACTGATATTATTTTTGATATTCGAAAATCAGGATATCCGACATTTTTGCTCACCCCTAGTTTGCGATTTCATAATGAACTACATTGTACATGAAAAGTTAGAAGAAATAAAAGCAACCTTAGAACTTGCGATACCAAATAATTTACTCCATTAATGTTTATCAAAGTCTCGTTCAAAATTTGACACCTCACACTTCATGTTTAAACACCTATAAATATCACCGAATTATGACGAATGTCAGATTTTGGTTGAACTCAGAGTTAAACAATTAACACTTTTCCCACGCGCTATATTGTGTTCTAAAAATAAATTATAGCTGCGGTTCATATGTTTCACTCCGATAAAAGTCATATCATATCAATCCTTTGCATCACCCTTCCTCAGGTGCAAAAGAATTAGGGTAATTTGGTGGACTGATATTTCTCGCACCTCATTTCAACTCTAAATTAGGCTAGATTTTTTAGCCAAAATTAAATGACACCAAGTGATTTGGTCAAAATTACCTAAATTAATTATTAGTTGCTCCAAACTGTAATGTGGGGTAGAAAGCGTTGCGACTTTAGTAGCGTGATAGAGTATAGCACCGCTGCGACTTTCACCAAATTCAAATCCCTAAAACAGCATTCATGATTGGGGGAATTTCAGTAATTTTCTGAAACGAGGGGTAAAGCTGTGCTTAGATGGACGAGAGTGAATTCCAAAGCTTCTGGAGATGTTCCCAGTTGTCCGATCGCGTGACTATCAAGTACGTCTCAGACCCTGATTTTCCGCTCTTTTTCTGTTTTGTCGCGCGCTGAAGCAATTGTTTGTTTTGATTGTAAGCTGCGTATTTGTTTTTCTTTCTTTCATGCTCAAACTTTCTGTAACCTTTTTTCTGCAATTTTCTGAGCTGGTCCATCTTATTTAACTGTGTCAGTAAGTTGAAAGCTGGTTAAGCTTACTTCTCCATTGTCCGGATGTAGTAGATACGTGCTTGCACTGTTTGTTAGGTTTACAAGAAGTTCTTTCCAGCTCTTCTTGTTCGTTTTTTTTTTTTGTTTCTGTTTTCCTTGTGAGGTATTTATTTTGGAAGTACTTGCAGCCTGATTTGGATTCCTCTGGACGCTTAATCGCTCTGCCCAAAGTGAGGAGGTACCGTGAGTTCTTGTGCAATTAGTTTTTGATCACTATGTAGCCTGAGGGTTTCTGATATTAGATTTCTGATGTTAGGAAAAGGAGTTGAAAGGCGCACGGGATACCCAGGTTACAAGAGGTAAAGAGACCTCTAGCATTGGTGACACTAACGGTGAGATATTCTTGTTAAAGAGTTGTTTCACTTGCGTTTAGCAAGATCATTATTGTTTGTAGGTGAAACTTCAGACCCTTTAGAGTTGTTGCTGGTGCGTTGGAAATGAGATCTTACATATGCTATCTTCATTCTTTAAAATTGTTTGGATCATGATCAGCAATTAGGTTTGAGCCAGTCATATTTACTGGTTCTTCAGACCAATAGAGTCATTAACTAGTTACTAAACATTGGTTTACCCTTCATATTATCATATACTCTATAAATTTTCATTTTACATGCATTTTCTAAGTTCCTTTGTTGTGGTGGGGCAAAAGAACATATGAGCTGCCTATATTGTTCTGATCTATATTTTTTCTTTCTTACGACGTTAGTTTTCCATGGCGTTTGAGTAATCCTGTCAACATCCATCTTAGAAGCGCTGATATCAGATTTTATTTGGTTGCAATAGTTTCTGAATCATGCATTTTGTTACTGGTTATGACAGAAGCGTTTTGGGAAAAACTAAAGCTGGCTGCTGGGAAAAGGTATGTGGTGTTAAAAGGCTTGGGCGTAGCACCAAACCACTATCAAACTTTGGGACGTTGGAATTGAGTATAATTTAGAAACACTAGAAAACCAAAAGAATTGTGGTTGCATGTCAAATATATATATATATATATATATGTGTATATATATTCAGATGCAAGGAGTATCTGGACACAGTGCCTGTTCTAATCAGTGTTCAAATTGTAATATATTGAAGTTTGTGTTCAGATGAGCTCAGCTGATGCAGAAAGATTTTGCAAGGCATTTCAACAAGTTTACAAGAAACTCGTAAGTACATGATGAAATCAATTCGATCCAACTCTGAAGTCTGAGGTAGAAGAGGAATGTTTTACGATTGACTTCGACGTGTTCATTTCTCAGGTGTACGAAGAGTTGACCGAGGATGCCGCCAAAGCTTTCATGAACTCAAAGCCTTAAACTTCTGCTTCAGGCATGCCGTACGTTATGCATGAATTAAAGCATATGTAATGATATACTAGATTTTCTCCTCTTATGCCTTTGGATTTCAATTTATATTTCTGTGCTTATGAAGAACATTTTGGAATTGAAACTATACTTTGGATTTGGCTGTTTGGAAAATCATATTCAGCACCTATACATGTAACCAAAGGAAGTCATATATATACTAGGCAAATACTACGAATTGTCTGTAGCTTATCAAAGATTTTGAAGTTGTGCTAACATCAAGGAAAATACAATGCCTCCTTTGAGCAAGCATCATATATATATATATATATATATATATATATATAGAGAGAGAGAGAGAGAGAGAGAGAGAGAGAGAGAGAGAGAGAGTTGAATGAAATAATTGCAGCAAATTCTTCAATCTTCATCTGTTTTCCAACTACATCTTGGAGGCTTGTGGAAAGATTTTTGTAAAACTGCATTCAACACATTGATCTAAAGTAAGTTATTGCTGCAAAATAGGTCAAAAAATTACAGAGGTTTTTTTTTGTGTTAGAATTCATTAGACACAAGGGGTTCATGGTTACCTTGTGGAATTCTAAAGTATCCCACCTTTGCTTTCCGAACTTCGACCATATGCAAAGACGGGGCGACTTGAAAAACCTATTTAAGGTGTCGATTAATCAAATAAAATGACGAAATACAACGCAGAACGATAGGCGACCTTAAATAAGCTAAAAATTACCTCTGTTGCAACCTTTAGGTTTCCTTTTCTTCCAGCTTTCGAGTTTTCGAGCCTCATCTGAGAACAAAAGATACACACTTACATAAGCTGTCTAAATGATCGCTCATCGTAAGAAAAGCTTTCCAAATAAAACAGGAAAGATCATGCATAAAATTCAATAAACCTATTAGTTAATGGGTTAGTTATGATTACCTTGTAATTCTTTTTATGAACATCAAAACCTAGCGGCTTTGCGGCTTCTTCGATTTTGTGAATTATCTCGTTCGCGGGAGACTTTGAACTGAACCTTGTTTCCCTCTTAAATCCCTGCGAAACAGAAGATCAAAACAATTGAAAATAACTAAAAAAAAACTTAACTTAGTTGCACACACACACATACATATATTTATTTCCCACCTGTTCCAATTCGAATAAATTCCCAAGATTGAGACCTTTGGACATCGAAATCAGCTCAAAGGCGTTCATTGCAGTGGGTTTTTCCTCTCTTCTCTCCGTTACAAGAAAGTCCTGAACCAAAGAAAAATAAAAAATAAAGCCATCTTCTCAAGACAATTTAAAAATAACTAAAAAACGAGAAAAGAAATGTCCGAAGGCAAACCTCCGAGCCCTGAAACACAGCTTCTACATCGTCGAGATTTGTATCTTCTTTCTCATCGAATACAGGCGGTTTGTAGTCCTTTTTGAACCATTCATCTTCCAAGATTTCAGATACTGTAATACGCTGCAAACAACACGATTTCACATACGGTGATATAAAACGAATATATAATTATATAAATGTGCGTGTGCTAGTAAAATTTTTACTTTTGAGGATCTGGATTTATTACTTTCTGAAGGAACCGGTTTTAAGCAGTATTTCTTCTGGCGCCGAAGAAAGAACAAGGCGGACAGGTAAAATCAGCAGACAATATCTGAAAATATTAACCGAAAAAGAAGACATTAGAACAAGAGACACTAGAATCATAAAAAAGATCAACTGAATCAACCGCAATCTTATTACCACAAGAAAAAGACTCACTTTTTTGTAAAGGCTCGAGAGATTGGAATCGTCGAAAGGCAAATACCCCGCGAGCAATACGAAGAGTATGACTCCACATGACCATAAGTCCGCTGATGCTCCGTTGTACCCTTGATCGTTTAGAACCTATTCGTCATTTTCGAACAAATTATGTAATAATACATCATGAAATTTAAGCGATGAATTTTGCACAAAAATATAGATAAAAAACCTCGGGAGCAACGTAGTTTGGAGTTCCACATGCAGTGTGCAACAAACCGTCTTCCTGTTAAAAAAAATTAATTACAATACGGTTAGCGTATGTAATTGTTTTTTTTATATTATACATTCGAAGGCATATTTCAAATCTGATAGTACCTTGATTTGCTGCGAAAGAGCGCTTAGCCCGAAATCAGAAACTTTAAGGTTCCCGAAGAATCCAAAAGCAGATTTTCCGGCTACAAATAAGAGGTAAGACTTACGTCGAAATTTCAACGAATTTTTGTTTTCTTCCTTAAAAAAAGGACAGACACCTTCAAATCTCTGTGGAAAACTCCCCTACTATGGCAATAATCGACGGCGTTATAAGCTGCTGAAAATATTTCCTAGCTTTCCTCTCGCATCCTTCCATTATTTACCTGCAATATTATTTCTCGATCATCGAACATTATCACGATGATTTATCATGACAGATAGCTTTCTTCCTACTTACGATTTTGTCGAAAAGCTCCCCGCCGGTGATGAATTCCAAAACTATGTATATATTGGTCCTACTTCCAACACCTGATTTTTGAACGTTCTATAATTTAATACGAATCCATAATCAACACTCATAAAAAAATGGAGATATATCTCGTGGGATTTAAACATAGAGCATTAGAACTAACCTCGTATATTTGAACAACATTAGGATGTTTGATCAATTTCATAGTGGCTATCTCTCGCTTAATCTGCCAAACATAACATCGCAGTAAAATCTTATGCAAATCACAGAAAGAGCACATTGAAACTCTTTCAACATTCGAAATCAATCCTTTTCTTTTTTATGTATTGAACTCCAAATTTGGGCAAGAACCTGGTCAGACATTTTGTGCTTGAGGACTTTATCCTTGTCGAGGATCTTGATGGCAACATGTTCACCAGTCTCGGAATTTCGAGCGAATTTCACCTTCGCAAAAGTCCCCTCGCCGATCGTCCGCCCCACCTCATATTTCCCAATTCTGCGCTTGATTTTGGGTTCACTCATTCCCAAAAACTGATACTCTTACTTGCTGTCTTATTCATACAAACTCAGCAATCCTAGGTAGTAGGATTCAGTGAACAGAATCTTACCTGGATAGAAAGTGTATTTTAATGAAATTGATAATCAAGAACATAACCACGTAATTGTCAATCAGCAAGCATAATTCAAATCGCGACAGCTGAGAATATACGAATCAAAGCTTTATTCTACAAAACAGAGCTTACACTTAGAGAAGAACATCACAAGCAAGTAGGAAGGGAGTAAGCCCAAGAACAGATACAATAATACAAGTTAGAGAAACCCCAGGACAGATGTTGATTCACGAAACATGCGAAAGAGGCGAGAAAAGCTTTAAAAAGAACACTAGCATCAAAAAACGTAAATACAATTAAATAATCCAAGAACTACGGACCCTATTCAGCTTTCTTTTACCTTCTTTCCTCTTTTCTCGTTTCTCCTCAGATAAAAAAAAAAATGGGTGATGTTGTAATCAACAGAGTAAATAACCCTTTATTCAAGAACGGAATATAAAGGTACGATGTTCAGTTTTGTGGTGGAAAGTTCGCAGAAGGTGAGCTGAAAACGACATACATGGATCGATGTATGAATCGAGCAGATACGTCTTCGTTTTCGTTTCTCCTATTTTTAAGCTCTTCTTTTTTTTTTTTTTTTTTTTTTTTTCTTATGGCAGTGATTAAAAGGATAGCATTACACACGTTTCTGACGCGGGGTTTGTTGGTGGGACCCATCAAAAGTTGTCCGACAATAGAATCTGAGCACAAGTGCAGTGCATGTGAATGTAGTAATGAAAGATGATAAGAATGAATTCCATATCATGATTTCCTTCTTTCAATAATCACCTCATAAATGAACGAAAATATGCCAACCTTTTATTAATTCCATGAAACATAAATTAAAAACATGCAATTCTGGAGCTTAGTATAACTATACTATATTATTCCCTCTTTCCTTTTTAGATGCTTGTTAAATAAAATACTATGTTTATTTCCTATGTGGTCCCATAGTGTAGGTGAATTTTCTTTAATGAATTGCCGATCATGTCCGTGCAATGATTGTGAGATTCCCTATGCAACCATTAATGATAGAGAATCCTTTACTGTAAGTATTTATTGCATTATTATGATAAGATTAAGAGTACTATATAATACTACCTTATTTGAAGAGCGACGTAGTAGTCCACATGGGACACTGCAGCTAAATAATAATATTAACTGATTTTACCCATAGTTTATAGCATCAATGGCCCTACTTAACGGATACTAGTATTCTATCCACTGTATACTTTTTATAATTGAAAATGTTGAGATAAAACTACGATTAAAGGTCTTCTTTATACAAAAATATATAGACAAAACAAGGAAAAATTGATTTGTGAGAATAAAGTTATAATAAATGTTAACTACTCAAATTTAAAACGATTAAGACATAAAATGACAAGCTAATATTTAAATTTGCCATACCAAATAAATGGAGAATGTGCTACTATACTATACATCCATGGTCGATCAGAGGATATACTTTGTAATAACAAAATAAAGTTTATCGTAATGGCAAACCAAATAGATTTATTCTATCATATCCATGTAGAAAAACAAACACAGCCTTACTGAACATCATCAAAAATCAAATTTCTCGACGACAAAATTGGGTTCCCCATCTTACATTATGGGAAAGAATAGAACAACATAAGTGTAATGGTGAGAACTTCTACAATAAGAATTAAGAAGTTTTTGTGTATAAGTAAAAGTAACTTGGAATATTGACCGATATATTGATGCTTATTGTCGGATAATGATAGTAAAATAACCCATCAATGGCACGTCACAAATATTCAGCCAGTCAAAATATAATTACAAACAGTCAAAATCAGATAGAGACGTGGCGGCCGAAAATAACACTCAATATATAGGTATTTTTAATTAAATAAACAAAAAAAAGAAGCATTAACAAAATAAACGGGATTTGAAAAGATTAATAACATAGCAATTTTCGTAATCCCAGATTACGAGTTAGTAACTCGTATTCTGGAGAGATACGAGTTACTATCCGAGCTGGCGTGTGCGCCTTACGTGTAGTAACTCGTAATCTCAGAATACGAGTTACTAACTCATAAACCTGGGATTACGAGTTAGATCTGTATTTTTAAAACCCTACCATCGCGAAGAAGCGAGCCGACGACGAAGCAAATAACGACGACGACGGCGACGACGCGACGACGACGATGAACCCGACGAAGACGAAGCAGACGAAGACCTCCACGCCGCTAACCCGTGCCTCGACGCGACGCAGAGAGCTTCCATCTCTGCGATCCGCAGCCCCGCCGCCTCGAGCCCCACTGCGCGCCGCCACGCCCTGTCCCACCGGCCCGCCGCCTTGCTCTGCCCCGCACCACGGCCTGCCCCACTCGGCTGCCTCCACGCCTCGCCCCGCCCCGCTCTGCCCCGCCACCACGCCCTATTTCCCCGCGGCTCGCCGCACGCCCTGCCCCACCGGCCGCCGCCTCGCTCTGCCCCGCCACCACGCCCCTGCCCCGTCGCCCCGCTCTGCACCGCCACCCCGTCGTTCCCACTGCCCCGCAGCCCGCCAACTACCACTGCCCCCCGCGGCCCGTCGTTCTTCCGCTGTCCCGTCGGCCGCGCTGCCCAACTGCCCGCTGCCCCACTGACACTGCCGGCTGCCCCCACTGACCGGCCGCCCGAGACGCTGCCCCCCGCCTAGACAGTCTTTTGAAGTGAATATTTGGTTAGCCCGTTACGATACGAAAATTCATTTTTTGCGTTAATTTCATTATTATCAAATTGATTTTTATTAATCGTTGATTGTTTGGGTTGTTATTTTTAAATGTAGATGGATTTGGTCTACTTACAGGCCTATTGATAGTTCGGTGTTGACGATGCAGTCAAATCACCGTAGTAGGGATTTGTTATTAGATGAGACGGCGATAGATAGAACTATTAAGATTAGGGTCGTTAGAGAATGTAGTGTGGGGTACTAGAGACGCACCGAACATCCTTCACGGTCGCTTACTAGGAAAGTTGAATGAGATGGGTCTGTACAGCGTCTACAGCTGTATGTCGCAGAGGATTGACCTCATTTGATTACAGCGTTGGAGGAAGGAGACCCATACGTTTCATTTTTCTGTTGGGGAGGCGACCGTTACCTTACAGGACGTATGTATCTTGTGGGGGTTGCCTGTAGATGGTAACTGTGTCTCGGGTGTGATTTATACTAGGACCCATACTCAATGGATGGACGAGTGTGAGGAGTTGCTAGGTTTTAGACCGCCGGCGGATAAAATTAGGGGGTCATCGCTTTCGATGAAGTCATTATCGAGTTGGTTGTTGCACAATCCGATAACGGATGATAGCGATGAGGAAGAGGTCGAACAATCCGCACGGGGGTTATGCGATGCTGCTCTTCCGGTGCCGCGATGTTCCCCGATTGTAGCGCCAGCACCGTATCATTGAGTTACATTCAGCTGCTGGAGGATATTGAGGAGGTGAGCGCATATAGTTGGGCAGTGCAGTGCTGTCATTCCTATACAGAGAGCTTTGCTCGGCCAGCGAGCCGAAAAAGCTAAATATAGGCGGACCTCTACGGCTGTTGCAGGTAATTATATAGAAACGTCATTATATTTTAATGGTTTTAAAACATTTATCTAGAACGGATGATTTGTTTTAGCATGGGCATATGTGAGGATTTTGCCATTTCAGCCATTACGGGGTGATATTCGTGTCACGATGGAGCCACATGTCGTCGACGGGATACTCTTGCCAGCCCCGCCACATGCTGCGAGGTCTGTGTAAAATTTTCGAAAGTTGGCAAATATTTTACATTCTTACTTTTATAAATGCGTGTAAATTGACATGTGGGAACTCATTCTTCAATTTTACTACGTCGACGAATTCGAACGCACGCACGATCCGCGAGTGCATTGATCGCATGCAGCCGCATCAATTTACGTGGACTCCGTACAACATGAGCGATCCAGAGATTGTCGCTCTTTCTCCAGCATGCTTACCGATGGCTTGTCGATCGAGGTGTCCACTGATATTGTTCAATATCGTGGAGTTTCAGTCACCCCTAACGAGTACTGCGACAGTTCGGAATAGTCCAAGGAATTCCCGTTAATTCGCCGTATCGCGATACGAATCTTCATACGTACGAGCGTCAACAGCGTTCGGGGATGGATTGGAGAACACAGCATGCAAGCTGGAAATGGTTATGGGGATCAACGAGATGACGCCGTCGTGAATGGTCCTCCCGCGAATACCTTCAGCTCGGTGGAGGACGGATATTACGAGTGGTACTATCGGATCACTCGACTCTACATATCCCCTCATGCGAGGCAGATGTCACAGGGCTTCCAGATGGGGGATGCGGTGTTTATGTCGACCATCGTAAGTTTAATTTATGTACTAATGTTATTGAATAAAAGCTCAAATTATATAATTTACTTTTCGATATTTAGGAACGCGGGTTCACGACAGCCTTCAGTACGCGGAGACCGGCGAGCATGACCAGTCGATCAGTTTACTGCGGCAGATGGACGAAATGTTTATCTTGCGACGCCGAACTCGACGAAGCAGTGGGCCATCTCACGCAGACGACGCCGGATCATCTCACGCACAAGAGGTCGGCACATCTCACGTACACGGGGCCGGACTCCTCACTCTCAGGTGCACGAAGAGGTGCAGAACCGTCCGTCCTTCTTTACGACTTGTCGCCCTTTTTCCAATCGTCTGCAGCCCAACACAGCTCACAGCCGCCGTATATGGATCATCAGGTACTTTCTTTCAATTAGCATTTAAAGCGAGCAAATTATTTCAAACATTTGTTATCACATTTTAGAGTTTGCAACACCTTCTCCACGACCGCGACGACCTCGAAGTCCGGAGGATGATGATGAGCAAGGTACCGTCGAGGAAATCGAGTACGTAGGCCACCTCGTTGTGGGACCGGCGGCCATTTGGCTCATCATGGCCGATAGCGTTTGTGAAATATTATTTTTGTGTTTTGTTGTGTTTTGTATGACTATGATTTTTATTATAATTTTATCGATTACTTTTAAATATTACTAAAAATTCTATTTTATTATTATTTAGGATGATGATTATCTTCATTATTTATTTGTTTATTATAATATTATTATTATGATTGAATTTAATATATTTATTATTATGATTTTATTGATTATTTATTTATTTATTATAATATTATTATTGTGAGGTATTTATTAATATTTATTATTATAATTGAAACCACATAGGATATATAAGTTCAAAAACGGTGAAAACAAAACTCGTATATTTTTCAACGCCGCCCGCGTCGTCTATCACGAGTTTCACCCCTGTCATCTCATTTCTGATGCGATTACGACTATATCTTCCGGGACCAGTTCTCTCTCGACGAGATTGTTATGAATAAGAGTCCAATCTTCGGGGGTCCAATAATGTTCATCGTGCATTGGTTCAAAGGTACCGTCATATGTCTTCAAATACTTCTCCTTACTGTAATACTGCGCCACTAGATTACCGGAGTGAATTTGCCATTGACGGCAAGCTGCTTGTGCGTGAGAACATGGGATGTATATCTGCTCAATTTCCACACGTGCATGTTCGATCGTTGATCCTAACCACATATGTGCGCTGATGAATTCCTGATGTTATGACTTCTGCTGTATGTTGTCGGACATCAAAACGGTATACAACGTGATCCCAAGATTCTGCCGTCCCACTTTGAAACAATCTCGTTGCATAACGTGACCAATCCGTTTCATTATTCGCCATTAGGGACGATGCTTCTTGAAAGCGATCACGAAAATACTGTACGCACCTGTGAAATTTAAGAAATAAAAGAAAAAGTCATAAACCACAAATTATTGAATAAAAAAAATCAATCGTTGATTAGAGCTTACCTATGAAAAGTGAAATCAACGATTGCTCTTGCGGGTAGCATTCGAGCACCTTTCAATACCCGTTGAGCCCTTCTGAAATATTAGTCGTCATGACACCACATCGATACCCGCCGTCGTGGTGCGAGCGTCCATTTCTCAACCCCTACTTTTCCTAACCAAGGCTTCGCTCGTTCATAAGTTGCGCAATCTGAGCCATAATGCGATCGAATTTATCCAAATGTTGCGCAGTACCGGCTCTATGACATAGATCCTTCAATGTTGATCCTTGAATTTGTTGTAGAAGTTTGACTTGAAATGGCGAAGACAGAAGCGATGTACTCCATTTGGTGGACGAAAGAAATCAGTGGCTTTACTGTTCCCGTAAGACCTGTACACATCATGTACGCCACTAAAGTAAATGATGTGAGAAATAACGAGTAAATTACACTACTGATTAAATACCTGAATGACGATCCGAAATAAGGCAAATCGATTGATTCTCCAGAACAAATATCTTCAAATTAGTAAGGAACCAAGTCCAAGAGTGTGTACTTTCATTCGTGACAATGGCAAACGCCAGGGGAGGAAAGAGTTTTGGTTGGCGTCCAGCGACGTCGCAATCAATAATTTGTGCGAAAATTTGGAGTATAAAATGCGTACCATCGACACAAACAACCTTGCGACAATGTTTGAAGCCATCGATGCTCGGTTTAAAGGCCCAAAAGACATACCCGAGAATGAAATGTCCAGGTCTCTCCAGATTGAACCACCTAACGATTGTCCCTGGATTGTAGTGCTGCAACGCCTTCATAAATGTTGGGAGTTTGGTAACAGACTCCTCCCACGTACCGTAAACATTTCCATAGCTCTTTTCAGACCATGCAAGCTTGAATATATGAGATATCGTAGCCATATCTATCTTTCACGAGTTGTGGGACATTCTTGGGTAGGAACTGCGGATCGACTCTTACGGTTCCAACCAACAAATCAGCAATAAAATTTATAGAGATATTACGGTGTCCTCGTCGACAGTTCAGTCATATAGCAAGTGTGTGGTCCTTCAAATTTGTAACTGACCAGTAACCTTTTTTTTGGCTTGAAGGAGCCTTCAGCCTCCAGGGCAATCGGACATATGATTACATTGGACACTCCAACGTGTATTGCTGCTCTCGTTGACGTGATACTTCGCGTCTAGCAACCCTGATCGAAAAATCGTCGACGGCACATTGTAAATGTTTTAGTTTGAAAAAATCATACCTCGACAAAATAGGATTATCTCTGTCGTAAAAGTCCCCAACATCCAACCGTAGTCGTCACCAGCAAGAGGTGGTATTGGTACGTTTGGAAAAATGGAACGGACTGATACAGCGTTGGAGCAGCAACGTTCGTTGGAGTGGTATCATCTGGTGCATCGTCGTCGTCGTTCTCGTCGTCCTCGTTGGGATCAGGTAACTCGGACAAATGTGGATCCACATCGTCGCTTCCGAATCACTAACATGAACGTCCTCCTCTAGTTCTGGCACGACTTCTGCCTCCGGTTCTGACACGACTTCCGACATATTGAATGGAACATGAGCCGGCATCTCCAAAGAGACATTACTGAACCCTGCCGTAACTGAGGCAATGTCGGGAAACCCGTACAGGTGTAACTCGAAGAACCAACTTCAAAATTTCGATGAGGCTCTTCGTTCAAATCGAAGTTTGAATTTTCAACTGTTTCAACATAAAACCTCGACACAATTGTTTTCTGAATCGGGATGTATGAAAAATTGTAAATCGTTGTCGTTGGAATTTGAAAAAGCCGATGGAAAATGGCGGGAATGTTGAAAGTATATCATTTTGCCATGGACAATCAAGGAACATGACTGCTATCAGCACCAGTAATTTCGAACAACAACGATATAAAGTCGGAAAAACTGGTGTTTACGACGAATTCGCCTATAACAACAGGACAGATACTATATTTAATGGTAGAATCGGATGATTGAATTATTTCCCCGCCCAAATATACTACGACTTGTACCCCGACTTAACACCATTGTTTGAGTTATTAAAAAAACTTAGGAGGATTATGGTTGAATTATAAGCGAGAAGGGGGTATATAGAAAATTAAATCGTATGACGAAGTACGAGTTAGGTAACTCGTAATTGGTTTTACGAGTTACGTCAATTATTTGAATAATTCACGTAACTCGTAATACCAGATTACGAATTAGATCAAATATTGCCCGACACTTGCATGGCCATGCAGGTTGGTCGGGCCCTCCGTAACTCGTAACTTCAGAATACGAGTTACTATCTCGTATTCCAAAGTTACGAGTTACGGTGCCAAGCAGCTGCCATGTCATGGTCAAAGAGTCAATTGGCCAGTCCCGAGTAATTCGTATCCCAGGAATTACGAGTTACTTTCTCGTATACTGGGAATACGAGTACGAGAGCCACGTCAGGTCAACAAGTCAGCGGGCCAGAGTAAATCGTATTCTCAGAATACGAGTTAGTAACTCGTATCCTGTGAGTACGAAAAACACCTATTTTATTAGTTCTTTCGAATTCCGTTTATTTTGTTAATGCTTCTCTTTTTTTTGTTTATTTAATAAAAATACCCAAATATATATCTTAATATCAAAATATTCACCTTGCCTCTCAACCATTTATTAAAACTTGTCCCAATCCAACAGTCGACACGCATTCAATCCCATCGTTATTTTTCTATCCTACCTTTCCACCTCTCACTACATTGATGATTCTTAGACTAGACGTGTATGCATATGATAATAAAACACAAACACAAGAATCTTAAGACATTTTGTCAAGATAATAAACTTAGCCGCCTTCTATACGGTCCTAAAATAAAAGAAAATTCTTGACATATGATGAATAAACCAAACCTTTTTATATACATAGGACGGTCCTAAATAAAAGTCCCACAAAAACATAGGACAAAACAAGAAATGATCGATGCCTTTGATCGATAGTTTGTTCTTGCTCGCCGAAGTGGAAAACAAGCGAATAAGTACCGACATACAATCATCAAGATTTAACATTACTAGTCGCTATTAATGGGTCCACAACATAACATCATCAGATTATTGACTTACTTTTTATTTATTACACACAAAACACAGTCGTCATCCTCGATCAAGGGAACTAATCAGATGGATTCATTCAATTCAAGCATCGCCCACGAGCTTGAAATCCTCGAGCTGTTTGAAGTTCATCCAGGCTTCACCCAAACCTTAGCCTCATATGCTTTCTTGTGGGACCCATCGGCAACGTCCATGGTATGTAATACATCGTACCAGCGACGACTTGCTCTTTCACGTTCGTCACCTTCTTCAATTCCAGCATCGAATTCTGCAGCAGAAATAAGCAATCAATCGCTTAATTTGAGTTGAACCCACTAATAAAGATTCCATCTTTCTGACGTATTTTCCCCCCAAAATCAGTGGAAATGGAAGGAAAAAAAAATTTCCCATCTTTTACGTACTTTCTCAACAATTAATTCCCAAAAATTCACAACCCAGAAAGAAAAATTGAGAATCGAAAACATTTCTCGATAGATGAGCAAGAAAACCTGCTTCTTGTTGTGCTCGTCGACGGCGATCGAGCGAGTTCTTGGATTTCGAGGCTGTTCTGAGAACTTGGCTCTGTTCATGCCTCCGAGTTTAGCCATTTCTTTCGAAGGGTCTTCTAACAATCAACGAGTACTTGCACAGGCAAATAAAGATGATGTAACAAATTTTCATGAAACAGCCCCAAAACGATACTTATAATAGAGTAACGCGTGTCCGTGTGAACGAATTTATACATTCTTGTTAGGATATGCGGAAATCCCCGATAATTATTTTGCCCGAAAATAATGATATAAATAAACACAAGACGAAAAATAAATTTGGTACAGTGACACGAGATTTACGTGGTTCGGTCAGAATGACCTACGTCCACGGGCCGGAGGGTAGAACTCTTTATTTTGGAGTGATACAGACACGTACACTGACGTGGTAAAAAAGAGTATAACAACCTACTGAGAATCAAAGCTACAAAGAAATATCGGAGAAGTGGTGACCGAGGAATAAACCCTCGCTGAACTGGAGATGTTTGGTTGTGTATTTTATCCTTCGTCGAATGATATCTATTTATAGATAAAAGGCTGAGGAAATGGACAAGGCATCACCGTCGCGTGAGCTCCTTAAAAGAGAAAACCAAATGAAATACGCAGCAGTAGTTTGATGACCAATCAATCCTCAAGTGTGTGCGCCTGAAAAAATAAAGCTTTTTTGCCTTTCTTTTCATATGCACATTGGACTTCTCAAATAACGCGTGGAATTACTATTCATTTTGCAGCATCGAGGTCACATCACAAATCTCCACCTTTGACCGAGATTCGAAATTCAACCTTAATTAGTAACACATTTATCTCCCTCCGGCCTTAGCCCCCACGGGCTAGTTCACCAACTTTAAAACGCCAATCAAGTCCAAACAATGCTTGAACTTGGAAATTGGAAGAGCCTTCGTAAACATATCTGCAGGATTATCCTTCGTGTTGATCTTATTGATAAACACCCTTCTTATCTGCAATGATATCACGAATAAAATGATACTTAAAATCAATATGTTTTAGTCCTTCGTGATACATCTGATCCTTAGTCAAATGAATCGCACTGTGATATCACAGAAAATAGTAATGACTCCCTGATTTTGGGTTAATTCGCTGATACACCCTGTCAACCATAATGCTTCTTGATCGCATCAGTAATCGCCATGTATTCTGCTTCAGTAGTAGATAACGCCACTACATGCTGTAGAGTAGCTTTCCAGCTAACTGCACAACCTCCAATAGAAAATACATAACAGTAAGAGATCGTCGTTTATCGAGATCACCTGCGTAGTCTGAATCAACGAAGCCAACGAGAGTATCAGTGTTTCTGCCAAACTCAAACAGTGCTTAGAGTAACCTTCAAGTATCTGAGAATCCACTTCACTGCTTGCAGTGTTCTTTCTCTGGATTAGCCATATATCTGCTAAACACACTAACAGCCTGTGAAATATCAGGACGTGTAACTACCATTGCATACATAAATACTGCCAACTGCACTCGAGTACGGAACTCGTGCCAGGTACGCTTCTTCCTCATCTGCTGAGGTGACTGAGCAGCGCTTAGCCTAAATGGCTAGCTAGAGGAGTAGTGACTGGTTTGCATCGTTCATGCCAAATCTCTCCAAATCATTTCTGAGGTAACTTTTCTGGGTCAGGTAACTTACCAGCCTCCTCTATCACGTCTAATCTCCATACCAAGAATCTTCTTAGCTGCTCCTAAATCTTTCATTCAAATTCACCATTCAATAAGGCCTTCAACTGGTGAATTTATGCAGATTCTTAGCCGCAATGAGCATGTCATCAACATATAACAATAGATAAATGAACGAACTGTCATTTAACTTCCGGAAGTAAACACAGCTATCATACTTGCTCCTGGAGAAACCATGAACAACAACATGAAGAATCAAAACGTTTATACCACTGTCTGTGGAGACTGCTTTAAGCGTATAAGGATTTCTTCAGCAGACAAACTTGGTCTTCCTTGCCTTCAACTATGAAGCCTTCAGGTTGCTTCATATCTGTTCATTTAAATCGCCATGTAAGAACGCCGTCTTGACGTCAAGCTGTTCTAACTCCAAATCATACATGGCAACGAATGCAAGTAATACACGAATAGAGCTATGTCTAACAACAGGTGAGAAAACGTCATAAAAGCACACCTTATACCTGACTATAGCCTTTCGCGACTAATCGTGCCTTATACCTTGCATCGTTAGAACCAGATAAACCTTCTTTTTCTTGAAGACCCACTTACATCCGACTATTTTCTTTTCTTCGGGTGATGGCACAAGAATCCATGTACCATTCTTGTGCAGAGACTCCATTTCTTCATTCATCACTACCAACCACTTATCAGAATTAACATCGTAATTGCCTCCTAATAGGTAGAAGGTTCGCCGCCTCCACCTGTTTCTTGTGCCACTGATAAAGCGTAGGAAACTAAATTTACGTACCGCTGTGGTAGTCGAATCTCCCGTCTCTCCCTATCTCTGGCTAGAATATCCTGCTCGGTGCTGTCATCTTCAACAGGATCTGAATCACGTTCTATCTCATCTTCTTGATCTGTTGAACTCGTAGCAGGATCATCTGAAGGTTTGTTGATCCGAGCTCCACCTCTCTCTGTACACTATCCTTCTTTTCTTGAGTAGAAGAATTAGTAGACTCTGACCATACTTCCTCAGGAGTCTTGAAATTTAATCGGTGAACATGTGAGCGTTTGACAATATAACATGCTGCAGCGATAGCTTCAGCCCAAAAAATCATTTGTCAACCCAGCGTGGAGATCATACCATCGAGCTCTCTCTAAAAGCGTCGGTTCATGCGCTCGACAACACCATTTTGTTGAGGCGTCATTCGAACAGTGTGATGTCGAGCAATTCCTTCATTTTTGCAAAACTCGTTGAACTCGCTTCCGCAAAATTCTAAGCCATATCTGTCCGCAACCGCTTGATCTGTTTTCCTGTCTGCTTTTCAATCAAAGCTTTCCATTGTTAAATGTTAGGAAAACATCACTTTTCTGTTTAAGAAAATAGACCCAAAGCCTTTCCTTGAAAAATCATCAATGAAGTCAACATGTATCTTGCACAACTTGGACGGAAAACGAGTAGGACCCCATACATCAGAATGAATATAGTCCAAGTACCTTTCGTCCTGTGGACAGCTGGCGAATTGAAGCTGACTCGTTTCTGCTTCCAAAAAATACAATGTTCGCAAAACTCCATCTTACCAGTACTTTGACCGCAAAGTAGGACCCGCTTGCTTAAATCATCGAGCCTTTTTCTCCATGTGTCCAAGTCGCATATGCCATAATCTCGTGGGTATCTACCTCCGGGGATTCGAAACTGCAACGGAACCTGTAACAACTTCCCTGCAAAAATATAAATTTCCAGACCTGCAAGCTTTCATCACGACAAAGGGCACCTCTGGCAATCTTTAAAACTCCACCTTCACCTGAGAACCTGCACCCTTGAGATTCAAAGTGTGCCTAAAGAGACAAGATTTCTCTTCATATCTGAACGTGTCTGACTTCTGTGAGCGTTCGGATGATTCCGTCGAACATCTTGATCCTAACTGTGCCTTTACCAACAACTTTACACGGAGCATCATTTCCCATTAAGACATATCCACCATCAAAATTTTCATATGTGGAGAAACAGTCCCGACTTCGACTTATGTGGTAAGAACAACCCGAATCTAAGATCCACTTATACAGTCCTAACAATATTTGCAGTTGCTACAAAAATAGTTTCCATCGCTCTCATCATCAGCTAAACTAGCTTCGTCGGGTTATAAATTGTTGATTATTTTTCTCCTTATTTTTTAATTTAAACAATCAGCTTTAATGTGTCCCTTTTTCTTGCAAAAATTACACTTTTCCGGACTTATTTATGTACCTGGATTTCCTTTCGTTAGATCTGCTATTTTCAGCGTCTCTACGTTCTGGTCTTCCGTGCAAATAGGCCTTCTGCTATGGCTACCACTTGTTTCTCCGTAATATCCCTATCTATCTGTTCTTTCGATTGTAAAGCAGATTTGACACTAGCATATGATATCGTATCTTTTCCATAGATTATGGTGTCACGAAAATGCTTTAAAGACGAGGGAAGGGAACACAACAATATTATGCCTGATCTTCGTCCGTCACTTTTACTTCTACGTTCGCCAAATCAATAATGATAGAATCGAATTTATCGAGATGCGAGAGAATAGAAGTACCTTCCGTCATTTTCATACTGTATGGCTTCTGCTTTAAATAAAGCCGATTCTCCTTAGTCTTCTTCATGTAGATCGCTTTTAGCGCATCCCACATACCCATGGCCGTCGTCTCCGTGGCAACTTCTTGTAAAACCTCGTAAGAGAGATTTAAGATATAGCTGATCTGGCTTTCTTGTCAACTCAGTAAATTGATCGTCCTTCATTTCGGTTGGTTTCTTCTTTGCGCCTTCAAGCGCCACCTCGCAACCGTCTTGAATGAGTATGGCATCCATCTTGAGACTCCACATGCAAAGTTGACATTTCTGTCGAACTTTCAATTGACATTTTTGTTATCGTCATGGTGGCTAAAAATAATCGGAGTTGGCTCTGATACAAATTTGTTAGGATTAGCGGAAATCTCCGATAATTATTTTGCCCGAAAATGACGATAATAATAAACAAGACGAAAAAGTAAATTTGGACAGTGACACGATATTTATGTGGTTCGGTCAGAATGACCTACGTTCACGGGCCGGAGGGTAGAGAACTTTTTATTATGTAGAGTGATTACAGACACGTACACTGACGTGGTACAAAAGCAGTAATAACAACTACTGAGAATCAAAGCTACAAAGAATATCAGAGAAGTGGTGACCGAGGAATAAACCCTCGCTGAACTTGGAGATGTTGTTGTCTGGTGTATTTATCCTTCGTCGAATGATATCTATTTATAGATAAAGGCTGAGGAAATGGACAACGGCATCACCGTCGCGTGAACTCCTTAGAAGAGAAAACCAAATGAAATACGCAGCAGTAGTTTGATGACCAATCAATCTCAACTGTGTGCGCCTGAAAAAAATAAAGCTGCCTTTCTTCTTTTCATATGCACATTTGGACTTCTCAAATAACGCGTGGAATTACTATTCATTTTGCAGCTCGAGGTCACATCACACTTCTAGACTTTTTACTAGATGAATGTATTGGATACATACACAGCCGAAGACAAAAGCCACCACTTATTCTTATCTATCGATGGGTTTCTTTTGTCAATGGATTTCGCGCCTTTTTCTTTCAATGTCTTTAGCCTAATTGTTTAGTTGTGATCTTTAGCTGAGATTGAGAATATGAACTGTTAGGAATAAAATTCCCTTTCAAAGCCCAATCTTACAGCCCAAATTCATAAGCTTATGGGTTACGCTCTAAAACCAATGACAATAGGAGTAGCCGACGAGCATATAAACTTGGTCGCAACTCTCTAATTATCCGATGTGGGAATTCTTGCTACCCAACAACAACGACGTCAAACTCAATCATGAAAACATCAAATCTTAGAAGAAAACTCCACTGTGGTTAGTGGACTCTTAATAGATCCTAACAAAGAATCTAATTCCCAAGAAGAGATCTTCATCGTCAACCATTGCTGGAATCTCAAGATCATCAAGATTCACGCCGGGGAACACATTGCCCGACGACCCGCCATTCGCTTGCGACGACCGCGGGTTGTGCGGCCCTCAGGGAAGGGCAGAAACGTCATTCTACTCAAGAGGCAGAGCAAAGTCCCAAGAACCATTCTGATTTTGGATTGAAGGGAGCTCACTATTACTACTACACAAATCATCCCCCGAGATTTTCTTCAATGTGTGGATACCCACAAGGCATGAGGCGCTCCAAGCAAGGTCGACCATGGAACGTAAGTACTTATTGGGGTCGAAGGCTTTGAACTTCGGCGGAGGAAGCTCATCGTCGTTCTTCGCCGTAGGTGGAATGTTCCTTCTTCGATCAAATGCATTGTTTGCTAGGGTATAATTGAAGCCCTTTTCTTTTCTTGGCCGCATGTGCCAGAAATTCCTTATCTCGTTATCGTCCGCCCAAAAGAAAAAAAAGACCATCTACAATCGAAAACTCGTCTCAGACTCAAACAATTCGCATACTAAAAATGCAAGAATAACTCCCTAACTATTAACTCATTCCAAAACTCAAAAGACTAGTAATATTCTATTTTCACACTAACCTTTAATTTGAGTCACGTATTTAACATTTTAAAAATTAAATAACCATCTTACGTTGAACTCAACTGAAAATATATTTCATGAAATAGTAAATTTAATATTAATATTTCGTCAAAATAAATTTTAAAATATTTTCGTATAAAAAAATCTAAAACTTGAAGGGAAACCTCAACTAAATTCCGCTTTCCTAAATTTCTATAAACTAACACCCCTTTCATTTTTTATTAACAAACTTCCTAAATCAAAACCTTCTTATACACCATTACCCCGTGACGGACGCAGGATTTTATGGTCGGGGGGCTCAAGTCCATCGTTCGCCGTTGCGGATGCGGACACGAGCGATACGGATACATTGCATTATCGCGGGCGCGGTCGCAGGCGATACGCAATTTGCAAAAAAAAAAATATTATAAAATATATAAATTTGTAAATATATAATTTTAGTTATTGGTTTTACTATTTCGTATATTTATCTAAAACCAAAACTGTTTTTTATTTATCTTTAATTAAAAAAAGACCGGACCGGAACCAAATCGGATTTTGACCGCCGGTCAAAACTCGCCGGTCCGGTCCAGTCTTCAAAACCATGATGAGATGTCACGGTAGTAGTATCCAAATCTCAATACTCGGTAATAAAATTTTTGCTGTTCGTTTCGTTAATTCGTAAAAAAGTATTAACGAAACTATTAAATTCATTTACTTGGATATCAAAATTGATGACAAATATATATAATCTAAACTTAAGATTTATATTCTATTTAAATAAGAAACTTAAAAAATTAAGAAAATTAAATTTGGGCTGGATCTAAAATTAAGATTTTCTATTTAAATAGGAAACTTAAACAATTAAGAAACATTAAATTTGGGCCAGCCCATTAAGATAACACTGAAATATTGTAACAGTGATTTGTCTCTTCCTCGCGTCACCACACCAGACACCAAATCTTAGAAAGTTGAAACTAATTACAGAACAGAAAATTCAGGCAAAATCTGGCAGCTCGGGGGCTCAACCATGGAAAATTCGGCAGCTCGGGGGCGCTCAACCACAGTGAAACCAAGCAAATGCGGGAGGTCGGGGGCTCAACCATGGCAAAATCCGGCAGCTCGGGGGGTCATTGCCCCTCGAGCCCCCCCCCCCCCCCCCCCCCCCCCCCCCCCCCCGCGTCCGTTCCCTGCCACTACCACTTACCTCAAGTGACGATTTTACCCTCATTTACTATTTTTCAAATCTTTTTCTCCAATTCAACCGTTGAAACACACCACGTAACTTGTGATTTTAGCCTCATCTCTCACTGGAAAAGCTTCCGTCGGCATCGGAAAAGCCCCTGCCTGCGCCGGAAGAGCTTCGAACTTGCCTAATCTACCGTGGGCTTCTTGGTCTAGTTAAGTTGATGTACGATTTTGTTGTTTTGTTTATCACTGTGGGTTACCCTTCGAGCTTCTTGACATTGAGCGAACGAATTTGAGTTAGAGAATACTCTGGTGATGTGTACAATAAACGTTTCTGGCAGTGGCATTGACCTAAATTGGTATCGAGTTGTGGGTGTCGTGATTTGGGTGTCGAGTTGTAGGTGTTGCGATTTGGGTGTCGAGCTGTAAAAATTTGAATTTCATCATGTTTTCTACGATTAACATACTGTGGGTGTCGAGGGATTTTTTTAATGTTTGGCTAATTTATTGGTTAAAGTTATTTACTATATGCAGTATCAAAGTATTTGAATTACAGTACCCACATTTCTATATAAGTACATTTGAAGCTTTGTAGAAGTATCATATGGTAATGGTTTGTTGTTTTACATGTCTTATTATACGAAGCCTGTTTTACAAGGACAGATGCTTGACCATCCATACCAAGTTTCGGGAAAAATTGTTTAAGCAAAAATCCATTTAAATTTCGGCAACCTTGAGAGGCGACAATAGAGCCAACACGGTGTCTCGGAGATTTGTTCAGGATATGGATCTCTTGAATTTGTACAAAATATCTTCAATTTCAACCGAATCGAGATTTGATTTTTACCGTGTTTTAATTATTTGCGTCAAAAGAATTCAAAAAACTTACCCATAAAATTGAACATTCGAGACCTGAACAACAGGATAAACAGTCTACGACACGCCCAACTTGATTTGGTGAAGGTCATGCAGATGGAATAATATATACGATCGATTGTTTGATCGAGTTTCAACTGTTATAGTGATACCAGATAATTGATATTCGGTACCAAATCCAGCTTACCCGAACCCAATAAATCAGTATTTATACCATATGTCTGCTTACCAATACCCATTGGCGGATCTATGCATGGGCCGGGGTACTATATATGCCATATATTTATTATTGTTATATAAAGCTTTCTTCTATGATTTTCACGTAAGACCATTGGCATGTTGGTTAGGGAAGCATGATGGTGTATTATAGTTTCAGGCTTCGAATCACCTATGGCTCTATATTAGTTTTGGCTTTTAAAAAATATAGGAATGAATATCTTCGTTGGTGGGCTGCCAAAAAAATGCCAAAAACTCTATTTCTCTTAGCCCAACCCTCCCACTAAATACTAAAAGACAAAAGTGCCCCCGAATAGTAAACCCTATTAAATCTAATTTTTCCCTCTTTGAACTGAACGAAAACTCTACCTCTGCGCCATTTTCGTCTTGAACAAGGTGATTTGGTTATTGCATTTTCGATTCTAGCTCATACTTTCATCTGTTAAATCTCTTTTGCGCATTTTGGTTGGCGATTTCAGCCTTGGTCGATTGAAAAAAAAAAAAACAGTTCCTCGCAAAAAGAAAGATTGAAGAGCAATAAAGCATATTTTTTTATATGTAGTAGGGCTAAATTAAATACGTAATTTTCCGTACATGATATTTCATCGTTATTGTTCAAATACTAAATATTATTTCTTATGATGATAGGTTTCATATATTTCATGTAAAAGTCTATTCAAAAGAAGATTAATAATTCATATATTATTTCTAGTTATTGTATTTCATACTACAATATTTATTGTCTCGTCAAGATTATATTAATTTTAAATTTGTCTTTTTTTGCGGCCCCCGAGCATAAATTCCTGGATCGCCCCTGCAAATACCGTTTAACAGTTACACAGTGACAGATGCATGACCATCCATACCACGTTTCGGAAACAGTTGTTTAGGCAACAATGCGACAATTTAAAATTTCGGCAAACCAGAGCGACGAACAATAGAGCCAATACTGTACTTCAGCAATTTGTTCAGGTATGGGTCTCTTGAATTTGTGCAAGGATCTTCAATTTTCGAGATTCGATTTCACCGTGTTTTAATTATCTGCGTCAAAAGAATTTGAAAATGTTACCCGTAAAAGCAATCATTCGAGACCTGAATAACATGATAAACCGTCTAGGACACGCTCAACTTGGTTTGGGCAGGTCGTGCAGATGGCAATAATTTGTACGAAAATCGAGTTTCCACTATTACAGTGATACCAGATAATTGGCATTTGGTACCAGATCCAGCTTACTCGAACCTTTAAATCAGTATATACCATATGACTGCTTAAAAATACTTGTTAACAATTATAAGCTGACAGATGAAAGACCATCCATACCACGTTTGGGTAACAGTTGTTTACGCAACAATCCGACGATTTTAATTTCGGCAAACCATAAGCGACGAACAATAGAGCCAATACTGTGCTTCAACGATTTGTTCAGGATATGGATCCCTCGAATTTGTACAAATTATCTTCAATTACGACCGAATCGGGATTCAATTTTCATCGTCTTTTTATTATTTGCTTCAAAAGAGTTCGAAAAATTTCCCCGTAAAAGCGAACAATCGAGACCTGAATAACATGATAAGCCATCTAGGACACGCCCAACTTGATTTGGTGCAGGTCGTACAGATGGAAATACTCTATACGGTCGATTGTTTCGATCGAGTTTCCACTATTATAGTTATACCAGATACTTATCATTGGGTACCAGATTCAGCTTACTCGAACCTTTAAATCAGTATATATACCATATGACGGCTTACAAATACCGGCTAACAGTTATACGGTGATAGATGAAAGACCATCCATACCACGCTTGGGTAACAGTTGTTTAGGCAGCAATCCTACGATTTTAAATTTTGGCAAACCATGAGCGACGGAAATAGATACAATACTGTGCTTCAGCGATTTGTTCAGGATATGGGTCTCTTGAATTTGTACAAAGTATCTTCAATTTTGACCGAATCGGAATTCGATTTCATCGTGTTTTAATTATTTACGTCAAAAGAATTCGAAAAATTTACCCGTAATAGCGAACATTGGAGACCTGAATATCGAAATAAACCATCTTGGATAGATCAACTTTCGTTTCTGCCGCACCTTTTATCCAAAAAATTTATTTACTTAACGATGGTAACAGAAAAGTGGACCTGGATACCTTTTATTATATAACTTTCTAAGGGTATTTTGGTCAGATCACATATTTGGTCCTTTTTCTCTAAAGTTGAAAGCTATTGGGTCCTTAATAACGAAATTCATACTGAAAGGGCCTGAACTCTATTTCCAAACTTAACGAGAGAGTGATTCTTAAAAGCCCCTTTATTATTCCCGTAAATAACAATATTCATTTATTAGTTACAATTTCTTTTTACCTACACTACACATAATAGGAAACAATAGCACAATATATAAATGACATGATCTTCTATTTTATTGTACGATTACTATCCCAGTTAATTCTTTATCGACCGACTGTCTTCTCCCTAGACAATTTCTTATGGCTTAAAAGTAGACTACTTCAATATTGAGAATACGTCCCAAATTCACAAAATACAACATCATGAGGTTTAAACTCTTGAGTTAAATACCTTCACTCGAGCAGCCATATTCCAATCTCGTTGGACCTATCCCAATTAATTAATTAAGGAGCAAGTTAAATATTTACATATTTGTTCGATATTACTCGAACTTAATCACTATAGTGTTGGGGTGGGTCCGATTAATCGACACCGGCCCCCGAACAACGCAACGTGGTGATAGCGGAAGCGCGTTTTGAGCCGAGCGGCGTAGGGTGACGAACTTTCGATTTTCAACATCTAAACTCGACCTAGCGCCCTTCGGCTTCTCCCGAGGGCCCAAGATACTGTCCTGAGCCTCATGAGACCACGTCTAATTCGAATTTCCTAAATTCGAATTTAATACAAATTTATTCGAATTGATAATTTAATTCCATCTAGTTCGAACAAAGCGGCAGCCACATCTTTTTGACTATTTGGCAACCGAAATGATTTCCGATTGATACCAAATTTTCCAGAATGATTCTGCACTTCCTGACAATCACAATGAGGGGTCTTTCGAATCATTCTGATGTCGTTTGTTATTTCTCACAAAATCAAATCAGTGGTTCGAAATTATCAATTCGACTAAAGCGGCAGTCTGCTGTCTTTCGACCGTTTGAAAACCGAAAAGATTTCCGATCGATACCAAAATTACCAGATTGATTCTAGAGTTCCCAACGATCGCAATGAGGGGTCTTCCGAATCATTCTGATGTCGTTAGGTATTTTTCGTAAAATCAAATCATTAGGGTTCGAAATATACCGTCAGTGTACGTAATTGCACCTTGGATGGGCGTCGCAGCTCCTCGTCTGATTCTCGGGGCCTCCGGGCTAGATTGTCACGCCGGTACGTCCTTGATCGAACCTCCGAGACTGCTCCCGATGGCTAGACGCAGTTCGGTTCGGGCGTCGGGCTTCGTCGAACGATCCCGTGGCTTGACGTGGCTTGAGAAGTTCAAAACTTAAGCTCACGTTATGTTATTCTCTCTAGTATGTAGTTGTTGAGAGCAAAGTACCAAGTACTTAGGCTTGGAGTATTCTTACATTACTTGCTCTATCCTTTTCTTTTTTAATGAACCAAGTTCTCTATCAACTCTATTATTCATGTAGTAAAACTCCACCAAGGTTAGATTATTAATATTTTATAACACTTGTCATGCTCTCAAAATGTGACTCATATGCCACCTCAACTAATGTGGCATGCTAGAAAATGTACACATGTACAAGACTAAGTCAACATGAACATTTTTAATTTATTCCGTTTTGGCCCACGAGGTTTCTAAATTCTCAATTTAGTCCCTCAATTTTAAGTAATAAAATAATTATATCTAATCTAATTATTTATTTACAATCGGGCCCCTGTTAATTAATTAAGCACTTAAGATAATCTTCCTAGTTATTTACGTGACCCTCGTCGACACCTCGTATCAACTATGTCACTTCCGAAACGAATCTCATTCGTTGGGTTCTAGAAAAAAGCCCGTCGTTTTCGTTCGAGGTCATTATCATTTTTAAGCGCGACTCTCTAGGTCCGCCTCAACTGGCATGGGAGGAATCCGTGAGTCCCGGTATTCGCCTAGCCAATCCCGCGGTACCGGTTCCAGTTGAGAACGAATTTTGATCTAATCGAAATTCGGGCAAATCGACTGTAGTGTATACATTTAAAGACCTCTTACGCTTTCACTTGCGTCCCGGTTAGGTGAGAGCCATGTAAATGACAAACTCACTGACCTAACTCTATGTCATAATCGAGACCCAACCGATTATTTAAACTCCGCTCCGTATCTAATACGAGCGAGCTTTCCAAGCTTCGATCGAAGGCTTTATAATCGTCGTTCTCCGATTACCTCATAGGCCGTTAACCTATACGAATATAGGCAGTGAATCCCCGATAGCAGTCAAAGCCCGGCAATCACCTCCGTAAAGTCGGTTGCGTTTCGTTGCTGGCCCGTGTCCCATTTCCGAGCACTTGCAGGCCTAGCCAACTAGCGACAAACCTAAATCGTGAAAGCAAATCCGTCATTTCCTATCTGTCTGAGGCTGCTATAGTCATTCTTTCAATCACTGACAACATCCTAGTCATGTGATTGATACGAATACGAGCCGAATGTCCGAATACGCGATCTCCCCGATCACCAATATTTCCATCACGACCCACAACCTCTCAGGTAATCGGTGACACTACCGATACTATGTGGTCGTCAATGAATAAGTCATATTCGGATATCTAGTCATCCACCTAGAATCCTTAGACTTACGGACTTTTTATAAGGACCGCTCGGTGTCTCCTCTCTCATCCCCACGAGATCAGACGTCCAACCAGACTTTATATTCGATAAATAAATAATAATGCCTTCATTATAACGAAAATAATATTCACTACTTTATTTTGACAGTATATACAATTAAACTGTCTAGCGACCTACACATCATCATGTGCCCTGTACTATTCCTAGTCCTCGTATGGCATTCCGAGGGCACACTCCCTAACAGCCTCCCACTTGCACTTGAATGCCATGTGCTGCACCTAATGCTAGTCACAATGGTATCGTAGCCCTATCTTGTCCAGATGTTGTTCCATAACTGTCTGGGACAAGGGCTTCGTGAGTGGGTCCGTCATGTTTTCCGCGGTGGCGATCTTCTGCACGGCGACCATCTCGTTTTCAACAAACTCACGTAGTACGTGATATTTTTCTCGATATGTTTGGACTTGCTATGAGATCGTGGTTCATTTGCTTGCGCGACTGCACCGCTATTATCCCACCAAAGTGTAAGCGGTGTCCGCAACTGGTACCACAGTAAGTTCCTCCAAGAACTTTTTCATCCAAACAGCTTCTTTAGCTGCCTCTGCGGCTGCTATGTATTCTGCCTCACACGTGGAATCGGCAGTTGTGCTTTGCTTGGAGCTTCTCCAAGACACTGCCCCACCGTTGAGCACGAATACAAAACCCGAAGTAGATTTTCCATCATCCACGTCAGACTGGAAGTCCGAATCAGTGTAACCTTCTACTTCTAGTCCCACTCTTCCATAGACCAGCGTTAAGTCTTTAGTCCGTCTAAGGTACTTAAAGATATTCTTAACGGCTGTCCAGTGTCCTTCCCCTGGGTTTGCCTAAAACCGACTAACCACGCTCACAACATAGGCAATGTTCGGCCGTGTACACAACATTGCGTACGTCATACTACCGACTGCAGACGCATAGGGTCACATTCATTCGTCGTCTGTCTTCCTCACTTTGAGGTGACATTGATGTCGACAAATGGACCCCATGTCACATAGGTAAGAACCTTCTCTTAGAATCATCCATTCTGAATTTCTTCAGGATTTCTCTAAGTAAAGGGCCTGAGATAAGCCGATCGTTCTGTTCGCTCGATCTCTGAACAAGCAAATACTGAGTATATACGTCGCTTCTCCCAGATCTTTCATGGAGAATTCGGTTGAAAGCCATGCTTTCACCGACGAGAGCATCCCGATGTCGTTTCCCATCAAAATGATATCATCCACATACAATACAAGGAATGACACCATACTCCCACTGCTCGTTCTGTAGACACATGGCTCATCTACATTTTTCTCGATCTGAAGTTCCGAACTGCTTCATCGAAACGTAGGTTCCAGCTACGCCAGAAATGGACCGTTTCAGTTTGCACACTTTGTGAGCATCTGCATGCGACTCAAAACCTTTTGGCTGCTCCATATAGATCTCCTCCTTGAGGAATCCATTAAGGAACGCCGTTTGACGTCCATCTGCCAAATCCCATAATCATAGTGCGCAGCTATTGCGATCATTATGCGGATAGACTTGATCATGGCTACAGGCGAGAAAGTCTCCTCGTAGTCGACTCCCTCATTTTGGTTATAGCCCTTGGCAACCAACCTGGCCTTGTATGTCTCAACTTGTCCGTTAGATCCAATCTTTCTCTTGTATATCCATTTACAACCAATTGGTCTAAAACCGCTCGGTAGGTCTACAAGAGTCCAGACGTTGTTTGAGTACATTGAGTCTATCTCAGCCCGCATAGCTTCAATCCATCTCGTTGAATCAACATCGGATATAGCTTGATCGAAAGTAGGGGATTTCTCTTAGAAGTCCCCTAGTCGCAACATAATCGTGTTCGACATGTGACATGCCATACCGCTGGGGTTGGTGTGGCACCCTTTCTGGTCGTCGCAAGACTGGTTCGCTCAGACTATCCAATTCCAAATCCTGTGAGGCCGTTTCAGTTGACTGCTTCTCGAGAGTGACCTCTCGGCCAACGCCACAATCTCGAATGAACTCTTCCTCGAGAAAGTGTGCGTGTAGGCCCACAACGATCCTCTGATCATCGTGAAAATAGAATAGGTTCCCCATTGAGTCTTCGGGGTAACCTATGAAACGTTCTTTCATTGACCTAGATTCCAGTTTGTCTGTTTTCAACTTTTCACATAGGCGGGGCAACCCAAATCCTAATATGTGATAAGCTGGGTAAACGACCAGTCCATATCTCATAATGTCGTTAACATATTTTGAGGGACACCGGTTTATGGTATACGCCGCTGTCAAAAGCGCGTTTCCCCATAATGACATTGGTAAATCTGTATAGCTTAACATAGAACAAACCATATCTAATAAAGTTCGATTTCTATATTCGGCCACGCCATTCAATTGTGGTGTGCCGGGCGGAGTCATCTGTGATAATATACCATTCTCCTTCAAGAACTGGTCAAACTTGACACTCATGTACTCGCCTCCTCGATCCGATCGAATAGCTTTAATGAGTTTCAATGTTTGGTTTCCACCAATGCCTTATACGCCTTGAACCTCTTAAGAGTATCAGCTTTATACATCATCAGATACACGAGTCCGTAACAATTGTGATCATCCATGAAGGTAATAAAATAGCGAAAGTCACCTCGAGCCTTCACATTGAATGGCCCGCAAAAGTCTGTGTGAATCAAACCGAGAATTTCTGTGGCTCTATTAAATGTCCCGGTAAAGGGTGATCGGGTCATTTTACCTTGGAGGCACGACTCACAAGTCAGATAGGGATCTGATCCCAACGGTTTCAAAATCCCATTTTTCTCTAACTCGTGGATCATGCGTTCTCCAGTATACCCTAATTGAAGATTCCATAAGACCTCGCATTTATTCCTCGTTTGTTTGTGATAGTATTTACAGATACGTCGTTCTGGGTGTTTAAATAGTACAAACCATTAAATAGTGTCGCGTTGCCAACATTTTTGTTTTGATACATAATGTGGCATGTATTATTATTAAAGTTAAATATATAACCATTCCTACTCAGAACAGGAACAGAGACGATGTTCTTAAAACCCCTCGGGAGTACAAGACAATCGTACAAACGCAACACATGCCCAGATAACAAAACAAGAGATCTTGATCCGATGTAGCTCGCTGAGAGACTATCCATGCTTCCCAATCTGACCTCGATCTCCCGCTCCCCAAGCGCTCTACTTGGTCCCAGACTCTGCATGGACACACAAATGCGAGTACTAGCTCCCGAATCCAATATCCAAGAAGTAGAGTATACAGATGTAGAACAAACTGTTTCTAAAACATTAAGTTCCTTACCTGACGCAGCCTGCTCACCTTTGAGCTCACCGCAGTGCAGACACCTATCCGTCGGCTTTACACTGGTCTGCTTCGATTTCCCAGAAGATTTTATCTTCTTAGAAACCTTCCCCGTATGCTTGAGCTTGTTGCCCTTCTTCTTTTTGCCTTTCTGGGGCTTCGAAGAGGTGGCGACAAGTGCAGTCTGCTTCGTCCTTTTCATCTGGCCTTGCGTCGTTGCGAACTGATTCATCAGATCAGGAAGCGTCAACGTCATGCCGTTCAAATGATAGTTCACAATGAACGAGTTGAAGGATGAAGGGAGTGACTACAAGATGAGATCGTTTTGTAATTCTCGATCAAATCAGAAATTGAGAGTCTCCAACCTCTCAATCATGGTGATCATGTTCTTTACATGTTCGTCGACGTTCTCACCCTCAGACATCCACGATCTGAAGAGCTGCGACGAAACCGCATAGCGAGCTGTCCTTGACGTCTCACCATAAAGCTCTTTCAGATGCTGAACCATCGCTCGAGCATCAGCCATACCCTCATGGCTATGCTGCAGCGTGTTACTCATCGATCCGAGGACATGAGCTTTACGAGCTGCTCGTCGCGTAGTCGCTTGTCATAAGCGGCACGAGCCTGCTCAGTTGCCCGCGCCCCTGGGGCCGGCGGTAACTTGGAGTGAAGGATATAAACCAGGTTCTGAATCTGGAGGAAAATCCTCAAGTTGCGAAGCCAGTCTGAATAGTTTGACCCAGTCAACCTATTCTACTTGAGCAGTATGTTTAAAGCGGTAGACATAATTAACACTGAGAGAAAAAGCTGCAAAAAAAGGCATATTAAGTCGTTTGTATAGATCATCAAATGCGAACAAGGACTTCTATTCCGTTTGACTCCCACTATCTTTTCATAAACACCATTTTCTCCCATTGGATGTTTTGGAAGTTTCGTTGATAACTTCGATAGTGGAGATGATGTCCCTGTGGGCGGATGCACCTCAACCTCTATCGTTTATTGGTTTGCAGCTGCCCACGAAGTCGTGCTCCGCATGAATCCGACCTCGTCGAATGTCTCAACTATCTTTGTCTCAGCAGGGACCCCCGTCAGTAAACCCGGAACAAGACGATCCGATTGTCTAAGTGAGACCTATCAACTTTGCTCATAGCCATACACTTGAACCATACGTGTTACCGCACAGTGTGGTCTTGGCGAGCGGCGCTAACGCACTCGAGCAAGCCGAAACAAAAGCAAATGCAAGGCACCGGCAAACCCGGAACCAAACCTTGCATTTAGGTTTCGTAACAACTAAACCTAGCTTGATAGAAGACAGGGCATCTAATCCCTTTACTCACTTAGTATTTCATTGGGAGATTCTTTTGTGTTCTCATAGCAAATCAGAAATTAAGCACGAGCACATAAATGCGTTAATTAAATTCCTAACCCTAGGAAAGCATTTTAAATGGACAAATATACGAGCTATTTCTAAACTGGTCCTATTACATGGGTCGTAAAACGACCGGGGTCTTCGATCTTCAAACATCAACTCATCGTCACGATGGTCGTCGAACCCTCCAATCTCGCATTGCATCGAACGATCGTCACTTTATTTAACTTATCTAGTAATGCGATAAAATACAACAGGGGGAATTATTCCCCGAACAACCCGTAATCCATGTACATACCGGGGGCGGCAAACGACACTTAAACAAATAACTCGGTGATTACCTAAGCCCGCGTAAATGTCCCACATAAACATGCAACACAGAATTTTGACGCCGGGTGCCCGACCGACATCACGAGCGATGATAGTCTTCAAACTACGTCGACCGTTCATTCGCCACATCGGCTTTCGAGGCTTTCGGTCGAACCATTCATGAGAAGTAGCTCTGATACCACTGTCGGGCTGGGCCCGATTAATCGACACCGGCCCCGAATGGCGCAACGTGGTGATAACGGAAGCGCGTTTGAGCCGAGCGGCGTAGGGTGACGAACTTTCGATTTTCAACATCTAAACTCGACCTAGCGCCCTTCGGCTTCTCTCGAGGGCCCAAGATACTGTCCTGAGCCTCAGGAGACCACGTCTAATTCGAATTTGCTAAATTCGAATTTAATGCAAATTTATTCGAATAATTTAATTCTATCTAGTACGAACAAAGCGGCAGCCGACAGCGTTTTGACTATTTGGCAACCGAAATGATTTCCGATCGATAACAAATTTTCTTGAATGATTCCAAACTTCCCGATGATCGCAACGAGGGGTCTTTTGAATCATTCCGATGTCGTTTGGTATTTTTCACAAAATCAAATCAGTGATTCAAAATTATCAATTCGACTAAAGCGGCAGTCTGCCTTCTTTCGACTGTTTGAAAACCGAAACGATTTTCTACAGTTCCCAGCAATCGCAACGAGGGGTCTTTCGAATCATTCCGATGTTGTTTGGTATTTTATGTAAAATCAAATCATCAGGGTTCAAAATATATCGTCGGTGTACGTAATTGCACCTCGGATGGGCGTCGCAGCTCCTCGTCTGATTCCCGGGGCCTCCGGGCTAGATTGTCACGCTGGTATGTCCTTGATCGAACCTCCGACACTGCTCCTGATGGCTAGATGCAGTTCGGTTCGGGCGTCGGGCTTCGTCGAACGATCCCGTGGCTTGACGTGGCTTGAGAAGTTCAAAACTTAAGCTCACTTTATGTTATTCTCTCTAGTATGTAGTTGTTGAGAGCAAAGTACCAAGTACTTAGGCTTGGAGCATTCTTACATTGCTTGCTCTATCCTTTTTCTTTTTTAAAGAACCAAGTTCTCTATCAACTCTATTATGCATGTAGTAAAATTCCAGTAAGGTTAGATTATTAATATTTTATAACACTTGTCATACTCTCAAAGTGTGACTCATATGTCACCTCAACTAATGTGGCATGCTAGAAAATGTACACATGTACAAGACCAAGTCAACATGCACATTTTTAATTTATTCCATTTTGGCCCACGAGGTTTCTAAATTCTCAATTTAGTCCCTCAATTTTGAGTAATAAAATAATTAAATCCAATCTAATTATTTGATTACAATCGAGCCTCAGTTAGTTAATTTATTAAGCACTTGAGACAATCTTAAATCCTAGTTATTTCTATGACCCTCAACGGAACTTAACTAAATCGTCGACACCTCGTATCAACTATGCCACTTCCTCAACGAATCACATTCGTTGGGCTCTAGAGAAAAGCCCGCCGTTTTCGTTCGAGGTCATTACCATTTTTAAGCTCAACTCTCTAGGTCCGTCTCAACTGGCACGGGAGGAATCCGCGAGTCCCGGTATTCGCCTAGCCAATCCCGCGGAACCGGACAGATCCCAGTTGAGAACGAATTTTGATCTAATCGAAATTCAGGCGAACCGACTATAATGTATACATTTAAATACCTCTTACGCCTTTCACTTACGCCCCGGTTAGGTGAGAGCCATGTAAATGTCAAACTCATTGACCTAACTCTATGTCATAATCGAGACCCAACCGATTATTTAAACTCCGCTCCGTATCTAATACGAGCGAGCTTTCCAAGCTTCGGCCGAAGGCTTTATAATCGTCGTTCTCCGATTACCTCATAGGACGTTAACCTATACGAATTTATGCAGTGAATCCCGATAGCAGTCAAAGCCCGGCAATCACCTCCGTAAAGTCGGTTGCGTTTCTTTGCTGGCCCGTGTCCCATTTCCGAACACTTGCAGGCCTAACCAACTAGCGACAAACCTAAATCGCGAAAGTAAATCCGTTAGTGATCCTATCGGTCTGAGGCTGCTATAGTCATTCGTTCAATTATTGACAACATCCTAGTCATGTGATTGATACGAATACGAGCCGAATGTCCGAATACGCGATCTATCCGATCACCAATATCTCCATAACGACCCACAACCTCTCTGGTAATCGGTGACACTACCGATACTATGTGGTCGTCAATGAATAAGTCATATTCGGATATCTAGTCACCCACCTAGAATCCTTAGACTTACGGACTTTTTATAAGGACCGCCCGGTGTCTCCTCTCTCGTCCCCACGAGAATCAGACGTCCAACTCAAACATTTAGGTGTTATTTATTTATCGCACTGCCGGATGCCAACCAGACTTTATATTCGATATAAATAAATAATAATGTCTTTATTATAACGAAAATAATATTCACTACTTTATTTTGACAGTATATACAATTAAACTGTCTAGAGACCTATACATCATCGTGTGTCCTCTACTATCCTAGTCCTCGTATGGCATTCCGATGGCACACTCCGTAACATATAGTTAGTTTGTGTGGAGACAATGAATAATACGATATCAGTCCTATTGGAACCCAAAACGCTGAGTTTTACATATCGGAATTAGAAAACTCGTCGGATAACCCCGTGGGATCTGTCCCAATTATTTAATCAAGATTGTGTTTGGATAGGGGAAGGTTTTCCAAAGTTTTTGATGTAAAATTAACTTAAGTTTTTTTTTTTCTTTCCACATATTTCTATAATCAATCAAACAAAAATATTAGTTTTCATTTTCCATTTCTTTTCCTTTCCCGCTAAATTCCTTAAGGGTGTGTTTGGTTCATGGAAAGTAGTAGGGAAAAGAAAAAGAAAAGGAAAAGAAAATTATTTTCGTGTTTGGTTGATCGGAGAAATACGTAAGGAAAAGAAAATAAAAGATTTCCTCAAACCAAACATAGTGTAAGGCTCCGTTTGGTTTTACGGATTTTGACGTGAAAAAGATAAGGAAAAGTGGAATGGTATGACCCGCGATGCGTAATGTACAATGATTAAATGCGTATGACCAATGCGTTTGGTCCGCGGTATTCGTTGCGAAAGAAAAGGAAACGTGTAATTGCACGGCAACGAAGCATAAAGTACAGTGATTCGATGCGTGCCATTACAGTTTTCTTTTTTTTTACTAGTTCACATAATCCGCTGTCCGATGTAAGCATAGAGTCGATTGAGTTGCATAAAAAAAAAAAAAAAGAAAAATAAATTAATTGAGACATGGGGTTCCACGTGTACATAATCCGCTTCAGAGTTTACCTGTCGTCGTGTTGATATTCGTGGTGAGGACAGAGCGTTCAGGATTGTACTACGCATATCATTTTCTAGAACATACCCTCTCTCTCAATCTCATGTGATATACCCTTGAGAGAGAATTGCGTAGAAGATTTCCTAGCTCAAGCTGCTGCCGAAGCTTAATTAGGTAGTTTTCAGTTTTGGAGTTCATTTTCGCGTGTAGGATAAGATTATTATTGCTACTGTTATTATCTGGGGTATGCTTCTGATCTTTCCTTCGTGATTGCTAAGATCTCTGTAGTTGAGTTCCATAATTCGGTTCGAATAGTATCCTCACTTATCATGTTTCCTTTTGAAGCAACTTCTTTTGAATTCTGACTATCTTTATTGTTTTTGGGTGTTATGAATCGCTGGCTTGGCTATGTCGACGGTGCGTTGCCTCAGTGCTTATGAGCGTACATATTATTGTTTTTCTTTTCAAGGTTAATTACACGAATTTAAGAAATTGGGGATTTTGGGGGTTAATGCTTGTCGCTTGAGGTTTAACCCTATAAGGAAAAAATGCTTACTGGTTTGGGTTAAGTGTGTGAATTAACGTTCTACTTCGTGATAATCGAATTAATTCAAGAAGGATGTTTGGTTTGGGTATGTCTCGGTTGGGAGATTAGTAGGTTGGCTGTCCTTTTTGTCATACCATATGATCTTCAAAAGTTCAAACAACTAGTTGTTTCCATCTGGAAAGAGATGAATTCTCAAGGAACAAAATGCAAATGACAGAAAGCATCGTTTTCAGATGGGCATGACCGAACATATTCTGGATTGGAATCTCCTAAAGTGGAGAACCAAACCTCCTTTGGTTGTCTACCTTTTCTTCAATTTTTGTTTGTTTACCTTTCTGATGAATACTATTTCGTTCTTGCCTTAGCAATTCACTTATCTTAATTCGTCCAAGTGTGACCTTTGATCCAACCTTTTTGGTCCTACGGATATAATTTTGGTCATCTTCATGCACTGCGTTCTATTCTTGTTTGTGTGAGCTCAATTGCTTGACCTGTGAATGCAAGTGCATTTTTATGATTTTATTTGTTCAATTTAACAGAAGTACTTGGCTTACAGGGATTCTGAGATTGCACCATAGCTATTGTACGTGTGCCTTCGATTTCTTTCAGAAATGGATCTTCAGCTACATAGATATATACCAAGGTTCGGATTTCATCAAAATAAAGATAAGCCATCACCGAACAATTTCTTGGAGACTCCTAACGAGACAAAACCTAATTCAAGTACCAAACTCTGGGAATGGTCTCTTATCATCCCCTGGGCTGTCAGAGTAAGAGAAAAACTTCACTTCCCATCAACAACACTCAACAAGGAACTAAGCAAGGAATCAAACCCTCAGCAAATCGTCGAATCTACAGCACAGAAGTACACGAGCATACGCTTCAGACCATACGTTTCCAAAGTACCTTGGCACACGGGTCCAAGAGGGTTCCTGTCTCAACTGTTCCCGAGATATGGGCACTATTGCGGTCCTAATTGGTCGAGTGGTAGAGACAAAGGATCTCCGATTTGGGACAAGCGGCCTATCGATTGGTTGGATTTCTGCTGCTATTGTCATGACATTGGTTATGATACCTACGACCAAGCCGAGCTCTTGAAGGCTGACATGGCATTCCTCGAGTGCTTGGAGAGACCGAACATGACCATCAAAGGAGACCCAACGGTAGCTAACCTTTACAAAACGATGTGCATTTCAGGTAGAAAGTTCACTCTCCTTAATTAAAAAACCTCGTTCTTTTTTGCCTTAAATTGAAAATGGAGCTGTGGTGTGGGTGTGTTGAAAGTGCAGGTTTTAGAAATGTGCTGATGCCCTATAGAGAGAATCTTGTGAAGTTGCAATCTGGGAAGTTGGGAATAGTTTTGCCATTTCCTTCAAATCCTTTTGGATGGCTGAGTCAAGTGAGATTCAAAGGGTGGAGCCTAACAAAGTCTTGACTTAAAACTGTTTGTGGCAAATTAGAGATATTTATGTATTATGCTATGCTATGAAAACTTACTAATAGTCCTTTGGTAAGAGTGGCGTAAGTTTACGGTAAGTATGCTAATTCATCAATCAATGTAAATATTTGTGATATAACGTGTAGCTTCTCCTCTTGATATTGTGGTGCACCAAAAGGTTGCATTTTAGAAGATTGCCAGCGTTTATCCGCATATATACCAAATTATACTGACATTACCGATGGGTTACTTAAAGGATACATAAAGGAACGAACAATCTGGAATATATGCGAAAGAGGGAATAAATACTTTTAGAAGTGCTACTAAAAATCAGGTATGTAACAATGGTGATTGATGAGAAACAATATGTAAAGGCTAGGATGAGATCTTTATCTCAACGAACAAAGATAGATGCAGTTTGAAGTTGAACTGAAGAATACTGTAAGATGTTAGTTAGAACCTCAAAAAAAGGGGGGGATGTACGTACTCCTAAAACAAAGACCGCGCATCAGATCCTTTTTTTTCTTTTCTATAGCACAGTGCTGTTAAGATATATAGACAGTACTTGTATGCTGCCAAAACGAAAATGGAACTCGATTTTTTTTGTTCGAACAAAAGAGAGAAGAAAAGAGACATCGTACATTGTATTTTTCAATCTCCGGCGACGAACATCTGAGCCTACGATGCTTCCCAGTTAGGTATATTTGCAGATGCCTCGTTCACAGCTTTCACAAGTGTCACCTGTAGCACATGGTTCCCATAATCTTAAAAGGATTTTCATTTTATTAGACACCTCTCCCAAAACACGACATAAAAAAAACATGGAAAAACTTGTTATTTTCTTTCGAAATTGTTCAAAAAGAAAAGTAAAGACAAGACATACCACACTTTCCGGGACGCCAGGTGGAGGTAACGTGAGATTTTTCGGGGGAGGACCGCGAAGATGAGATCTCTTATCAAATCTCCACTCTCCAATCTTTCCATAGGTCAATTCACCCTATTCATTATTTTTTTTTAAAGAAATCATTTTACCGGGAAATTCTTATTTCAATTCGAAAGTCCCAATTTTGTTACTGTGTACGTAGTAAGTTACAAGAATCAGCATACCTTCATGTTATAATCACATCCATACGTGTAATGAATGATGAAGCTCTTGCCAACTTCCTTGTCCCAGGGGGGCTAAAAGAAAATCATTACTAAATTAATAATAACAGTTCTAATGCAAAAAACATAGCAAGAATATCGTAAGCTTAAAGAGCTTCGTTGGATGTCGACCTGTATCATGAAGTCTTTACGGAGAATATGCCGTACTCCATGCAAAGCAGAGGCGACTGCATACCCATACCTATCGTACAGAAGAATCACTTATAAAATCCAAATCAATATCATCATTTTTTGTTTGTTATTATCATAGATATCGAAACTTCGTTTGAGTCACACACTTACATTTCAAGAACCCATCCAAAAGCCTTATCTGTTTCGGGATCATCTTTCATTTGCAAGGACACGTTCATCCATGTAGGAGCAATCTTCTCCAGAATCGACTGCAGCATTAAGACAGTGTAATAATTCACTAGTCCATAATCTTTTTTCCTACCTACAAGGTTCCCATTTTTCTTCATAATTTCAGGGGATGATTGTCAATATTGTAAAGTGAATGCAGTTAGAGATCAACTACTAAGTTCTCGCATTTCAAGTCCAACTCTTTACAAGGGAGGCTTCAGAAGTTAAACAAATAATATATAAAAGGATTTAATAGTTGGAACGAAATCATCTAATCTAGAGAAGAAAAAGGGAAAAAAAACAAAGATGATACCTTTTTTATGATAACTGGAGAATTCCCAATTGGATCAATGTTGGAAACAGGGCCTCTATCTTCGGGGTAATATTTTCTTACAATCTTTTCATGCTCGGTTGGTTTTATGTAGAAAAAGGGAAATGCAGCGGGATGATCTCCATGAGCCAAGTTTGGCAATGGATTGACAATTATGTGATCAGGCTCTGCCATTAGAATGTATCTGAAAATATAGTAAAAGGATAATTAAGTTCACATTTCCATAGATTAGACAATATATTTTGAAGCTAAGATAAACATACTCTTCCTCGATCGGGGCCTTCTCAATCCACTGTACGAATGCCCAAGGTCTGTTTAAGACAACATAACCCTAGACACCAAAGGATAGAGACAATCCGCAAGTGAATAACAATTTAATTAGTCAGAAACACACACAAAAAAAAAAGTGCAGTAAATAATATCATTTGTGCCTGTCCACTATACATTATAAAAGCTCAATACTTAATTTGTAACATACACCTGACATAAAAGAACATATTTTCCGTGGTAAAAAATATTAAGCTTCTCTGATTGATATTCATGATACAACAGAAATTTTATCAATTCCCAGTTCCCACACATATGCATATGCGGTTATAAAATCAAGATTAATGATTAGAAGCGGGACATTTATAAGACTGTTGAAAAAACAGATCATAATCTGCAATAGGGGAAAATAACCGAACAGTATATGGGCCATGGGATATCATTTTAAAAGAGCAAAGTGAAGATTCGGTCCTTTGTATCCATACAATAAGTATCCTTACTTCTTCTGCTACCTTTACAAATAGCTTTAAATTTCAGCTAAGAGGCCAAATTAAAATTTCTCCAACTTTGTATAAAAGAGTTATGAGCACAACAACTACTAGACAGGAAAAAGGCATCACGCCAATAGAGCAGAATTCATGAAATTGCAATGTTAATAGTATGTGGGAAATGATACAGAATTTTACGAGCAACCTCTGGAGAAAGTTGGCATACTTAACTACGTGTGGTACCTATCGCTACAAATACAATATAGTCCCAAAAACAAAAATTGTCTGACCTAGCGTAGCAATACCTTTAGAGTAATAACAAATCAAAATAGAAAAGCACTGTCACAATCAAATTTCAGAGCAAATAATTCAAATGGCATTTGAAGAATCCATATAAAACATAACGAAAACTTAAAATGGTCCAAAATCAATGCTCACCCGATCAAGCCCTTCGGGCAAAGGATCAACAATAAACGTAGGGAGCTCATCCATCAAATTATCAGGATTTCCAGAATGTAAAACCCTCGTAAAACCTCCCATGTCTGATCCTGGCACATCTTTCATTTTCTTGTACCAATAGTACATAACCCGACACTGCCATTTACTGTAAGGTGCATCAGTCGCCGTTAGGGCAACATGGAATTTAGCACGATTTCCCTGTTCCAACTTGACTGGCTTTCTAACAATTGGATCATCCAACTCCTCAGATGCACTTTTACTTGCCTTGTGCATCACTAGTGTCAGCAAATTATATGTTGCGATAAAGAAACCAAAAGCCAGTAATATCAATAAGAAAGGTGAGGCCCGGCCCACATTTTTCCTAGTATTCATTTTCTTCAGCAGAGCACCAAATATCTAATCGAAGTAGTTGATTATTCCAAGGTTGAACCTGATGAAGGGTGTTAGGAATTCACAAATTACAGCAAATCCTCCTTCGATTCACCAGTTTCAGCGATGTAAGACCACACCTTTAGCACAAAGAACCGGCGATCATGGAAAAATTAAACCTGGGCAAACAAAAGACAGAGGCTGTGCATTATAAAAATCTAGTTCTTTTCTTGCGAACATCCCATCACAAAGACAATCGAACTTAGAAGCTGAGAACAGCAAAAGAAAAGTTAGCTAGACACCTGAGAAGAAAACCCGCAATTCTCGCACGCAAAGCACAATAATCAGCCCAAAAACAGAAAATTAAATTCAACACAAATAGCTCAGAAGTTTGATGGATATAGACTAGATCAAGAACCCTAAATGGCACCTAAAATTGCTAAAAAAAAGGTTTCCCTTGGTAAAGGATGCAAATGAAATCACATTCCGTGATCCGCACGATGCAGTGTGATATTTTACCAGGAGAGAAAAATGAGAGATCCGGCGAGCATACCTTGTGAGAAGACGTAGAAGATTAATATGTATCAATGTCAACGCTTTTTTTGGCACCGTCGTCGCCGTCCGTCAGAACTATAGACGCGTCGCCACTGTGATTTTATTCAGAAATCGGAATTGTCTTTACTTTAAGGAAGTCTTTTTTATTAAGGGTAAATTATCATTCAGGCCCCAAAAGTGATTAAAAATAGTTTCCAGGACCTTAAGAAAAAATTTAGTTTAAAGGACCAACTTTTCGAAAATTTTAAAGATAAGGACCAACTATTATAAAGTGTGTATGAATTGTTATCGGATGATCGTTTTCTGTTATTTTCGTAACAATGTACTGTTATTGTGGGAACAATGAATTGTTACTGCAGACCAAGAAATTGTTACTGAATAATCGGGTCCTTAAAACTAATTTTTTTCTGACAGGGCACAAAAATTTCAGACCCTGACAGGGGACTGAACAAAATTTCCCCTTTTATTAATTTATGTAAGTACTAAATATCTATTCTATTTTATTAAGCGTGTAGCTCGTCGGAATGTAAATTTTACAAAAATTAATGATAAGATTAAAAATTACCTTCTATCTTTTACTAACTATTTTCAGTTAATAACTATTTTTAGTCAATTGTGTAATTTGTATATACACATAATAAAATTTAAATTATAATTTAAATTAAAATAAATTTAACATTATATATTTATATATACTAGCACAGACATATGAGTAGTAATTAGAAAGCAATTTAGATATGCTCAAATTAATTTGATGCGACAATAATAACTACCATTTTAATCTTATTTTCAAAATTTATTCTAAAGGTGGTGTTTGTTTGGGGCATCCTCCAAAATATCACCGTAATCTTCTCGCCGCCTTAACATCACAATGTTTGTTTAGCCTAGGTGATGAAAATGCGGTGATATTAGCTTTTGGATCACTCCGAGAAAGCTCGGCGATCTTACATCATGGTGATGGGTGAAGTGATCTTTCAATTTTATTTGGATAACATTAGCCCTTAGTTAAGCATTTATATCTTATATATCTTTATTCATAATGTCACTAATATATTTAATAATAATAAATAATAATTATATTGAATAACTATACAAATTATTAATTCTTAGAGATAATTATTTATTCATATAATATATGCGGTGCCAAGCAAAAAAATCATTATATATTAGGCAAATCAAAACACCTTCAAATGAGGTATTGGCTTAAACTGATCAGGTTGTCTTGGGGAGGTCGTGGGAACCAATCTCCATTCTCACTGGCTATCAAATATTATCAATATTTTCTAACAAATTAATTGAAACCCAAGCCCGTATAAGCTTGTGGGGTTCCTCTCTAAAACCAATTGGCAATAGAGGGAGTGAACCCACAAGCTTATAAACCACTCCTTTTTGTATTTTAACTATCGGTGTGGGACTCTCTTGAGATTGCACCCAACAATCCTCCCCTCAAACTCAAGACCACACAACGGGCCTTCCCCTTCGACGATTATCTGCACCAAACGCTTCCCCGCAATCACTGCACCAAGCGCTTTCTTCACCGCAGATTCACCAATCGTCCTACAAGGGCCGGGGACACACCACCCACACCGTATCCGGGCTAGAATTTTTCCATCTGAAGGCACCCTCAACGTGTTCGTCCACGCTCACCGCACCATGTAGGGATTTTTTCAGCCCAATTCCAGCCCAAACCCAGGCCCGTATAAGCTTGTGGGGTTCCTCTCTAAAACCAATTGGCAATAGAGGGAGTGAACCCACAAGCTTATAAACCACTCCTTTTTCTATTTTAACTATCGGTGTGGGACTCTCTTGAGATTGCACCCAACATTAATCTATCTAAGTGTGTTTGATCTGATTGACATAGTTCTCATGCTAGTACATCAGTTCCTGGGATTGTCCAAATGTCAATCTGAACCTCATTGTTGGCTACGTTGATTACGTTGGTTTCATGCCTCATTGTCGCGTGCCTACCTCGACTCCCGACTGAACTAATTCTTTTTGATAATGTGTTTCGTCTCATTGGAGTGTTTGGGTTGGGGGTTTAATGATTTTAAAGGTGGATTTAAGACATTTCAGACTGTTTGGTTCATGGATTTTTCTAAATCATGAGTTTAAACCACACTAAACTCATGCAAACGGGTTTAAATAAACACACGTACTCACATGTGTTTATTTAAACCCACTAAAAACACGCATTTTATTTATACCCATTAATTTGGTTTATATAAACCCCTAGTTAATTAAACTCTCCTAAATATAAACCTATCAACCAAACGAGCACTGTCTACACACTCAACAATTAAGATTTCTCAATTATTACTTCTACTTGAAAATGTCGTGATCCTGTTCTTGAGCATATTTATGACTTAGTGATTTTTATTTTATTTTTTAGCAACAGGGGGTATTTTCACTCAATAGGCCACATACTTCAGCGTCTAAAACCATCTCCAATTGAAAAACTCATTCTCAAATTCAAACGCATTCTCAAACTCGAAAGCAATAATTCTTCTCCAAACGACAGACCGATTCTCAAACTCAAAAGACCATTATTGTAATATTCTCTTATACATCATGTTTTAATATCACCCATTTAATTTACAACTTTAAAAATTAAACCACATTGTTATTTTAATTCGATTAGAAAAATAATGGCACAAAATTAATAGTAAACTCAATATTTTTTCATATAAAAAAACATAGAGAAAATAATTAATAATATCAGAAGTCCTTTTATATTTTTTTATTTGTTTTTTATTTTTTGTATGGGTACTTTAATAATTAAAATAACATTTTGAGTTTGCGTTTGGTGTACGTTGGAAAACTTTTAGTATACATTTTGGATTTTTGGGTATCGATTAGAGATGCTCCAAGTAGCATGTCCCAGCTACCACTCAATAATAATAAAAGTTAATATCTCTAGTTTTGTACTGTTAAGAGGTTAAGACTAGGAATGACAACGGGACGGGTCTGAAGCAGGTTTAGCAGGACTCGGGATCCACCTCGGTGAATTGTGATGGACTCGGTACCCACCTTGTGATGCCCGGGGCCGAAGAGGGCGAAGAGTGATCGCTGGTGCCAGAGAGGTGTACGGACAAAGAACGGCTCCTGGCAGGCTTCTAAGCGAAGGGATACATGAATGAGCCGATCTCACATCCAATGAGAGGGGATCCTAAGACTGACAATGTATGGGCTTGTCAGGCTAAGAATCGTATAAGAGAATTGATAGCACTACTCATATCACCAAGGTCGATCTACCTTTTCGGGAATCCATCCATAAGAACTTCAAAGTTAAGCGTGCTGACTTGGGGCAATCTTAGGATGAGTGACCCCCTGGAAAGTTTGCCCATGTAGCATGTGAGTGAGGACAAAGCACGCTATGGTGATATAGTGGGGTCGGACTATCAGTCGGAGTGTGGTGGTTCCAACCCCAAAGGTCCCAGTAGGGACGGATGTTACAAGTAACACCCTCTATGGGATGGGATGTTACACGCCCCGCCTAAGACAACCGCCAACCGAGAAATGCATTCTCCAACTCAAAATGTAATTCTTCTCCAACAGATCAACTCATTTGTCAAACTCAATAGACTATTTTGAAATATTCACTTCCACACATATCTTTACAAATTTCTATACAACTCATATATTTACAACCTTGTAATTTAGACTATCAAATATTATTTTAGATTTAAAAATTAATAAGGTTAATAACAAAAATACATTTATAGAAAGAGAAATTTATGTAATTCTGTGAGTGGGGTTACGTTTTATTTTTATTATTTTATTTTAAATGTATGATCTTTTTGGATTGATAAAAATTTGAGGATAAGGACTGGCCTTTACCAACCCAATGACTCCACCTCGTCAGTAGAGCCACCTCGTCAGTAGAGCTAAAATCTACCAAAAAGGCCTTATTTTGCCCTTATTTTAAATGTTTGATCTTTTTACATGTTTACGCGATAAATATATATATGCCCTTCGTCAGCTTTTTCTCAGCTTTTTTCTGACACAAAATATGAAAGAAAAATAAATAAAGTACTTCAATGTAAATTAAAAAGATAATTGCATGCTAACTGTTGCAAATGCAACTTGCGTCCAAACCAGGAGAGAGAAGATATCTAACGCATTTTGAGTTTAGTTTTGGTGTTCGGTTGGAGTAAATCTACCTCAAATTTTGGTTTTTGTGTTCGGTTGGAGATGCTCTAAGAACTCGACCCACCCCAAACCTGGGTGAATCGAGTCTGTATTAAACCTCACTTTTTCTATTTTTTTAAAAAAAAAATTAAATTCTAAATTTTTTATTAAATGGAAATAAAGATATTGAACCATTGAGCCACATAACCCTTTGTATATACATTAATACTTCTATATATTTATAACCAAATATATAATAATAATAAATTTATATAAAAAATATATATATATATATATTCGGGGCGGGTTTCGGGTCTAGGTTAGCAAGACCTTAGACCCGCTCTGGACTCGGCCAGATTGAGTTTAAGACCCATAACTCGCCCAATACCCGAATAATTGAAAAAAACCCGCTTCATTAGGGGCGGGTCCTGACGGGTCTGGTTCTATACTTGACCCAATCCCTAGTTAAGACCATATCACATTGAAAAAGCTAAATTTTTTTATAAAGAGCGCAAGTTAGATAAAAACAATAAATTGGGATGTGATTTTGTCTGTGTAATAATCCATATTAGAGAAAAGTAGGATACGGTAGGATACGGACTGTCATGCGCTGCCACGTCATCAAGTATAGTCCCCCATTGCTTAAGTATAGTCCCCCATTGCTTGACACGTCATATGTTTATGTTGAATTACTTCTTTGCCCTTCTATAGTTTATTTAATCGAATTCTGTGTTGAATTACCTTTTTACCTTAATAATGTTCATGTGAATTATATCGACAAGCAATTAAATGATAAACTACAATTATACACTTGCATATGTGACGTTTAGATCTAGAAGCAATTAAAGAACTAATAAATGGCATATATTGATTATATATGGATAAGTAAAGAAAGAGAGAAACTTATACACTACATAAGTAAAAGACAAAAAGACAAATTATATATGGTAAGCCAGGAGGTCATATGAAAGGTTTAAAGAAATAATATGGACAAGTCGCGAGGTCATATGGAAGGTTATTCTCTGTCCGTAGAATAGTTGATTAATGAGATAAGATTGTTCGTTGTATCTAATAATAACCATATGCAATAACGGGGGTTTTTAATTAAATAATTAAAAAAATCAAACATTAGTAAAATAAACAAGAAATAAAAACCATTAATAAAATAAAGATTTTCGTATTCTGGACTCGTAATCCCAGAATACGAGCGTGGGAGTCTTACGTGGAGTAACTCGTAATCCCAGAATACGAGTTACTCTTTCTTTTCCAATTTAACTTATTTTATATTTATTAATTATATAATTCACCAAATCATAATATCATCGTTATTTCATGTGATTACATAATAAAAAACAATAAACGCATCTAATTTATTGTTTGTTTCGCGACGATTAAAATGATATGCATATCTTATATTTTTTGAATAACGGAAATATTTAATTATTTTTTTATAAAGTCACGAATCATTATCGTTAGGCAATATGAATCGAAAATGGGGTACACATTAAATATGTATATATTGTCTTATCTTCTTTTTGTTTTCCAAATTGTGGAGATGACGTGCTTCTCATCTGTCTGAAAAGGGATAAATATATTGTTCAATCCATTTCATATATTTATATATAAGAATTCCTAACTTATTAAAAATAATTAAATAGTTTCGATACTCAAAAAATATAAGATATGCATCAACGGGTTTTTAAGATCGGACCGGATCGGGCCGGCCAGTTCCGGCCGGAAACCGGCGAACCGGTCGGAAATCCGGTTCGGTCCCGGTCCGGTCTATAGTTTCAATTTAAAAAAAAATCGGAAACGTTAAAAAACTACCCAACCGAGAAGGTCTGAGAAGAAGTGGGCTTGGTGTGGTGGTAAAGTCTTTGGTAAGGAATTTAGTTGGTCTTTGGAATCAATTTCAGCCCCTTTTTAATTTTATTTTATCATTAATTATGAACCCACCATTTCATTGTTGTTAGTTTTGACCCTAAATTTCTAAATTTAATTTTTGGCATCATATTACAAAAATACTTTAACTACCAACACAAATTATTTTTATTCAATTATTCTTCCTATTTTTATATAATTATAATTTGAAAAGGTTAATAATAACATGTATATTTCAATGCTATTTGATGAATTCATTCATAAAATGTATATTTGTTAAATCTAGAGGTACCGGTTTTATACCGGTTTGATTCCGGTTTAACAACGGTTAAACCACTAAATCTTAAACCACTAAAATTTCCGCTCCGGGTCGAAAATCCGATTTCAGAACCATGATATGCATATCATTTTAATCGTCGCGAAACAAACAATAAATTAGATGCGTTTATTATTTTTTATTATGTAAATCACATGAGATAACGATGATTTTATGATTTGGTGGATTATATAATTAATAAATTTAAAATAAGTTAAAATATGAAAAGAAAAAAGAAAAAAAGAGTAACTCGTAACTTAGGATTACTGAGTTACTTGAAATCAGATCTAACTCGTATTCTGAGGTTACGAGTGACTCCACGTAAGACTCCCACGCGAGCGAGGATAGTAACTCGTATTCTGGGATTACGAGTTACGTAACTCTTAATCTCAGAATACGAAAATCTTTATTTTATTAATGGTTTTTATTTCTTGTTTATTTTATTAATGTTTGATTTTTTTGCATTATTTAATTAAAAACCCCTGCAATAATGACTAGACGATTTTTTTTTTTATTTATCGTTGCTATATATAAGTGACTGAAGTTGCATTCTTAGTATAATAATCGAAAACATGCACAACGTCAAAATGGTTGGACCACAAAATTCTTGCATGCTTAGCTCATTGACCCCGAATGTCGGCTGCTGCACTATTATCGTTCGCCTAGTGCGGATCCTGGCAGGCGAAAAACTTGAGGAACGGAGAGCTGATGAGTGTTGATCTGATGCTATTAGATGAACAGGTTTCATGTACCACTTTAAGTTGATTATTGAACTGTACTTTGTGAATTTACATTATTTTGTCACGTTGTTCGATAAGATACGTTGATACAAGCTTCTATCCACCCTCTGCGACTTGCACGCTTCGAGGAATTGCTTGAAGAAGGCCGTATATTTGCAATAACTGGTTTTGATGTCGTTAATGGTCCTGTGCGATTTCGGATGACTAAACATCGCTATATGATACGCTTCAACGATCGTACTACCATGGTCTATCATGATGGGGAAGATTATGGTATAAATGATGAAAAATTTCAGTTATGTACGTATAAGGAATTGATGCATGTTGCAGACAAAAGTCAAGAATTGCCTGGTTCGTCTTTAATATATACATTTAAAGCCTTTTAGTCTTTATCCACCTCTGAATTGTATTTTTTATTGATTTATTTGTCAGATGTTATTGGGTTACTGTCATCGACTGTGGAACCAGACATCACCGGCGATGGCAGTTCTGACAGAGCTTTGCTCAAGAGATTGTTTTCGAAGGGTCTGTATTTTCCACCGTACAGTTTACATAGTTCTTTAATGTTTTGTATTTGTGCTTTACCTTATATTTTGTTTTGTCCAATTTAGGAATATGCATGTGACTCTTACGGTTTGGAAAGAGAAGGCCATGGAATTTTGCAATAGGCTAAAATCAGTTGTCGGGGAAAGTGTTGTGGTTATTGTAACTCGCGTTAATCCGAAGATGTATGCAGATATATCATTCAGTTGATAATTTGTAAGTGGTAGCATGCAAAAGTATTTTTCGAAGTACGTTGTGGAAAATAAAATTTTTGATAGTACGGGCGCGAAATAAATATTTTTGGTATGAGGAATGTGGAAATTTTATGTTGAGCTCGAAAACATTTTTTTATTGCAAAATTTGATGTTGAGTGGGGAAATTTTTCCGAATTTTTTAACATTCTTTTATTTATACTTTTATTTAGGTTGGCAAAATATTGTGGTCGACAACTATAATTTTGTCGTGAAATTATTTTTTTAGTTTAATTTTTCTTTGCGAAATTCTCTTTCGTTATGCTGCGAAATCTTTTGTGGCGGAATTTTTTTGGTTGTAAAAATTTAAATTTTGTTTCGAAAGAGGGTTCGGAAAGGTTTTTGAAAACATCAAAGTTTTTTATTGCATCTAAAATTTGCAGTGCAAATCTTTTGAATACAAATATCAATATTGATAGGTAATATATGCCTCAGTACAACATCTTCGACCAAGTTATATGTTAATTACGTAAGCCCGTTGTTTCGGAATTCTGGATGAGGTAATATTGTGATATTGTTCAATGGAACATCTATCTTATTTGTTTACTTATTATGTGTGTTCTTACCCTCCGGACTCTTTGCAGAATGAATGTTGTTGGTGTTTCTGTCGTCTCACCCGAATGAATGTTGTTGGTGTTTCTTACCTTACATATGTACAATTTCCATCGAAGTTTGTATGGAATACCTCTACAAAGACATGAACACCACCGAAGAAGGGCTCAGTTGGTATAATTGTTAATGTACACCCAACTGCAGGCGAAATATATTATATGAAAATATTACTTATGATAGTGAAAGGGCCAACATCGTATGAAGATATACGACTAGTCGATGGAGAAGTACTGGAAACATTCAAGGATGCATGCTATAGGAGAGATTTATCGGATGGAGATTCGGAATGGCATCAGGCGATGCGTGAATCTGTTCAATGGGCTACTCCAAGTCAGTTACGATATTTCTTTACAACATTGTTGATCTATTGCAAGGTGGGCAGTCCACTCATGCTCAGCTATACGTTGCTCTTTCGCGGGTTACTCCCACTCAGGAATTGAAGTTTTAAGCATCAGCAAAGACGACATGGGGACTATAAAAGGCAGTTTCCTTCTTCTCTCTCTTCTGCGATGGCGAAAAAGAGAAGAACGGTGACACGGAAGGCAGCGCCGGTCACGGTGGTGACGACGCCGCCGCCAATCGATGGGCAATTGTCTGACAACTCTACGAGTGATAGTGATCGCCAGCAGCTGAGCGAAAATGCCTCGGTAATTGTGCAGCGTACTGTTACATTGGTGAAGGACCGATCGCCTATGAAAATGGCAGAGGATGGACAGAGGAGCAAAGTAGGGCACAATTCGGCTCAATCACATGGTCCTAGTGTTCGCAAACAGCAGATTGAAGGCTCTGCTACGCGCACTGTTCCTTTGGTGAAAGCTGATATGTCCCAAGCTCAATTGGCGAAGGAATGGCCACAATTGGCAGGGTCTGGACGTACTCCTGTGAAGCCAGCTGACGGAAATCCATGGCTCAAATTTAACATCAACCTCCTACAGAATCAGGATAATCGCCTCGATTATATAGCTCCAATCACTGAAGAAGGTCTTGAGATAGGAAGGGTAGAAGTAGATGAGATTCAAGAGGAGGTCGAACATTGGAACTCTGCACTGCTCTGCTATGTCCTAGGGGCAAATCCTCCATATGGGGTTATCTCGGGTTTTTTGAAGAGGAAATGGGATAAGCTAGGGTTGCAGAATGTGTGGCAAGTAAGGCAAGGTCTCTTCCTCGCCAGATTTGACACTGTTGCATCCAGGGACAGAGTTCTCCAAACCGAGATCATCCATTTTGATAAGAAACCTGTGGTGCTGGCCCCGTGGACAGAAAATACCCAGCTGAACAAAGTTGGGTGTTGATAGCGTCCCGGTCTGGGTGCAATTCCCCCAACTAGAACTGAAATATTGGGGCCCTAAAACACTTAGCAAACTCTCTAGCCTGATTGGGAAGCCGATTATGACAGATGACATCACAAGAAGGAAAGAGAGAATTCACTATGCTCGAGTCCTAGTGGAAGTGGATCTTAACAAAGCCCCCAAAGATTCCATCCAGTTTATTAACGAGAAAGGGCAGCTTCTAGAGCAGAGAATCACGTATGAGTGGAGACCTGTTATCTGTAATAATTGTAAGAGATATGGGCATGAGGAAGCTATATGTAAGAAAAGTAGTCCAGAAAACCTTGCAGCCTACCCACACTGAGAAGCAGGCCCATGAAATTCCTGTCCCAAGTTCAGCAACCACCTCAGAGTCTGGACCTAAGGATACTCCTGCACATGAGACAGGGGCACTCTCTGTGCCAACTCCCCAGATGGGGAATGAGGAGATCAACACAGCTAAGGATCAGAGGAAATCATGGGCAGACATGATGCAAACAGAGGGAGTGGAAATCAGAGGACCTAGCCCTTCCAAGCAGAGGGTCTCTGCTAAGGGTAATGGATAGTTTTGCCTCATGGAACGTAAGGGGTTTTAATGGCCCCGCCAAACAGAGGGAGGTTGCTCTCTTCTGCTGTAAATACAGAATAAATCTCTTATGCATGCTAGAGACCAAACTAAAGATAGATTCTGTTAATAGCATAGTCAATAAAGTCTTCCCAGGATGGGAAGTCTGCCATAACATCACGGAGCACTCTAATGGTAGGATTGTGGTTGTTTGGAAGGGAGGTACTGAACTGGAAGTAATGTCGAAATCTGACCAGCGCTTGCACCTTAAAATCTGGAAGAACAGGGCACTTGTCACATACCTTACGTGTGTCTATGGACACAATGAACCAACAGCTAGAGGTAAACTATGGGAAATCTTGCTGCAGATAGGTGGGACAATAACTGATCCTTGGATGATATGGGGCGACTTCAACAATATCCGGGGATTTGATGACAGGTTAGGAGGTGCAGCAATCACTGCAATGGAGTTCAGAGATTTCAATCAATGCCTAAATCTCTGTCAGCTTGAGGAAGTTAAAAGGAGTGGCTGCCAATTCACTTGACTAATAGGCAAAACCATGAGAGGAGAATATAGAGCAAGATCGACTGGGCCTTCGCTATCCCCCAGCTGGATAAGCAAGTTCTCTGAACACATTGCTATCTTTCTCAACGAGGGCATCTCGGATCAGACTCCCATAGTGCTCCGGGATACAGGTCAGCCCAAAGGCAGAAAGCATGCTTTCAAATACTTCAATATGTGGTCTATGGCTCCTGCATTCCTCAGTATTGTGAAGGACCACTGGGATACCCAGAATAAATCAGCCATGAGAGCTGTGTGCTGGAATCTAACTAAGCTGCAGAAGCCCCCTACGTGCATTGAATAAAGATCAGTTTGCTAACATTGTCACACATACTGAAAAGGTTAGGAAGAGATTAGAGGAAATCCAAATAGCCCTTCATGCTGATCCGTCGAATTTGGACCTGCAAACAAGTGAGCATGCAACAAGAGCAGAGTATGGATTTCTGAGTATAGCCAATGACTAGTTCCTACGACAAAAAGCCAAAGCAAGATGGGTGACTCAGGGAGATCAAAACACTGCATTTTTTCCACGCCAGAATTAACCAAAGGACTTACTCCAACAGGATCCTATCCATAACTGGATCTGATGGCAGGATCATTACTGATGGAGAGCAAATTGCTCAGCACTTCACTGACTACTTTCAGGTAGTGTTAGGGAGGGGGCAGACTGCTAGAAATGAGCTGGACCCGAGGATAGCTACACAGGGGTACCTTCTAACTCTGGAAGACCAGATCAGCCTCATAAAGCCTTTTGACAGGAATGAAATTTGGAATGTGATGCAGTCCATACATGAGGAGGTGGCTCCGGGCCCGGATGGATATGGGAGCGGGTTCTTCAAGAAGGCATGGGGTGTGGTGGGGGAGCAAGTTACAGATGCTATATTAGAGTTTTTTGTGTCTGGCAAAATGCTGCCCAGATTGAACAAAACAATCCTCTGCCTCATTCCCAAGATAGCAGGCCCTAACTCAGCCAAAGACTACAGACCCATAGCTTGTTGCAATACTGTCTATAAGTGCATTGCAAAGCTGTTATGTGGCAGGATTAAGCCCTTACTGCCCAAGCTCAGACACGCTAATCAAAGTGCCTTCGTGAAGGAGAGATCTATTGTACATAATATACTGCTGTGCCAAGACTTGATTAGAATGTACAATCGAAAACATGCATCTGCACGGGCCCTCATGAAAGTTGATCTCAGGAAAGCCTACGCGACTCACTGGAATGGGATTTCTTAAAAGATTGGCTATGCCATCTTAGATTCCCCATGAAGTTTGTGAATTGGATCATGGAATGCGTAACCACAGTAGCGTATACTTTATCTATCAATGGATCGCAAGCTGGGGATATTAAGGGAGGCCGAGGGTTGAGACAGGGTGACCCGGTATCACCACTACTATTTGTGATTGCAATGGAATACCTTACTAGGAAACTTCGGCTATCATCGCAGGATCCCCGATTTCAATTTCACCCAATGTGCAAACAGCTGAATCTAGTGAATTTGTGCTTCGCCGATGAGCTGATGATTTTTAGTAAAGGAACTGTAGGGGCAGTCTCAGTGGTCATGGACGTGCTAAGTCACTTCCAGAAAGTTTCTGGGCTGGAAGCAAATCAGGAAAAATCAAGTCTATACATGGCAAGTGTTTCTACTGAGGTGGCTGATTTGATCCTCATCACCACGGGCTTTAAACAGGGGGGCTATCCTATGAGGTATTTGGGAGTACCACTATCACCTGTGAAGTGGAGTAGGAGCTCGTGCCAAGCATTAGTGGAGAGAATCACTGTGAGGATTCAGTGCTGGGCTTCAAGAAATCTCTCATATGCAGGTCGATTATGTTTGATTAATGCAGTCCTACTGGCGACACATGGATATTGGGACTCTATATTTCTGCTGCCCAAAACTGTGGCTAAAGAAGTTGACAGAATATGCAGAGAGTTCTTATGGGGGAAGAAAGCGCATGGAAAGTGTATACCTCTGCTAAATTGGGCTAATGTATGCTGCCCAAGGAAAGCTGGTGGGTTGAATCTGAGGGATTGTGCAACATGGAACCTTGCTTTGGCAGGGAAGCAGATCTGGGATATTACGCTGGAAGTAGACTCACCGTGGATTAAGTGGGTAAATGCAGTCTACTTAAAAGGCACTAACTTCTGGGCCTTCACACCAGCAACTGATGCTAGCTGGCATTGGAAGAAGCTCAATAGATTGAAAGAGAGGTTTAGGCTTGGCTATTCGAGCAGAAACTGGCTGCCAGGTATTGCGGCTACAATTTACCATTTCTCTGGCGTAACGAAATAGGCGAGTGCATGGGGATGGTAGTAAAAGCGTGAACAGCTCACCTCAATGATCAAGCAGGAAATGCAAGTGTGGTTACAAGGCTTTAATCATCTAAAGCAGATTAATAGATCACGTATATTCATATAGTCTGCCCGCGGGTTGTCTAAATTGGGTGCAATTGTGTGGCATAAGTGTAACAGCTTGTTTCGTGGTTAATGAACACTTCATTATACCAAAAAAAAAAAGACGACATGGGAGATGAGGTAGTTAATATAGTTTATCATGAGGTGTACAACAACATTGAGCAAGACTTCTAATTGCACATGCCGAATACTATAGCTATTTGAAATTTAATTACTGTTGTTATATCAATATGGGTACATTCTTACTGTTTCATGGTTTGATTTCATTCAAAACAATAAATTATAATATTGTAACTGTTGATAGAATCTCCAACACATCGCTCAAATTTAATATGCAATCAACTATGGCGACAAATGATAGTAATTGTGTGTAATGAGCATATATACATTTCTTACATGACAATTTACGTGAAACCTACTACACATTGCTGAAATTGACTCTGCGCTAAATTAGATATCTATTGTTACATCAACGAAGCATAGATAATACCCGTGCATCGCACGGGCCAAATACTAGTTTTATTTAATAATATATTTAATTAATAAATTTAAAGAAAACCACCCAAACGATGATCATCTGTTCCACGTAATTGTTATCCGGCATATGTTTAGTAGTTTACGAATTTCGCCGTGAAAAATAAAAGAGAGAGTTTACGAATTTCGTCGTGAAATAGAAAAGAAACGGCGCGGCAACGGTATAGCACGATACTCGAAGCGTAGTGCATGTTCTCGACGTACTAATGTTTTGTTTTTCCTTCTCGGCAACGGTATTAAAAACTAGCGAATTCTTTCTATTTGCTCCTTAATTTCATTACAATACCATGAAAAAAAAAGGCAGCTGAAGAAGACTTGATACTCAGAAAAGCTACACACTTGTGTACAATAACATCAAATCAAAACGAATTCATCTCCAAAGAGTAACACCTCTTCGCCAACATCAGCTTCCTAACAGCACAATCAAGAACCAAATCCCCGCCGCCGAAAGCTTCGATAGCCAACTCTTCACACTTCATCTCCTTCGAATCTCCCTCAACATCGGCCGCGGGCCTTATTACAACAAGCGTGGCGCCTCTCAACTCTTTCCCAGAAACTTCGATTCTGTCCAAATACCACATCTTCATCTTCAAAGCTGGGACTTTACTCCTACGCTCCACCATAGCTGCTGCTGACTCATCTACTACACCATCTTCACCTTCATTACCGCCAGAAGAAGAAGAAGAAGAAGATGTAAGCTTCTCTTCTTGGGTCAGTTTTTCCCTCATTCCAAGAATCCCTTCTCTGTCCATACGCATGATTCCCTGTTCGATTTCGTCTGATACGACGACGTTTTCGATGGACTTAATGCCCCTCAGCGTTTCTCTGACCAAGTAGTGCCTCGCCGCCGCTGCTATGAGGCAGGAAATTGTCCATACAATCCTCAGCTTCAGTTCGTCTTCTGTCATAATCTGCTGCTCTGTCGGCGATTCCTTTCTAGGGTTTTCGATTTCTCCCGCTGGGCCCCACGATTTGGCTCCGAGGATGACGCAGCTTCGTATCTGACGACCGAAATCAGCTCTCCATTTCAGTAGACTCGAAGAAGAAGAACCTTTGCCCTGCTTCTGACAGGGCAACCTCAGACTAATCGAACGAACGTCGTCGAAGGGCTTCAGCACGCGATTCGGAACGTGGAAGGAGTAGAAATCGAGGTCGCCGCCGCCGTCGTTCTCCTCTTGCTTGGGCCTGAGCTTGAACGCCGCCGCCGCCATCATATGGGAAAGGAGGACAAAGGGCTTCATCAGCAGATTCTTGATGTTGTTGCTCTTGCCGGCGGTGACGGTGGAATTCTTGGGGCCGCGGCGGCGCGGGGGTTTCTTCTGGGCTACGCCGTAGGAGATCTCGCGAACGCCGGGGACGATGCGGCGGAAGCGGCGGCAGGCGCTCATGGACGAGCACAGAGATTTGGCGTCTCGGAGCTTTTCGAAGATCGTCAGGACGACGTCGTCTGGTAAGAGATCGAACGAATCTACAACTGCTTCTTCTTCTTCTTCGATGATGATGGGTTGATTCATTGCTTCCAAGCTCTTCTCTTTCATCATTTGATTTCTTTTTTCTTTCGTTTGAACGATGGATGGAAATTAGGGGAAGTTCGTTATATATATGGTTGGGTTGGAGAAGTGATGGGCAGTTCGAGGAAGATGGATAGGATCGTTCGTTTAAATGAGGAGAGAGGAAAACCGTGTTCGTTTTTTTGAGAGAAGAAGAGAAACGCTGCACACGTTTTTAGACAACAAAAGGCGGCAAAGTTGACCCGAATTACATATTTGTTTATCTACTGTTAATTTGTTGTTTGTGTGAAATTCCAGTAAATATTGTTGTTGGTCTATCAGTTGAACACTTGGAAAGTTTTTTGTTTTTTATTTTGTTTTTAATATGTGATAAATCTCATCTAGTTCTAGATGATGATGAGCTGACAGTTTCTTTGCTATATATAGATCCACTTGGCCAATTACTTTCGGAGGGGGAGTAACAAAGCATATCATATTTAATGGAATATTATTTATAGTTATTTTTCTCTTCTCATGGCCTCTCTCTAAATTTAATAATTCCAGACAGCCAAAAGTTCTCCACTCCACCATTTTATTAAAGAAAATGAGAAATTTTCTCCTGATTTTCAATTTTTTTCTTGGTTCGTGATTATCTATTTGGGAGCTTTTTGTCACTATATCTAGAAGTTACTAATCTCTTTTCTAGTGACTAATCTCTTTCTTCTTTTTTTTTTCAAGTTCTTGATTATCCTAGTTAGGAAGTTTTTATCCCTAGAAGTTATTTTTAAGGGATTTTATCCAAATGAAATTTAGACCGTGTGGGCAAATCCGAAACCTGGAATAATTTTCATAATCTATGTAATTCGTCATCATGTGATACAAATAATCAGCTAGATTAAACAAATACAATGGCAGTATATCTGCGGTGTCTTGGGAAATAACACAAAACAACTCATAACATTAAGGGGCAATTTTCGTTCAGGCCTGTCAGGGCCTGAAATTCGGAAAAAACAATTACAGTCGTCCCTCTGCTAAGTTATCCCCCACTAAGTTATATCCTCCGCTAAGTTATGAAATTTTGGCGGAACGAACTCCGTTCTATGGTGACTAAGTTATAAGTTATAATTATCAAATCCGAAACTTATAACTTTGCAGAGGTAAAATTGTTATGAAAATCTCTTTGAATCTGACATTTTATAACTCTGCAGAAGGAAAATCAGGCATGTATCCAGCTATCTAGAGTGGTTTGGTGCTTGTTCTGGTGGCGTAGGTCAGTCTGCAGGGAGTGGAGGCGGCGACGTACGATCTGGTCTTTCTCGTCACTAAGGTCTAGCATAGAGATGAGAACAACAATGTTATGAAGTTTCTCGTCTTTAGAAAAAGTAACAAGCTCCAGTTCCTCTCAGCAGTTTTGGCAGCGGACTCTAGCTCCTCATCCAGCTCCTGCTCACAGCTGTCTAAAAGCCCTCGAGCGGTGCTATGATGGGCTTGGTGGGTTCCCCTAGGGCTATGGTTCTTTTCGTTGTTGTGTTTTTGTTTGGTGGTTGGTCCGAAATTTTTACCCCTTAATTAATTGATAAATCATCGGACCCCCACTAAGTTATAACCTCTGCTAAGTTATAGCCTGCCACCTCCACCGACAAGATAACTTAGCAGAGGGACGACTGTAGCTTTAAGGACCCCATTTGTCCAGTAACACTTCATTATTCTTGAAATAACACAGAACGATCATCCGATAACAGTTCATATACATAAGGCTCGTGTAATTTAGTTCCTTATCTCTAAAAATTGAGTCCTTTACACTAAAGTTTTTTCTGACAAGACCTAAACCCTATTTTAAAACATTTTTTGGGCGTGATTTGTAATATACCCTAAAATTAATTGGATCTGTCTTTTTCAGAATGAGAAACGGATTGATTTGTATTTTATATTTTGAAAATCCTCTCCAAATGCAGAATCTTATAAACAACATATAATCCACACTCCCTTCCTATATTAATTCACCTCTAAAAAAAAACCTACGATTTCAGAGAATTCTGAGCACCTTTAAACAATTCCCTCCATTTCTGTGGATCACTGCCAGGCCCTTCTCCCTGCATTGTATTATAACCCAGCAAATAACATAATTTATATAAAAAAATAACAATACAACAATCATAATAAATAATTATTACTACTACCTTAACCGAGTTTATTTCATAAATCTGCCCCTCGGTGAACTCAATGTCAAGTGATTGTATACAAGCTTCTGCTATTACAAGCCTGCTCACTTCGCCCACAAGCCTGTCTCCTGAAATGAAACAAAATTAACCAATTCTTCCAATAACAATAATTAAAATAATTGAAAAAAAATCATTTATACAAGTCAACCTTGATCTATCTGTACGGCACGGCGTTCGCCGGCGGTCGCCTGAAGTAAGGTATTGAGATCGTACGAAGTGTAGGGCCCGTCAGTCAACCTGCCCGGCCTGTCGTCCCAAATATTATAACATCATCATCTATACTCTTTTATTAAGCCTCAATCAATGCTTGGTATGAACTGTTAAATTTGGTCCGTCAATTCATATAGTAAAAAAAAATACAGACTACATTTTTATTTTCATATGTTCACTTTTACCCCTCTATTTTTTAGTTAATTATTATTTTACACAATATAATATATTTATATATCACATAGTGCACCCATTGAGCGTGCAAAAATACTAGTCACATTTATTTATGTCCCACTTTAGAGGAAATAAAAAAAATTAAACGCGGGGGAATTACTTAACAACCTTATTATGGTGTATGGAATACCGGAGCTACGAACAAAGTCCTCTCCCATCTTCTTATACTTGAGGACGCCGAATAGGTTCATTACGCTAAAAAGGAAGATGGAAATCGGACAAAAAATACGTCTCAAAACCGATCTTAGGACAATCGAAGAAAAAAAAAACGCCTTTTATGAGCAACCTCCATGGAAGTTCGTTGAACTTGGTAACTCCAACTGAAGAGACGAGTATGATCCTTTTCAAGGACGAGGGCAATGCTGAGACGAGGTTCCTCACTCCTTCCCAGTCTACAAAGGAAAAAAAAAAAGGAACGGTGAGAGATTGTAATAGTTAATCATCCTTGAAATCTATTATTATTAATTAGACTGTTTAGTTGTTTCTTGTTGAGAAATAAAATTCCCCTTCAGCGTAAACTCAAGTTGGCCAACTATGAGACCAATTGGCAATAGAAGGAGTAGCCCACAAGCTTATAAGCATATCTAGGGGTGTTCAAACGGTAATTACCGTACCGTACCGTACCGAACTTCCGGTAACCGAAATTTTCGGTTTTAATAATCTCATACCGAATACCGAACCAAAGTAAACCGGCTCGGTGCGGTAATAACCGAAAAATTTCGGTTATTTTCGGTAACTAACCGAAAAAACCGAAATAAATTAAAAAAAATGAAAAATTAATGTTTATGAAATTAGATATATTTAATTCTTCATATTTTTTATATTTTTAAATTATTTTTTCCTATTTTTATTATTTTTTTCTTATTTTTCCCTATTTTTATTATTTTTTCTTATTTTATTTTATGTTTAAATTGTATATATATATATTATGTATAATATATATTTCTGTAATTATATATTATTATATATATTTCGGTAATTTGGTTACCGGTCGGTAACCGAATTACCGTACCGAAATTACCGAAAAAATTCGGGTCAAGTTTTTTTATACCGAATACCGAACCGAACCGAAATTTCGGTATTCGGTTTGTACCGAACTTTCGGTATCGGTTCGGTACGATCGGTTTACCAACTTTGAACACCCTTAAGCATATCACATCTCTTTTGTCTGATTGATGAAGGAATTGAGAATTTGATACCCAAACGCTTTCTTACCGACTTTTTCGGGCGTATTATCTCCTTCCCATCTCTTAGATGGAAACGCAGTCGTCCCCGTGCAGCATATGACGTGAGTGACGCCCTAAAAACACGACCACTCTTTCAAATAGTTAATGATTACACTAAAAAATCTGAAACGTACGAAAATAAATCGAAGAACCTCGAATATGGAAGGATCCAAATCTCCGGGATTTCGAGTGTCGCCTCGCCGTACCTATCGAGTTCAAAGGAGGAATCTTTGGAGGCTTAGGGTGCATTATTCTTGCTTGGCATCTATCTATATGTATCAAGAAACATCAGAAATTAAATAAATCGATTCCCAAACACAGACACACCTGTAATAATCCCTCGTCTTGTTCGCCAAAGAGGGTGGCGGCCTTTTCGGGGTTTCGAAGCAGAAGGCGGGATTTTATACCACGACCGAGCAACGATGCTACTACCAATTGACCTAAAAATTAAATAATATGTCTTAAAATCCACACTATTAGCCCCAATCATAACATTGAATAAATCCCTGGGCGGGCAGATTGACTAAGAATCCCAACTCTGTAAGAAGGTAACTTTCAATCCTGGAAATAATCGAGGGCCCCAAACAATATCAAGCGATAGGCAAAAATAATTACCAACGCCGCCCGTTCCACCGACTACGAGCACGAGCTTAGTGGAAGAAGGCTTCTTTTCAGGGGCATTTTCGGAATCTTGTGTTGAATCTTCCGATGATGTTAAGGGCTCGGCGAATTGTTCGGCTACGGCGGTTAATCGCCCCAGCCATGAAGAAGAAGATGATGATGACGATAGTGCCCTGCTCGAAGTGAAGGAAGGTGAAGAGTTTAGGACGGAGAATGAAGGGATGTTTTGAGGGTATTTTGGGTAATGTCTTCTTGTTGAGAGTTGGAGATCAGAGGCTGGCGCGAGTGATAACTTGGAAGCCATTAAAATGTTAGCTTCGAGTAAGGAACGATGTTGTTTAAAAAGCTTTCAGTTGGGATGAAATCGAAGGGTTTGGTTTTTTGAAGATCCCTAATTTTTAAAATGAAAATAATAAAAATGGCCGATTTTTTTATAATTTTTTTTTTGTGGTGGCTGCTAAATCCAAGTAATTGGAGGTGAAAATAATAATTAATTTCAGCCATGAATTGGTTTGGGTTCAAGAAAAATATCTGTTATCTAATTTCGAAGATAATGACAAAGAAGATATTGCTGTGGGGGATTTAAATTTTGAGTTGGAAATCTGGAATAGTCGTGACGTTTATCAATCGAATCGACTACGTTCAATTGAATAACTTTTTAAACTTAAATTCCAATTAAGATATTTTTTTTCCAATCTAATTTCACTTATTCTTTTGAGTAGCAACGAACTTTGTATTTATGGCAGTACAGGGGACTTGAAGTTGAAGCCCATAATAAACGTCGTGACTCATGATTTTAATCAAGGCGTTATTTTATTTTATTGATTTTGTAAATTAAAAACCTATTTATTAATAATGATAATAATTAAAAAAAAGGCCCAGAAATCATATTGGACTACCCTATCGAAAAAAATGAAGCTTAAGCCCGTTAAAACTTTGTAAATGCTACCCCCTAAAGCCCACGTTGACAAATATCATTACATAATCTCATTACTACTACACTGTTAATACAATATTATTTATTTTAAATTTTTTTTCTTGTATGTTGAAAATGGGTGAGCTCAAGAAGATTTTGTATGAAAGAAAACAGCAGCAAATCTTGAATATCATGACACGCCCACTTCAATCACAAACTTTTCCTCTTTTTTTCTCCAAAAAGGATAAGATAATACCAATTCAAAGCGTTTGGACGCTAACCAAAAGACAAAATACCCTAATTTGTAAGCATATGTAAGAATATTTATTGCCATCACCCCACAAACCAAATGTGCTAAAATACAAAAGAAATTGATGGCACTATTTTCTGTCTTCGTTAGGGTGTGTTTGGATTCTAGCGAATTTCAAGAATATTATAGACTTAAAGGCAGCCTATTGATTCCTATCCACCACATATCGTGACAAACGCGACCCAACAATGAAACTCAGTTTTGGTCCGATAGGGGAGACATATGGGGAGTCGTTTTTCTTACACAAAGGGTCAAAGTTCTCTTTTTTTTTCACGAATATGCCAAATGTATTACAGAAACAAGAATAGTAGAGACAATTCAAACGTTCTTAATTACGTTTTGTTTTTTTAGCTTCACTTTCTTGACCCTTATCAAATTAAGCCTGCCATTAATAATTGCATGTTAAACAATTCAAACCTAAAAACAGCCTTGTCATATATGTGGTATTTTCGATGATCGTATTTTTTGCATTGCTTCTTTACGTATTTTGAATTATTCATTATTAATATTTGGTGACTGATTTAAGAATGTGAAATGAATTCATTCACGTATATTTTGTTTTACCAAAAAAAAATTGAAAGACTATTTACGTACAATGTTTTTTATTTTATTTCTTAAGTCGGAGTGTAGGGAAAATGATTGCGTTATGTGGGGATACTTCTCACAGGAAAAAACATAATTCAACGTGTGATGTCAGAGCTCACGACTAGGGGTGGTAAACAGGTCGGGTTGGGTCACCTTCGGGTTCAACCCGTTTAATAAACGGGTTGAAAACTTCAACCCTGACCTGACCTGTTTACTTAAACAGTTTGAAAAATCAAACCCAACCCAACCTGCTTTAACCCTAACCCAACCCGCCAACCCGTCAACCCGTTTAAAATTAAAAAATAAAAAAGAAAATAACAAAATTGACAGAATTATAACTCCAAATTAAACTAAAAAGGAGAAATAATGCAATTTTTTTTTGCTATAAATTCATTTGCGAGCGTGAGAGTGGATAAAGAATATGGTTAATCTTTTATGTTATTTATATTAATAATATTTTAACAATATATATTATTCGGGTTAAATGGGTTGATTTCGGGTTGGTTTCGGGTTGGTTTCGGGTTGAAAATCCGAACCCTACCTTACCCACTTACTAATTGGGTTGGTTTCGGGTTTACCCATTTACGTAAACAGGTCAAAATGCTAACCCGACCTGCTATTTTCGGGTGCGGTTCGTGTCGGGTTGGCGGGTCGGGTCAATTTTTAACAGCCCTACTCACGACCCACATAAAAGAAAATAAAATTTTTTTATATGAATTTGATCATGTTATTTGGGGCAACCTCAATTAAATCCCCATTTCCAAACTTTTTATCAACTAACTCCCCCTTTCAATTTATTTATTATCAAACACCTAAATCAAAACATTCTTACACATCACTAACTATTTACCCGAAATGACGATTTTAGCCCTCAGTTAATTATTTTATAAATCATTTCTTCCCCAAATCAACACCCACGTAGCTTTTAATTTCAGGCCTCATCTCCCACTAGAAAAGCTCCCGCCGGCGACGGAAAAGCCTCTGCCTGCACCGAAAGGCTCCGAGCTTGCCTAATTCATTGTGGGGTTTCTCGGTCCAGGTAAGTTGAGGTAGGTTTTTGTTGTTTTTTTTACTGTGGGTTATCCTTCGAGCTTCTTGACCTCGAGCGAACGAAATTGAGTTAGAGAGCACTCTGATGAGGTGTACAATGAATGTTTGTGGCAGTAGCATGGACATAAATTGGGTTTGTGGGTGTCGCGATTTGGGTGTCGAGCCGTGGGTGTTGCGATTTGGGCGTCGAGGTGTAAAAAAGCTGAGTTCTTCTCCATTTTTCTACTGTTAGCATACTTTGGGTGTCAAGAGAGGTTAGTATTTGCTTAAGATTTGGCTAATTTGTCTGTTAAAGCAATTTATTATATGCAGTACCAAAGTATATTGAATTACAGTACCCGCATTTCTTGTATGAAGTACCTTTTGAAGGTTTCTAGTAGTATCATATGGTAATCGTTTGTTATTTTTACTTTTAGCAGGTAACATAATACGAAGATATGTTGTCTACTAATGTCTTTGGTGGACTCACGTTGTTTGCATGTGTGGAATATAAGAAGAGCACATATTTATTGTTTGACAAATGAAACGATAGGTTATGGAGCATTCTTTTTGTTGGTATGTTGCCGATATGTCATCACACATACGACGATATGTTTTTGATATGATGTTGGTGGATAAATAATATTAATATTGTCGATATGTTCGATATTAATATTGTTGGTGGATGAATCATATTAAAATTGTAGATATATTGATATCAATACTATTGTTGGATGAATAATATTAATACTGATGTCGTATTATTGATGGTGTTCCAATAAAATTGTTTGCTGGAAGTTCTAATGCCTTATTTGCACAATAATCTACGTGTTTTCGATAATTAAAAACGTCGTACACAAAAGATACTACAAGTAACCTACCCACGGTACTACATTATCATAAGCTATTGTACTATAAACATCTATATATGGTACTACAAACATCTGTGTATTGATACTAGAAATTGGGGGGGCAGGAATTTAGAAACGTGGTACGAAAAAGATACTACAAGTAACATACATCTGGTACTACACTATCGTAGGGTATGGTACTATTGACATCTATATATTGGAACTACAAACATATGTATATTGGTACTACAAATTTGGGCAGGAATTTCGATTGCTGGAAACGTGGTACAAAAAAGATACTACAAGTAACTTATGTATGGTACTACACTATGATAGGGTATGGTACTACGAACATCTATATATTAGAACTACAAACATATGTATATTGGTACTACAAATTTGGGTAGGAATTTCGATTGCTAGAAACGTGGTACGAAAAGATACCACAAGTAACATACGTATGGTACTATACTATGGTAGGCTATTGTACTTCGAACATCTATATATTGGAACTACAAATATATTTATATTAGTACTACAAATTTGGGTAGGAATTTCGATTGCTAGAAACGTGGTACGAAAAAGGATACTACAAGTAACATACGTATGGTACTACACTATGGTAGGGTACGGTACCACGAACATCTATATATTGGAACGACAAACATATGTATATACAAATAGGAATTTCGATTGCTAGAAACGTGGGACAAAAAAGATACTACAAGTAACATACGTGTGGTACTACACTATTGTAGGGTATGGTATGTCGAACATTTATATATTGGAACTACAAACTTATGTATATTGGTAATACAAATTTGCTAGGAATTTCGATTGCTAGAAACGTGGTACGGAAAAGATACTACAAGTAACCTACTCGTGGTACTACACTAGCTTCTGTTATGGTACCGCAAAAATCTATATACTGGAACTACAAATATATGTATATTGGTACTACAAATTTTGGGTAGGAATTTCAATTGTTAGAAACGTGGTACGGAAAAGATACTACAAGTAACATACGTATGGTACTACACTATGGTAGGGTATGGTACTACGAACATCCATATATTGGAACTACAAACATATGTATATTGGTACTTCAAATTTGGGTAGGATTTTCGATTGCTAGAAACGTGGTACGGAAAATATACTACAAGTAACCTACTTGTGCTACTACACTAGCTTATGTTATGGTACCGCAAACATCTATATATTGCAAATACAAATATATGTATATTGGTACTACAAATTTGGGGTAGAATTCCGATTCTTAGAAACATGGTACGAAAAAAATACTACAAGTAACATACGTATGGTACAACGCTATGGTGGGTATGGTACTACGAACATCTATATACTGAAACTACAAATATATGTATATTGGTACTACAAATTTGGGTAGGAATTTTTCGACGCCGTCCGAGTTATTTTTGGTCCTTCATTATGTTACCAAAGTTATAAATACATTACTGATGATCTGGTATCAATATTGGTGGTTAATACTACCTCCGTCCCATTAATTTTATCACATTTTGCCATTTCGGTCGTCCCACTAATTTTAGCACATTTCCTTATTTAGTAAAAAACTATCACAAACTATCAATAAAATAATATTAAATATTCTTAAAAGACGTGTCAAAATACACACTTTATTACCTTTTCATTATACTATATTAATATAATAATACCACCTTAATATCCGTGCCCACCAATACATGTGATAAAAATAACGGGACGGAGGTAGTATTTAGAATTAGGTATTATTACGTTGAAACCCCAACTTTCGTTCTACTTATTATGATACTAGTAAAAACATCTTACTGCATTCTCATGATTTTTCATCGATTGGAAGTTAGTGTCTATATTTCGTGTTAGCGTCTGTTCAATTTTATTATGTACCGTAATTTGGAAGTTCACATGCCTTATTTGCACAATAATATCTACGCGTTTTCGATAATTAAAAACGTGGTACAAAAAAGATACTACAGTTAACCTACTCGTGGTACTTCACTAGCTTAAGTTATGGTACTGCAAACATCTATATATTGGAACAACAAATATATGTATATTGGTACTACAAATTTGGGGTAGGAATTTCGATTGTTAGAAGCGTGGTAGGAAAAAGATACTACAAGTAACATACATATGGTACTACGCTATGGTGGGGTATGGTACTACGAACATCTATATATTGGAACTACAAATATATGTATATTGGTACTACAAATTTGGGTAGGAATTTTTCGACGCTGTCCGAGTTATTTTTGGTCCTTGATTATGTTACCATAGTTATAAATACTTTACTGATGATCTGGTATCAGTATTGGTGGTTAATATTTAGAATTAGGTATTATTACGTTGAAACCCCAACTTTCGTTCTACCTATTATGATACTAGAACATCTTACTGCATAGTCATGATTTTTCATCGATTGAAAGTTAGTGTCTATATTTCGTGTTACCGTGTATTCAATTTTATTATGTACAGTAATTTGGAAGTTCATATGCCTTATTTGCACAATAATCTACGCGTTTTCGATAATTAAAAACGTGGTACGAAAAGATACTACAGTTAACCTACTCGTGGTACTACACTAGCTTATGTTATGGTACCGCAAACATCTATATTGGAACAACAAATATATGTATATTGGTACTACAAATTTGGGGTAGGAATTTTGATTGTTAGAAACGTGGTACGAAAAGATACTACAAGTAACATACATATGGTACTACGCTATGGTGGGGTATTGTACTACGAACATCTATATATTGGAACTACAAATATATGTATATTGGTACTACAAATTTGGGTAGGAATTTTTCGACGCTGTCCGAGTTATTTTTGGTCCTTGATTATGTTACCATAGTTATAAATACTTTACTGATGATCTGGTATCAATATTGGTGGTTAATATTTAGAATTAGGTATTATTACGTTGAAACCCCAACTTTCGTTCTACCTATTATGATACTAGTAAGAACATCTTACTTCATAGTCATGATTTTTCATCGATTGAAAGTTAGTGTCTATATTTCGTGTTACCGTATGTTTAATTTTATTATGTACCGGAATTTGGAAGTTCACATGCCTTATTTGCACAATAATCTACGCGTTTTCGATAATTAAAAATGTGGTACGAAAAAGATACTACAAGTAACATACGTATGGTACTACGCTATGGTGGGGTATGGTACTACGAACATCTATATATTGGAACTTCCAATTGGTGGTTAATATTTTGAATTAGGTATTATTACGTTGAAACCCCAACTTGCGTTCTACTTATTATGATACTAGTAAGAACATCTTACTGCATAATCATGATTTTTCATCGATTGAAAGTTAGTGTCTATATTTCGTGTTACCGTGTGTTTAAAATTTTATTATATACCGTAATTGGAAGTTGGCATGCCTTATTTACACATAATCTAACGCGTTTTCGATAATTAAAACCGTGGTACAGAAAAGATACTACAAGTAATCTACTCGTGGTGCTACACTAGCTTATGTTATGGTACCGCAAACATCTATATATTGGAACACCAAATATATGTATATTGGTACTACAAATTTGGGGTAGGAATTTCGATTGCTAGAAACGTGGTACGAAAAAGGTACTACAAGTAACATACGTATGGTACTACGCTATGGCGGGGTATGGTATTACGAACATCTATATATTGGAACTACAAACATATGTATATTGGTACTACAAATTTGGCTAGGAATTTCGATTGCTAGAAACGTGGTACGAAAAGATACTACAAGAATAAACGTATGGTACTACAGTATGGTAAGGTATGGTACTACGAACATCTAGATATTGGAACTTCAACTATATGTATATTAGTACTACAAATTTGGCTAGGAATTTCGATTGCTAGAAACGTGGTACGAAAAGGATACTACAAGAAACATACATATGGTACTACACTATGGTAGGGTATTTATTGTACTACGAACATCTAGATATTGGAACTACAAACATATGTATATTAGTACTACAAATTTGGGTAGTAATTTTTCGACACCGTCCGAGTTATTTTTGGTCCTTAACTATGTTACCATAGTTATAAATACTGATTATTTGATATCAATATTGGTGGGTGAATATATAGAATTAGAGATTATTACGTTGAAACCCCAACTTTCTTTTTACTTATCATGATACTAGTAAGAACATCTTACTATATAGTCAAGATTTTTTGATCGTTTGAAAGTTAGTGTTTATATTTTATGCTACCGTGTGTTTAATATTATCATATGCCGTATTTTGGAAGTTCTCATGCCTTGTTTGGACAATAATCTACGCACTTTTGATAATTAAAAACGTGGTACGGAAAAAGATACTGCAAGTAACTTACACATGGTACCGCACTAGCTTATGTTGTGGTACCACAAACATCTACATATTTCGAAGCCGCTAGCACGGTACGTAAAAGATACTACAAACAACCCAACTATTGTACTACCAAAGCATGTAGTTTGGTACTGCAACTATCCACATAGGTACTACAAACGTCTTTATGTCGGTACCACAAATTAGAGTGCGTATTTCAAAGCCGCTAGCACGGTACGTAAAAGATACTACAAACACCCAACTATTGTACTACCAAAGCATGTAGTTTGGTACTGCAACTATCCACATATAGGTACTACAAACGTCTTTATGTCGGTACCACAAATTAGAGTGCGTATTTCAAAGCCGCTAGCACGGCACGTAAAAGATACTACAAACAACCCAATTTTGGCACTACAAAAGCATATACTAGGGTACTGCACCTGTGCACATGTAGGTACTACAAACGTCTTTATTGGTACCACACATTAGAGTCGCCGTATTTCGAGGCCGCTCGCACGGTACGTAAAAAGTACTACAAACAACCTAATTATGGTACTACAGAAACATATAACATGGTACTGCAACTGTCCACATGTAAGTACTACATATGTCTGTATATTGGTACCGTAAATTAGAATCGGCGTATTTCGACTCCGTGCACACAATACGTCAAAGATACTACAACTAACCTTATTATGGTAAAGCATATAATATGATACCGCAACTGTCCACATGAAGGTACTATAAAAGTCTTTATATTGGTACCACAAATTAGAGTCGTCGTATTTCGAAGCCACTCGCATGGTCTTAAAAGATACTACAAATGACCTACGTATGATACTACTGTAAAGAAACTGTTGGTACTGCAAGCTAGCAATATTGGCACTACATATCTATTTGTTCAGGTACTACAAAAATACCTGGAACAGAAACATAAACAAGTCACAAAACTATGAGGATCAACAACATATTAGTCTCCAAACACAGATAAATATCACCCAACCAAGTGGAGCATGCAACTAAGATCGTCCGTAAGTAGCGTGGCAGCCATGAAGCCACGATAGAATTTGACGTCAACTTCGTCAAAATACCTCCCCGAGCCACCGGTCCAATGATGCATCGATCCATGGACATTGCAGAATGTACGCCGCAATCCACGCCATCTGGACTCTGCTCCCTCGTGGACTCAAACAGTGACATGATTGACTTGGGCTTATAGTCCCACCTCCAAGTCCAATAGGTCGACAGAAAACGAGCCTGCAACATTATAACAAGTTAAGAACATGATAAAGCGTTTAATTTAATAAAATTCAAACTTACAAATGATCTTGTCGTCCATTTCATGTGATTGTGCTTCAGCGAATCTCATAGGTAAAATCATCTTTACGGTACCAATTAACTATGTAATACGGTACCAAAAAAATATATATAAGCATCAATTCAATTATCGTACCCAAAAACAACCAAGATTCGTACCTAGACAGTAAAAATGCAGTACATTTACATCGAGCAGGGAATTTAGAAGCTAACAACCCCTAATTTGAATGATACCAAGTTCCCAATTAGAAAATGAAATAATTAAACTCTAATTTTGCCATAAATTCCAAATTCGAGCCGTAATCACAAAATTAAACATAGCCCGACATGAAATCCTTCAAGAAATGCAACTATGAAAGCTCTAATCTCTACATTAATCCAAATTGGCACAAAAAACGAAAAATTTAAGTCGAAAAATGAAGGTGTCAAGCGGCCAGTATACCGTTGAGATGATGCCAAGTCGAATGAAGGTGCGAAATCCTAATCTCTCGTTCGTTGCTCGTTGTGGAGGTGAAGCTGAGAATCGGCCGACTTCTCTGTACTCGCTTTCGCTCTTCTGCTTTTCGTTGTCTGCATTTTGTTCATCGTCGTTCTCTCTGTAATGAATTCACTAGGTTATTTTGGAATATTTATGTTTTACAAGGGGTATATTTATCCATTAGGTAGCTATGTTCATATATAAGTTTGAAAGGGGGAGTTTGGTGATAATTGATTTGGAATGGGGGAGTAAGTTGATGTATAGTTTGGGGTAGGGGGTTTATGTGTAGATTTACCATGTTATTTTATGCTGAACAGTACCTATACATAGTTCACCTAATAACGTTTCGAAATATCCCAAGGATAACCAACACCAACAAGGCTTTCAAACATAGCAGTCCAATGAAGAATAAGAGGGATATAGTTTTCAAGACAATGTTGTATTTGAACTCTTGCATGCGATGCGCACAATGTAATAATAATTAATAACACAGATGAACTAATAATTTTATTTCCCTCTATACTTTCCGGTCAAAGAAACTTAAAAGGTATAAAAGGAAAATTGTCCCTTGTATATTTATACTACTTAAATCTTATTTTATTTATTTCCAATCCCCAAGTAATTCTCCCTAGATAAACTAGCTAAAGCCCTTATGCCCTTTTCATCAGAGAGAGAGAAAATGACAAATCGAAATCCAACACGAAGAATAAGAACAAAATCCCAACAAATATTTTTCAAACTTTTTTCTGATAAAAATTCTATAATAAAAAGGTTTGGGGAAAAAATAAAGGGTAGTAAGTAACAAAAAAGGCACTTGTTTTCACAAATTCCATATTCCCTTCGACAGGTAAAACGACACCCATTGAACAAAAAGCGGTCACGACAAAAGAAACTCCTCTTTTTTAACACATTGTCCACAACGTCGCCACCTCTTTCCTTACCACACTATTGACTCATCACCTCTCCTCAATTTCCTTCATTTCTTTCCTTTCAACTCTCTCTCTCTCTCTCAGAAAGATACTGCTTTAGGGGGCTTTTGTTGGGTTCTTGGTGAATTGAAAATCCCAGAAAGGAATTTCGAAATCTTGGACTAATAGGTGAGCTGTAAGAACTTGGGGCTGTTTTGTATCGTTTATCTGTCCTATCTATCAGCTTAAAAATGATTTCTTTACGTTTCTGTTGTTGGTTTCGATTGTTGATTTTGACTTGTGATATGATGATATTCATCTTTGCCTTCTTCGCAGGGAGAGGAAAAAAACCCCCCCTTTTTTTCCCTAAATTTTTCCGAATATCCGCCGTGGGCGAATGTTTCAAGAAGATGGTAATGGAACATCATCATCATCATCAGTAACCTCGTCATCTCCGAAGTTTCCCATGATGTCTCTGTCCCCTTCCTCCATGTCTCCTTACACACTGCTGAAGGAGCTAAAGCCCGAAGAAAGAGGGCTTTACTTGATCCACTTATTAGTCAACTGCGGAAACCACGTCGAATCTGGGAATTTCGAGGGCGCAAACATAGCCCTCGATCAGATATCCCACCTATCATCGCCCGACGGCGATACTATGCAGCGAATAGCTTCTTACTTCTCCGAAGCCTTAGCAGATCGAATCCTTCGAACATGGCCTGGCGTGTACAAAGCCTTTAGGGCAACTAGGATCTCAGTTCTTGCAGAGGAAGTACTTGTAAGAAAGATGTTCTTCGAGTTCCTCCCATTCTTGAAGGTAGCCTTTGTGATCAGCAACCAAGCAATCATCGAAGCCATGGAAGGCGAAAAGATGGTCCACGTAGTCGACTTAAACGCCTCTGAGCCAGCCCAGTGGTGTGCCCTAATTAGGGATTTAAGCGCCCGCCCCGAGGGCCCACCTCACCTTAGGATAACTGGGATTCATCAGCAGAAAGAGGTGTTAGAACAGATGGCCCATGTCTTGATTAAGGAAGCTGAGAAGTTAGATCTACCTTTTCAGTTCAATGCAGTGGTTAGCAGGTTAGAGAATCTTGATGTAGAGAAGCTTAGGGTCAAAACAGGGGAGGCCTTAGCCATCAGTTCGATCTTACAGCTGCATCCCCTTTTAGCTTCTAACAACAGCGATGCGAGAAAAGGCACGCTTAGCGAACTGCTCGAGAAAGACATGGTCAGCCCGTGCGGTGCTGCTGCTGACTCAGCTTCTTCTTCGCCTTTATCTCCAATCCCCCCTTCGAATTTGGACAGCTTCTTAAACGCTCTGGGGGCTCTGAACCCTAAAGTCATGGTGGTTGCAGAGCAAGATTCGGACCACAACAAAAAGGGCTTGATGGAGAGGCTGTCTGAATCTCTGTACTTCTACGCTGCGCTGTTCGACTGCTTCGAATTTGCCCTACCGAGGGCTTCCTTGGAGCGTATGAAGATGGAGAAGATGCTCTTGGGAGAGGAGATAAGAACGTGATAGCCTGCGAAGGGTTTGAGAGGAGGCAGAGGCACGAAAAGCTCGAGAAATGGAGGCAGAGGTTTGATTCGTCGGGCTTTTCGAACGTTCCGCTGAGCTACTACGCTATGCTTCAGGCGAAGAGGTTGCTTCAGGGATATAACTGCGATGGTTATAAGATTAGGGAAGATAAAGGCTGTGTGGTGATCTGCTGGCACGATCGACCTCTCTTTGGAGTCTCGGCGTGGAGGTTTAAGAGGTCGAGCTCGGGCCTTGGCTGATGCGATGTACTTTCTTTTCTCTGATTTGCTCTGTTTTTAGGGAACTTTTAGGAAGATCTTTGTGAACCGTAAGACTTTGTAGTAGTTGATTCATTCCCCTGTTTTCCTCTGTTTTGTGTATGTTATGTTCATGATGATGTGCTTTGAATCTGTTGTCAAACTAACTGGCTAAGCTTGATAGTGTGGGGAATTATAAAAACAAAGCTTTATGATGGCCCAATAGGGAGCCCAGTACCAAGTATTTTCGGCCCAAACTATATGTTATTATTTTTTTTAAACGATTGCTTGCCATTACAGGATTAAAACCGAACTAAATAGCCCGCAAAGCTCTCTGGACAAATTGTAGTTGTCAGTAGGGAAAACACCTCCTAAAGAGGCCAAATACACTCCAAAAAAGGTGACGAAACTTCCACACAGGAAAAAAAATATACCGAAAGAAAACCATTTCAAATTAGATCTAAAGAACCTAAAATAAATCGAGTCTAAAACTCCATATCAGTGGTGGCTATTAAAATCAGATTTGAAGTACTTTTCACTTTCTTCTGTCTTCACTTTGAAAAACTCGTCTTCTTAGGACAAACCTCCAACAAGTAGAGGAAAAAACTCCTATAAGAACAGACTAAAGTCCCAGCCTGAAAACTCACGAACCTCAAAACAAGAACACCCCAACACAAAAGAAGAAAACAAGCGCATACTAAAACACAAAATAGAACCAACCACACAACCACAAAACACTAACCAAACAATGGACAAAAGGGCAAACAATTACTAAAGCAAACCAACCAACTCACAAACACAACAAACCAACAATTGAAAATGAACAACAAAGGTAGCACCAGAGGATGGGGAGTGAAGTGGTCCCTATACGATATGGATGCAACCTAACTAAGTTTAAAATCAGACACGGAGATGTTGACTAAAATATTGATCCAACACAGGCCAACACTCGGGATCGGAACGTTTTAGCACAGCGAAAAAATAAAATTTAGTAATTAAAAACGACACACAAGAGATTTAAAATTGTGCAGCAAGTTCTTCAACTTGCTGCGAGCCTCATGACAAAATTCCACTATTAAAAATGGATTACAAAAGATCAACTATCGAAGATAGTAAACCAAGCCTAAAACGAATCATAACGATCCTAACATTTTCCTAAAAACCAACGTCTATATGCTAAGTCATAGACTAAAATGAAAATAGTAAAGCTAGGTAAAACAATAAAAAGATGAACGCTCTCTCGTTTTTTCAGATCTCTCGCTCTATATGTCTTGCGTGTTTCGCTCGTCGCTCAAAAGTTACTCCATCAAAGCTCCCCAAAGGCAGCTCGAAAATGTCCTTTATTTATAGACCTTGGCTCCATTTTGGAATTGGTAAAATATCCCTGAGAATCTCCTAAAATCTCTTCTCGGAGATCTCCCCAAATATAGTAAATATTTGAGTTCGAACGTTCTAATGAAAGCGGTTGATTTCATATCTTATATTTATGGTAGTCGCTTGACTGATTCTCTTTTGATATTAAAATCTTCTATTTTTGGTAGCGCTTGACTAATTCTCTTTTGATATCAAATCTTCTATTTTAAGTAAGCGCCAGCTATTTTTGCTCCAGCTCATTCCACTCGATTCTAACTCGTCAGGTTGACAAATCACAGACAATAATGTTGACTGAAATGTTGTCCTAATATTTGTCAACATTGATGTCTCAACATTAACAGGGAGCATGAAGGTAGCACCTGGCCCAGTCGGAACTGATACGAAATTATATCTTGTCATGCGTGTTTTTTTTATGTAACATAGTAATATTATGAGTTAAAAATAACAGACACAGAAATAGTTTTTTTTTTTGTTGTGTGTGTTTCTGTATATTGATGAATATAATATGGATGAGCAAGCACATAATGGCTACAATAAGTGGACTAGAGGTAAGAAAACTCGCACTGTATAGATATATTGAACTATTTTGGAGTATGCATATCAATTTTTTAATAGGGAAAAATAGAAGAATAGGAATCATATTTCACAAGGGACCGAAATTGAAGGTAAGCACATTAAATGAAAATAGAGAAATCGTAACGGCAATTATAATTTTTTTTCTGGTGTCTATAATTGTAAATTATTGTCATGACTTAACTCAAGTCATGGTATTACTATTTTAGTAAGAGCTGCGAATTTTCTTCGGCTAAAGCATCCAAACATGTCCGTGCAATATTAACATGATTACTTTGCAGTAGTATGAATATTTAAATAAAATTATGAAATTACTTTGGTAAGTCCGGTCAAAGATAAAAGTTGGTCATAACGGCCAATCTTATACAAAAAAAAAACAAAACACATTAAATCACCCTTCAGCAGACAGCAACTATATATAAATTATTTGAAAAAGAAAGAAATCACAGAGGTTTTAATTTTAAATTATTCGAATCGTTGAGTCGTCTCTCGTCACTTTGACTCAGCCAGCAACCGAAGTACGCTGCCCTTTCCGTTATTTGTACATCACGTAATGAATGTAATTATTAAATTAAAATATATAAATTTGTCACATTGTTGGGGTCTTTTAACAAAATAGCTCTTGACTCAATCAATGCTAAAAAAATAGCATCGTTGACGTTTGTTTTTTGTCAATGACCTTCATTTTAATTAATTGTTAATCATCTCCTTTAAAAGAAACGAAACCCCATTTAAATAAAAGAAAAAGAAAATAAATATACATACAGACGATCTGTATCTATATAAAAGAAACGAAACCCCATTTAAACGCACCGCAGCACGTAATAATTACTACAACCACCCAGATCGATCCAACATTTCTTCTTCATCGTCTCTAAGAAAAAACAACCTCATTTTTCATCACTAAGTCGAGCTCGAAGTCTGCGAAATAAGTCTCGAAAGAAATACCCAGCTCTAACTCTTTGCACTAAGTTTTTTCGATTTCGAATTACGAATTTTAACCCTCGAAATTACCTGATTGTGTCAAAGAGATGATGCTTGGCCATGAGAGTGTCGAATTTCCAGTTGGAAAGATGAAACTCATGGTCATGCTTCATGGAACCCGCACATATATCCGCAAGGGCCCCATGCATTAGATTTGGGGCCCCGGCATAACTTCAGGGGCCCCGTGCATGTTTACATGGTCCCCGCGCATCAGTGCATGGGCCACGGGGACTACAGCACGAGCCGCGCACTAGAGCACGGGTCCCGCGCATCAGTACAGGGGACTCGAGGGCTGGTGCTGGGGTCCCGCGCATGGGCCTCGCACTAGAGCATGGGTGCTGCGCACAAGAGCTTGGATCCCGCACAAGAACTTGGGTCCCGCGCACTAGAGCGCGCTCCTGCACACATGAGCGCTGAGGACAGGTGCATCGGTGCTGCCGCGCACTGAGTGGGGTCCCGCGAATCATTGAGTTGGACCCGAGCTGCAGTGCAGGGGTCCCGCGCTATATGTTAGAGTTTTCGAGAGCTGTTAGGGTTCTCGAAAGCTCTTAGGATTTTTGCAAGATGTTATGGCTTCAATTATGTCTCGAAATCACATTATCGAACACACAGCATCCGAAAATAACATTTTAAAATAATCTCAGAAACAAAACAGCAAGAATGCTGGCGAACTCCCAACTCGTCGCCCGCCTCCACGAAATCGTCAGTAGCTCCGACCTCAGGACTACCACGGCCACCGCCGTCTGCCACCGTCTGGAGGCCGACCTCGGTGTCGACCTCTCCGAAAGGAGGGCATTCATCGTGGACGAGATCGACAGATTCCTACACAGTGACGACGATGCTCTCGAGATCGACAGATTCCTACACAGCGACGACGATGCTCTCAGCGAAGGACAAGCAGCCGAGGCTGTCCAAAATGACGCCGTGCAGAAGGACGTCGAATAAGCTCGAATTGGAGAATGGCGAGAAAAAGATATGCAAAATGGTAATGGAGGAATGAGGGTCATGGGAAAAGAAGGGTAGAAAAAAGGAACATTTTTTGTGATATTTTTCAAGCTGCGTTGTTGATATCTCTTAAGTGTTGTCCTTTGCTGACTATGTAGGTTTCCTTCCAAACTTGCCAATATATGTGGGAATTATATCATGTATGTGTTACACAAATGGAGATGTCATCCATGAGCAATTACGTTTGCTACTTTCCCTATGTGAAGTGAACATCAGTTAGGTTCTTGGATAGTGTTGAAATACTCCCACCTCCTCACTAAAGAATGGGTCCCGCGCACTAGGGCTTGGGTCCCGTGCACTAGAGCCAGTGGCGGACCCAGTATCTGACACCAGGGGGGCTCCTTGAGTTTTTGTACCTAAAAAAGTACGTTCATATATCATTTTTTTTAAAATTTCTAAATATATATTTGGCTTACTCAAAACTTAATTTATTATATGTTATTGATATTGGGAAATAAATATTATACTGATAAAGAAAATAAATAACAATGGAAAATTAGTTTTAAATGATAAAGTAGAAAAGTTCTCATTTTGAAAATCATTGAGCGATAAAGAAATAAAAAAAATCTTTAATAAAAAGTATAAGTATTAAAAATGATTTGTATGTCAAATTGGAAATATTTAATGTTCTGTAATCATATATTGATTAATAAATAAAATATAATTGTTTAAGCAGATCATATTTTACAAAACAAATACAATTAATCGGTGTATATGAAAAGACATAATTATGTTGGCAATAATTATAAATAATTTTCATAAATTTAAAGAATCGGTGTATATGAAAAGACATAATTATGTTGGTAACAATTATAAATAATTTTTATAAATATAAACAAAACATTAAAAGAGCAAAACTTCATAAAGTTTCCCAAGCAAGGTTCGAACCCCGCACCCTTTGAAAAGTAAAGGAGAACTTGTCCACCACAGTACTATTTCAGACTTAACATAAGTGTAGTACTAAGGGTATATATCTCTTCCGCCGGGGTCAATGGCCCCCAAGCCCCTACGTCGGTCCGCCGCTGACTAGAGCGCGCTCCCGCGCACATGAGCGTCGAGGACCACTCCATCAGTGCCGCCCGCGCACTAGAGCAGGGGTCCTGCGCACTTGAGATGGGGTCCCGCGCATCAGTGCGTTGGCCGAGCTGCAGTGCAGGTTCCCGCGCTATGTGTGAGGGTTTTCGAGTGAGCTGTTAGGGTTTAGGGTGTTTTCGAGAGCTGTTAGGATTTTCGAAAGCTCTTAGGGTTTTGCAAGCTGTTAGGGCTTCAATTATGTCTCGAAATCACATTATCAAACACACAACAGCCTAAAATAACATTTTCACAAACTAGGTTTTCGCAAGTTGTTAGGGTATTCGCAAGTAGGGCTATAGTTCTAATAAATTTTACTTCTATTGCAGGCAGGCGGCAATAATGACGATGACTAACATTGTATTCCAATCGAGGGTCAGTGGATAATTCGTAAGGACAATACCTCGAAGTGGTGTCCTCTTCCTCGCGAGAAACAACGTCGGAGACCACAGATAAATAGGTTGCCTTTAGTTGGCAAATTTAGCAGGAGGTAAAACCTCTAAATTTAGGGTTTCTTAATGTAATATAATCTAATTATGAGTGTTATGAAATGACGTCTTTTTTAAATTAACGTAATTATGGTTTTATAATGTAGGAGTACGTATTATGAGTGTTATGATATGATATTTTTGTGGTATGTAAAGTTAGGGTTTAAAGTTAGGGATTTTAAAATTAGGATTTTAAAATCAGGGTACTCGTAACTCGTTAATGTATATAAAAAATTTCTCATTATTTAGTTCTTGTTTTGAATGTCACGTTGGTGAGTTGGTTGGATGTCACAATGATGGAGCAAATTACATAAGAACAACTTGCCTTATCTTAGTGACTCGGGGCTCATGCGCAGTGTACCAGAATTTTCGAAGCTATGACATAATAGGTGGAATTATATTCGTATGGAAGCTGAATCAAAGTTCGAAATTATTTAATTTGGTGTAATATCGCGAAAATAATCGCAGGGTCCCCACACATTAGCGTTGTGCCCGGGGCTCATCCGCAGTGGACCCGTGCTAGCTGATGCGCGGGACCCGTGATTATACGCGAAGGTCCCTTGCTGTAACGCCGGGGTCCCATGCTCATGTGCGGGGTCCCCTGATTAATTGCTTGGGACCCAATGCATAAGTTTGGTCCCGTGCACAACAGACGGTCCCGTGCACAACACACAATAAAATTTTTAAACCCTAATTTTTAGTCAATTATTGGTCTTCCTTTTGCAGACAATTACTTTTGAATTTGAATTATTGATTGGTCAGTTATTTGTCTAAAACATGTCAGCTTTGATTTCGGTATCATAATGCCTTGTAAAATCTGATGTGCTTTTCGATGAGTGAAAAAGCAAGTCACGTGTTTTAAAAAGAATTTCAGTAATTATAATACATATACTCCCTCCGTCCCAACAACTTTATCACATAGGTTGCTGAGCACGCAAATTAAGGTGGTATTAATAATATAGTACAATGAACAGGTAAAAAGTGTATATCTTAACACGTCTTTTAAGAATATTTAATTTTATTATATTGATTGTTTGTGATAGTTTTTTGCTAAATAAGAAAATAAGATAAAATTATTGAGACGCCCGATGGAAAAGCGTGATAAAATTAGCGGGACGGAGGGAGTATAAAGTTGTACATATTAAAGCTTTAAAAAAATTAATCATAACAAAAAATTTGTCGGAAAACAAAAATTAATCTTGACAAAAAATTACTCTTAAGTTGTTAATATATACAAAAAACAATTACAGTATTTGGTTGCTATTTTGAATGTGACGTTGGTGAATTAGTTGGATGTCACAATAATTGTGCAAATTTACTTGAGAATAACTTGCCTTATGTTGGTGACTCCGTTAGGATGTAACAATCGAAAAATCGTACTAATTATTGCAAAAGACCATACTTTTGTGGGCTATGATATTATGTGACGTATTTTATTCATATGGAGGCTGAATAAAATTTCAAAATTATTTAATCTACTGTCAATTCGCGAAAATAATTGCAGAGTCCCCGCACATTAGCACTGTGGCTCGGGGCTCATGCTCAGTGGACTCGCGCACGCGCTAGTTGATGCGTGCTGGATGTGCGGGACCCCTGCGACCACGTGAGGGACCCGTGAGTTCACGCACGGGTCCCATGCTCATGTGCGGGGACCTGTGCTTAAGTGCTTGGGCCCGTGCGCAAATTTTGATCCCATCAGACCCGCCCCGTGCGGAAATTATAGTGACTAGTCAACAATCATTGGTCAATTATTGTCTGTTACTTTGTCTGTGATGTTGTCAGTGTCATAACAGTAATGCCAAATCTGATGTAGTTTCGAAGTGTGAAGCTCACGAGTTTTAATTTTTTTCGTCAAATTATATATATAATTTTGAGAAAAAAAATTAATCATGTCGAAAAAATTTAATCATAACGAAAAAAATTACTCTAAATAAACGTGCCACTTGATAAAAAATTACTCTTAAGTCGTTGTGGCCCGGGGCTCATGAGCCGTGGACCCGCGAAGCTGATGCGCGGTGGATGCAATGGACCCAAACGTCCACGCAGGGGTCCCTTGATTTCACGCAAGGGACCTGTGCTCATGTGCAGGGACCCTTGCTTCAATGCTTGGCCCCGTGCGTCAATTAAATTGACTAGTCAACAATCATTAGTCAATTATTGGTCTGTTATTTTTTTTTATATTGTCAGTGTCATAACAATATTTGATGTGATAAAAAGAATTATTTGTCATAATAGTAATGTCAAAACTTTCAGATAAATAATTTACAAACTAACATTGTTTGTCATAAAAAAACAAATTTACATTATTTTATACCATGCATGCCACTCGTTGCGGAGAATCGATTGAGCAAGAATTTCTGAAAACTCGTAATTTGCTCTATCGTCAGATTGGAAACGTTGCCATCCATAAACATGAGAGACAATGCCGCCCGTAACACGTGAACCCCATATTCTCCACTGAAAAGTTACACAATATATTTATACGGAAATCATAGTAAAAAATTTACTAATATGGACTGATACTTACCTTCCTTGCTGCTTGGCGAACTTCGGATGACGCTTAGCTGACCATTTCCAGAATTCTTGAGTAATCCCATGTGCACCATATCTCTGGGATTACCAGTTGAATCGTCGCCAATTGTGCTTTAAGGTGGCGCATGTCATTGTCGCTAGACACGTCGGAGTCGCATATCGTCATTGTCTTTTGCCTCCAATCGGCGACGCATAACAACCCAGTGAGCGATCGTTTGCATTGGGATGACGCTATAATCTGCTTGTCTCCGCGTCGTCGACGGCCAGTTTCGCTCCCACCCCTCCGCGTAATGGGTCCACATAGGAAGCATTCCCTTTACGACGTCCCCATCTTCGTCTTGGCCTTGGAGGTCGATCACGGACTTACATGCGTATCCTATGTACGCTAAATTATTCGCGCAGGAGTGTTTTTGCATTTAAAGGAACCCTCGCAGGGATTCATTTATATGCTAAAAAAACAAAGACGACTTTAGAAATTAATATCATAACAAAACTGATGAAGACGGAGGAGAGCATACCGTGTCATCGAGCCAGTTCGTTGGCATTGCTAGCTCCTCAAACCACGCTCGATTATGCTTGTCGATCGCGCATTGGACCCACTCCTTCTCTCCAGCGACTGTATTTCCTTCTCTATGGAGGATCAGACCTTATGTTTTTGTTAATATGGACCTCCAAGCGCGAGAGCTGATTGTGGATAGCACCGATCAACGGCTTCTTCTGTCGCTCCTCCGGGTCGCCTCGACCACAGCTTTGCCCTCGTCTGCCACCGTCGGCGATCCCGGTTGAGGCCCCTCCAAGTACATGGGTCCACTTGATAATAAGGCTCGCTCTGCGCGTCGACGTCACCATCCCATTGCAGTGGAACGTAAGGTTTCAAGTCCCATATACGGCCATTCCCACGTGGTCGTCGAACTGGGTAGATCCGGTCTCACAAATTCAACCCACCCAGTCGAACTCTGCTCGTCGCCTACGACACATATTAAATTGTAAGCTACCCCCGTAAATTAAATTTTATATTTGGGGGTAAAGATAGTTACTGTGAGACGGGGCATCGGTATGTGTTCGTGGACGGAATAAATCTCCCACTCGTGCCATAGCTTTTGCAACTCATGCGCAACTCCTCGGATGCTTTCGCCCAACCCTTGCATCGAGATGAAGCGCTCCTCGTATGTTTCGGAGCACGAGTCTCGGAATTGTGAGAAGTCGTTTTCGAGCTGCTCGAACCAACCGCTAAGCGCGTCGAAGCCGTTGCTAAGCGTGTCGAAGTGCCGGTCCACGCGACGCGAAAATTCGTCGAAATGCTCCGACAACGGATACCCTTACCCGTGCGATGGCCTTGCTCCATGTGACGCCGATCTGGATGGCGTGTGGAAGTCGCCTCCGTGAACGGACGGTGGCACATAGTTAGAGCCCATGCCCCTCTCTTCGTCTTGCGGTGATATGAAGGAGAGCTGAGGGACGGACTCTGCCTCATAGTTGGCTTCGATTACAACCGCCCGCTGGCCACGAGCGCCTTCAGCCGGACGACGAACGAACCTAACCTCCACTCCGTCCATCAGCACGGTCGCCACCTCATAGTACACATCATGTGGCGCACCGACATTGAAGTCGATGTCCCTAAAATAGCCACCCTGCATCTCTTTTCCGGTCGGCATTAATAGCCCTCGTACAGGGGACCCACGCACGGCACTAGCAATATCTGCCATCTTCGAACAACCTTTTCCGATGCCATTGATTCGTGACCCATCGGCATATACGCGCCTCGCCCCTCCAACTCTCTAAGTTGAGCGAATTGCTCAGCGAGGCCGGTACGCATTCGTATGCTAATAGCTGCAAGTCAAAGACATAAATAATATTGGAAACCAGACGAAATCCTAACCTCACAAGATCATTCAAAGATAAAACCCTAACCTGAAGTGGATGTACGAATTCACTGATCAGCTTACTCTCCCTAACTTCCTTTAAATCTTGTTTCAACGACCGTATTGCTGCTCTGAAAGTCACGGTGCCTCAAGGGTAACGGTCGAAGGCCGCCAAATCTACGACTAAATAAACGATCCAAGAAGGAAGGCTGGTATCCTTCTTGGAAAGTCGGGGCAGCAAGACAGCGCCCGCAAAATAGAGGTTCGCCAACTTTAACTTCTCGTCGTTGACGCGCATCGTATCGTTTGCAGCCAACTCCTCCAACCGATTCTCAACATACGATAAATGAATTGTCAGCACCGATCGACCGGAAAAATGTCGACGCCAAAATTCCTCCCTGACGTTCACATCCGGTGCGGCTGCGAACTTCAGCCCCGTGATTAGGCTATACTCCAACTTTGAAAAATGGAGTGATTTCTTCCCGAGGATCATCCAAAGCTCATCACGATCGTGAAGCTCCGTCGTCTCTTGATGAGATACCACAACAATTGCGCCGACAGATTGAAATGTGCGGCAGCTTCGACGAGCCTGTTGAACGGTCTCCCTTCTATAAACACTGCCAACTCATCCTCGTTTAGCCAATTGATGATCTTCTGGCTTGCTTCGCCGTAGCGTGACATGAGATGTAATCGGCACTCGCGGTCTTCGTCGCCTCCGGCAATTTGCTTCTTCAATATAACCTAAAAATAAGAAATTATAAGCTAATTAGATCGAATGAATTATGTTGCGGGCAAATTGCTTATTATTAGATGCTTCCACCCACGGGTCCCCTGCCATGCTATGCGGGGACCCTGAGCTTACATGCGGGTCCCATACGCTTGCACGTACGGGTCCACAGCGTCCTCAAGCAGGACTCTTCGCTATGCTGCGGTGGGGACCCGTGCGTGTTGCGCGGGACCCCTGCTCTTATGTGGGGGACCCCAGCACTTGCACGCATGGGTCCACAGCACTAGCAAGCACGGGTCTCCGCTAGCAAGCACGGGTCTCGTACTATGTAGCACGGGTCCCTTGCTAGCGCACAGGTCCCCAGCAGGATAGCACGGGTCTCTAGCGCTAGCAAGCACGGGTCCCGTACTATGTTGCGTGGGTCCCGTGCTAGCACGCACGGGTCCCTGGACTAGCAAGCACGGGTCCCTTGCGCTTCGATTAGGGTACCTTGCACTTGCTCCACGTGTACCATGCGCTTCGAATTAGGGTACCCTGCTGTTTGAATTAGGGTCCCGTGCGATGTAGACCACGAGTTGTCCATAAATTAAAAAATTTACCTTCACGTGTTGGGATCTCGCGTGAACTGCCATGGATCGGAGCTTGAAATTCGACCGTGAACCTCTGTGAAATTTGACAGTGAACCTCGCGTGAAGAAAATAGGGAAAAAACTTCGATTTTGCAAAGGTCCCGTGAAATGGGTGGTTATTTTTTACTTTTGCATTTTCAGATTCTACAGTAAACCTCTGCGAAAAAGCTATAGTTTTCGTTAAGCGTTGTTGATTGCCATTAAAGAATGGTAAAATATCTTTTACGCAAGATAAGTAAAGGTACATTGGTCTTTTATCGTTTAGGAGACTATTTTTTAACATTGACTATGTCAAAGACCATTTTTTAAATAATCCCATTGTTGGCAACTAGGCACAACATGAGAGAATTACGTAAATAGTGTTATTTTGAGTATCTAATTACAAAACTAGTGTTTTTAAAACTATTACAAAATCAATAAACTTTTTAGTTTAACTATTATTCTTTTCACTTTTTACCACAAAACTTTTTATTTTCACAGTTACTTTTTAATTTAGTAACATAATTACTGATAATAACATAATCACCACAATTCATTTTTAACGACAAAAACTTAACCTGTATAGAATAAAGTTCGACGTGAATAAAAGATACTACTTTCAATTAAACTATATTATTGTTATTATAGTAATTATTTCTTTGTTTATTATAAAGTAGTATTGACGCATAAATAAATTTAAAAAATATCACAATCCTCGAAACATTCAAAGAGCCGTAATCTAATAAAGATTAACTAGTAAAACAGTAAAAGCATGTTCGAGGTTGGGTACGATGGCGGTTGCGTGGAGTCTGAGTTGTTGGACTCATCTCAGCTGTATTTGATATTAGAGCCCATAGATGCGACGACATAGCTGAACGTTGTGGAAATTCTAGCCGTTTGGCGCCTAGGAAGTGGAGTTTGACTTGGACTTACACGCGGAGATTGATTTGAATGAAGATGGTACTTGTTGCTTGAATGATCACCGTGGAGGTAGTAGTAGTAGTAGGGGTGGGATGGACAGTTTGGATTTGATTGAGAGAGCGAGCGTGGTGTTGACCGAACATGGTATGATTCTGGGCGAAGCTGAGAAAAAGGGAATTATAGACTTGAATTTGGATGTTAACGAGGCTGGTGAGGGGAGTCGGCGGTGCTTTGATTTGAATGTAGGGTTGATGGATGATGGAAACAGTCGCGTAGATTTGGGTCAAAGCTGTAATGTAATTTTAGTTGATTTAGATGATGATAAAGGGAAAATGTTGTCAGATGTGAATATTAAAGAGGGCTCATTTTGTAGATTGATACTTGTGAAGATGTAGTAGCTATGGTTAAGAGGAAGAAGAAGAGAATGGGTAGGAACTAGGAAGAGAAAAAATGCATTCGGTAGTAATGTCCAATTGGCTACAAAAGAGACTGTTGTAAACATGGATATTGAAAATGGGCTTGCCAAGTTGGTGGTGGAAGGTAGACAAGTGACCGCTTTGAATGATGATGATGACTTGACTTATGTTGAGAATGGAAATTCAGAGAGCTTATCGAGTGTAAAACGAGGTAGAAAGAGAAAAGAGATGGTGTCTAACAATCAAACTTTTGCTACACCTGAGACTGGATTAAGAAGGAGCGCCTGTAGACCAAAAGGATCAAGTTTTCTTCTCATGACTTAATCTCTAGCGAGGCAGGGTTGAACCATGACTCTAACCTTCATTTTCCTTCCCCATCATATAGTGCTCTCTCCAGTGAACAGATGACGGTGACTAGAATTCGTAAAAAATATTCTCTTTTAAACGATATTCTTCCACCAAAAGTGGACTTGCCACCTTCTTCTAGACATTTGGACCTATCTGGAGTTCCGATGTTTGATCTTATTTCTGTTTATTCCTTTCTAAGATCCTTCAGCACTTTATTGTTCTTAAGCCCCTTTGAGCTGGATGATTTTGTGTTATCTGTTAAAATGTACTGACTCAACAATACTGTTTGATTCTGTTAATTTTTCCTTGTTAAGAGCATAAGGAAACAATTGTATTATCTTTCGACTGAAGTTTCAGCATCAGCATATACATGTCTAAGGTACTTCAGTGTATATTTCCAGTATTCCTTTTTGCGTTAAACCTTTCTAATTATTTGCGTTGTTTTTCAGGTCTTTGAACTGGGATTTTCTTGATTTGATCACCTGGCCAATGTTTATGGTTGAAGGTTTATCAGTGTGGTTACTACACATTGCCGGTTTCTGCTACGGTTGAGATTCTGCAGCATCTTTGTGATGAATTTTTTGAAGCCGAACCCTTTATGTCAGAGATACGTGAGAGGAAGTTGGCTGCAGAGCAGCGAACCAGACTGGGCCGTAAAGTGAGGTCAGACATTTCAAGGAAAAGGAAATCTTGTACAGATGCTTCGACTTCTTATGACATCACCAAGGAGGTTGTTGAGGAGCACATAGATGGGAATGCTGACGAATGCTTTCTCTGTAAGAATGATGTGGAGTTATTATGCTGTGATAGATGCCCTGCAGCATACCATTCGCGATGTGCAGGAGTTATCAGCAGCAAGTTTCCTGAAGGCAACTGGTATTGCCCTGAATGTTCTATTGTATAGAATAAGCCTTGGATGAAAATAGGAATGCCATATTGTCGAGCAGAATTGCTGTGCACCACAGATACTTATGGACGAAGGTTTTATAGACGCCGTGGTTACTTGTTGGTGTAAGTTTCTCGTTAAATGTAGCTAACAAATCATTTACTACATGAAATTTCATTTTTTAATGGATCATTCGTAGCGTCATTACTTGCCTAGACGTGTTTACTTTCTGTGCCAACCAAACTTATCTGAACTTTCTTGTGCATCATTCATCAATATAGGGTATTTTGATAATTTAAATCTCATTTGGGAGTATGTGCCACGTTGGTTTATTGGCAAGGCAAATATTCATATCAGAGCTATATTATGTATTAGAAAACATAATTCTCTCCTTGCATGACCACTTTTTAAATAGATTTACACATGTAGAAAGTATTGCATCAGCTTTTGCAGTAGTTCAAAATAGGAACAAATGAATTATTGCTCACCTGCATGGCCGGTGTCTGTCACACAGAAACATAGCGTTTATTAATCCAAAATGACCAGCTCTTATCAGCCGAACTTACGTTTAATGCACCAGCTGGTCATGTTACAGTAATGGTGCTGTCTTGATGTTGAAATTTTCATATGCCAATGTTCTTGCCCCTGGTAATTGCAATCTTTAACTGAACTGGATCATTATGGCAGCGATTATGACTTTGAGTGGAAAGACACATTAGACAGTGAAGTGTATGAATTGCATCCTTGGTTTTTATGATGAAAGCGCTGTAAAATTGGAAATAGTGATGGTACCTTGAAGATGAATAGATGTTCAGTTTGATTTAAAGCAAAATATACTTTGGAATTATGTGAATTCTACTTCCATGTGAAGTAGAATGAAACTAATCTAGAAAGCGTCCGAATCAAACCCTTAATATATGGAGCTATGTTATTGATTATGTTAACTGCTCCATTTTTTGCTTTAGGCGAGAAAATTCTTTTACGCGATTTTTAATTTCTTCTATATCTTCATAAATATTTTCTAGCTGTAAATAGATGTACGCTTTTAATGAATGCATCTTCCGTTCTGCCTTGAGCCATAGTGTTTCCATGTACAATAAACTGAGCTTTACCCCATCTTCTGAGAACTCGAAAGAAACCAAATAAACATTCATTCTCCTTTTACATTAGAATACTGCAAAAATATAATTTTACCTTAAACCGATTCCTAATGGATGTTGCCATTTGGAATTCTTTTGTGGAGAATGATTAACGGTATTGGTTTCTTTTATTGCAGACTGGAATCGTCCAACGATGAATACTCCTATTGGTTCTACAATAGGGATGATTTACATCTACTTATCTAGACACGTCATCATATATAAATGCTGAAACAATTAGCGCAATCACTAAGCATTGGCACGTAGTTCGTGAAGCTTATGGGCACGGAAATGATCTGGAGGCTTGGTCGTGCTATGCTCAGCCAGCATTTCCACAAAAGTGGCAATTGCACGAATCAAGACATGCACTAGGCAACAATGAAGTCTTTGCTGAGAAGATTTACGAGAATTCCATGGTGACTTTAGAACATAAACTTACTCAGCAAACAGTGCTTGAGCCAGAAAACGTTCAGATTAAGGCCATGACTGATTATTTATCTTTGTCTAAAACTTCTGATGTTTTAGTTGACTATTCTAAGAAATCAGCTGGATTGCTTTCCAAAAGAGGAACTAATAATGAATCAAGCAGCCACACGCGAGATGCTCGCAACATTGAAAGAATGCCATTACTAGCGTCCAATGAGATGGAGTATGTGAATTGTTACAGATATGCTTGGACAGCGTCAACATACGATAAGCAGTTCACTTCTGCCGATAAAAAAATCAAACAATGGCCTTAAGACTGTTGAGGATATCTTAGCTGGCCTGATTAAGGTGGTCTCCAATAGATTCACTGAATTTTCTTGGACAAGTGCTCACAATTCAGATATGAACGCCAAGAAAGAAAAGCGTGAATGGTTTTTTACTGCAGATTCCCTGGAACGGAAAAGCCTTGCTTATTCATGATGAGTAATTATTTTCCTTCTGGGAAAAATTTTACACCTGCGCAATTATGATCTGCAAGCAACCACGTTCGAGAAACCATCTCGCTGATCTAATGTGCCATCTCTTGTGCATGGAAGAGCAATCTTCGCGGTCTTCTGGTGGGCCCATGGTTAGATCAGCGCTATTCGGTGCTTTGGCGCATAGATGTGATTGATTTGGACATGTGGCCTCTTTCAGAGATTTGGTGCTCAAGGTAGCAGTAGCACTTCTGTCTTGTATTCTCTGTTTTGTATTTTGCAGCTATATTATTCATTATCTTACTTTCAAATAGTAGATTTTCTGTTATTTCTCTCAGGACTGCGCAAACTTAATTTGCGCCTTTTGCGCAACAATGATTTCACCATGTACGTTTCTTGTTAAGTCCATAATCTAAATTACTTCACAGTCCAAATACTCACAGAGAATGCAGGTAGGATACCGTTAAGATGAAAATAAACACATACTGAACATTTTCCTCATACCGTAACAATTGTTATGGTTGCCAAAAAAGATTCTCACTCTATTCGTCATACTAGATATGCATAGTTTGATTTATTCCAACTTCTTGCATGTCCCTTAAGGAGAACGGAAATAGACTATTTAGTTTTAAAGACCAACGTTGGACTGCTGGTGAAGATGTAAATCCTCTCAATGATACTTCTGTAATTGGGACAATTAGAACTTTTTTCTTACTGTTACGTAGAAATAAAGTCTACCAAGGATATTCATTTAACTGTTCTTTGCTACTAACTGTTTCTGAAAATTCTGAAACCAGTTTGAGTCAAACTTGCACCTCCTGGCACTTTCTGCTGATTGGTGGAAACATGTGGTTCTGTTTCTACAATGGGATCGGCTGCACGTATCATCCAAAATACTGCGCATCCATCTGTTAAACGTGGAAGTGCTAGGAAAGCTCCAAGTCTTCTAACTTGGGGATATGTGCAGCTGCAAAAGCTTCAACGGGCCTGAGATTGCTGTGGTGGAGGGGTGGCAAATGTTCGCGTAAGCTCCTTAACTGGAAGGTTTTGCCCTCTTTGGCTACGAAAGCTGCACGCAAGGTCTGTATTTTTTTTTTTGTTTTGTTTATGAGCTAAATATATATTTGTAACAGAAAATAATGGATGGCTTGTATCTTAAGTTTTACATTTTAGATAACAGTATAGAATTGCAATGAAGCTAATACCGATTACCGAAAAAGATATGTGCAACTCTTCTGTCATAAATAAATGTATCTAACTGATGTCTCTGTTTTTTCAAATATGTAGAAATATCTTAACAAATCTAACCAGTAGCATTTGATCAGAATATTTACCAAATAATATTTCATAGGTGGTTGTAAGAAGATACCAGGGGTATGGTACCCCGAAAATGGAGAATATGCCAAGAGGACCAGACGTGATGCATGGAGAGCTGCCGTCGAAACCTCAAGTGGCGTTGATCAGCTTGCACTTCAGGTACGTCTCTTCTCTTCATTACATTTTTTTCTTAACGATTGATAATTGTGCATGCTTGGAGTGATACAATCTCTTTGAAGTCTTGAATTCCTCAAAATTTGATTATATCTACTTATTTCTTGTGGGCAATCATAGCTGAAGTTTCGATGATTATCTTCTAACCGGCGTTTCAATTATTACCTTCCAATCATAGTAGTTAAATTTGGGCTCACTGCACGTGTAAAGCGCCTGCCTGAATAAAGCTTGGCTCATCTATCGTACATGAAATATCATGATATATGAATTGCGCACACGCATATGAATCTCTATATTGTAAAAGTATCACTATCACTAATATAAGCGCCCGTCTGTGGCCATAGGCGCAGTCAAGGTGCACGAATAGCGCCAATGCTTGAGCCATGCCTTTGAGACCAATCTTCACATAACAAACTGCAAGGAAATATTTATTAGGTAGTGGAAGCATATGCTGATATGTTACCATAGTTTTATTCTTTGCAGGTTCGAGAGGTTGATGCAAACATCAAGTGGGATGAGATTGGGAATACAAATTTTCAATTCAAGTTTGACAAGGAATCTATTAGAGCTGACCGATTGTTCAAGAAGGCCATAATTCGTCGCAAGTGTTCTAAAGGTTCAGTTGCGAAGTACCTTCTTGATTTTGGCAAGAGAAGGCTCATCCCTGATATTACACTGCGTGGAACTGTCTTCGGGGATTTGTCAAGTGAAAAGAAGAAATTTTGTTCCATTCCATCTTCTGAAAGCTAATGGGGAGAAGCAAATTGCGCGAAAATGCACTAAAGTGACATCGGTTCCGTCGGAACTTTCATGAGAGCAGTAGTGCGATACAAACTCCTTCGGAGAAAAGATTTGAATATCTGTTCTCTAGAGCGGAGAGATCATTGCCGATGCGCTCACTGTCACAAGGATGTGCTTATCAGGTAATGTTATCAGCATATGTATTTTGGATAACCAAGCATCCTGCTTTCATGGAAGTTGGATAATTAAGTCCTCGTTGGACCATTCAGAGCGTTACCTATGCACTAACTGTGATAGGGATGCGCTTATTTTATTGTGAGCATTCTGCGATTAACTGCCATATCTTGATACTACACTATATTCTTTCAAAAAAAAAAGAATCTTGGATTTGCTCAGAATAAGCTATAATTTTTGTTATGCTGACTTTCCACTGAATGCAATATTTGTCCTGATTTATTTAAGCTGCTAATAATATTTGGTATTTCTGTTTTCCGGTATTTTCTGCTGTACCTAAATTTTTCCATTGATCAGTTGCCTCTATATTGATTTGCAGGGAGGGCGTTAGCTGCCAGTATTGTAAAGGTAAACCCTTCTGCTTTGTAAGTAATCTGATTTCTTGCCAGTGCTGACTTCTTCCCTCAGTTCATCTATATTTTGTTGTTCCTATACGTGCATTTGTAAATGTAGGAGCTCAAGAAGCTGATTTTGATATGTGAACCTCTAAGAGTTTGAAGCTTTTCTGTTTGTTGGCATATATTGTTTTCGTAGTGCTAAAAGTCCCTGTGAGTAGTAGGTGAATATTTTCTGCATATTTGCATTTCAGATTTCTTCTGGACATATTAGATACTAGAAATGTTAGGGGGCCAACATGCATCGCTATCTCAACATCGTACATGTAACGATTATCTACCAGGCACCTGCTTATTCGTTCTATTACATTTATTAATCTTCAGAATTCTTTCACAAAAGACATGCGCGGAAGTATTCTGGATCCACCCCTACGGAATCTGCATACAGTCGTCATAAGTGTGCGGGTGGGCATTTATTGAGAGCGAGGACTTCAACATTTTTTATGTGATTTTAAAAAGACATAAAAAATGTTGAAGTCCTTGCTCTCAACAAAAGGAAGAAAAGCAAGGAAAATCAAAAGGCAATTCAAATGCAAAACCATGAAGGGTGTTTCTCCGGTTGTTATACCTTTGAAGCGTTCTGCTAGAAATGCTGCGCGTGAACTGAAGCTTTCTTTGCGGAGTACTAAGATGGGGAAACATAAGAAGACGAAAAATTCTAATTCTGAGAAGTCTAAACCGAAGAAGACTCAAAGTGCTAATTTGCTGAAGAGGAGAGAAAAATGAATCACAGAAGTTACTGGCTCAATGGTCTTAGGTTATCAAGGAGAGAGGATGACGTAGAGGTTATGCAATTCAGGCGTGGAAAGCTCATTGTTTTCCCCGGTGTCATGAGCTCATTCAGTGATTTTGTTATTCTTTTCTTTCCCCCACTTAATGAAGCTCGTGTTGATATTGCTTAAACATTTTGCAAGTGTTTCCTCCATTTAATTGTTGAATTCAAGAATTTGTAATTATTCAAATTAGATTATATTTCAATTGTGGCTTATGGGTGAAGTTTTTTCTTGCATAGCTGGTAATAAGGTGCAGCAAGAGAACTCATTCTCAGTTGCTACATTACTGATTTTCTTTCAAATGGAGTTATATTTATTTTGCAGTACCTTATATAAATATTCTTCTGTATTTGCAGCATAGTTTCATGGTGATGCTTTAGAGCTTTCAGCTGATAAAATCAGGTTTTAAGTGCTACAAGTGTCTCGATAAGAGTCCTCCCTTATGTCCTCATCATCCGCTGAATGGAAGCAACAATGATCAATTAGTGTCGGAACTGGAGCTTGACTCGATTACTGGTGTGCCTGCTTGAGCTCGGTCAGTAACAAATTAAATCTAGCTTTGAGAAAACTGCTCAGTCATATGCGCCATCATTTAAACTCATTTGTGTTTTGATGGGCTCACTGAAGAGTTTATATGCAAGGTTTGATCCTCAGGCAATTAATCAGGTACTTTTTGTTTGTCTGCATATCTATGGATGGTTTTGGATATATTTGAATTTTTTTTTTTTATCAAAGGTCGACGCTTTTATGATTTGACAGATGAAGTATCTTGGCTCATTAAAAGGGAAGGCTCAGCGGTTGGCGCTGGAAGTACAAAATGTCGTCGATCAAATATAAAGCATCATCATCAATTGTTTTCTTCACATCAGGTTAGTTTTTCGATTTCGATTAGTTTAATTGATGTATAAAACAGCACTAGTAAAGTTGGCATCGTTTATTTGCGGATGGAAGTTTTCATTTTTTTTTTCGTACCAAGTTTCGTTGTTCACTACTAATTAAATGCAAAGTACAATCTGTATTTGGATACATTTATTCAAGCTCTACGCGCATCTCTCCGTTCGATATTTTTAATTATTTTATGCAGGAAATGCTGTGGAAGCTTCTTTGTACCCACCCTTATTGTCGCGTAGATGGCGCAAAAAACGACCCACCCATTGTGTGCGAGCACATACGTACGATAGACGTCCTCTATCATTATTACTATGTGAACTGTGGAGAGTAGTTACTCTGGTCTGTGCTCTCATTTTGATGCATGCTGTAAGTTTCTGTATATAATCTTAGAAGATGGAAGTGATTTGAAGGGAAAGAAAATATTATAAGGCAAATTGCCTAAGACAATGGCCAAACAAAACTTCATCTTGTCTAAAGAAGGTAGATAGAGAGATATCATCCATCCAATATAATAAACAAAGTCTTTTTCAAATCCAAGTTCAGGTAAATGCAAGAAAATTCAGAAAGTATGAATAGCCAAAAGAAAGAACATTGATCGCCTTATGAAGAATCTTCTGCTGGCTTGTACAACTTCAACACCATCTTCCTATACTCTGCACGGTTCATAAACAAGGAATAAGAAAAATCTTTAGATAGATAGATCATTGGCAAGGCATGAATTCTTTTTCTTTTTCTTTAACGGCATTTCTCACCTTCTTGGTTGCTCCAAAGTGCAGCGGCTTGACCGTTGAGAGGGGAGCTTACGTTTGGCTCTAATAAGAACAAAACGTACGAAGAGAAACTAATCGATGAACAGAACAACAATATCATTATTGACATCAAAGTGCTCAAAGCTCTTACCTCCCAACAAACTCTGAATGGACAGCAAGATTGTTCTCACATCATAAGCAGAAGACCACTTATCCTGTATTAAAAATTCAAGAAAACAACAAAACATTACACATTAGTGGATTCAAACATAAACAATGCTACGAAGAAGGAAAATACTTGAGATACCTGCAATACGTCCAAGCAAATGTTCCCATAATTGTCGACGTTGGGATGGAAGCAAGCAGTCTCAAACTTAACCTTTGGAGGCTTAAATGGATAATCCAGTGGAAACCAAAGCGATAGCTTGTATTCGGTTCCTTCGAACACAGTGTCTTTACTACCAGAGATAGTTCCTTTCCATAAAAAAATGTTGTCCTCCTCAGGAAAAGCCGATATTCCAGCACCACCACCCATCTAATAACAACAGTAGTGTTCTTCATCAGATATACAGTGATTGCATTTGCATAAAGAACAGAGTTTTAAGACGTATTAGAGTTCTAACCATCAGGGCCATGAGCTCGGACTGCAACCTGTTTTTTTTTTTGGTCAGAAATTCAAAATGGGATTAGATAAAATTCATTGAAACACTTATTCATATATGCCCGAGAAGGGAATTCAAGAATAGATTCGTAAAAACTCAGCAAAAATTCTGAAGACCCTAATAAGGAACGGAAAAAACCCTAATCGAATCAACGTCTAAACAGAAATCGACGTTTCGATTTGAAAGATTCGAATCAGAATTACAACAACCAGGAACGCAATTGAAGTTCGACAGAGCTTTTAATTGAAAACTGAATCAATTCTTTTTACCTCTTCGTAACGGGTTGGGTGTCAGCAGACTTGGGAGGCGGAGGACCATGCTTGGATGACGTCACCCCACGGTTACCTGCGGCGGCGGCGGCGGCGGTGTTTGGATTGGTATCTTGAGGGTAAGCGCCGTTGTTGCTTCCTGCCATCGATCGTTCTTACGAGATTGAAGAGAGCTGATCCCCGAGATCCAAAAAAGATCAAGAAGAAGAAGAAGGGTGAGTGAATTGAATTGAAACGGTAGGAATGAATGAATGAAACAAGTATTGTAACTCTTCAAGATTACGAAGAGAAAAAAGAAAAGTAATGAATAGGTGATGAATGGGTTTTTATTACCGTGTGAATGAATGATATGTAATATGGGAAAGATTACATAATATATCAAACGTTGCGCCGCAGCTGTTATTCGTAACGGCTAGTTTTGATATATTACTCCTCCAATGAACGATGAATCCCAGAAACCAAATAGCACATCGTCGTCACTAATAGCGATTTACCAACACAGAATTCAACAGAAGATCATGATAATTGTAATAATAAGGCTGCACTTGCAGATTAATTATTACATACCATGTGTATCCTCGTTCGGCCTTCGCATACTTGATTAAAGTTTCGACGCCGAGTATTTTTTTTTTTCCTTTCCGATCGAAACGCTCAAACACAGTGTTGCCCTCGCTAGAAAATTGACAAGATCATGAGAATGGAAGCAGACACATAAAAGTGAAAATCATACGTTATCTATTTAAAAAAAAAAAATCTTCGCCGTTTACTAAGAATGACAAGTTCAGACCGAATACGTGAAAGTTTTTAGCATGCTTGAATGCGCCGTCTTCCGACGTCGTGCGCTTTACGATGTCATATTGACGTCGAAACAGGTTAAAGAAGGAAATAGTACGATGAGAATATGAACGTCGACCACCTCTTAATAATTGGCCTAAAAGGTGTTCTTCAAAAAACAAATATCAAAAGCAAAGAAGTAACACTAGTTGCTGAATTTCAAATTCAAAGAAATGTCGAATTGACAAGAGGGTATGACTGACAGTAACTATACTATATAATATGAGAAAACTATCTTCTATCTTCCCTTATGATAAAGCGACCGTGACTTTTATTCTTTTATTAAATAGCCGATGTCTATATTCTTTTATTAAGGATCCGTGGTATAAAACGTTGGTTGTCAATTAAGATTAAAATAATATTAAATTGAAATAAAACCACCCACTCTTCTATTTTTAGTAATTATTAGTTTATAATTAATAAATACGTTTATATCTACACTCTTATATAAAGAGCGTATGATGGATAAAACTATCAAATTGGTCTGTCAATTTGATGTCTATTCTATTAACTAGTACTTTTAGCACACCATATGTGTGCGCAAAAATATAAAATTAATTATTATGGATGATTTTAGTAAGTTGTATACTAAAAATAGAATGAGGTGGTAATTATGAGTTTTAAAGCTACGTGATTTAATAAGTTGTTTTTATAATTGATATACTAAAAATAAAATGAGTTGGTTATTATGATTTAATACGTTTTTATTTTTTGAATAGTAAATAAAGCAGAAAAAATTGATTGGTCAATTTTGACAGACCATTCTACAATTTTGAATACTCTTTACACAAGAGTATAGATAAAGTCTCCAGGCCTCTCAAAATTTTGCTATAAAACTAATTAATTTGGTCTGTCAATTTGTGCTAATATTTTTTCAAAATAAAAATTATTAAGTATAAAATTAACCCACGTTTCTAAACTATAGATTGGTCTTTAATTTTTCAATCTTTATTACAAAATCAATTTATAAAATTTAAAGAAAACCACCCACTATCTTTAATTACTATGTTTAGTCATTGTAACTTTAACTAATATTAAATTAATATTTTATACGCTTATAAAAATATATATAATTAAATTTAAATTTTCCACTAAATATTTTAAGTTAAAATAAATTAATTACAATATGTATTTTGCACACGCATTAAGTGTGCAAAAAGTACTAGTGTTTAATTATAATTTTATCCTTAATACTTGACTACAAATTTATCCATAATGGACTATTACAGTTTAACCTTTACCCGTAGTTTTACAATTTTACGCTTATTTTTAAATTTATTACTACCTCCGTCCCACTAATTTTATCACATTTTGCCATTTCGGGCGTCCCACTAATTTTATCACCTTTCCTTATTTAGCAAAAAAACTATCACAAACAATCAATATAATAATATTAAATATTCTTAAAAGACGTGTCAAAATATACACTTTATTACCTTTTCATTGTACTATATTATTATAATAATACCACCTTAATATTCGTGCCCACCAACATATGTGATAAAAATAACGGGACGGAGGTAGTACAAGTTTACTCTTAAAGTAAAAATTTTATTTTTTAAATAACTTAAATAATGGAAGTTGAAAATATAAATATTTGATATATTTTGCACACACATTGGAGTGTGCTAAACATGCTAATATCAAGAGCCGACATTTGAGTGTGAAAAAAGACTAAGTTTAATTTAAAACCGCTTTGTTATGTTCGAAATTCAGAATCATAATAAATACACACAAAAGAAAAAGAAAAACACTAACATATTCATTCTTTTTTTTTTTTTCGAAACATATTCATTCTTTCGTAGACAATATATGTTGGTTTTTTTTTATGAAGCAACCGAGATCTTTTAAGAGAGATGAAGAAGGAACTGATGATTTATTCAATATAAAAACCATAATCGTACCACTAATACTTAAACTATATATAGGAGAGAATACTTAGACTAAATCAAATAATTAGACTAATTCAAATATTAAGCCACTAAAAATAATCATAAATAAGTGGCCCTAATTTAGAGGAATAAGTCCTAAAATACTTTCCTAACACTCCTCCTTGTTTTAGGATATGCGAGCTTGAACTTTGTTTTCGAAACTCGAACTTAGTAGTCGAACGAGGTTTAGCGCTCTCGCCAAAATTTGAATAAGCTTTAGAGTTTGTCATTTCTTGACGGCGATGTTGCTGCATTTTTCCAATGCGTTCCACCGCAGCATTTCTTGCATCGTAACATTTTTCCATGTGATTCTTGACGAGATCTTTCATAGTCGACTCATACAAGTTTTGCTTGAAGACTGGTTTTCCATTCATCAACGTGCCGTTGAGCTTGTCAACATCTTGTTGAGCCAATTTTTCACTAACATATTTTATAACCCCAAGATCAAGCGTCTGCTCAGAAGAATCTTTTTCTTCTTTGCATGAGATAATACTTTCGTTTGCGTCTTTTGCGGGTAAAGTGATTTGCTCCTCCTCCAATAGATTTAGAACGAAGCTTCTTCCCTTCATTTTTACTTTAAATATATCCCGACTACTTGCATCTTTAATCATACAGTAGCAGTCTTCAAAGAGAACTTTGAAGCCTTTTTCCATTAGCTGCCCGATGCTTAATAGATTCTGAGCAATATCAGGAACATAAAGAACATTAGAGATTAACTTTGTACCTGAACTTGTTGAGATTGCAACAGTTCCTTTTCCTTGAACGGATATATACTTGCCATCTCCAACTCGAACTTTTGAATTGACTTCGCTAGTCAGATCCTTGAACAACTCCTTATTATACGTCATATGATTAGTACATCCACTGTCGATGAGCCAATCCTTGCATGACTCGACACTAGAAATGCGTGTAGCCACGAAAAGATGATCCTCCTCCTCTTGATCAACTGGTTGAGAATCAACGGGTTTCGCCACTTCGTGTTGCTGCTGATTTTTGTTTCTACAGATCACATGCTCGTGTCCTTTTTGATGGCATATAGTGCACTCGGCGTCGGGCTTTCTCCAACATCTATACGGTGGATGACCTATTTTTTCGCAATGTTCGCAAGGTGGATACGATTTTTTTCTGATTTTCGTGCCTCCTTTGGACATTCTTGCGTTCTGTCACTAGAACGTCGCTTTCGTAATTCTTCTTCTTCCAGTTAGCTTTCGACGTTGATTGCGCCTTCGCTGCCAACACTCCTTCGATTGGTGTGTTTTCTCTCATCATTCTCCGTTGCTCTTGTGCTTGCATGGCACTAAGTAACTCGGCCAAAGAGATCTTCGACAAGTCCGTGGTATTTTCCAAGGCAGTGATGGTTGCTTCGTACCTTTCTGGTACTGTAACGAGAATTTTTTCGACGATCCTCGAATCAGTGAACTCAGATCCAAGAAGTCTCACCTTATTTGCGATCGACAACAGCTTGTCTGAATATTCCTTGATCGTATCAGAATCCTCCATTCTTTGAAGTTCAAATTCTCTGATAAGATTCAAGATTTGCATGCCTTTGATTCTTTCATCTCATTCGTACTCCTTCTTCAGATAGTCCCATATCGCTTTCGCTGATTTTAAAGACATTATCCGAGTGAAAAATGTAGGAGAAACTGCAGCAAACAAGCATGCCTTCGCCTTTGCTTTTCTTGTCTTCTTCTCTTTGTGTGCTTTCAGTTGTGCCATCGTCGGATTGTTAGGAAGTTCAGAAATTTCATCTTCTTCCACTGCTTCCCAGAGATCTAAAGCCTCCAAATATGTCTCCATACGTACCGCCCAGTGCTGGTAGTTTTCGCCATCGAACACCGCCGGAGCAATCGTCGAGAAATTTGTTTCGGCTTCCATGATCTTCACAGGTCCCTTAAGATGAACGCTCTGATACCAATTGTTGGTTTTTTTTATGAAGCAACCGAGATCTTTTAAGAGAGATGAAGAAGGAACTGATGATTTATTCAATATAAAAACCATAATCGTACCACTAATACTTAAACTATATATAGGAGAGAATACTTAGACTAATTCAAATAATTAGACTAATTCAGATATTAAGCCACTAAAAATAATCATAAATAAGTGGCCCTAATTTAGAGGAATAAGTTCTAAAATACTTTCCTAACAATATATACACATTTCACACTCAACCACCATAAATTTATCGGACACAAACTTCATCTCCCACAAGAAAAAAAAGCAACAGCAAACGAGCAAAACCACACACATCATCTTTGTCTCATTATATATATGAAATGAATAATTCATATTCATATTTAATTATAAAGCTCAAGGGGAAGCCTGGTTTTTGCCAAGACGACAAGTGGGATCTTCTTGGGAGTTGACAGCCCAAATATCTCTTCCATGTTCAAATCCTCGGACTTCATATCGTACGGCAATTCCCAATTAAACCCATGCAATAAATTAGCCAAACTGACTTGGATCACCTTGAGACCCAAATTATAACCCGGACACATCCTCCGACCCGACCCGAATGGCAGAAGCTTGAGATCATGCCCTTTGACGTCGATATCTTTTCCTATAAACCTATCCGGGTCAAACTCATTCGGATCCTCCCATAGTGATGGGTCCCTACCAATTGTCCAAATGTTCACTAGCACTTGTGTCCCCTTTTTTATGTCATATCCATCCACCTAATATATATTATGTCAGCCACAATAATCATGATTGTTACTATTATTAGGGTTAATTCTTTATCAATATGTACTAAATTAACCCAAAAGTCACTAGTTGGATTCGAACGATACATTGTATACTTCACAAGTCCAACTACGAGGGGTTGTCATTATACGATATATATAGCTTTCAAAATTAAGCAATTTATGGACATTATACGCGAAAAACCCTATTTTGTCACTAATTTTATAAGTTAATTTATGGACAAAAGTCCAGCTTATTATGTTGGTAACCTGTTTATTTTGGAAGTTAATTTCACCCCTAAAATTTTTAGTCTCTGTAATGACAAGTCCTAGATTTAGAATTAAAAAACTTAATTGTTATTATTATGATTAAAATTATTATTATAGTTATAATAATTATTATTAAACTCTTATAATAAGGAGATGTACTTAAACAATAACCTTAGCGTCTTCTCGGGAGAGCCTGGGCGCAAGCATCGGTGCCACTGGGTGTAAACGCATCGTCTCCTTCACAATGGCGTCAACGTACGGCAGGTAAGGAATATCCTTCTCCTCGATCCATCTGCTCCGACCCACGACCCGATCCATCTCCTCCACAGCCTTCTCAAGGACTCGGGGCTTCCGCAAAAGCTCAGACACGGCCCACTCCACAGTCACCGCCGAGCTTTCCGTACCTCCGGCGAGCAAATCCTGAGTAAAAGCCTTCACTCCATCTCTCTCTAGCTTCACCTCCAGCCCAGTATCCTCGGCGAGCCCAAGCAAAACGTCGACCATATCCCTGCCTCCGCCGGCCGTGGCGGCCTCCTTCCTCCTCGCCCCGTGCTCGTCGAGCACGTGCTCCAAGAACCCATCGAACTTCTTGCTCACGGCCTTCATCCTCCTAACGTAACCCTGAAGGTCCAAAAACCCCAACCAGGGTGATGGGGGACGCTCCCGGAACGGATGTAAAAACATAAGTAAAAAACTGGTGACGTAAATATTGACTGTAATGTTGGAACAACACTCTACTCCACACAGAACGCACAGCGGATTAAACTTGTAACTTAGTGACGAAAAACTGACGACACGAGATATAAATTTTGTGCAGCAAGTCAGAAACTTGCTGCGTGCCTCATGGCGAAATTCCACTATTAGATGGATTACAAAAACAACTATCAAACGATAGTAAATCTCAAGCCTAGAAAACTACGAATGGAAACGATCCTACAAACCTACAAAGTCCTGAGACTTTTGCAAACTGAATACTAGGCTAAACAATAAAAGAAACTCTCGTGGTCGCTCAGACTCGATGTATGATTCGCTCGTTGTCACTCGTGTGTTTCTCGTCTCTCTCGTCTCTTAAAATGGTTAGAACGAAGCCTCGTATAAGTACTTCGACTTCTCAAAGACTTGCACAACGTCCATACTGCCCACAGCGTCCACTAATTTCAATATGGCCGTTGGAAGTTGGAAAGCCTCAAACGACTTGGTCTTGTCTTGAGCTTCAAGACTCCTATTTTTAGTATGTTGCTTCCTAGTTCCGCTCCTCCTCTCCACGCTTATTCCACACGGTTTGAACCGTTCTAATCCTTATCTAAGTCCTGCACATTACTAAGGAAAGCCACGAAAATAGGTTAGACGGTTTTCGGGTATGAAAGATAAAACCGAGGGTTGACCAATTCTCAGACAACTATGTTGACGGGAATGTGGTCTCCACATTGTCATCCACAACAATCTCCCCCTTTTTATCTTTCTTCCCAAAACCGTTGCAGAAGTTAGGCGGTAACTAAAAATCCCCCTGAAAGCCACATCTACTCAACCACAAAACGTTAAACAATGGTTAGAGTAAATGCAAATAGAATAGCACTCAAAGCATTCAAAGTACTAAGAACTTAGTACATATCCATAGGGGTTCTGAAATAAACATCTGCAAAACAAAAACAAAGTGGTCCATAAAATCAAATGCAAGCAAAATAAAAACACAAGTCAGATAGGCATGCAAAAACAAAAAGCACTCAAGAGTGTGCATGCACAAAAACGACCTAGACCACCTATGGTCTAAATCGCTGGACTCTGACTCGTATCAGCGCCCGCGTCATTTCCAGCTCCTTCTTGATCCTGTACTCCCCCTGTCTGATTGGCTCCTTATTCTGCTCCCCCTGAATTTCCGCTTACAAAGTCACTCAACATTGGTCAGGAGTCATGATCTCCGCCATCCATCTGCACAAACACCTTCTCCCCGTTTTTGGGAAGAAAGTAAACCTCAGAGAACTTCTCTCCGAGCAATCGGAAAAATACTCTTGTCATTTCAGACACTTAAGCACTTTCTGCAGATTCGATGTTGAGGTAAATGTGGGACTAACATCTGGACCAACATTCTGGGACTCAGAAACAGGTGAGTTTGCCAAAGAGAAATCAAAGATAAATTCAAGAAATGGAGATGCAAGACAGAATATAAACCCTTGATTGTATCGAAAATGTTCAAGAGCAGTTAGAAAAATTACAGAGAGGGGAGTTCGAGTTATGTAACTAGGGATTGTGTAGTGGGAAGTTATCAAGGTCACTCAAGTCGAAACTGCTATATAGAAGCACCAACGAAAAAAAACTATCCTATCAGTCATGTTAAATAAACATGGAGGGAGTGGACATAAAAAATAACCGTTGGGTCATTAAACTCACTTAGGCAATTTAAATGATAGAAACGAATTTGATAATCAACATGCCTAAGTAAAATCGAGCTGAACATGTTATAAGTAGAGGTAACTCACGTGAGCATAAAGAGCACATTAAACCATGTTTCAACCAAAAAATACCAAGTCAAAAATCCAAGTAGGCGCAAGTAAGACTAACCGTTTAGGCGACATTGAGGATCACTTGAGACAAGCGTAACATGCTGTTCTTCGAGAGTTCTAATGCAATTCTGAGAGATATCTAAACTAGACACAAAATAATGACAAATGCAAGACAAAAAGCTAAAGCAAGTAAACGAAAGCACATAAAATATAGCAATACCAAACTGACTGTTACATATGTTGCCTCAACATTTGACTCAACATTCTAATTTCATAATCCTAGACTTTTCTGCTCAACCGTTCTCTAAACCAGTTCCCCTTATTACCCATTCACCTTATTACTCTAACCGAAATTATGCACTGCCCTTATACCCTAAGCCTCAAGGTTTGGCTTTTTGTCACATAGTATACATCGTCACCGCGAATGCCGTGTACCTACGGAAACTTATTACCAAGTACCTATATCTAGCAAAGAGTTTATGAGCATGCTTATACGCAACAAGGATTGGCTTTTTGTCGCAAAGAGTACATCGTCACAGCGAATGCCGTGTACCTACGGACGTATTACCAAGAGCCTATCAAAAAGGGATCGGGTTCATTTAGGGACCAGTCAAGAAGAGTCAAGTCATTTCACAGGAAAACAGAACAGAATATTTCACCAAACATTAAAGCAGTAACAATCTAATCTGGCATATGCTATGTTGATCCAAATGTTGGATCAACATTCAAACTGACATGTGCAAACCTATGGATTTCTTCAGGTCCGAGAACCTTTCAGTATCCAATGCTTTCGTGAATATGTCTGCTAACTGATGTTTTGTGTCTATATGCTCAATGCGCACTAACTCTTTCTCTACCATATCTCTCAAAAAATGATGTCTTATATCTATATGCTTCGTACGTGAATGTTGAATAAGATTCTTAGAAATATTGATGGCACTTAGATTGTCGCAATACATGAGCACGGACTGACTCTCTAAGCCATAATCACTTAACATACTATTCAACCAAATAAGCTGAGTACAACAACTACCTGCAGCTACATATTCAGACTCAGCCGTAGAAAGTGACACGCAATTTTGTTTCTTACTATACCAAGACACAAGATTATTACCTAAGAAGAAACAGCCGCCACTTGTGCTCTTGCGATCATCTTCGTCACCTGCCCAGTCAGCATCGCTATATACTACAAGTATCTTTTGAGAACCATAAGCCTAACCCACACGAACCACTCACGTATCTTAGAATTCTTTTCACAGCATTTAAATGGGTAATTTTCGGCTCAGCCTGATACCTAGCACACACACAAACACTAAACATAATATCAGGTCTACTCGCTGAAGATATAAAAGACTGCCTATCATTGAGCGATACAATGTTGGGTCAACATTCTGTCCCACATTGTCCTTACTTACCTTTTGTGTAGACCCCATATGCGTTTTCATTACCTTAGACGTGTCCAATCCAAACTTCTTAACAGTATTCTTTGCATATTTCTCCTGGGACATAAAGATTCCATCGCTGCTCTGCTTAATCTGCAACCCTAAAAAATACGTTAGCTCGCCAATCATGCTCATCTCAAAGGGGGTGTTCATCGCCTGCACAAACTGATCTAGCATAGAATGTGAGCTTGAACCAAAAACAATATCATCAACATAAACTTGGGCAATCAAAATATCAGAACCGACCCTTTTAACAAAAAGAGTACGGTCTGCTTCACCTCGTACAAACCCAAATTCAAGTAAAAAGGTGGCTAACCTAGCGTACCAAGCTCGGGGCGCTTGCTTCAATCCATACAAGGCTTTCTGCAGCTTAAAAACATGGTTAGGATAATGGGGGTCTTCGAATCCCTTAGGTTGTTCGACATATATTTCCTTATCAATGTACCCATTCAAAAAAGCACCCTTAACATCCATTTGATGTAAAGTGATGTTAAGATAACATGCAATAGCTAACAAAAGCCTCAGGAGCAAACGTCTCATCAAAATCTATTCCTTCTACGTGCGTATAACCCTGAGCTACTAAACGTGCCTTGTTTCTAACTACTCTACCATGCTCTTCCGACTTATTCTTAAAAATCCACTTAGTACCTATGACATTAATGTCATTAGGTCGTGGTAGTAAAGTCCAAACTTGGTTCTTTTCAAACTGCAAAAGTTCCTCTTGCATGGCATTAATCCAATAATTATCCTTGAGAGCTTCAAGGACATTCTTAGGTTCTACCTCAGAAACAAAGCAATTAAAACGTACCTCAGCGTATACCGAATTCATGCATACGTTTCTTACCATAAACTTATAGTCTTTGTGTGGCTTTTCTCTCGTCTTCCTTCCTTCATTCACGTCACCAATGATGAGGTCAGTGGGATGGTCCTTCTGTATCTTTGCTGGCGGATCTCTTCGCACTTCGCTGGGTCCAGCCTCTGCATCGTTCTGTTCAGGTTCAGTTGCTGAGACAGATGCTGGCTCAACATTTTTCTCCACATTTTCCTCTGTTTCATCAACAGCTTTGCTAACGTCTGTAATAACAACTTGTGGAGCATTTCTGCTGAGGTCAGTAGCATCATAAAATACAATGTTCACAGATTCCTGAACAGACTTCAAGCGCAAGTTATATACACGATACGCACGGCTATTAGACGAATAACCTAAAAAGATGCACTTATCACTTTTCGAGTCAAACTTGGTCAGATATTCACGGTCATTAAGCATATAACAATTGCATCCAAACACATGAAAATACTTAACCGTAGGCTTTTTCCCATTCAACAATTCATAAGACGTTTTCTTAGTACCATGCCTAAAAAACACACGATTCGAAATATGACATGCCGTATGCAATGCTTCAGCCCAAAAACGCTTAGAAATATTCCTAGAATGCAACATAACACGAGCCATTTCTTGCAAAGTCCTATTCTTCCTTTCGGCCACCCCATTTTGTTGGGGCGTCTTAGGAGATGAAAACTCATGTATGATGCCTTTCTTATCATAAAACTCATTGAATGACTGATTATCAAACTCCCTACCATGATCTGATCTAATGCAAAAAATAGGAGCACAAAAATTATTCTTTACCATGGCACAGAAAGTTTTAAAGAAATCAAATGATTCTGATTTTTCCCTAAGAAAATAAATCCATGCATATCTAGAAAAGTCATCCACGAGCACATAGGCATATTTCCTACCACCAATGCTATCTACTTCCATCGGACCCATCAAATCCATATGTATCAACTGAAAACAGTGGGGCAGTTTTGAAATGTTGAGCAGATTGTGGATCAACATTATGACTGGCATGCACTTGCTTACCTTTCAAGCATGACTCGCATACAACCTTACCAAACTCCTTTAGTTTAGGGATGCCTCTGATTGCTTCGTGTTTGATGAGCTGCTCCAGTGTTCGGTAATTGACGTGCCCTAGTTTGTGATGCCAAAGAGTCACCTCATCTTCGGCCTTTGATAATTGGCATACGTCTTTCGAGTTGGATTTGTCGCCGACTAAGTAGCAATTATCACTTGACCTTTTACCTGCCATCACTCGAACACAATCGCTGTTAAATACCTTACAACATTCTTTATTACAACATACCTCAAGGTCGTCGTCGCAAAGCTGGCTTATACTAATCAAATTCGCCACAAGACCCTCGACATGAAGAACATTGCTTAGTCTAGGAAAGTCGGCCACATTTAATCTTCCACGGCCTAGAATCCGTCCCTTAGCTCCTCCTCCAAACGTCACAGATCCGCTGCTTAAAGGCGTATACTCGCTTAGAAACTCCTTGGTACCCGTCATATGTCGGGAACACCCGCTATCGAAGTACCAAGAACCTGTCACGTTAGCTCACAAGGAGGTATACACAACATTGCATTTATGAACGGATTTCTCTACCCAGATCTTCTTAGAGGATAAAACAGCTTTTGGTGTATCAGAATTTGAAGGTGAGCCAGCCGAAATCTCTCCATCCATTCCTTTCAACACTGATTTCTCAATGTTGAGCGAAATGTTGGACAACATTTCAGCCGACATCGATTTCTTCGCAGAAATCTCCCCCTTCAACTTCCAACAAAACGGTTTGATATGACCAGATTGCATGCAATGATGACATTTAAATGATCTATCCTTAGACTTAACAGTAGCAAGCTTAGGACTTTTCTGAACATTCGCGATTTTAGTAGTATCACTAACATTAGTCGAAGCATGTGATTTTTCTTTAACAAACACTATATTGGGCTGAACTTGTGACACGTGTTTAGGAACATCGCAAGAGGGCTGATTATTGAAACCGAGACCTTGCTTATCAAAGATACCAAGAGATAATACCTCATCAAGGGTTGATTTACCCTTGTTCATTCTCGCAAACGTCTCGTCAGCCTTATCGACACGCTTCTGAAGCTGGTCGATCACCTTGTCCTTTCGCATCAAAACAGCTTCCATTTTGTTCATCCCATCATGCAGACCTTCGATTACTTTTTCATTCTTTTCATTCTCCTCGGACAACACTTTAACGGCGGTTTTGAGTTGCGCATTTTTCGCCTTCTCTATCTCTAATTGTGTGGAAATTTGCTTCAAGGCTGCACAATCATCAGTACCTAAATCTGCATCATCAGAACTTGAAAACCCATCAAAACAGTTTGAGTCATCATAATCGAAAATAATCTGTTTTTCAGATGCTGAGACAGATGTTGGTTCAACATCCAAATCAACATCTGTTACCGCAGTGAATCCAATCTGTTGATCTTCGTCGTCTTCGCAGTCTGAAAAGGAGTGGATGGTTACTGATGATGTTTTTGGTGGCTCCTCATCATCTTCATCGTCAGAAAGCTCCACCCAAAACGATTTCCCTCTTTTGCGAAGTGTGTTTGCACACTCGTTAGCATAGTGACCCCAGCCCGTACATGCATGGCATCTAACTGAATCATAATCAATATTCTTCTTTCCATCTGGTTTACATTTGAAGAACGGCGGAGCAAAGGAGGGTTGAGTTTTGACATTCTGCCCATTCCTAAATGTTGGACCAACTGTCGGGCCAGCATTCCTCTCAGCATTCTTCTTCTTTTTGAGAAACTTTGCGAAATTCTTCACCAGCATGGCCGAATTTTCCTCATCGTCAGATTCATCCTCAGTTTGAACTTTGGATGGTTGACTGACCAATGCAAGGCTTTTGCCGCGTGATGCCCTCTTTTGTACGTCAAGGTTGGTCTCGTAGTTCTTCATGATGTTCATCATTGAACTCCATGTTGGCCAAGTTATGAGCTTCCTCGACCGCTGCTACCTTCACATTAAATTTCTCAGTTAGAGTACGAATGGCTTTAGAATTAAGTACCTTATTTGCGATCGGGTCTCCAAGGCTGGCGCACTCGCTCGAGATCGTCAAAAGCTTCCCGAAATACGTGGTGATATCTTCATCCTCCGTCATCCTAATGTTCTCGAACTGACTGTGGAGAATGCGCAATTTGGTTTCCTTCACACTTGCGTCACCTTCACAATATCTTTGAAGCAGATCCCATGCGTTATTCGCCGTCGTGCAGTTTTGGATGATCTTGAACATGAATATGTCCACTGATGAGAAGATGGCGTTGAGCGCTTTGTCGTTGAACTCAGCTGCGTTACGCTCGGCCACCGTCCATTGTTCGATCGGCTTGTCGACGACTTCTCCATCAGCGTCAGGAGCAGTCCGAGGTGGGGTATAACCGTTGAGGGGTTCCCAAGCTCGCACATCTATGGATTTGATACACTGCCGGACACGAACCTTCCAGTAGGCGTAATTCGTGCCGTCTAAAACTGGACTTTGCCGATGTAGTTTGAACTCGTAACATCCATTGTAGAGGATTTCAGCGCTTAGTCACGTCAAGCGTAGGCTCTGATACCACTTTGATGGGGGGACGATCCCGGAATGAATGTAAAAACACTAAGTAAAAAACTGGTGACGTAAATGTTGACTGTAATGTTGGAACAACACTCTACTCCACACAGAACGCACAGCGGATTAAACTTGTAACTTAGTGACGAAAAACTGACGACACGAGATATAAATTTTGTGCAGCAAGTCAGAAACTTGTTGCGTGCCTCATGGCGAAATTCCACTATTAGATGGATTACAAAAAACAACTATCAAACGATAGTAAATCTCAAGCCTAGAAAACTACGAATCGAAACGATCCTACAAACCTACAAAGTCCTGAGACTTTTGCAAACTGAATACTAGGCTAAACAATAAAAGAAACTCTCGTGGTCGCTCAGACTCGATGTATGATTCGCTCGTTGTCACTCGTGTGTTTCTCGTCTCTCTCGTCTCTTAAAATGGTTAGAACGAAGTCTCGTATAAGTACTTCGACTTCTCAAAGACTTGCACAACGTCCATACTACCCACAACGTCCACTAACTTCAATATGGCCGTTGGAAGTTAACTTGGAAAGCCTCAAACGACTTGGTCTTGTCTTGAGCTTCAAGACTCCTATTTTTAGTATGTTGCTTCCTAGTTTCGCTCCTCCTCTCCCACGCTTATTCCTCACGGTTTGAACCATTCTAGTCCTTATCTAAGTCCTGCACATTACTAAGGAAATCCACAAACATAGGTTAGACGGTTTTCGGGTATGAAAGATAAAACCGAGGGTTGACCAATTCTCAGACAACTATGTTGACGGGAATGTGGTCTCCACATTGTCAACCACAACACAGGGTATCAGATCTCCGACGTTCATCACGCCGTTTAGGAAGAAAAGCTCGTCGATCATCTCCTTAATCTCTCGAGCCTCCACCACACCGCCGCCGTCGGTGTACTCTTCCCCAAAACCATACGACTGATGACGTTGAGGCTCAGGTCGATAAATGGTCCTTGAGATAAATTATTGCTGGGGTCGAATTAATATTACAGCACCCAATAAAGATCTCCCTAACCATGGCCGACATCTCCTCGGCGCGAATATATTCGTAGGATTCGAGCCGCTTGGCGCTGAAGAGCTCAGTCGCGCAAATCCGGCGAGCCAGCCGCCAGTAAGGGCCGTAAGGGGACCATGTGATGTCTGAGTAGTTGTACGTCGTGTACTTTCCGGCGGCGGTTCGGGGACGGCCGGCGAAGGTGACGTCCATGGTCTTGAGGAAGACCTTCGCCATGTCGACGGAGGACCCAACCACGACCGGCGAGGAGCCGAGCTGTAAGTGCATCAGTTGACCGTACTGTTTGGATAGCGCGTGGAGGGAACGGTGAGGGAGTGGACCGATTAGGTTAAGGTTGCCGATAACGGGCCATGGTTTCGGGCCGGGAGGTAGCTTGAGAACGGGCCTGGCCTTGCTGAGGATTTTCTTCAGATAGTATAGAGAGACGATTGGTAGTAGAACTGATAGTATTAGTAGTAATAAAAGATACCAAGTTTCCATATTCTTCATTTTTTTTTCTTCTTTAGAAGAACTGTTATGCTACTTCTTGGCGTATATATAGAGAAAGTCTATTTTTGTCTTATTTATGTTATTTTATTTTATGATAGATCGTGAGCGTTGTGGTGAGCTTTGGCCTTCGTATCTATCTATTGGTGAAATATTGGGAAGGTGGCGGTGGGTTTGGGTTGTATTTGTATACGTGATACAGGATTTTCTTATTAGTTAGATACAACTTACTAATTTATTTATCTTAACAAGTTAGTTACAACTTACAACTCGACAAGAGTTGGTAATTTAATATGAATTTTGTTTAATTATATATTTATGCTTGACCATAGTTGACTAGTGTGGTCGTGGTTTAGGGGGTATATTTTCTTTTCCTCTTAATCAAATCAATACTAGAATGTTTAGCGCACTCAATTTGTATGCAAATATATCAAATTATTGTATATCTTGAATATTTTATATTATTAATTAAATTATTTAAGTAAAGTTTTAATTTAAGGTAAATTTTAAATTAAAATATTGAGGAAAATATTGTATTAAGCAATTAAGGGTTAAATTTAAAATTAAGGGGAACAATGTAATTAAGCAATTAAGGGTAAAGTCGTAATCAAGAAATTAAGGATAAAATTGTAGATAATCATTTATCAAATTGACCAGACCAATTTGACAATTTTATCCACCATTAATTTTCTCTTTAATAAGAGTATAGAAAACGCGGTTTTATTAATTGAGATTCAAAATACATGCATATGCCATTGTTTAAGTTGGCAAAGACATCCTCTTATTATCGAGATTCATACCTTTAGGAAGATAGTGAGTGATAGTAGTATCTATTCTATTTTATTAAGCCTCAGGGCTTTGGTTAAACCGCTACCAATGCAATAAATTTGGTCTATCTATTGATCAACCATATCTCATCTGCAAAATAATAATTATTTTAAGTATATTCTATGGTTGACTCGTAGTGAACTAGAGGTCGTTGTTGCCGGGAGTTTTTTAAGAAATATAGATTATTTGTTTCAACAACGGATTATTGGATATCGAAAGGAAGTTTCAGAGAATCTTAGCGTGAGGGAAATATAATAGTACAAGTAAAAATGGTTGATTGCAACGTTGCCATCCTTAATGATCATTTTTTTTTCGGATACCCGACCGGTTCCGGATTGCCCCGACTAATCCGGTTCGCCCCGCGTCGCGTACCTGGTAACGGCAGGTGAGGCTCCCAAAGGGGGTTGCTGCATACACAAGGATTTGAAAGAGGCCCATCATATTTTAAATTTATATTATTTTTAACAAGTCTTCTCTTAGACTTACTTCTTACCTAGCCTCGATGGAATTTTCATTTAATTAGTTGTCAAGAGACTGATTTCTTTCTTACCTATTATTGGACGTAATTTAATGGGAATGGTGTAAATATAGTCTCATTCCCAATATTATGTGAATGACAGACTAATCGGTAGAACCGTCAGAACGGGACAGAAGCCCGCCCGACCCCAAAGCCCATCAAAACCTATCATTTGGTTGGCCGAGTGGTGGCGGGCTTAGGAAATGGAGGCCCGGCCCGCCATTTAAAAAGAAGAAAACTCAAGGGTTTACGGTGATGCATAGACTCGGGCGCAAAAATTGAAAGTGTTAATGATCTTAAGCAAAATATATGCTATTTATCGGTAACCTCTGTTGTAAAACTCAGCCTAGGCAGTGCCATCCGAGGCCAAAATCGACTGAGGCGCCCAATTAACCAATTAATCGGCTCCAATAAGCCAATTAGCCCCAAGACTGTCATGTTAGGCACATATTGATAGCAAGACACTTGTGAAATTTCATTATTGGGTTTTATTGGGCTGACCCGTGACACATATAAGATATGGACTGTCGTTCTAAAACCAATTAGTGATAGGTTGAGTGGCTCATCTACTTATATACCACCTCAATTGTCGAATGCGGGACACATGTAAGTTATTTAGGGGTTATCAATTTTAACAACACTCATAAACAGAATTAAAGCTAATATGCACACAAGCATTCATGTTCCAGTTAACCTTTTTTCTTTTCCTCACCACAATCATAATCAGCCAAAGCATATATAGTACTATAATCCAACATAGCCACACAACATTCGAGCATCCACAGTACAACTACGAATATATAACGTAATAACACGCATCCTTGTATCAAAGTTCTCGATTTCTTCGTCAAAGGCACATCGAATTCACGAAAAATATTTTTTTTTAAAAAAAAGTAAATAGCTAACGTCAATTGCATAAAACTAACCGATCAAAGCTCTTCCTTGGCATCGTCATCATCAGCCACCTGCTTCACCGTAATCGCAACATACCCTTCCAATTTCTTCTTGATAGCAGCCACGTCATCATAGTCATCGTCATCATCATCATCATCAGAGGACGCTAATACGTCTTCAAAATCGTAACTCCTAGGCGAGCACAACGCCCATAAGAAGTACATAATAGCCGCCGTGAGCGCCCCACAGCCGACGCCGAAGAGCAAAGCACCGACGACGCTCATTATGTCCTTGGTTCGATCCTTGATCGAGCTGGAAACCGTTGAATAGGATGATAATTTTAGAGACAAATCGGGTTCAGAGTCAGAGGACGTCAGTAGGTAATTATTGGGTTGGGGGTTTGGAAATCGCCGAGTTGTGGTGAAGATCAGGGCGTAATAGCGCGGATTGGGGCTATTAGGGTTGTTGACGATTGGGTAATACGCGGTGGTGGAGAAGTAGAATAAAGTTTTGCAGGGACGGGCGGCGACAGTGCTGATTGTGGCCATGACGGCGATAACAACGACAGCGAGGAGAGAGAAAGTCTTCGTCGCCATTGGAGAAATATCGTTTCTCAGTGAGAGAGAGAGAGAGAGATCAAACGTTTTAGAAGACGCAAACGCAACGCAACGCAAGCAATTTAACGGGATTTTTAACTAAATGGCCTTTGACGTGGTCAACGTTAAAAAAATAGCCTCCAAATGTAAATGACTTTAACGCCCTTACTAATCGGCTCCCAGAAAAATGCGGGGTCCCTTATTACAAAGCACAAGTCCCCTAAGCAGGGGGCCCGCCCCTGCTGTGCAGCAAATGGCGGGACCTATGCTAGCATGGGCGGGGCCCCTGCTATATAGCACGGGTCCCCTGCCCAGCATGGGCGGGGTCCCGTGCTGCAGTAGGCACAACACAGCACGGTACCCCGCCCATGCTGGGCAGGGGACCCGTGCTATATAGCAGGGGCCCCGCCCATGCTAGCAGAGGTCCCGCCCAATGCATGGGCAACAAATGGCGGGACCTATGCTAGCATGGGCGGGGCCCCTGCTATATAGCACGGGTCCCCTGCCCAGCATGGGCGGGGTCCCGTGCTGCAGTAGGCACAACACAGACACTGGACTATACAACCACTGGACTACACCACACCCGCCCACCCTAGTGCGGCCCGATTTAACATAATGGTTTTTACAGACACTGTAAAAAGACGAAAATACCCTTAAATTGAAGGCTATTTTTCAAAAGGTAGAATCGACGGGGCTATTTTTTTAAAGTTGACCGAGTCAAAGGCTATTTTTTAAAAAGACCCCAATTTAACTGGGGTATATTACGTTTTAGGCCCCCTTTAAATTTTTAAATCGAATTCAGGCCATGTTAGTTTAAAATTTAGTTTTTGGGACTCGATTTCTGCAGTACCACTTCATTGTTAAAATAATTATGACGTCACCTTAGCGATAAAATCTAAAAATAATCATTTGATATCCTTGTTTATGGAGTACATGGGTATAAGTTATTTGTGCATGACGATGCACGGATTTTGTTGATATTGTATTTAACATGTTTGATATGTATGTATTAATTATTTGTGTAATGATATAAATTGTGTTTGATAGATGTGTGTAGGTGTGTACATGTGTGTATTGATCGATCTAGGAACTTTTTTTATGGGGGGGCGTAGTATAAAATTGGCAATGACTTGAAGGCCGAAAATATATTTTTATTTAACGTTTTCCTACCAAAACAAATTCCTATGAAGAAAATTTAGGAACATATTTTTTTGTTGAAAATTATTAAATCTAGGACCATAACAAAGTTCACATTTAATACAATCTAACACAAAAAGATATAAAATATAAAAAAACATCAATATAACATTGACGGATCACGAACGATGACTACGACTCACGATATTAGTGATATGAGATCATCACTAGCTTCTTATTTGTATGATATTATAACGTTGATGTAATAATAATATGATATAAAAGAGAACGAAAGATTATGAAAAGAATATAAATCGAAAAAGAAAATTAATTAGATATGAAGAAATCTTAATAAATGACATATAATGGAAAATCAGACATTTGTATCCGCTAATAGGTTTTCATTGATTAACTAGTTGAAAAGTAATTAAAAATAATTAAAATCGTTAATAACAAAATTAGAAATGTTGAATACAAATAATAAATAGAAAAATAAAGAAAAGAGGGTAAAAATGAAAAATGAGACCGCATGGAATCGAACCCACCTCGCATAAGTAAAACCACTAGCTTTAGACCATTGAGCTAACCATAAATGATGCAATCCCATAAAAACGTCATATTTCACAGTAACAATATATCCATATACATAATACTAGATATTTCGAAAATTTTGGGGGGTCCACTAGATCTGCCACCGTGGACTAGATACACACCATAACCATCTTAGAGATGGTATGCATATACATGCCTTATAACCAAAATTCTTGTATAGCCATACAAGGCATGTATGACTACAGATAACAAACACAAGGTAACTTATTCATACACACCTCATACCCACCCATACCCACGTATCAAACGACCCCTATTTAGTCACGTAATGTAATGTGGCTATACCAATTCAAATCAATTTCGTAAAAAGAAAAAAAAGAAATTTAAATCGATATAACTTGATTCCATACAAATCTTAATCTTAGCTTTGGCAATGGGGAATAAAATTTTATGATAGACACAAATATATTATGGTTCAGAATATCAGCAAGGGTAATTTAGTAATTTCCTATATCGAGAAAAACGGAGTGGAAAAGAAAATGATTAATTCACATATGAAATGTACACACAAATACACGAAATAAGCTCCCTCATTATTACTAATGAGTCACTAGCCATCACAAATTACAAACTCCTAAAGGTACACCGAAAATCGAGAAATAATTCAAACAAAAAATTACAATAATACAAGAAAATTCAATGCAATAAACAGAGAATCCACAAACCTCCCATTGGTATAGTACTTTGCCTTTCAAGCCTTCTTACTACTACAGTCTTATTATCATCTTCCTTCATTAGCCAACTGTAATGAACCATCCCTCATAAGCTTTAAGCTAAGACTGCTAAACCTTTCTCGAGAATATTGCCTCGAAGCCTTCCTCCAATCTGTGCCCGCCTTCATCATCGCAGCAAACTCTTCGTAACTAATACGTCCATCCTAAAATTTAAAAAAAAAAAAACCCAAAAAAAAAAAATTGTCCGTAAAAGACAAATAACGATCAAACGTTGAAGCAGTACGATAAAATCTCAGGTAAACCGACCTTGTCTGTATCTACATCGTGCATGATAGCAATGATAACTTCCTCGCTGTTCGCATCTTCTTCATCACTCAAAGCATCTCTAAGCTCTTCCACTTCAATGTATCCGTTTTGATTTTTGTCGAAGAAGGCAAAGGCTTTATGAAGATGCTCGTCGTTCGCCAGTTTTCTGAGATGTACGGAAACTGCTACAAACTCTCCGTAGTTCAGCGATCCATCTCCATCAACATCAGCCTAAAAATCAAAAGAGGGTATATTTTATAAGATGTAGATCATATATGAATAGACCAGAGGGCAAACATATAACTTTTATTTTTTATTTTTTGCAATTTTACAAGAAAATACTAGAGACGTGTAGGTAGGTAGAGCCCAAGAATATACGACAAATTCTGTTAAAGTGAGATTAAAGGCACAAAATTGAATACTTACAGCCTCCATAAGGATTTGGACGTCAGTTTCAGGTATCTGATGTCCAAGTTTGTGAAGACCATTTTTGAGTTCTTCCAAGTTTATCCTACCCTTCTTCTGTGTGTCCATCTTGTCAAAAGCTTCTCTAATTCCCGCTACTTCTTCAACAGATAAGTGTTCAGCAACGACCTTCACAACGAGGAAAATTTAGAAGCAAAGAAACAGAAATGCTATGAGAAAAAATTAGAGTCTGCCGAAAAAGGTGTGTTTTAAGTACCCTCAAAGCTCTCTTTTTGAGCTTATTCATCACCGAGAACTGTTTGAGCCTCGATTTCACTGTCTCTCCCAACGAGATGTTCGGTGCCTTCTTTATGTTTTGCAACCAGGGATGTTCTGTTTTTCACAAGATTCATAAACGTAGATATTTTATAATACAATCTTGATATAAGCTTTGTTCATCATGACATCAAAGGAGTGATATAAAGCAGAAATTTTGATGAGCAAATAATACCGAGGACTTGCTGAGCTGTGAGACGTCGGGTGGGGTCAGGATTGAGCATTTTCCTGACGAGATCTTTCGCTGTGTCCGAAACTTTTGGCCAAGGATCCCTCTTGAAATCGATTACAGATCTAATAATTGCTTGTGCCACTCCTTGCTCAGTTTCTGCATGATTAAGAATGATATATGAGAAGCTTAAATAGGATGAGGAGAGAGAGAGAGAGAGAGAGAGAGAGAGAGAGAGAGAGAGAGAGAGAGAGAGAGAGAGAGAGGGAGGGAGGGAGGGAGGGAGGGAGGGAGGGAGAGGGAGAGGGAGAGAGAGGGAGGGAGGGAGATAACCTGCCCAGAATGGTGGGACGCCACAGAGAAGAATATAAAGAATAACTCCAGCGCTCCACACATCAACCTCGGGACCGTAGTTGCGCTTCAAAACCTCAGGAGCCATGTAATAAGGGCTCCCGACAATCTCATTAAATTTCTCACCTATCGAAATAACAAAGATGATCATAGGAGAATATGGTGAAATGAAGAACATCAAATATATGTATGTATGCTTGCAAACAAGATGTTACTCACCAGGTTGAAAGGAAATCGACAATCCAAAATCAATTGCTTTCAGAGGAGAAGTCTCTTTCTTGTTCGCAAAAAGAAAATTTTCTGGTTTGAGGTCACGGTGAATCACTCCTTGTTGATGGCACATCTGCTTATCGCAATTAACCAACAAAGTTATACAGTAAGAAGATAAAGCAAATCAACTTTCTTCTAACAACACGGTTTATTCATAACAAACTAACCTGGACAACTTCGACAATGGTCCTCATGATATAAGCAGCTGCTCTCTCAGTGTAGTGACCTCTAGCAACAATCCTATCGAACAGTTCACCGCCTTCACAAAGTTCCATCACAATGTGCACAGCACTTTCGTCTTCGTAAGTATCCCTCAAAGTCACGATATTTGGATGCTTTGGCATATGCGTCATTATCTCAACTTCCCTTCGAACATCCTCGATATCCACAGCAGTTCTCAGCTTCTTCTTCGATATCGATTTGCAGGCTAATTTCTCGCTGCTTTCTATGTCAGTGCACAGATAAGTTATCCCAAATTCGCCTCGACCCAATTCGTTCCCAAGCTCGTACTTTGCGTATATGTCGTGGCCCGTTGGATTTCTTAAGACGACGAGCTTCTCTGTGCCATCAGATCCGTTATTTGCGCCATAAACGATTGAAAATGGGTTGGGTGTGTTTTTATGCTTCTTCTTATTGCCAAGAGGAGTTACACAGCAATTTCCCATTTTCAATTCTTGATACCCTTACTTCTGTTTTGTAATACCCTTTAGAAATGCTGCGAAAGAATCGATTTTTCTTGGCGATAGAATAAAATAAACAAACACAAATCATATCAAAGATTCAACAACCATCATACAGATACAAGAAATCGAGGCGCTAAAACGTCAAATTCCATTAGCTGAAAACGAATCGAAGAATCCAGCAAAGAAAAGGGGAATTTAATAGCATGTGATTGAAATTAAAAACAATAATTACCAAGACAAATTCGAGATTCAAAGAGGATAAAAGAACCAAACCTGAATGCAGCTATGATCCTGCGGATCTCTCCAAATGAGGAGAGAAAAAGCGGATAAAAGAGAACTCTTTCAAATCAAGAATGATTGATAGCAACAAAAGTTACAATGAAATTTTAAAGTAAAAATGAAAAGAGATGGTTTTGAAAAAGGTGAAGGAAGAGAGAACTAAGGGAAGTTTTTTTTTTTTTTTTTGGAGATCTTTTTTCTCTCTCTCCTCAACATGAAAACAAATCTAATCCTATTCCTTATTAATATGTTTATTAATATGTGCCTATCTGTCTTCTATATTTTCTATGGTTAATTATATGTCAGGCCCTGATAATATTTCAACTAGTGTTCAGGCCCCAATAAAGTTCTATTTAGTATTAAGGACCTACTTTTCAAAATTAGAGAAAAAGACCCAAACTATGCGATATGACATATTTACCTCCTAACAGATGCGAAATTTACAAAATTTTGCCATCGTCTTCTCCAACGAGCAAGCTATTCTTCAAACTCGATTTCCATCTATAACCTCGACCTTCGTGGGCAGACGAGGAGGCCCGACCCTGACCCGTCGTCGTAGTAGAGCTCGAGGACGCCGTCTGATGAGTCTTATAAACCCAGACATCTATGGTGCTAATTACAGAAAAAAAAACTGATAAACATCAATCACAAAAATCTTTGAGATTGTAGCTAAAATATCAAAGTTCATGATCAAATATGTTGAAATTATTGTTAGTTTGATCATGGTATGATTTGTATTGCTAATTTGCAGCTTTAATCTCGGAAATAACGAATATAGCAAAAAATAACAAATGTCTTATGGATAATAACAAATGTTGACACACAAGTAACACATCACTCAAAGGTAATAACGCCTTGTTTGTCATCAATAACACATTCTGTATACAAATAATGGATCAAAAGGAATAAAACAAAAATCACACACGATACTAAAAAAACAGATAAAAACTGCATAAAACTCGGCGTTATTGACTCAATAAGGTAAAATAGGCCTCAATTTCTCATGGGTACCTCGAATTTATACCGATTACTTGCAAGATACGGATATTATATTTTCCCTAAATCGTGTAAAAAAGAAATACTTATAACATAGCAAAAAATAACAAATGTCTTATGGTTAATAACAAATGTAGACGAAGTAACACGTCGCTGAAAGGTAATAACGCCTTGTTTGTCGTCAATAACACATTATGTATACAAGTAATGGATCGAAAGGAATAAAATGAAAATCACAAACGGCACTAAAAAACAGATGAAAACTGCATAAATCTCCGCGTTATTGACTCAATAAGGTAAAATAGGCCTCGATTTCTCATGGGTACCTTGAATTTATACCGATTACTTGCAAGAAACGGATATTATGTTTTCCCTAAATCGTGTAAAAGAAATACTTATAACATAACAAAAAATAACAAATGTCTTATGATTAATAACAAATGTAGACTTAGAAGTAACACGTCGCTAAAAGGTAATAACGCCTTGTTTGTCGTCAATAACACATATACAAGTAAAGGATCGAAATGAATAAAATGAAAATCACAAACGACAGTAAAAAACAGATGAAAACTGCATAAATCTCCGCGTTATTGACTCAGAATAGATATTACATTTTCGCTAAATTGTATAAAAGAGAAATACTTATAGCATAGCAAAAAATAACAAATATCTTATGGATAATAACAAATGTTGACACGGAAATAACACATCGCTGAAAGGTATTAACGTCTTGGTTTTCGTCAATAACACATTCTATACAAGTAATGGATCGAAAGGAATAAAATGAAAATCACAAACGACACGAAAAAATAGATCAAAACTGCATAAATCTCAGCATTTGTGACTGAATAAAGTTTTTCTGTCCTCAATTTCAGATGGATCTTACTAATAAAGACGGATTTTTTATGAATCGAATGAATTCGTGCTTCCACTCAAGATAAAAGCGACTGAGTAAGATAAAATCGACTCAAACAAGTCTTAATATTAAAAGAAAAGGTACGTCGGTAACCATGAAATTGAGAAAATTTTGCTTTCTCTAAGACTAAAATGTTTTCTTAAGTGAGTAACAGTTTACCCAACAAATATAACACATATACATGTACAAGAAACACTTCATTGAGAATATTCTAGAAGGTTCTGACCGTCAGAGAATTTAAAAGAATTGTCAGAGAGTATTTACGGGACTTTCTCAAAATTGTACTACATTAATTGGAAATAATAACACATGTTAGGTAAAAAAAACAACGCGAACTCAATTAATAACACATTGATTGATACTGATACCACATAAAAGTTGTTCAGTACCACATCAATAATTCGATTAATTCCGTACAAGAATACACTTTTATTTTGGATGTTTAATATGAATGTTCATGTAAATATATAATTTGATGAAGTTTAATCACAACATTCCTTTAACAGACACTTTAGGCGAAATTTGATGTCAATAGATGAATGTTGATCTCATTAGATATATAAACATATAGTCCTCCATTGCAAAACATAGGCTATCACCTCTTTCAATGGAACATAACATTATGAATTGCACCACGAACATGTTCAAACGTCAACATTAAAGTACTAATAATATTTATAGACCACAAACACAAAATACTAAGCTCAAAACCCTATCCGAGGCCTGAAACCCTAAACTCTATACCCTAAACCCGAACCCCAAAATTTTTTAAGGTTGTAGAAATACCTGCACAAGTCGTGGATCGTTCTCCCAAAATTTCATGTCGTAAACCCTTAATCTTAGCCTCGAACCCGTAAGTCCTAAACCCCAAAAACTACCCAAAAACCCTAGCGCATAGACGATAACAAATTATCTAGAAACCCTAGTATATAGACGGTAATTTTATAACACGTAACACTCTATAGGTAACAATTAAACCCTTACGGGTACCACATTAAACTGTCCAGAATTTTTTTAATATCCCGCCGAACAGTTCAGAAATTCTACAGTGGCGCGAGAAACATTACGGCTATGGGTCACTCGAATCTACGTGTCTTACCTTCAATTTCAACTAGAAACATGCTTCGATCTACAGATATTTTTATTGTTTGCGTCGACAAAATTTTAAGATTCCGTCCCGACACCGTCGCGCTCGTGAGATCCGCAACAGAGAAATCAATATTAATTTGTAAATGGATTTAACCAAGGCAACTATCGATATTATTACATGTGATAAACCTAAATCAAAGAAATTGCTAAGATTGCAGTTGCTATTACCGTATATGTTGAAATTATCGTCAATTTCATATGAATGTTGATATGTTTCACAAAAATAACAAATGTCTTAAGGATAATAACAAATGTTGACTCAGAAATAACACAACACTGAAAGGTAATAACGTCTTGTTTACTCAATAAGGTAAAATAGACCTCAATTTCTCATGGGTACCTCAAATTTATACCGATTAGTTGCAAGAAACGGATATTATATTTTCCCTAAATCGTGTAAAAAAGAAATAATTATAACATAGCAAAAAATAACAAATGTCTTATGGTTAATAACGAATGTTGACTTAGAAGTAACACGTCGCCAAAAGGTAATAACGCCTTGTTTGTCATAAATAACACATTCTGTATACAACCAATAGATCAGAAGAAAAAGAATGAAAATCACAAACGACACTAAAAAACAGATGAAACTGCATAAATCACGTCGTTATTGACTCAATAAGGTAAAATAGACCTCGATTTCTTACGGGTACCTCGAATTTATACCGATTAGTTGCAAGAAACGGAGATTATATTTGCCCTAAATTGTGTAAAAAAGAAATACTTATAACATAGAACGAAATAACAAATGTCTTATGGTTAATAACTAACGCTGACTTAGAAGTAACACGCCACTGAAAGGTAATAACGCTATGTTTGTCGTCAATAACACATTCTGTATACAAGCAATGGATCAGGGGGAATATAACGAAAATCACAAACGACACTAAAAACGGATGAAAACTGCATAAATCTCGGCGTTATTGACTCAATAAGGTAAAATATACCTCGATTTCTCATGGGTACCTCGAATTTATACCGATTACTTGCAATTTATGTCGAAATGTAGATTCGATTTACCATTATGTTTTCGAATTTGCACCCTAATTAGACACGTAAATTCTACCTCGTGCATCGTCAATATCATAATGAATCCAACATGACATCGGTTGGATGGGTCAATCGGATTTTTTTGTGCTCGATTCAGTGTAAGAAAAATGAGTTCGAAAAAATTCTGTTGATAACGTTTTGCAGTAGCAAAGTAACACAATATTGTTGAAAAATAACGTATCTGTTTTTCAAAGTAACAATATGCTGTAACTGTATATCATATAATGAAGTAAAAGTAATGCTTCATATAAGAACAAAAAAGCACGTCTTGACTTCCGCTGGAAAAAAAGAGCAAAGGGTATTTTCGTCAAATTCTATTTTTGGGTCCTTTACTCGATTTTTACAAAAAGTAGGTTTCTTAAACAAATTCCATCTCTGACAGGGCCTGGACAGGATGTTCAAAATTTATCAGGGCCTGACATGAAATTCACCCTATTTTCTATCTATTCTTGTTGTCCCTCTCATTTTTTATCTGGATTTTCCTCAGACTGAAAATTGATTCCCATGCTTCCTCTCCGTGTGTAAATATCTATCTATTACTTATAAAGGATATAAGGTGGCTAAAAACCGGCTCGGATCACCTATTTCAATTAATATTCCAATCCCTATTCCACTTATTAAATTATTAATATTATAGCTTAGTATCTCTCCAAATCACCATCCACAACGTCCACTCTACTTTTTTTTTCCTCTCATATTATTTTATTATACTTGAAATATAATAAAGAATATTAATAGGTAATCGATATTGTAAATCAGACCTCGTCTCTCGTATCACTCTCTCACCAGTCTCTCGTATCTCTCTCTCACTAGTAAATATTATTCTATTATACTTGTAAATATAATAGAAGAATATTAATCATTATATAAGAGAATAAAATTATGCAAGTTCGGCATGAACACTGAATAACACGTAAACACTGAATAACTGAATAAATCACCCTTTAACAAAATAAAACTTTCATTACTGACTAATCAAAGTATTATAACTGAATACCAAGTCTAACACCCGAAAACAAAACTGATGTAAGTCTAGAAAGGTCGCGTAATCTCCATTTACTCGATCATCTATCTCATCATTATTTATCCGTAGGTTTCTTGAGGCTGCATCATTAATCACTTCATTCAATTGATTGATAAAAGACAACCCGTAACTTGGTTGTTGCATCTGTGCCTGAAAATTCATATACAAAATCATATTATTTTGTATCATCAACAACATACCCAAAATAAATATTGGAGATATTTAACCTGTAGCAAACCCATCAAACTTGAGCTATGTCGTTGGAACTGTGTAGGATACCACCATTGAGAATTTTGGTGCTGAATGGATGAACTTGATATCTGTTGCAGTTAAAATTATGGAAGTAATGATTAACTTCTTATGTGAAAGACGAACGTATTTATAAATGACATACCTGTGACGATTGAGATGCTGATAAAAGGAACAATGAATCGACCGGCATTGTAGGATGAGGAATATCCGAACAACATATATCGTACTTTTCTCCTATAGGATGATTAATTTCCAAGCTTGCCGTGCACTCTTTAGGTTCCTGTAATTAAGCAAGACATTAGCAAGTTTCTGTAGTCGTATAATAACACAAATTTAGCAAAATATTACCTTAGATTGTATGCTTTGCCAACGAATTTTCGATGTGTTTTGACCTTTTTGGCTTCTTTATCGCTTGTTCTAATCCGCTTTTGACCCTCTTTCCAGATTTTGAGTCGCGAAGCCCTTTTTTGTCTCCATCATTTTATGGGATCAACTGGTCCGTCATCCGTTTCTCTAGTCAAAACTCATTTTCCTAAATTTTTGGAAGTCTTAGATGATTTTGAAGAATAGATGTTATCAAGAGCTTCATCTGTTTCTTCAATCATCTTAAGGAGAACATCTTTAGTCTGATGATGCGTCTCCTCTGTCAAAGCTGCCTTTGAAGCTAATTGACTATACAACTTGTATAGATCTTTATACCTTTCTCCACATCTTTTCAGCATATTCCTCATCAATCCCAAAGCTTATCTCATCATGATCGTGGGAAGAAATTTGCAGAAACCCCTTCTTAGCTTTTTTAGTCCATCTTCGTTTTATATAATCTTTAGGAATTGAAGATATATTTCTTATACCAAGTACTTTGAGGACATGAGAACACAAGATTCCAGCAAATTCAAACTTTTTCCAGCTACATGAAACTTTTTCGCTCACGGCGTTCAATCTGACTGTGTGTTGGTGGTGCTTATTGGAAGTGGAAACCTTGTACTCGGATATTGTCTCGGACTCACTAGATAGCTCAACGAATAAATCATAAGCCTTCCAGAATTCCGATTCAAATAACTGGAAGACTTCATGCGTGTAGATATTTGAAGCGTGTCTCAAGATCTGAATCGGGTATGCTTTCGGGGTTGTCTGCCTCATCACAAAATCAGCCTTTAACTCCTTATATCGGCGATCGTCGATTAACCTTTCAAAATGCTAAAAAAAAGGGTAATAACTTCATTTTATAGCTCACATATCTTTTTAAAGCACTATGCATGCTCGCTACGCTAAGTACTGATCCTATATGCACAAAACACTTGATGTCCGTAAACTAACTCCCATTTTTCTTTAATGTTAAACAACCTTTCAAGCCATCATTATTTTCCAACCCATCCTTCCCCAACATTTCTTTCCACGCCTTGAGAAATCATCTTCCTCTTCATAATCGTATATACAACTAGAAAAATATTTAGCAAAATCGCTGAACCTAGAAAAAATATTACCAAGGTGTGTCGCTGCATTTTGATAAATATGCCAAATGCACAAACGATGGCATGTTTCGGGCCGTTCTGCGGATATAGCTTTTGCCATCGCGGCATCTTGGTATGTAAGAATAGTAATAGGCTTTTTTCCACCCATTGACCGAACAAAGGTATCAAATAGCCACATAAATGTTTCAGCTATTTCATCATATTGCAATACCGCTCCAAAAATAATTGACTGTTTATGATGATTGACTCCGACGAAAAGCGCAAATGGTCGATCTTCTTTATTTTTCCTGTAGGTGGTGTCAAAGGACACCACATCGCCAAAATGAACGTAGTCAATCATCATTTGTCCATCTGCCCAGAAAATATTTGTTATTAAGTCTCCCGTATCGACCTGGATGCATAACAGAAATTTGGATATTCAGTCTATTTTTTCTGTAAATATTCCAGTACACCTCCTGTATCTCCTGGTTTCATCTCTACTGTTCTTTTCGATCGCAAGTAGTTTTTATAGTCTTTAATAACAAAACCAACATTCTCGCGTCCTCCAGCTTGATTGACCAAATATTTGAGTCCAACGTTGGGGGGATGCCAGACACTACAAAAAAAATCATTTTATGCGACGATTTTTTTTCCCACAAAAGAGTAAATTTTCGTCACATAAATTTAATGTGAGGAAAAATTTTCGTCACCGGCTCGTCACCGAAGGCCCGTGGCAAAAGATCAAATCGCGCCTAATGTGACGATATTTTATTTCCTCACGTTTGGCATATGTGAGGAGTGCAATTTCCTCGCATAAAATTCTTATTGTGACGAAATATTTCTCACAATAGATATACTATTTTGTCACATTTTGAACTTCCTCACATTTAAACATATAAACGCAACAAAAAATTTGTCACTTTAAATATATTTTTCCTCATAATTACCATAATATATACTATGAAAATATGCCTCACATTTAGGGATGGCAGCATGGACGGGTATGGGTCGGGTTTGGCCGCGGACCCGGGACCCGCCCCGCCTCGCCCCGGGCCGGACCCGAATGGACCGGGTCAGCTATTTTCTCCTTTTTCTTTATTTTTTAGATCGAATTTTTTTAAAAGTACAAAAGTAGGATTCGATCCCACGACCTATAGCAAATTAACTAAAGACTTATCCAGTAGGCTACAAAGCTTTTTATTAATAATTTGAACACTTTATGTATATATACGTACAATAAAATAAATTTAAATATAATATATATCGGGGAGGATCTCGGGTCGGGTTGAGATTTATCGGACCCGTGACCCGCCCCATTACCCCAATAGAAAAAAAAACCCGATTCATTAGGGGCGGATGCAGGCGGGTCCGGGTCTAGACCCACTCCATTGTCATTCCTACTCACATTAAATTAATTTTCCTCACAATAACCATGATATATAATACGAAAATATTCCTCACAAAAATATTTCCTCACAATTACAATGATATATAATGCGAAAATATTTCTCACATTAAAAATATTTTTCCTCACAATTACTATTATATAGTACGAAAATATTCCTCGCGTTAAACATATTTTTCCTCATAATTACAATGATTTATAATATAGAAATATTCCTCACATTTCTAATGACTAAAATTATCATATACTCTAATACATATTATTGGTTGACGACGGCTTCTCTTTTGTTTTATGTGAGGATTTTTTTGTCACATAAAAAATTTATTTATTATTAGGAAATTTGTTAACTATATGTGAGGATTTTATCTATCACATTAATGTTTAGCTTTTGTGAGGAAATATATTACTATTATGTGATGAAAAAACAGTTTCCTCGCATATTATATATTCATTTATGAGGAAAAAAAATTCTTCACATTATATAATAGATATTGTGAGAAAAAATTATTTCCTCATATAATCTAATTTTATGTGATGATTTTTAATGTTATCACAAAAACATGGTCACATAAAATAACATTTTTTGTAGTGAGATTTGTCTAGATTATCCACATGCGTTGCTTGCTTTGAAGTCAGTTTCCTGTGCGACCTAAGAAGTGACTCTTGTTTGGACTGACAGTGTCCGTCAGGCTCTGCAATAAACTTGACCACGTGATATTTGCCAGATTTACATGCGTTTATCTTCATTTTGGCACTGCAACCACTTCTAGTTTCAAGACGATGAGATTTTCCGTCCACATATCGATTATCTTTTCGTCTACGACCCTCGCTAGAACAACAGAATACACGATCCGGAAGTCGTCCATCAATACTGTCGTAATGAACGGTGTGCCTCCTAATTCCAAAACCAACACTACGTGCATAATCATTATAAAAGTTATATGCATCTTCTTCAGTCTCAAATTCCATACCCACAGCTGGGATTTTTGTATCCGGTGTGAAAGAATGTCCTAAGTCAATGATAGATGATGTACCTTTCAGCTCGTGAGCTACATTCGTTCCACCCGATAGCTTGTCAACTGTTTCAAAGTGAAGCATGCGACGTGGAGAGGAAATTGATACATCCTGCCGAGCATAATATAGAACATTAAAATAATACTCAAATACAGCTTTGGTATAACAAGAATCAGAACAAAAATACAAAAGATGAGAACTGAATTATATTTACCATGAGATCTTCTCGCGCACTATTATGATCGCCCATAATTCTTTGTTCCGAAAGATAATGTTAATTAGCAAATGTGTAGATGCGGATCACATAAAATAATTAAAACAAAATTAGCAAAATAAGTATTTGTTTGTTACTAATACAAGACACAACTCTCAGCAGTACTAATTGACCGATGACCTCTCCACGATTATTATTAGCAGATATTGAATTGATCAACACGAAAAAAACATGTAAGAATGATAGCAAAAAATATTTCAGGGTAGTATAAGAAATTAGCATGATCTCGTCACCTCAATAATCAAGGTGCAACAATATTGCAAATATTGTATAGGAGGGTATTGATTTATCTGATGGTTTATTGGATGAGATGGGGACGGCATAGTTAGGGTTTTACTGGTGAGAGAGAGATACGAAAGACTGATGAGAGAGAGATACGAGAGACGAGATCTAATTTACAGTATCAATTACCTTATTATATTTCAAGTATAATAAAATAATATGAGAGAGAAAAAGTAGAGTGGACGTTGTGGATGGTGATTAGGAGAGATACTAAGCTATAATTTTAATAATTTAATAAGTGGAATAGGGATTGGAATACTAATTGGAATAGGTGATCCGAGCCGGCTAAAAACTATCAATTTGGTTTGTCATTTTATTTGCAACTTAGTCTTTCTATCTATAATTCAATTATTTTAAAAGTAATCATTTTCACTTCTAAATTTGTTAGTCATTGTAATTATATCGCAACACATTAGTTTTCATTTTATACGTTAAAAACTATATTTCATCTATTAAATATTAAGTATTAATTGAAGTAACAATGATTTGATATTATTTATAATACATATTAAGCCCTTCAACTTTTGTCTTCATGAAATGTCCGTCTTTCATGAAGTGTTTATTTTGAATATACAAGCCCAAGAAGGTCACGATGGTCCCCAACAGCCCATATTATATATGAAATTTGATCATGCTTGTTCCCTAAAGTTGCAAGTTTAGAAAGAAAAGGGCAAGAATTTAAGTATATTTGGAGTTTTCGAAACTTTACATTAGCAAAAACTCTTCTAAATATTTACAATTAGATGATTTGCATCTTTTGGGGCTGCTTCGTACGCGATTATGGGTCGAATGAGAGAGAAATAGAGAAAGCAAAAAAAAAAAAAATCAACCTTTTGGACTTTTTTAATATTAAACATATAGTTTCTTTTCAAATATGAAAATAATTTTATTGTTGGGCAGAGAGTGATTGGATTGCAATTTCCTGTGGTACTTACTCCATTGATCATTTATGTCTTTGAAATTCAAAATACATGTTTCAATCAAGGTTCTGAAACCGGGTTTTCGAACCCGACTTGAAATTTTATTGGTTTAAAAGGTTAGTGATTTAATCGGTATAAAACCGGAATCAAATCGGAGTCAAAATAATAAATATATATTTTACATATGAATCAATCAAAGGCAAATCTACACGTAAATTCGCATAACCCAAACTCTCAATCAACTAACTCCCCTCCCACCATTTATCACCAAACTCCCCGTTTCAAACAATTAAATCACATATCTACCTAATGAACAATTATACCCTTGCAAAACATAAATATTACGAAATAACCATTTGATTGGTCAACATCCCCACTTCTTTCATTTTGGCTTGCAAACATTACAATGAACGAGAGAACGAGCGAGGGAAGAAGGAACAAGCAAGCTTCTACTTTCAAACACTTCTGTTCAACGAGAGAGAACCAGTAAGCTTGCACGAGCAAGCTTCCACCATTGGTCAACACGTAAGAAGGAACGAATGAGAGCTAACGTAAGCTTCATTTATTTTTATTTTTTGTTTTTTTTTTTGGCATTTTGGATTAATGTAGAGCTAAACGCTTCGATATGTTCATTTCTTCAAGGATTCCATGTCGGCCTATGTTTATTACTTTGATTAGTACTCGAATTTTGGTTTATGGCTTAAATTAGGGTTTTATTTTTCTTTTTTTTTTTTAAATTTTTGATATTGATATCTTTCAGATTAGATTTTTTTAGCTTCTATTACGATGTTGATGAAACCAAAGGTATTGCATTTGTGACTGTCTTGGTACGATGCTTGGATGTTTATGGGTACTATAAGTTTTAATGTTATCGTCTGTGTCTGTTTCTGGGTATACTATGTAGGCTAAACTCATCTATACCCTCCTGTCTGTTTCTGGGTACATTGAAGCTTTAGCTTGCGTGGCAAAAGCTTTAACGCATGTCTTCTCCTCTCTGTTGTGTATTTTCATCCTCAGTTGTGTTTTTTTGAAGTGATATTCTGTATTTAATTTGGCAGCATGTCTTCTAATTCAAAGAATTCCATCAAGGACTTAAGATACAAAAATTAGACGTGTAAATGTGGTCAGGTGGCTGCGATTCGAGTTGTTGGTGCTGTGAAATCCACGAAAGGTAAATTACTATGTACTTGCAGAAATGGAAATTGTGATTTTTTAGTTGGTTGAGTCCAGTAGATAGCCACATTGAAGATGATACGTCTGATAGTGAAGACGTGCAATCAAAAAGATGTGATCTCAACACAGAGCATATTGGCGACCTAATAAGATATGTGTAAGGACTTGGCGAAAAAAATTAGGGTGCTCCAAACCAATGGAAAAATGCAGAAGTACATCTTTGTAGTCATTGTCATAGTAACTATTGTGATAATTTTCAAGTAGTCATATGGTTAAGGATTGGTGTACTTCACTCATGTTCTTTGTAATACAAATCTTGTCATGTAATGCATTACAAACTCTTTGCAGTATCACACCATTTGTAGTATCAATATATAGATGTTAGTAATACCAATAACTAGATGTTTGTAGTATCATAACATATGCTAGTGTGTTTAATTATCGAAAAACAGGTAGATTCTTGAGCAAATAAGGCTTGAGAGCTTCTAAAATACGATACATAATATGAATTAAACATAAGGTAACATAAATATGAACACTTACTTCCAATAGAGCAAAGATCTTGACTATGTAGCAATATGTTGTTATTAGTATCATATAAGTAGAAAGAAAGTTGGTTGTTTCACTGTATCAATCCCTAAATAAACGTTAAACCGCCAATATTGATACCAATGATCAATAGAGTATAATAACTATTGTCTCGTAGTCACATACCAAAATTTGAACGGAGTCGAGAAACGCTTATCTTAATTTGTAGTAACAATATACAGATGTTTGTAGTACCAATATATAGATGTTCGTAGTACCATAACATATGCTAGTGTAGTACCATGCATAACTGCTTACTTGTATTATCTTTTTCGTTCCACATTTTTAATTATCGAAATACGTAGATTATTGTGCAAGGCCTGAGAACTTCCAAAATACGATACATAATAAAAGCTAAACACACGGTAACGTAAAACATAATACTAACTTTTGATAAAAAAATCTTGACTATGAAGTAAAATATTATTACTAGTATCATATAATAATCCATAATTCTAAATAGTAACCCACCAATATCGATACCATGATCAATATACCTATAACTATGGTAGCATAGTCACTGACAAAAAATAATTCGATTGGAGTCGAAAAACTCTTATCCTAATTTGTAGTACCAAATACAGATGTTTGTATTATCAATATATAGATATCCGTAGTACCATAACATATGCTAGTGTAATACCATGTAGGTTACTTGTAGTATCTTTTTCGTACCACATTTTTAATTATCGAAAACACGTAGATTATTGTGCAATAAGGCCTGAGAACTTCCAAAGTACGTATAACAAAAATTAAACACACGGTAACGTAAAACAGACACTAACTTCCCATTGATAAAAAATCTTGACTATGAAGTAAGATATTGTTACTAGTATCATATAAGTAGAAAGAAAGTTGGTGTTTCAATGTAACCTAATTATTAAATTTTAACCCACCAATATTGATACCATAATCAATATGGTACCTATAACGTCACTGACAAAAAATAATTCGATCAGAGTTGAAAAACTCTTACCCTAATTTGGAGTACCAATATGCAGATGTTTGTAGTACCAATATAGATGTTCGTAGTACCGTAACATATGCTAGTGTAGTACCACGTGTAGGTACTTGTAGTATCTTTTTCGTCCACGTTTTTTAATTATTGAAAATACGTAGATGTAAGGCATGAGAACTTTCAAAACACAACACATAATAAAAATTAAACACAAGTAACGTAAAACATAAACACTAACTTTCAATAGATAGAACTTGTTGCTATGTAGTAACATGTTCGTACTAGTATCATAATAAGTAGAAAGTTAGTATTTCAATGTAATAATCATTAATTCTAAATACCCACCAATATTGATACCAAATGATCAATATAGTAGCTATAACTATGGTAACATAGTCACGGACCAAAAATAATCCGAACGACATCGAACGCTTATCCAAACTTACCAGTATATAGATATTTGTAGTACCAATATATAGATGTTCATAGTACCATAAGATATGCTAGTGTAGCGCCCTGCGTAGGTTACTTGTAGTATCTTTTTATACCACGTTTTTAATTATCGAAAACTTGTATATTCTTCTTCAAATAAAGCATGAGAACTTCCAAAATACGGCAGATAATAAAAACTAAACACACGGTACGTAAAACATAAATACTAACTTCTAAAAGATAAAAAATCTTTATTATGTAGTAAGATGTTTTTACTAGTATCATATTAAGAAGAAAGCATATTGATGTTTGAAAGTGATAATTATTTTATTTAAAGGTTAGCCCACCAATATTGGTACCAAATGATCAATATAGTACATATAACTATAATAACATAGTCAGGGGCGTCAACTCTTACCCTAATTTGTAATACCAATATATAGATGCTTGTAGTACCAAACATAGTCCCGTGAAGTACAATGCATAGGTTACTTGTAATACCATGTCGTATCATGTGTTGCATTATCGAAAGCACGTAGATTCTTGTGCAAACAAGGCGTGGGAGCTTACACTAAATTATAGTACCAATATATAAATGTAGTACCTCTATGTGTACTTATCTACATAAGTTTGTTACTTTGTAGTACCATTACATATTTTAATGCTTGAACTGTTATCAGAAAATATGTTATTGAGTAGTTGGAGTACCAAATGTTAATGGCTTGGGGGTACCATTGTACAAGACATGAACAAAAATACTTACCGGCTTAAAAAATCATAACACCAACAAATGCATTCCAAAACAATTTTATTGGAACACCAACAATATTAGTATCAAACACATCGACAGTATTAATGTCATGCATCTACCAGCATCATAATCCAAAACATATCGAAGTTAGAATGTGCGATAAACTATCGACAACTACCGACAAAAAATGTGCCGTAATCTATCGTTTCATTGATCAAATAATACATATGTGCTCTTCTTATATTCACACAATGCAAATAACGTGTGCCCACCAAAGATATTTGTAGACAGCATAGCTTCGTATAAAAGCACCTGTTAAAATTCGAACAAAAAAAATTACCATATGATACTGCTAGAAAGCTTCAAATATACTTCATAAACGAAATGTGGGTACTGCAATTCAACATACTTTGGTACTGCATATAATAAATTGCTTTAACCAGCAAATTAGCCCAAATTTAATCAAATACTAACCTCTCTCGGCACCCACAGTATGCTAACGGTAGAAAACATGAGGAGAATTCATCTTTTTACAGCTTGACACCCAAATCGCGACACCCAAATCGCAACACAGTTTCACACCCAAATCCCGACACCCACAACTCGATACTCAATTTAGATCAATGACACTTCCACTGCCACAAACGTTCATTGTACACCCACCAGAGTGTTCTCTAACTCAAATTTGCTTGCTCGAGGTCAAGAAGCTCGATGGGTAACCCACGGTGAAAAAACAACAACAGAGGATCCACCCAACTTACCTAGATCGATAAATCCACGATAGATTGGGAAAGCTTGGAGCTTTTCCAGCGCGGACAGGATTCCTGTTGAGACATGAGGTCTGAAATCAGGCTACATGGGTTTTTCAATTGATGGTTTGGAGAAGAAAGATTTAAAAAATAATAAATGAGGGATAAAATTATCAATTCAGTTAAGTGGGTAGTGATGTGTAAGAATGTTGATAGAAAGTTAGGAAAGGGAGATTTAGTTGAGGGTGCTCCTCAATCAAATAATATGCAAAATATACATGTTTCTATGAAATTTTTTCAAACTATATTTTATAATTTAAGGGTTAAAATTAAATACATAAAATTATGTTGGTTGTTATAAATTAATTGTATGCCAAGTATTAAATCTATTAATTTAAGGTCAAATTTGAATTAAAATAAAATAGAGGTTAATAAGTTGATTACAAAATAAAAATTATGGTGTTGGATGAATTCAAACCCCAACCCATTAAATAAATACCCACAACTTCACCATAAGCCAAACTAATTTATTGGTTTACTTAGTTTGTTTAATTTATTTAAAACAAAATATTTTTATTCATTTTTAAGTAAAAATAGACCGAGCCGGGACTAGACTGGTCTTCAAAAATAAAAAACTATGGTTTCAATATAGCTATAATAGATATGTTTCTTTCTTTCCGTTTATTTTCATCATTACCGAAACGAAAGGAAACGCAAAAAATGAAAATAAAGACGTGACGTCGAAGATCCTTTTGGAAAGGTCGTGCGTGCCGAATATATTAATTAAAAAAATTGATATTGCACGGACATCTACACATAAATACCTAATTGAATAAAAGTTTTACACATAGGTACCCGTATCAGAAAATTTTACAGATAGGTACCCGATTTAATTTTTACCAGTTCTTCAGCCATGCCGTACCTTTATGTGTGTGTATGGCGTACCATAACATGTTTATATATGGTACCTAAATGTGTTCGTACGGCGTACCAATGTTTTAAATAGGGCATACCTAAATGTGTTAATACGGCGTACCATTTTTCTATTATATAGGGTACCCAATGTGTTGATATAGGGTACCGAAATGTGTTGTATGGCGTACCTACGGCGGATTGGGTACCTATCTGCAAAAAATTTATTCTGTTAAGTACCTTATATAAAAAAATTCTGACATGGTACTAAATTACAAGTTTTTTTACAGATGGAGTATTTATGTGTAAAGACCCCATCATTAAATATGATGGGTTTAATAAAATACATAATTTTTGCCCAATATGAGGACAAACAACCATTGAAACTGGGATATTTTAAAAAATGAGATTACTTTTGATTTCTTTTAAAAAAATAGGGACTTGATCAAGTCAATTTAAAAAAGAGGAACCTGTTTAATTAATTAACTAAACCCCTAATTAATACCTAAATAAATAAAAAAAGAAATATATATATATAAAATAACGGAAAAACGCACCCACCTCATTAACGCACCCACCAAGCACCAAACGAGATCTTGACGGAAAAACGAGCTGAAGCATCCGCCGAAATCGAAACACCCAAGCTCGAAGAATCCCAATTTCGTTCTTGAACGTATATACAGTAAGTTTTGTTCATGTTAACGCCGGTTACTAGTATACATTATCGGGCATTGTAATTTCCGTTCATGTTAACGACACTTACATTTCGAGCATCGGGTATTAGATTTTCGAAGGTTTGGGTAGTTATGGGTAGCATTTTCACCGTAGATCTGTGCGAATTTGCTGAAAAACTTCGTTTTCCGTTTATTCGAGTACATTATTCGATTTGTTTTACTCGAACACGTTACTCGAATACGTTATTTTGGCAACTTTCAATTCGGACATCTTACTCGAATACGTTTATTCGTGTTCGTTATTCGAATGAAGGTTCAACTCGAATACTTTACTCGTATAATTTTTAGTTTTTGAATATTTTATTTATTCGAATAATACGTTTGCAATTAAAGTTTATTTATTCCATTTATTTCTTCGATAACACTTTATCGAGTGGCTTCAACATCTTACTATCCGAACATTTCATTCGAGTTTTTATATTACTCGAATCGCGTACTCGAAGAATGTTTATTTTTCGAATATTTTATTTATTCGAATAATGCATATTGCAATTAAATTTTATTAACAATGATTTATTTCATATGAAGGTCATGCTGACCAGCATCATGATTGATTAGGATGGAGAATGGATAATTGGGAATGATATAAGTGGATATGGGTTCCAAGGATGGGAACAAATATGAAGCCCATTGGGTTCGATGTCGATTGTTGTTTGCTAGACGATCTGCGGAACGAAATATACGAGACTATTGGCGTAAGCGGGAGGTCGGAGTTATTAGTTATCAGCTATCTATGAGAGGTATGGAATGGTGTGCTCCGTTTTATATAAAGAATGATCGAGAGGTGAAGGGTTATATTTACTTAGAGGTCCAATGGATAGACCGATTCTCCGTGTGGAGATTGGACTCCCTACGACCCTCCACCGTCAAACTCTTGCGGATGATGAAGTTGGTCCCGTTCCAATTGAGGTTCGTAGCGGTGGAGGTGGTTACATCGATGATTATTTTGACTGTATCATCGACTTTGGCGGATACGAAGATGTGAATTATGGGGGGTGAAGGTCACAATGAGGCGAACGACCGTGATGAGAATGTTGCATCACGGCAGAACGTGCACGTCAATTTTGATGGCGTAAACGGAGAAAATACGGACGGGGATGATGAGGAGGAGGAGGAGGAGGAGGAGGAAAGAGGAAAATGCAACTATTCCTAGCGATCGATATTCTTTTACCGACGGTTCCACCATGGTCGGTGATGAATTCGAGGATAAGACGGCCATCAAGAATAGGATCCATAGAGTTGCTATAGAGGCATGCTTCGAGGTCAAATTATAAAATCTTCCCGATCGTACTATGGCGTGAGATGCAAAGAGGATGGATGTACTTGGAGGATATGGATGGCGAAAATTAAGGATACATCCGTATTCTCGATTCGTACGTATTGCAACACACATACGTGCGACCTTGCAAATTGGAACGCAAGACTCACTCAAGCATCGTCAACCTCCGTGAGTGATATGCTGCTTGAATCTTTTCAGGGTTCAACAAGTACACCGGCTCCTAAACTCATTCAAACAATGATGAGAAATCGTGGGATCGAAGTTTCGTACTTCAAATCATGGAAAGGAGGCATTTTAGCACAAAATGCAATGAAGGGTGACCCCGATGAGAGTTACAAGCTATTGCCGTCGTACCTGTCGACGTTGAAGAGTGAATCCGAGAACCATAGCAAGTGTATATATATGGACGACGAGCGGAGATTTAAGCATGCATTCCTATCCCTTGGTGCTTGTATTGCGGGATACCGTCACATGAGGAAGGTTGTTTGCATAGACGGTACTTGGTTAAAAGGAAAGTATGGGGGTACGTTGCTCATTGTATCAGCGGAGGATGGCGACCGCCATCAGTTTCCTTTAGCTTGGGGCATAATTGACAATAGTGCATAGAAGCTTGGTCGTGGTTCTTGAACGAGCTCTTGCAAGTCGTACCCAATGAGGACGATCTTGTCATCGTATCCGACAGATCTGCTTCAATCAAAGCCGCCGTTGCAGACGTCTACAGTCGTGCGCACCATGGTCATTGTATTTGGCACCTGTCACAAAATATGAAAGGCAAGTGTAAGAAGCAGGGTGCGACCGAGACGTTCATACACATTGCTAAAATATGCAAGCAATGCGACTTTGATTCACAATATGGTGATTTTGAGAATAGGTTTCTCACCGCATATGCGTATTTGCAAAAGACTGATACTAAGGAACGATGGAGTCGAGCCTATTCTCTGACGTCTCGCTATAACATCATGACTACGAACGGGGTTGGAATCGATTAATGCAAGACTCCGCGAAGAAAGAAAGCTACCGATCATTGCGCTTCTGGAATCGATACAGAGGGTGACGGCGGATTGCTACATACAGACAGCAATCTGGACAAGCAATCACGCGGTTTACCCGACGGTGGAAAGGAAACTCCGTGAGAGGTATGAGCTAAGTCAAGGGTATGAAGTACATGAAATCGCTCCGCATGAGTACGATGTCCGATCTCTGGGGGGTCGTGCCATTGTTAACTTGCGGTCGAAGACTTGTACGTGCCGTCAATTCGACATCGACAGGATTCCTTGTCCACATGCAATCGCGGCGAGTCTACGAGCGAACATGAGTTTCTACCCGTTGTGTTCGGAATATTATTCTGTCATAACGTGGCAGTCTGCTTATCACGGACGAGTTTTGCCGGTTTCGGATCAAGCCGAGTGGGATACCTCGGATCAATTGGTGTTGCCGCCTCTGTTCGTAGCAAGGCGTGGTCGGAGAAAAGAAAAGAGGTTTCCGTCCGTCGGTGAGTTTGGTCGTAGACATTAAGTAAATCTTGATGTATGAGTTTGTATGAGTTTGATGTATGAGGTTGTATGAGATTGATGAATATTGTGAGGTTGTGAGGTTGTATGAGTTTGATGGATATTGTGAGTTTGGCTTGATTGTTGCTTTTTTCACTGTTATTCGAGTAAACAACATGACTCGAATATTATTCGAATAAACTACTCGAATATTATAACGATAAAAAGTCGAAAATGAAAATCTGAACTTATTCGAGTAACGTAAGAACTCGAATAATTTAGAAAAAATCGAATACGAAACTCGCATAATTTCTTGCAATTCGAGTGTTAGCTTCAAAATTTTTGAATTTTAATTATCTCGATACTTAGATGTATAAATATCAATATTTCGATGTTTTAGGGCCTTCATGATGTTAATAAGTCGCTTGATGAAGATTAACAATGTTTGATAAAAATCGTTGTATGACATACAATGGAATACGTTGGTAGATAGGACTTTAGTATATAAATTCTCATCCACGTTGGTCAAAATGTATAGAAATATCAACATGATTTTTTTTTTTAAATATTTTTTCAAGAATCTCTAAATATTTTATTACTTAGATAGGAAACGCATTTAACATTTCATGGTCATGATAAAAACAATATGTTGGATTTTTAAATTATTCGAGCAATATACAGTACTCGAATAGGCTCGAATAGTTTACTCGAATGAATATCGTTTTGCCTGTTTCATTTATTCGAGTGTTATACGGTACTCGAATAAGCTCGAATAAGTTACTCGAATCAATAACATTATTCGAACAAACTCTTTGACTCGAATAACAGTGAAAACCGAAAAAAAACAACAACTGAACCTTGAACAACCTGAACAACAAATCAACCAACCAAAATTGAACAATTCCAAATGCAAAATCTATACAAATATCTAAAAAGTTCATACAACATCCCAATTATTAAAAAAAAATACATATCGTCAAAAATTTTCTAAACGACGCAATTTTAGAATCGTCCAAAGCGTAGAGATCATCTCTGTTACCGATCAACAGAGACATAGCCGCCCTAAGCATGTATATACCACACTCTCCGCTGTTCTAAAACTAGAACAATTTCACGTTTAAGAAAATAAGAAAATAAGAAAGTGAGAAAATAAGAAAATTACCTGAGGACTTGTTGAGGGAACTTGGGGCACCGCACCTAAGCAAACTTCTCCACGGGATTTTGCTCCACACCTACGTGTTGAAGCATCAGAGGTATCACTTCGGCCAAGGGGTCGAGGAACGGCTTCATGAACCTCAAGTCCGAATCGCTGTTGCGGTCGGAATCCAAAACGAGGATGTTCCTCTCCTTGAATCGAGCGACGAGGAGCACCCAATGCATATTAAACGCCAATGGGATGACGGCCACATCCGCTTGGCTCCAGTGAAGCGACGACTTGCCGTACATCGCATTGATCTCTCCCGTGGCGAATTGCTCGAACGAGGACATGTACCACGGTCGCGGTCTGGCGGACTCGAACTTGACTGAATGTGCGAAATTCGTGTTCATGTACGCGATTTGCTCCTTATGCACGCAGTTTTCTTGCATCGCCATAAACCCGTTGAATGCCTCGTTGACGTGCTGCAATAATAGCATATAATATTATTCAACGAAATAATTAGAACATATTTAGCAAAAAACACGCATACCTCGTCTGTGATCCACACTTTCGGAGTGGACAGATCGGCAAAGAATTTCTTGTCGTACGCTTGGAGCATTCCTGCCCGTTCATCCTTTGCGACCATTCTTGCCACCTCCACCTTGACGGCATCCCAATTCTTCACCTCTCGCCAATGATCTGCTCTATGTCCGCGCGGCGTTGTATTGTAACGCGAGGGGTCGAATCGGGCGTCGGCGTATATGGACTCGAAAGCAACCTCGACTTCTTCTTCGCACGTTCAGTCCGTGGTCGTTTTTTGCTAACCTTCTGCGCCTCCGCCCACGCCGCCTTCTTCACCGCCGCCGCTTCCGCCGCCTTCTCCGCCGCCGCCCTCTCCGCCGCCACCGCTTCCGCCGCCACGGCCTTCTCAAGCCTGTCCATTCTTCTATCGAAATGGGTGATTATTGAGCCGGAAGGAGGGGGAGACGGCCTCGGAGGAGAAGACCTCGGAGGAGACGGCCTCGGAGGAGGAAACGGAGCAAGCCGATGCTCGGTGCAGTAGACCGACAGCCCATTTAGAAGATGCTCCACTATCCTCTAGGCTACGGCATCATCCCTGCTGCCACAAAAGCCGGCGACCGTGCGGAAGTGCCTTGAATCGGCTTCAGCATTGGTCGGTGTAAGGCAACACCGCACGTCCTTTGTTTTTGTACAATTTAGAAAACGCAATCTAAATAAATCCATATTATAAATAAATAAATATATATACTTACATCCATCCCCACGGCACCGAATACACGCTCGACCGCTGGCCATCTCGGAGCAGAGCTCTTGCCGTAAAATGTGGTCTTCCAATGGCACATCCGGGGTATCGGGAGCCCTTCGCCGCCTTTTCTCACGGTGAATTCCTGCCCGACGGTCGGCCAGCACTCATACGCCAGAACCTGATAAAAGAGAGTAAACATAAGTTAAAATAAATATAATTTGTCTTAAATAATACAAAACTAATTACCTGAAGCAGCATGACGAAGCCGCTAATATCGAAGGTTGTTTGGGTTTTTCCCTTCGATGTCATCTCCATGTGCTTCCCCAAGAGTTCTTTGTTCAGACCATAAACGACCTCCTCGAATGATATCCTTCCCCAAAGTTATTCGTTGAAGCGGTCGAAGTCCTCCACCAGACGGAGCCACTCCTCCTTGAGCTTCAAGTCCCTCTTTACCCTCCGCTCCCCTAGCACCCCGGCGGCAAAATAAAGGGCCGCGATCTTCAATTTCTCGGAATTCACGCCCGAGTCTCCATCGGCGTCACGAATCATTTCCGTGACTTTCTTCTCCAAATCGTCAAAATATATAACGGGCTTGCTTACGAGCCATAAAACAAACAGTTTTTGAAATCGAAGTCAAGAAAAGAATCAAAATGAAAAAAATAGGATTAATACAAGGCCAATGCCTCGTTGCAAACTCGTTCGATGACGGTATCTCCGGCTCGTTAGCGCCGCAGTCGAGGCCCGTGAGTAGGCAATACTCGACCAATGAAAATCTTAATGATTGCCCACGAACGACCATCCAGAACTCCTTCGACTCCGGCATATACTCCACCTGCCGGCTCATCAAAAACCATAGGATCATGTTCGATTGTAGTGGTCTCGGGCCACCTTTATTAAATTCCCGAACTGAGTCCGTCTGACCATCTCCTTCATTTCCTCCTCGTTCAAAAGCGTACGGATGCGTTCGCATACCGGCATGTAGTGCGAGTTCAGAGTGAGAGTGGCATGGTAGAAATTGTCCGCCGACAACTTCGTCGGAAGATAGATCTGAAAATGCATAAAAAAAAAAGAAAAACAATGAAAATGGACTGTTATTCGAGTTAATTATTCGCGTACAACGTCACTCGAATAAGTTAAACAATTATTCTAACCCTAATTACTCGAATAGTTACTCGAAAAAGCGACGAAAACGACTTTCACAAAAAATCCGATCGATTACGACGTTTGCCCAACGATTTAACATCAAAGTCGACCGATTTAACGCTAGAAACGAAAATCTAACCAAGAAATTCGTTTGACCAAATCGATTTAACAAAAACCCAAAACGCGACCAAAAACTCATCGTGGCTCTACCGGCGTCGATTTGCTCATCCACCCGGTCGTTGAGGCGCGGAATGCTCCGATGATCTCGTTTTTCTTTTCGCCATTGTTGATTATGCTTGGGTTTGTGTACAATTTTTTGAGTAAGAGCTTTGGTTCGAAGAGAGAGCGCGAGAGATTTTAGGTTTTTGAGTTTTGTGTCTAATTTTCTTTCCGAGCTTTATAAAATACGGCTTATTCGAGTAATCTATAAGAGTTATTTATTCGAGTTGTGACTCGAACAAATTACTCGAAAGTTACTCGAATAAGGCTGCTTATTCGTTTAAATTTTCTGAACGTTATTCGAGTAGCTTTATCTCTTCGAAATATTATTAGAGTTTGAAATTCGAGTTTCTCTGTTATCTCGAATAAAAGTCGAATAATTTTTCGCTGTTAATAAATCGGATAAGCAATTATTCGATTCCTGTATTCGAGTCTTCTGTTAACTCGAATAAAACTCGAATAACTTTTCGCTGTTGATGAGTCGGATTAGCCTGCTAAACCTGTTTTTTAGTAAGGATATTTCAGTCATTTGACAACCCGTTCCTCTTTTTTTAAAACCAAATAGAATCGTTGCTTTTTTTTTTTTTTTTTTTTTTTTTTTTTTTTAAATCTTCCCATTGAAACTCCGTTGACGATAATAAATAGAAAAATCTGCAACCTTAATTAATATTGAAGTGAAGGAACGTAATAAACAAAGAGAAGAGAGGACTCTTAATTGATCAAAAGAGCAGATGAAGAAATCGGGCGGCGGCGGTGGAGGAGCTGCCGGAGATAAGAAGAAGAACCGCCGTGAAGCGGCCACCCAAAACCCTGTTAGTAGTGCTTACATTATTATTTTTTTAAACTTGTTTTTTGCAAAGCAAAAATCATCGGAATTTATCAATTGTCTCTGCTGTGATTGCGCTTTCTGCGAAACGTCATTTCTTCGATTAGAACGTTGTTGTTGTTGTTTTTTTTTTTTGTTTCTCAATGTGGGAGGAAGATATGGGGATTTCTTGTAAACCCTAAAGAGTTGGCCAGCTTCGTGTTGGGTTATTATTATTTTTTTTTAAAAGTTCCCTTTTTGTCTAATTTATCTGAGGAGGTTTTCCCATATAATGCTTTGGTCATATAATGCATTTTGAAAAGCCTTTCTCCTCTCTGTATATCATGAAATCAATCCACTGTGGAATTCAGGTGTATTACGTTACATGAAATGGAGATCTAATTGCCCTTTTTATTTTTCTTGCCTAGTTTCTTTATTTCCGCCAATCTTGAATTTCAGAAACAAGGTGCTGCTAAGAAAGATGCTTTTCAGACCTTTGCTGAGAAAGTGAGGAATCACAAGGATCTCGAGTCTAGGTGGGCGGTTCTGCAAGAGACTAGAGTCGAATATTTTAGAGGAAAGGATTTCGTTAGCTTTTTAAAGAAGCATCCCGAACTTAAAGACCTGCTCGAAACAGATAAAAGTTTAGAAGGTGAAGATATTGCCAACGTTCTTCTGAGAAAGAACCTAGTCGTGCGTTGCGATCGTGTTGTTAAAACTCTACGTCCCGGCAAGAAAAAGTTGTCTAAATGGCCAGCTCATCTTGAAATATACCGTGTAAGTTCCTTTTCGAAGACTTAGTCCATGACAAGAATTGCTCTTAATTTTTTTCCTAGCCGTTGACATGCCATTCATTCGTCTCTTACAATTTGCAGGACCAAGCGTTCTCCGAAAACGATGCCTTCTTTGCGTGGACATTCGTGAATCGAAGACCATTATGGCAAACGCTCCTCTCATTCTCCTGGCCCGTTCTTACATTAGCAATATGCTTGTTCCCAGTTTATCCCCACCAAGTCAAGCTATTCATACTCTACTTCTGCGCAGGAGTTTTGCTTCTCATTCTCTGTCTCCTTTCGTGTAAGTCTTCTTCTAAAAAACGACTTTTGCGAATAAATCCATCAAACCAAATTGACTTGGAGACTTCCAATTTTGTTGGATGAAGTGAGGGCCCTTGTCTTTGGCGCTCTATGGGTCGTTCTTGGCAAACGTGTGTGGTTCTTCCCTAACATACTCGCAGAGGAAGCAACGCTGAAAGAGCTATTTCAGTTTTGGCCCAAGAAAGACGGAGATGAGCGTCCTAAATGGTCTGCAAGGCTATTCTATGCAGTTTTGGCTGTGCTCGTCATTCTCCTTTTGAGGCACCATGCTCCTGACGAAGCTGCTCGAGCCAGGTACGTTTTTCTGTTAACTCAGAAGGATTAACAGACTTTTTTTTTTTTCTTACTATTCGCTCGCCAACATGGAATTTAAGCTTTGGTGGACTCATTTTTTTCTTACAGGTACCAAAAGAGGATGTCTAACATAATCGACGATGTGCTCGAGTGGTCTCCTCGCCTTGCATTGTCGGGCATGATGCAGAAGCAGCAAAACGAGGATGTCAATGTTACCGTTTCTGAGAATAATGATACGAATTTTGACTCTGAAAATATGCATCAGCCCACCGAAGAAGATACAGTTTATGAGTCCAGTGGCAATTTTGGAGCTAATGAAAATGATAATGAGCGAACATAGACAAGAAAACAACCCTTGTACTCTGTTGCATTAAGTTTTGTTTTTTCTATTTTTTTTTGTAATATAAATATTTATTGCCATCGAATGTATGAATTATTCTGTTTTCTTTTTATTTTCTGTAATATAAATATTTATTGCGTAAGTATGAATTATTATGTTACTACATGTACGGAATATAGGTTTGACATTCTGTGTGGAGTGGGTCATCAGTTCTGTCTGTTATTACATGTATTTAGAGTGATTTCCAAATATGGTTGCACATAAAATTGGATGAAATATCTGTGTAGTAACTAGACAAATTCCAACTTTGTACACGAAAGATGGTGAAACCCAGAAATAAAACAAAGACAATCCCATAATGTCTCTCCCACAAAGCTAAAATAAAACAACAGAAAAAAATAAAACAAGCCAAGAATGAATTGCCAGCCCCAAGATACTGACCTAACGTGCTTCATCTTCCATAACAGCTCCACGTTGTCTTAATCATGAATTCGCTGTATCGAAAGTGCAAAGCAGAGGTCCAAATATTCACGGTATTGGATTAGAATCAGTGGTGCCTGTAATATTATGATTGTTATTATTAGCATTACAGTTGTTGTCGTTGGGATAAGGTTGATATGCTGGTTCGTGCATATAGCTCATGTTGTTATAGAAATCATAAGCCATACCTGAGGAATGTGAAGAAGACACAGCAGCTGAGCTCGGACCAGTGTCAGACTTCTTTGCAAATCGACCTCCGCTACTCCTAACCCTCCTTAGAGCGTGTTGGTGTCGAGACTCGTGGAGATAAGGCTGTTTATTAGCAGAGAAAGTGATGTCAATACTCTCTCTCTCTCTCTCTCTCTCAATCTCTCTCCCTCTCTCTCCCTCCCTCCCTCCCTCCCTCCCTCCCTCCCCCCCTCTCTCTCTCTCTCAACTGTGTATGTGAGTATATATGTTTGTGGAAGTACTTGCGAGACAAAAAAGAAGAAAAGAAAAGAGATGGGAGTACCTTGCGATCTTTTGTTAACTTCCTTTCGAGCTCTGCTTTAGCACGGGACTGACGCCTACGGAGAATAGCAGAGTACTGCTTTGCGTTCACATAGACGGGTTCTTGTTCCATCTCAAGTGGCAGTGGCATCCTCGTGTGATGCATGTCATAAAAGTGAGGGGAAACCTAAAGCTCGAATAAGATGAATACAATCAAAACAAGAAACTACAGAATACGTCTGCAAGAAAATCTCACTGATGTCAGTCTTTATTCTTGAAATTCCGAGTTATTTTACAGAAAAAACTCATGGAGTTGACGCCTGTTTAGATGGCAGTCAAAAGGTTTGCCAAGAAACTTTGGTTCGATGGAAAGAGGGTTAGGGACTCAATGATGCTTAATGTGCCTTTGCTTCCTTTAGTTATACATATTACGTGAAATATCTGCTACTGCTCTTCGGTTTGAATAGAATAACCTATAATAAGATATTTGTATTTTGAGGGACCAATCGGAAATTTTGCGCTATATAAAACAAGAGAAACAAAATAGTTCGCACTCATTTCCATACCAAGGGCTGGCCATAAGCTGCCATCATTCCTCCGTAAAATGGATCATACGTATTAGCATAGGCCTGACAAGTAGACACAGTTCAGTGTTACTAACACTAAACCAGATCTTCATTTACTGATGGCAGATCAGAGTTAAAAATAAAAAAAATAAAAAAAATCACAAGCAGTATTTGCAAGTTCTTACCAAGGAATGTCCCATGAGATCAACTTGTGTGGACCGTGTAATGCTAACACCATTTCCCTGATTTTCATTAGTTTGTACATTAGGGAGGAGATTTGAATCCTCCTGCCCATATTTATCATCTGGTCTCAAAGAGATCGAAAATTAATACCTGAATTCACAATTAAATAGGAAATACACAAGAAAATGATTCCTAAACACAATGAATCCTTCAGCAACTAAATCCAAACAGTAAAATTTAGACTACATGCAGCAAATTTTTCCTGGTGCTCAACTTACAGCACAGTGAGCTGCAATAATATGTGAAAACGTTCTAAGCTAGTTTTCCACATCAGCACAATACGGAGTACGGAGAAGGAGCGCATCACTATTCAACATTGGAAATTGAAGCAGTAACTGCTATCAAAAAGCATCAATACCTGGTGACTGTTTAGTTGTAGAATCATCTTCCTCATTAACTCCGTCAAATTCATCCACAGATTGTTCAAAGGATGATGAATCTGAAAGATTACCCCTCCTCATTGCCGTGGAAAAGGAATTAAACTGAGTGGTGTTCAACCAAGAATCAGTCGTCGGGTTCCGTACATTCTGAAGGTTTGGTTCTCATTGATTGATGTGCTTAGATGTGGTAGGCATGCTACACTACTTTCTTCAGACAGTTACGAACACAAACATCCTACAGAAGCCATAAAATACAACCTAAATAGCTAGTCAACTGATACAAATATCATAAATAAGAGAAAGCCAACAAACGACTAGACAAAACAAAGCCAACAAAATGCATTAACGTAAAAAGTTCAGTCTGAAACACAGAAAAATAATTAAACGAGAGCATTATTGGCTTCTAGAGAGTGCGGTCTGCAAACTGCAGAAAAATGTGAGAGAAAATTTCAAGCTTCACCATCATCCTATACCCCTATATGATCTAATGCGATAGCATTTTAACTAAATAGTTGAAGATGCCAAAATTTCCAGCTCTTGTTTCTAGTCACAGTTCTTAATTCGAATTTCTCGCCAAATTTTAATCTCGAGTAGGTAACATCAAGGAATCGGTTATTCATGAGATCCCATCACAAAAGATACACCCTTTCAGCCCATCCCCAGATAATAATAATAAAAAAATACCTTCCTTCGCTTCAACAGAAACATCAGAGAAAAAAAAAAGCATAACAACAGAAAACAAAGTTAACAAACAAAAGTCAACATGAATCAGATAATTCGACCGCATGAAAACTATTATACAACCAACATACCAAGAATATACTGGCTAAGAATTACTCAAATTATACATTTCAGCCATAATTTTTCCAAAGAGAGTAAGAATCAGTACCGGAAACGAATTCAATCCGTCTCAGGTCAAGCCCTAGAATTTGGTCGAGTCAACGGAGTTTAGATTAGTCCGAGGGAGAGTGAGATAAATAGAGATGGGTGAGAGAGAAACAGAGAAACAGTAGAATACTCATTCAACTAGAATGTCACACGGGCCCGCTGTCCGCGGGCTGTAAAATTTTAGGCCCGCCGGATAAGCCCGTGCGGGCCACGGGCTTTGACAGGACGGGCTTGGTGGGCACCAGGCAGGCCCGCCAATAAATAGAAAATCAATAATTATATTAAATAATAGATATATATATAAGTAACTATTATTGATTTGGGGATTCAACACTTAAATACCTACATCCAAAAAAATTAGACAGATCAGTCCCTAGTCAGTGTAATTTTTAACCTAGGTACCTAGTTGAATTTTATTTTACTGATAGGTACCTAACTGACGGATTTACCCCTTCTAGAATTGGTTTTTTACATCTCCTACCTTATTGCTTATTTCACGTTCGATCACTCCTAAAAAAGAGAAAAAATCGCACAGCCCCAAACCAAATCGCGCGATTGCTTGCCAGAAATCGACCCGGGTTTTTTTGGCTTCAGATTCTACATCGTCTGTCCACTCTTTCGTCGTTGTATTCCCTTCTGAAATCGATTGGTAAGTCATTCACAGTATTACCGTAAGTGGTCGCATTTCGTCACTATTAGGGTTCTTTTGTGCGTGTTTTTGGAATGACATTGATCTGTTGGTCGATTAGGGTTCTTTTGTGCGTGTATTTCGTCATGGATGCTTGATTTGGGGTTTTTTGGAATGGGTCGATTTTGATTTTTTCGAATGGGGTCAATTTGTTGTGGTACTACATTATCACTGCATTTGGTACCCTCTGTTTGGTCAAATTGGTACCCCTTATGTGAATAAAATAGTACTGCTTGCTGACAGTGTATTTTTTTTGCAGAAATGCCTCCACGGAACAGATTTGAGCTGGCTTCCCGGTGCCATCATGCGCTCTTTCGATCTACCATAAACAATTTGAAGGGTAGCATGACCCCAGATCAAAAAGAAGCTCTAAGAAGGTCGCAATTTCATTTTTTCTAGATATGCCTAATATGAGCCATTCGTTTGCTCGAATCATCCGGCCTGATGATGAACGGGTGCACTATTGGGCTAATGGTAATACTCTCCGCTACGTTATGAGTTTACCTTTTTTGCTTATGTATTTATTGATGAATTCAATGATTTGGGAACTTTCAGATTTGGGTGTATGAGCATGTGCCCTCGTTGGCGCAGAAGCGGGAGATATAAAATTCCCAACTTTTTATGTATTATTTGCCTTGTTTCTAACTGTTGAATGAATTATGTGTTGTTAAGGTTGATGGAGGAGTTGGCGGATCTCATTTGGAGTGGAGTGCTCATGTGGAGAGGTTGGAAGCCGAGTTGAGATTGAAGGACGAGGTTATAAGAGATCTAAGGTCAAATGTTCGGACGTCGAAGGTTGATATGTCCAACGATGATGCGAGGGAGGAGGTATAGGCTGAGGATACTGAACGAGTGGATGATAAAGAGGCTGAGGCTAATGATAAGGCCGAGGATATGGTTCACAGTGAGGTGATTATGTGGCCGAGCAGATGGTTCATAGCGACGGTGAGAAGGCCGGAGAGGACAAGGTTCAGGATACGGGTGAGGATAGGGCCGGGGATATGGCTCATAGTGACCATGGCCGAGGTGATGGCTCGTAGCGACGGTGAGAAGGCCGATGAGGACAATGTTGCGGATAGGGATGAGGATGAAGCGGGGATCAAGAGGAGTACGTTGTCGATACCCCAGAGTTCGAGAAATATGGCAAAGAAGTCAGCATGGATGTGTATCGTGCTCTATGGCTGCTCTCATTTTACGTGACGAGCGTAGTTGTATGAAAGTATATCGTACCATTTGTTATACGATCAAAAAAAATACATTCCTAATCGAATCGCGGTGTCGTGCGTGGTTTTGACAATACCTAACAATATCGGAATGAAAAAAAATGTGAAAGCCTAATGCACCGAATTCGCAGATGTAGCACTCACCACATTATTCAAATTATGTTGTAGATGTTCTTGCTTGTATCATTATACTATAATGAATCATGGTATTCTAAGATTTACTTCATGCGTGCGGGGCGTAATGCACCGAATTTGATCTGAAACGTAGTTAATACTATATATTATTGGTCTACGGTGGTTCGAGATGAAAACGTAATTCGATCGACCCCGAAAAATACTAACCCTATTATGACGTATCATATATATAAGGGACATCGTACCTTAAATATCTTTGTAAGGGTACCTATCGTTTTGTTTAAAGTGTACCAACGCAGCCACGGTTGCAGTACCCAAAATTACATATGACATGAAACATTTTATTAAACCCAACTGACATGTCAGATGAGCTGTCTTTTATTATTTAAAACCTCGGATGTCAGAATCTGTCCAAACATGACATAGAAAATGTCAGAAATCTGTCCACTCATGACTGAAAACGTCAGAAAAGTGTGCAATCATTACTGAAAAAAGTCAGAAATTGTCTAATCCTCTATCCACATCAACACATGCTGAAATGCTTCGTTTGGGACGGAATATAGCTAGGTCTTAAATTCAAAGTTTTACTTTAATTTATACGGTACCTACTTCTGAAAGGATACAGTACCCTATGTCGTACACTTAGAGTATCTATATTACCTATATTACAGTACCAAGGCTGCGCATATCAACGTACCAAATTGGCATATATTACAGTACCAAATATGCATATTACAACTAAACATGTATGTCGTAGGGTATCAAACCGGCATATATTACAGTACCAAATTTACATATATTGCAGTGCGAAATGTGCATACATTAGCAAACTGGCATAGGTTACGGTACCAAATTTGCATGTCGTAGGGTACCAAACTGGCATATATGATAGTACCAAACATGCACATCTTACCGTACCAAACTTGCATATCTTATGGTACCAAACTGGCATGTATTACATTAACAAAATTACATATATTACGGTGCCAAATGTGCATACATTAGCAAACTGACATAGGTTACGATACGAAACATGCATGTCGTAGGGTACCAAACTGGCATATATTACGGTGTCAAATTTGCATTGCTTAGGGTACCAAACTAGCAGTAAGTACAGTACCAAATTTACATATATTACGTTACCAAAACTGCATATATTACTGTACCAAACTGGCATTCATTACAGTACCAAATTTACATATAATACGGTACCAAATGTGCATATCTTACTGTACCAAACTGGCAGTCATTACAGTACCAAATTTAGACACATTTGGCATATATTACAGTACCTTATTGGCATATATTACAGTACCTTGTTGTCATATATTACAGTACCTTGTTGGCCTATATTACGGTACCTTATTGGCATTTATTACAGTACCTTGTTGTCATACATTACAGTACCTTGTTGGTATATATTACATCTTATTGGCATTTATTACGGTACCTTGTTGTCATATATTACAACACCAAATTAGCATATATTACAGTACCTTGTTGGCATATATTACAGTATATTTTGGAACAAAAGCAGTAACGAAATACATGGCAAATACGGACCCTACGTCGATACGGCCTCTCTACAAGTACGACGATTATTCCCGTATTTTCCACATCTTTTGCACTTGTTGGTTTATCTACCTGCGAAGGAATCATCCGCATCTTTCGGCAACCAAGAAGAACACAAATGCCCGGGTCACGAATAAAATTCCCGTCATCGGTTTCAGCATTCATCTCGTGCATCGTCGCTTTACGATCGATACTAAGAATGACTCCCTTTTATACTCACACAATGCAAATAACGTCCCGCCACTAACCGAACTTGTAGACGGCATATTTTCAGATAATATGACAACCTGTATAAATGGTACGCCTGTATAGTTTACAATGGTACAGCGTACGTGGACATCTTGGTACCGTATAGACACATAAAATGGTACGTAATAAACATAACAAATGGTACGTAATAACAGTTATATAAAGAAACCTGAAATCCCGATGGATTAGCCTCCATAACTGTCAAGAATCGACATCCACCCTTACATAGAGCTCTTACATCGCATTCAACTCTCAGATCTGGGTTAAATTTGATCTCACGAGTGCAATCGATTAACCACACCCAAAGCAAAATAAAAGCTTACATGACAAAATCGAGACCCTAAATCGAGAATCCAATGTGGAATAGGTTCGTCGCTCGTCGTCCGCTGCCACCACGAGCAGAAGGTGACCGTCAATTGCAGAGATGGAGCTGAAATCTTGTCAGGCGTGATAGAGCTCGAAATTGCAGAGAAAATTGTAAAATGAAATTGTAAAATCAAAGGGTAAATTGGTAATCTTAGGTGATTAGGTACCTATCTGTAAAATTTTTATTCAAATGGGTACCTAGCTTGAAAAAATCTCTGACAAGGGACTGATGTGTCTATTTTGTTTACTATTAGGTATTTAAGTGTAGATTTCCGTATTGATTTTTATGTTCTTTGAGCAATGATTTTTATGTAATATTAAAGAAATCGATTTAATTAGATATATTTTTCAATTTGAATTCTTCTTTTTGGATAGGGTGTTTGGATTTATTTTGATAAACTCGATGAGGGGTTCGATGATGTATTTAAAGCTAAAAGCAATGCATGTCTAAATATACACAAAGTTGTGCTTCCGGGATGAAAAAAATATGGAACATGTATTTTGAGACGTTATGTAAATTAATTAAGTTCTGTAATGTTGGTTCATAATTTATTGACAATGAGGGAAGATTAAAATTAAACAGATTAGCCCCAAGACTCCACGTGCGATGTTAGCAACTACTTTTTTTTTTGAAACAAGCATGCTCATTCTTTTATTGATTATCAGCAGATAGCAAGTTCGCCATTTCTTGTGTAGGCGGGGAACAACCCTCCCCGTTATACGCAAGATGCTTGGCTAGATAATGAGCTACGACATTTGATCTCCTAGGTACATGTCTAAAGCGAACACAAGTGAACGCTTGAGATAAAGAGTACACATCATATAAAATACTTCCTATAGTGGAGTCGGGTACTTGTTTGGTATGTAGTTAAGGCTTGGATGAGATGTATATATTATATATATATATATTATATATATATATATATATATATATATATATATATAAATATATATACAAGTCTCACATTAGATAATTTGAATTGAGAGTTTCTTTTAAGCATGTGGGCTAACTCTCCTTATTGCTAACCGGTATTAGAGAGCAACATACAAGCTTATATGATTTGGGTTTGGGCTAGAGTTGGGCTCGAAAAGTTCCTACAATATATTCCTTATATCCCTTGTGTTTGTAGAAACATACTTATTTCTGACATTTCAAAAAATGTATGCAAGAGAGGAAGGGAGCTTAAGAACCCTTGCTATGTGTTAGAGTTTGTTTATCTTATGATGCGTGTAATGTTTGCACTAGTGTAAGGTATATTTATTTGACTGTCCATTGAGTTGATGATTACTGAAAATTCAATAGCAAAATGGTTGATGAGAACTGAAAGTAGGAATAAAAAGTTTGAAGATTGCGTGAATGTGGCTTGTGGGATTAGTGCGGATATTGGATTAAGACTTGATTCGTTAAAACTCTAACTTATTTAATGTTGGAGACTGCAATGAAATTCAAAATGGTCTTTGCTACTCTCGAGTTGTAATCTAAGAGAATAACTATGTAACTATCGAATCTATTTTTTGTTTATCCAAGCTATGATGCGAAAAGATGAATTTTTAGATGGTATGAATAATTTTGTCGGCAACGTAAATGTAGTCAAGTGTGTATCACTAACTCCATGAACAAACTTTAAAAGAGTCCATCTGTCATTCGGTGCTTGTTTGGTAGCTGAATTATACTCAGAGGGTTTAAATTAGTAAGTTTTATATAAAAATTAATTAATTGGATTTAAATAAATGTCTGTTTCTTTAGTGAGTTTTGATAAACGCATCTAGTGATGTGTTTTTATAAAAACCCGTGACAGGCGTTTAGATCTGTGATAGATAAATACATGCTTTACATAAACACATGGACCAAACATACTAACATGAGCTAAACTAACATTTAAAAATCCTTAATCTATGAACCAAACAAGCACTGACTGTATCATATGAACCATGATTATTTAGTCAAAGCTTTTCTTCATGTACGAAAAAACAGTTAGTCAATGACGCACTAACCAAAGGTAGTTTTTTCATGGAAAACTTAATTAAATACTGCTATGTGTAGAGTCAAACACAATGTGTGTGCAAGTATATCAAATTATTCTATGTTTTGAACATTTAAATTATTATTAAGTTATTTAAAAATAAAATTTTAATTTAAGAATAAAATGGTAATAAACTAAATAAAAGGAAAAAATTTAACTAATATATCAAATTATCTTGTCAATCTCAAACTTAAATTCTTTCTCAACTCATAATGCAGTAATTCTTCTCCAACCGTTAAACTCATTCTCAAACTCAAAGGACTATTTTGGAAAATATTCACTTCTACACCAACTTCTACAATTTTTCAATATGGCCGAGAAATTTTATAACTTCAAAAAAACATTTTAATAGTATATCACATCTAAATAAATAAACAAAATATTGCTCGTATATTTTATAATTTTAAAAAACTTTGAATTACGTTATATATATATTTTTTATTTTTTTATAAGGCCGCTTTAATTATTTAAACAAATATAAGGACTTTAAATGCAATTAATTATAAAACTCATATTATGAGTTCAAACGCATATAGTGGTTATTTGAGGACATAGAAAGTACAAAATCCATTTTGGAATTGTTTTCAGATTCGGTTTGAGTGATTTTATGATATTGTTTGGATTTCCAGTTCCATTTGAGACGTTCTTACACTCATTGCCCTCGGACCGAAATGCTATTTTTAGGAGAGCGTAATCCATTGATTTCATATATCAACAAATAGTGTAATTGCTTATGGATTGAAAAAGCACTATGCATACGCATTAAACTATAACTACTAAAATTTGAAACTAGTCCTGGATTTGCATATGGGGATGTCCGAGAAAAATCAAGAACGTTAAATATGGGGGGGGGGGGGATTTCTAGGAAAACTCAAGAACAATGAACCAACAATGTTGAATAAAAAATTACGAACAATAAATGTTAAATGTATATATGAAATTATAATACATTATATTTTAATATATCATCCAATATACTTGAATAGAATTATGTCATGTTTGTCTTTAGATATTATTCGAATTAGAAATTTTATTTTTATTTGAATTCGAACAAATAATAACTTTCTTTTCGAATCGAAAAAAAAACGATATTCTGCAACTTCACAACATCAACGTAGATAGGTTTGCTAGTATTGTTTGGTTGTAGGCTTTACATGGTCAATTTCAGGCCTACATCCAACTTTATTTAGTCTGTCCATGTCATTCTGTTATGAGAAATTGTGGATAATTTTCAAGCAAGCATTCGATCACTTTTCAATCTAATTTGACACCTAAATGAACAACTCTCTTGTTATGTCCTTCGAATATGTTTAGACCCAATACAAGAGATATAAATCACATTGAAAACCTTTACAAATTGACAAGAATACAAATTATTGATTTGATAGCAACTATTAGATATTTTGCGTCCACTCGAACATTTTTTGCAGGCACATGAATAATGAAGGATGAAAAAACCAATTGCAGGCACGTGAATATTGAAGGATGGTGAGAAGAAGGAAAATCACTATGTTGGCTCTCTTCATTATCATGGACTGTTTAGAAATTGAGTGAAACGCATGCCATTCTTTATATAGACACGCAATATTTTGTCAATTTTATTTGATTTTGTCAAAGATAAAACCTAAAATTAAAAGTTTGATTTAATACATATTGTTGATTTTTCAACATCGATGAAGAAGCAAAGTGGGAGTTTTCTTCTTAAGACGTATGCAATGATGGTTTTTATTTTGGCTTTTAGTATTTGAGCTTGCCTATTTAAAGGTTGCTCGATCATTTGTAAAGCTCACCCCAAGATTGAGAGAAATAGAGAGAGCGAGTGAGGGAGAGGAAAAATGAGAGAAAAAAAGAAAAAGAAAAAAGAGAAATCTTGTCCGAGCGGATAAGGGTGAGAGTGAGTGTAGTTTTTACTAGGTAGTTTTGAGTGGGTACAATAACATTACCCGGGTTGGGTAAGGGGTCTCGAGTTTGGGTTTAAACACGAGCGTTATTTTGTACTGTGTAATATTCTCAAATATAGTAAAACTATTGTCTCTCCGTGGATGTAGGCGGTATTGGCCGAACCACGTAAAAATCTCGGTGTTCTTTCGGCTTTAATTAATATCCCGATAAATTGTCGCGGGGTCCAAATACAATTACCGCTGGCGCAGAATTAAATATTACCGCTCAATCCCAACAAGTGGTATCAGAGCCAAACCCTGCTGGTATTCTGAGTATGCTCTGTGGTTGCAGCTGTGTCTGATCTTCCACATCAGAAAAGATATCAGAAGGGAACATCGACTGGCGGGAGCCAATGTCAGAGCGAGGTTCAACGAGGTGATGCCTTGTGCTGAAGAAATGACGGTACAAGATGGACGTTGATGGGATGCTCGGTGTCGGACGGAGCTTGTGCGGCGGTGGAGTTTTGGCAAGTTATGGCAATAGTGCTGTGAGGCAGGTCGTTAGCCTTTCCTGAGAAATATCTGATCAGTATTATTTGGGCCGGGCTGTTGAATCTCTGCAAGGATAATAACGATAGATGACAGCAAATTGCGACAGTGTGCTGGTGCGGGAGGTTTCACTCTTCGGTAGAGAAGAGTGAAGGATGTGTTCGTCAAGGCTGGGTCATAAGCTTTGATGGGAGACGAGGAAAAGTCGGAGTAAATGACGAAATATTTGGGGTCATGATGTGTCGGAGAGGAAGAAGTAAGGCTCTGTTGCTTCTTACCTCGCTTTCTGATTCTGGTGATAATTTGATCACAACCATCCGGTACGACGGTGGATGGTGGAGTCAACTCTTTTGGAGCAAGAAAAGAGAAGGCGACCAAAATTATGGTGATAGTCGGGCGTTGGCTATTTTTCAGAGTGAATCATAGAGGAAGGTGATAAGCCAAGGGATTTGGGGACAACAGCAGGTCCAAATCCAGGTGGCGGGAAGGGCCTGTGATGCTACAAATGTGGTGAGCCGGGACACATCAGGAGAACGGTCCGACTTGGAGGAAGAAGGACATACGGCTAGGAAATTCCACAACGGCGGTACTACACGGTTTATCTTGGAGATGTTCTCACAGTCTCTAATGATGGCGCTTGTTCTCAGGAAGAAGGATATGAAATTCGGGTTTTCTCCAAGAGAATATTTTGATGCATTTCGGAAAATGCGAACGGTTTTTCGATCTCCATGGGCCGATGGATATCGTTGTGTTGTTCGATGTGTTGGAACAGGGAATATCAAAATGGTTGACGGAGCGGTACGCATTTTGGGTGGTGTGATGTTGTCTCAAAGTTGTGTAGAATTTAATATTCTTGAGCCAGTCAGATTCCAGGGCTATGGAGTTTTCATAGCAGGGGGAGTCTCGGAAAATCACACATGGCGGAAATGGTCCTACCAAAAGTGAGAAGAGCGAGGAAGTTTGTATCGTCTGGATGTGAGTACGGTATATAATACTCAGACTTTGATAGGTTCACGAAATCGCTCTAGCGTGGTATAAAGGCAGACGATGGTGAGAAGGAAAATCCTGCTGGAGAAGGGGTTGCATCGAAGTCCCTCTTCAAAATCAACGAGTAGAGTCGGTTCGACAGCTGCACATAGGATTGGCCTCAGGGAATCAAGTGGGTAGGACTGAAACTCTTGATTCGGATTATGTGTAGGTGCTACTAGGAAGGCCAATGGACGTTCGTGGCATTTATGAACGAGTTACTCTCATTCTCGGGTTCGCTGAAGTGCTATCTGAAGACGGGGAGAATTGTTGATTTTTCAACATCGATGAAGAAGCAAAGTGGGAGTTTTCTTCTTAAGACGTATGCAATGATGGTTTCTATTTTGGCTTTTAGTATTTGAGCTTGCCTATTTAAAGGCTTGCTCGATCATTTGTAAAGCTCACCCCAAGATTGAGAGAAATAGAGAGAGCGAGTGAGGGAGAGGAAAAATGAGAGAAAAAAAAAGAAAAAGAAAAAGGGAAATCTTGTCCGAGCGGATAAGGGTGAGAGTGAGTGTAGTTTTTACTAGGTAGTTTTGAGTGGGTACAAAAATATTACCTGGGTTGGGTAAGGGGTCTCGAGTTTGGGTTTAAACACGAGCGTTATTTTGTACGGTGTAATATTCTCAAATATAGTAAAACTATTGTCTCTCCGTGGATGTAGGCGGTATTGGCCGAACCACGTAAAAATCTCGGTGTTCTCTCGGTGTCATTTCGGCTTTAATTAATATTCCGATAAATTGTTGCGGGATCCAAATACAATTACCGCTGGCCCAGTCAATCCCAACACATATAAGGATAGAAAATAAAAAAACAATAGATTACATCAATATCTTTATGTTGGAAATTTTTCGAGATTAAAGGTTTAAAATATTTGACCATAAGAGAAATGCTTTTGGTCAATAAAAATGGAAAGAGTTCTAATTTTTATATGAAGTCAGGAAATAATGTGTAATTCATGAGGTAGATTTTTAATCATATTTGCATGCAAATAACTGTATGTATACCAAGGTCTATGATAGCTTTAATTTATATCAATAAAATCACTAATTAGATGGATTTAAAAAACAAAAAAGACCAGGAGTGTCCTCATCAATCGACTATGAGTTAAAGCAATACACGAACGAGGATGGGAATATTACAAATTGAGGGATCGTTTCTAAAACCAATTGGGGAGATAATCTCTAACATATTTAGCGAGTGTAAGACTAGAATTCCGATGTGAAATATAATAGAAATCTCAACACACGTTAACATGTGGCATGAGTGGCCTAACATGTGAACGTATGAATCGGTGACAGTAAACTAGAGAATGCTCCGATATCATATAAGAAATTGAGGGGTATCCCTAAAACCAATTAGTATAGGCAGAGAAGATAACCTCTAATTTATTAAGTTTGTTTAAGAGTTAAAATTATCCGGTATGTCATATAATAGAAATCTCAATAAAGACTAGTCTCTCGAAGACAAGTGAATTGTCTCATATTCATTTGTTACGATAGCAATGGACTTGAAAAATATGACCCAGGTGTTGGGAATAATTTGATGGACTTATCATATTCTTAAAATGTACAGCATATTCAAATTATTGAATGTGTAGTTTCTGACAGTATCATTATAGCTTACCTATATCTTTTATGTATCTACAATTTAAATATCTAATTCTACTTATATGTGAAAGGCTTTTTGGTCGAGTTTTTATCGGAAAATGCCAAGTATATTTTACACTTCCTTTTCATATTCGATTTCATATACCTGCGTAAGGAAAGCCTATTAGAAATTGATGTGTCCGTCCTAAAATCAGTTGATGATAGAAGGATAAAGTCTCTTATATACATAGTGGTTTGAAGAGCTTTATCAGATGCGGGGAAATGCCCAATTAGAAATCTCAACATCTCCAAACGTAGGTAATCACCGTTAGCACTGTAAGCAAATCTCTCGATCTTATACTTTCTTTCAACATGATATTAATGCGGTTGGTGGATTGAAATTGCTATTAATTTGGAACTTGATGCAAGTATTTGTTGGACCTCAACTACTTTTACTTTTCTTTCAGTTGCATTGCATGACAGCAAACATTATAAACCAATGGAAAAGAGTTTTTTTTTTATTTATTTTTTTTATTTTTTTATTTTATGGAAGTATCTAATCTAGGTTATTGTGTCTGTATAAATTCTAATAACCTATTCGACAACGGCATCCATTCATTGTAATTTTTTATGTTTTTAATTTGTTTGATGAATGAAATTTGTGGCATGAATGTTCGTCGCGGAAGGAGGTGTAGTAATTGTTGAAACTTTTTAAGTCCGTTTTCTGGATTCAAATGCCAACAATGAATGGAGAAAAATAAAATTCACCTTTAACATTTCATTTCAGGTATGGTAAATGATTGGAGTTTTCTTCGTTATTTTTATGAATTTTTTATTTTTGTTTTTTTTTCCCGAAACGATAGCTTATGTAAATTAACATAGATACATGGGCTAAATAGCCCAAGGATCTCTCACCGTACATCATCAACCGGGAGAACAAAGGCTCACAAACGAGCACAACACAACCCCAAAATGGGGGAACAACACTCCCACGTGGGAGGAAAGATCCACAAGGGACAAAAAACCGACAAAAAACAAAATACATTATCTACGACCAAGAATTAAAGAACCTATTACAGAAAAGCTATTAAGTTAAATCTACGATACTCTTCACTTTCACTTGGCCTTTGACTTCTGAATTTTTATCTCCACCGGACTGGAGGCTCCACTAGGGAGAAAAAGCTCTACAGAATTAAAATCACTTGAGAAACGAAAAGTATTTGGACCTGTGGTCCATATACCAGAAAATGTAAAGTCGTCGAATATAAATGGGTTTTCATTAGAAAGAAAAATGAAAATGGTGAAAATGTGAGATACAAAGCACGGCTTGTTGCACAAGGCTTTTCACAAAGACCTGGCATTGACACGAAGAGACTTATTCTCCAGTGGTGGATGCAACAACTTTTCGTTATCTAATTAGTCTGGCAGTACGTCAAGGGCTCGATATGGATGTTGTCACTCCGTACTTGTATGGAACACTCGATAATGACATAATCCTGAGGGATTTCGTTTGCCTGAAACTTCAGGATCTCGAAATGAGTACTCAATAAAGTTGAATAAATCGCTCTACGGTTTAAAACAATCAGGGGGTATGTGGTATAATTGTTTAAGTGATTATTTACTTACAGAGGGGTATAAAAGTGATCAAACATATCCATGTATCTTTATGAGAAGAAGTTGAAATGAATTTGTCATCATTGACATTTATGTTGATGACTTAAATATTATTGGAACTCCTCGGGAGTTAACTAAAGCTATTACATGTTTGAACGAGAATTCGAAATGAAAGATCTCGGAAGAACGAAATTTTATCTTGGACTACAAATTGAATATTTAAACAAGGGAATATTGGTCCATCAAGAGACATATACAAAGAAAATCTTGAAAAGATTTTATATGGACAACATCCATTAACTACTCCAATGATCGTACGATCTCTTGATGTGATAAAGATCCATTCAGATCATACGATGATAATGAAGAAATACTTGGTGCAGAAGTTCCATATCTTAGTGCTATTGGAGCATTAATGAAAACCTTTACAAATTGACAAGAATACAAATTATTGATTTGATAGCAACTATTAGATATTTTGCGTCCACTCGAACATTTTTTGCAGGCACATGAATAATGAAGGATGAAAAAACCAATTGCAGGCACGTGAATATTGAAGGATGGTGAGAAGAAGGAAAATCACTATGTTGGCTCTCTTCATTATCATGGACTGTTTAGAAATTGAGTGAAACGCATGCCATTCTTTATATAGACACGCAATATTTTGTCAATTTTATTTGATTTTGTCAAAGATAAAACCTAAATTAAAAGTTTGATTTAATACATATTGTTGATTTTTCAACATCGATGAAGAAGCAAAGTGGGAGTTTTCTTCTTAAGACGTATGCAATGATGGTTTTTATTTGGCTTTTAGTATTTGAGCTTGCCTATTTAAAGGTTGCTCGATCATTTGTAAAGCTCACCCCAAGATTGAGAGAAATAGAGAGAGCGAGTGAGGGAGAGGAAAAATGAGAGAAAAAAAGAAAAAGAAAAAAGAGAAATCTTGTCCGAGCGGATAAGGGTGAGAGTGAGTGTAGTTTTTACTAGGTAGTTTGAGTGGGTACAAAAACATTACCCGGGTTGGGTAAGGGGTCTCGAGTTTGGGTTTAAACACGAGCGTTATTTTGTACTGTGTAATATTCTCAAATATAGTAAAACTATTGTCTCTCCGTGGATGTAGGCGGTATTGGCCGAACCACGTAAAAATCTCGGTGTTCTTTCGGCTTTAATTAATATCCCGATAAATTGTCGCGGGGTCCAAATACAATTACCGCTGGCGCAGAATTAAATATTATCGCTCAATCCCAACAAGTGGTATCAGAGCCAAACCCTGCTGGTATTCTGAGTATGCTCTGTGGTTGCAGCTGTGTCTGATCTTCCACATCAGAAAAGATATCAGAAGGGAACATCGACTGGCGGAGCCAATGTCAGAGCGAGGTTCAACGAGGTGATGCCTTGTGCTGAAGAAATGACGGTACAAGATGGACGTTGATGGGATGCTCGGTGTCGGACGGAGCTTGTGCGGCGGTGGAGTTTTGGCAAGTTATGGCAATAGTGCTGTGAGGCGGGTCGTTAGCCTTTCCTGAGAAATATCTGATCAGTATTATTTGGGCCGGGCTGTTGAATCTCTGCAAGGATAATAACGATAGATGACAGCAAATTGCGACAGTGTGCTGGTGCGGGAGGTTTCACTCTTCGGTAGAGAAGAGTGAAGGATGTGTTCGTCAAGGCTGGGTCATAAGCTTTGATGGGAGACGAGGAAAAGTCGGAGTAAATGACGAAATATTTGGGGTCATGATGTGTCGGAGAGGAAGAAGTAAGGCTCTGTTGCTTCTTACCTCGCTTCCTGATTCTGGTGATAATTTGATCACAACCATCCGTACGACGGTGGATGGTGGAGTCAACTCTTTTGGAGCAAGAAAAGAGAAGGCGACCAAAATTATGGTGATAGTCGGGCGTTGGCTATTTTTCAGAGTGAATCATAGAGGAAGGTGATAAGCCAAGGGATTTGGGGACAACAGCAGGTCCAAATCCAGGTGGCGGGAAGGGCCTGTGATGCTACAAATGTGGTGAGCCGGGACACATCAGGAGAACGGTCCGACTTGGAGGAAGAAGGACATACGGCTAGGAAATTCCACAACGGCGGTAGTACACGGTTTATCTTGGAGATGTTCTCACAGTCTCTAATGATGGCGCTTGTTCTCAGGAAGAAGGATATGAAATTCGGGTTTTCTCCAAGAGAATATTTTGATGCATTTCGGAAAATGCGAACGGTTTTTCGATCTCCATGGGCCGATGGATATCGTTGTGTTGTTCGATGTGTTGGAACAGGGAATATCAAAATGGTTGACGGAGCGGTACGCATTTTGGGTGGTGTGATGTTGTCTCAAAGTTGTGTAGAATTTAATATTCTTGAGCCAGTCAGATTCCAGGGCTATGGAGTTTTCATAGCAGGGGGAGTCTCGGAAAATCACACATGGCGGAAATGGTCCTACCAAAAGTGAGAAGAGCGAGGAAGTTTGTATCGTCTGGATGTGAGTACGGTATATAATACTCAGACTTTGATAGGTTCACGAAATCGCTCTAGCGTGGTATAAAGGCAGACGATGGTGAGAAGGAAAATCCTGCTGGAGAAGGGGTTGCATCGAAGTCCCTCTTCAAAATCAACGAGTAGAGTCGGTTCGACAGCTGCACATAGGATTGGCCTCAGGGAATCAAGTGGGTAGGACTGAAACTCTTGATTCGGATTATGTGTAGGTGCTACTAGGAAGGCCAATGGACGTTCGTGGTATTTATGAACGAGTTACTCTCATTCTCGGGTTCGCTGAAGTGCTATCTGAAGACGGGGAGAATTGTTGATTTTTCAACATCGATGAAGAAGCAAAGTGGGAGTTTTCTTCTTAAGACGTATGCAATGATGGTTTCTATTTTGGCTTTTAGTATTTGAGCTTGCCTATTTAAAGGCTTGCTCGATCATTTGTAAAGCTCACCCCAAGATTGAGAGAAATAGAGAGAGCGAGTGAGGGAGAGGAAAAATGAGAGAAAAAAAAAAGAAAAAGAAAAAGGGAAATCTTGTCCGAGCGGATAAGGGTGAGAGTGAGTGTAGTTTTTACTAGGTAGTTTTGAGTGGGTACAAAAATATTACCTGGGTTGGGTAAGGGGTCTCGAGTTTGGGTTTAAACACGAGCGTTATTTTGTACGGTGTAATATTCTCAAATATAGTAAAACTGTTGTCTCTCCGTGGATGTAGGCGGTATTGGCCGAACCACGTAAAAATCTCGGTGTTCTCTCGGTGTCATTTCGGCTTTAATTAATATTCCGATAAATTGTTGCGGGATCCAAATACAATTACCGCTGGCCCAGTCAATCCCAACACATATAAGGATAGAAAATAAAAAAACAATAGATTACATCAATATCTTTATGTTGGAAATTTTTCGAGATTAAAGGTTTAAAATATTTGACCATAAGAGAAATGCTTTTGGTCAATAAAAATGGAAAGAGTTCTAATTTTTATATGAAGTCAGGAAATAATGTGTAATTCATGAGGTAGATTTTTAATCATATTTGCATGCAAATAACTGTATGTATACCAAGGTCTATGATAGCTTTAATTTATATCAATAAAATCACTAATTAGATGGATTTAAAAAAACAAAAAAGACCAGGAGTGTCCTCATCAATCGACTATGAGTTAAAGCAATACACGAACGAGGATGGGAATATTACAAATTGAGGGATCGTTTCTAAAACCAATTGGGGAGATAATCTCTAACATATTTAGCGAGTGTAAGACTAGAATTCCGATGTGAAATATAATAGAAATCTCAACACACGTTAACATGTGGCATGAGTGGCCTAACATGTGAACGTATGAATCGGTGACAGTAAACTAGAGAATGCTCCGATATCATATAAGAAATTGAGGGGTATCCCTAAAACCAATTAGTATAGGCAGAGAAGATAACCTCTAATTTATTAAGTTTGTTTAAGAGTTAAAATTATCCGGTATGTCATATAATAGAAATCTCAATAAAGACTAGTCTCTCGAAGACAAGTGAATTGTCTCATATTCATTTGTTACGATAGCAATGGACTTGAAAAATATGACCCAGGTGTTGGGAATAATTTGATGGACTTATCATATTCTTAAAATGTACAGCATATTCAAATTATTGAATGTGTAGTTTCTGACAGTATCATTATAGCTTACCTATATCTTTTATGTATCTACAATTTAAATATCTAATTCTACTTATATGTGAAAGGCTTTTTGGTCGAGTTTTTATCGGAAAATGCCAAGTATATTTTACACTTCCTTTTCATATTCGATTTCATATACCTGCGTAAGGAAAGCCTATTAGAAATTGATGTGTCCGTCCTAAAATCAGTTGATGATAGAAGGATAAAGTCTCTTATATACATAGTGGTTTGAAGAGCTTTATCAGATGCGGGGAAATGCCCAATTAGAAATCTCAACATCTCCAAACGTAGGTAATCACCGTTAGCACTGTAAGCAAATCTCTCGATCTTATACTTTCTTTCAACATGATATTAATGCGGTTGGTGGATTGAAATTGCTATTAATTTGGAACTTGATGCAAGTATTTGTTGGACCTCAACTACTTTTACTTTTCTTTCAGTTGCATTGCATGACAGCAAACATTATAAACCAATGGAAAAGAGTTTTTTTTTTATTTATTTTTTTTATTTTTTTATTTTATGGAAGTATCTAATCTAGGTTATTGTGTCTGTATAAATTCTAATAACCTATTCGACAACGGCATCCATTCATTGTAATTTTTTATGTTTTTAATTTGTTTGATGAATGAAATTTGTGGCATGAATGTTCGTCGCGGAAGGAGGTGTAGTAATTGTTGAAACTTTTTAAGTCCGTTTTCTGGATTCAAATGCCAACAATGAATGGAGAAAATAAAATTCACCTTTAACATTTCATTTCAGGTATGGTAAATGATTGGAGTTTTCTTCGTTATTTTTATGAATTTTTTATTTTTGTTTTTTTTTCCCGAAACGATAGCTTATGTAAATTAACATAGATACATGGGCTAAATAGCCCAAGGATCTCTCACCGTACATCATCAACCGGGAGAACAAAGGCTCACAAACGAGCACAACACAACCCCAAAATGGGGGAACAACACTCCCACGTGGGAGGAAAGATCCACAAGGGACAAAAAACCGACAAAAAACAAAATACATTATCTACGACCAAGAATTAAAGAACCTATTACAGAAAAGCTATTAAGTTAAATCTACGATACTCTTCACTTTCACTTGGCCTTTGACTTCTGAATTTTTATCTCCACCGGACTGGAGGCTCCACTAGGGAGAAAAAGCTCTACAGAATTAAAATCACTTGAGAAACGAAAAGTATTTGGACATGTGGTCCATATACCAGAAAATGTAAAGTCGTCGAATATAAATGGGTTTTCATTAGAAAGAAAAATGAAAATGGTGAAAATGTGAGATACAAAGCACGGCTTGTTGCACAAGGCTTTTCACAAAGACCTGGCATTGACACGAAGAGACTTATTCTCCAGTGGTGGATGCAACAACTTTTCGTTATCTAATTAGTCTGGCAGTACGTCAAGGGCTCGATATGGATGTTGTCACTCCGTACTTGTATGGAACACTCGATAATGACATACTCCTGAGGGATTTCGTTTGCCTGAAACTTCAGGATCTCGAAATGAGTACTCAATAAAGTTGAATAAATCGCTCTACGGTTTAAAACAATCAGGGGGTATGTGGTATAATTGTTTAAGTGATTATTTACTTACAGAGGGGTATAAAAGTGATCAAACATATCCATGTATCTTTATGAGAAGAAGTTGAAATGAATTTGTCATCATTGACATTTATGTTGATGACTTAAATATTATTGGAACTCCTCGGGAGTTAACTAAAGCTATTACATGTTTGAACGAGAATTCGAAATGAAAGATCTCGGAAGAACGAAATTTTATTACTACAAATTGAATATTTAAACAAGGGAATATTGGTCCATCAAGAGACATATACAAAGAAAATCTTGAAAAGATTTTATATGGACAACATCCATTAACTACTCCAATGATCGTACGATCTCTTGATGTGATAAAGATCCATTCAGATCATACGATGATAATGAAGAAATACTTGGTGCAGAAGTTCCATATCTTAGTGCTATTGGAGCATTAATGTATCTTACAAGTCATACTAGACCCGATATAGCATTTGCAGTGAATTTATTAGCACGATATAGTTCTTCACCAACTAAACGATATTGGAATGGATTAAACAAATATTCCGTTATCTTCAAGGAACTACGAATGCGGGATTATTCTATTCGAATGATTCACAATCACGGTTAGTTGGCTATGCAAATCGGGATTTCTATCCGATCCGCATAATGGACGATCGCAAACAAGTTACTTATTTACACATGGAGTACAGCTATTTCATGGCGATCGGTTTAAGCAAACCTTAATTGCTACTTCTTGAAATCATGTTGAAATATTAATGATTCATGAGGCTAGTCGAGAATGTGTCTGGTTAAGATCTATTATGCAACACATTCAAGGCACTTGTGGATTATCTTCTGAGAAATTACCTTCTACAATATTATTTGAAGATAATACAACATGCAAAGCTCAATTAAAAGAAGGTTACATCAAAGGTGATAGAACAACACATATCACCAAAATTTTTCTTTACGCTTGAACTTAAGAAAAATTGTGATATTGATGTACAATAAGTTCGATCAAGTGAAAATCTTGCTGATCTATTTACTAAGTCACTTCCTCCAAGAGTTTTTGAAAATTTGGTATATTCAATTGGAGTTCGAAAATTTAGACATCTCAAAGGACATTCTCATCTGGGAGAGTAAATAAGCGTTAGCACTCTTTTTCATTCACTATGGTTTTTCCCACAGAGTTTTCCTAGTAAGATTTTCAACGAGGCAACAACTCAAAACCGTATCTAAAGAATGATGTACTCTTTTTCTTTCATTATATTTTTATCTCAGTGGTTTTTCTTAATAAGGTTTTAATGAGGCATATTCTTTAGTGGACATTCAAGGGGGACTGTTATGAATAATAAAATTTATTACGTGGATGTCCAAATATTTATTAGTATACAAAATTAGTTGAAATAGTACTGTATTGGGCTATTGGTCTCATTTTGTAACGTTAATGTGGAGAATATCAGTGTAAAAGCACGTAATATTATACAATATATTGCGCATTTATTTCTATATGTTGATCGTCGTCTATTATGCTTATTATATTTTATAGATATAAATAAATATTTTATAACGAAAGCATTGTTATTATTATTCTTTGGAGTGGGGGCCCATTCCGTCTATTTCTTGTCTCCTCTCCAACGTTCACAAATTTGACTGTTGCGCCTCGATTTGAACACCAAAACTCGAGGACTAAAACTCAATCCAACCGTTGGAACTAAAATCTCAGCTATAAATAACAAACGTCTAGGTCTAGCACAATATCCTCCTATCTATAAGATAAAAGAAACTTGTAACAATATATTATTCACCCTCTCTTTCTCTTCGTAATAATTAAATAGAATGGCGCATTTAAATAAAACTATGATCCTCAGCAGCTTCATTCTTGCGATGGTGCTGTCCCTCCTTTTATCGAACGTTGTCGCGCGAGATGTCGTTTATGCCCCTGCGCCCGCACCTGGACCAGATTCTGGAGCTGGCTTTGCGAAGGGCAGTTCCGTAATTTTCGGTTTATTCACTGCTATGGTTTGGTTTTGCCTTGTATTTTGATAAGCGCAGCACAGATGATTATGCAATGGAATATAGAAGGAAGAGTTTGGCTACGTGCGCGATAAGATTGTATTTTCTATTTTTATTTTTTAATTTATGTGGCATTTCTTTATTTTTTATTTATTTCTAGTCTTGTGTTAAGATTTAGGAATACTTTTTTCGTGTACGGTGGAGGTTATGAGAAATATTTAATCATGGTGATTAATGTACATTTATAAACACGAATTCGTATTCTTCTTCTAATAAGCATACATTCGTTCGACACGTCCCATGAGGTAAAAAACATAACAAAGTCAAAATGCGAAATTTTGAAAGATATTCACCTTTTAAGAAGCGTCACTCTAATCTACTTTCTTTCGAGAGCATGTCGCTATGCAATTACGAATTATCAATTGTGGCCACTCAACAAGTCAACATTCCATGTTTGTATATTTCAATGGGCATTTTAACCATGAGTTAGTAATATAGCTGGTAATACATTGTATTTCCTATTTGGAGTATGATGCATCCGCTATTGAAGTTTTCTTATCAAGAAAAAACAAATTAATTTTAAAAAATTATTAACTTATATAGTTTGCTAGTTCGCCATCAGGCCCATAGCTCATAGGAGGCCAGTGAGGCGGTCGCCTCGGGCCCAACTTCGGAGGGGGACCCAAAATTTTTTATACCTATATATATTTATCAAAAACAATATTATAGTTAAAAATAGATCTATAAAAACGTTAAGGGGACTGGACAAGTGTTATAATATACAGTTGGGCCTTGATATTGTTAATAACCAAAGAAAGCCCAAATATTATACTTCATTAAGAATTTCAGCCCAAACAATTAAAGCTTTTTATTAAGGATAAAAAAGGAACGTGATGTGATTCTTCTATACAATATCAAAAAGGCTTCGATTAGGTTAAAGAAAGGGTGTCCTTATCTGATAAAATCGTTTCTTATTTTCTCCAGACATCAGTGTCCAGTGATTTGTGATCTTGGAGGTATATTATATTGCTCCTTATTTTATTAATTTATGTGTTTGGCTTTAAGCGCAATTATTTTTTTTCTTTCTCGAAACTGTTGTCCAATTTATAAGAGAAAGTTGATCAAGAATTATCTTCGATCAACTATGTCACAAGATCGGTTGAATGGGCTAGCGATGTCGATTGAAACGGAAGTGGTCGGACAACTAGATTATGCAGATTTGATCAATGTTTTTGCCTCTAAAACATTTAGGCGGACAGTATTTATGTAATTACTTTAAGTATTTAATTGAACATTCTAATATACAGTATTTATTTTTCTTTATTTATTCCTCTAAATTTACATTTGCGAATCGCCATGAAGAATAAAGCCTGCATAGAATGTTTTTGCTAATTACTATTTATAATCGCTTTAGTTTAACAAAATAAGTTTATTGTTGGAGTTGATATGTAAACGTAATACAACTAATATTTTTTTTTAATATGGCTAGTTAGATGCACCTTAGGTCCATCATCAGCCTAATTAATTTTTTTGTCCTGTAAATTAGTTATAAGGAAACATAAACTAAGTGGTTATAATTTTAGGACAATAAGTTCAAAATTGAAGCGATTAGAGGACCTATAAGTTTAATGTGGCCACCAGTAGTTCAAAAATTGAAGTAATTTAGGTACACTTAACGTCAGAACTTTAAAGTTTGATGCACAAAAATTGCTTAAATTTTGAAACTTATTGTTTCTCAAATTGCTTCGACTTTAAAAGTTAATATTCTCATAACCGCTTCAAATTAGTTTATGTGCCCTTCAATTGCTTCAATTTCTTCGAACCTTATCGTCCTAGGTAAAACTGATACCTCTAATTTAGTTGCTTGAAATGCAAACTCCCCCAAATTTTATGGCCCTAAAAAAATAATAGTCATCTTATTATAACCATATTTCTCCTTTTATCTCCACATTTGTAGGGTACAAGGGTTCTTTGGACGGATTCTCTCATATCCTCAAGAATAAAGGTGAAATCGCTTTTCGAGGGCGCCGGTGCCACAAAAAATGAGTTTTTTTTTTTTTTTTATCTTCTCGTTCTTGTTTCGTATAGTGTGTTTAATAAAATTTTGGGGAATTCCAGCACCCGTGTGTTTTAGGCTTTTTCAAATGATGTCTAAAGTTATTTTCAATTCCGGTAGGTACCTCTGTATTTAAGATTTTTCCAACTGGTACCCAAAGTATTTTTAATTTCAGATGGTACACTGTATTTAAGGCTTTATCAACTGGTATCCAAAGCGTTTTCAAGGTAGATTATACGTATAATATTAAACAATCTGGTTGAAGAGAATGTTACAATAAAGGACTTCTGAGTTTCGGAATTCGTTTAACGATTGAAAAAGAATTATAGTTTGAGTTTGATAATGAGTTTTTCGATTGAGATGGTTATTATTGTTTTATATATTTAGCAGCATACTAACGCATCCAACACACCCACAAAAAAGAATTCCTCTTAAAACGAAACTAGTCTTTTTATCTGAGCAATGCACCGTATTAACTTTTGTATTAGTATATGTTTTGGGTAATTATTGTGGAATTAACATGCGGTAATGAGATGGTGATTTTTATTATTTATTTTATTCTTTACAAATTAAAGAACATTTGGCGCAGTACGAGAACGGCTATGTCTATAAGATATGAATTGCCCAATACTATCCAGCAAAAATGGGCCCTAATTTACACAAAATATAGGAAAATTAAGAAATATTGAATGCCCCAATTTTCCGATACCCAATCGGCGTGATTATTAACACGTATTGTTGTATTGTATAGCTCCTTTCTGTAGAATGCTTTAGGAAATGTAACTTCTTCCTCTTAGTCTAGCTAGGGCTTGCTTTCTTTCTGATTTCCCGTTTACTTCCGTAGATTGCCCGCGCTCGATATTCTTCTTGAAAATCGTTATTCGACATTCTTTATTGACTGAGCCAAGTTTGGTATGGATTTCGGTGGCGATAAGAAGAGAGGCAACGAAGCGGTCAACGGCAATGGCAGCTTCAAGAAGCAAAGACGAGGTTGGTGCTTTGATTGGATTGTAATTAATGACGGATTCTGAATTTAGGGCTATTTTTTGTTCGTACTCGTGTTTTCGATCGGCTTTTTGACGCGTCGTATGTGTCGTGCTGCTTTGTTGCGATCGCTTTATTTATGCCTGTAGCTCTTGTATTGTTAAGTCACCCAGTGCTTTTCAAGATTATGAATCACAATCTTCGGTGTGCTTCTTTTTGCGAATGAATCAATCTAGTTTCGGGACTTGTTAGTTATTCGTTATAATTGATATTTTCATCTCCATAGATTTTCAATATGTATGCATCGCCATTATGGATGTTCCTCTTTTGCTCATGAATCAATCTAATTTCGGGACTTTTTGTGTTTTTCCGTATATAGATATTTTCATCTCCATAGATTCTACGTTTATACGTCTTATCTAGTTGTGGCTTACACTATTATGTAAGGATATTTAACGTAGTTATGTTGTGATGTTTGAAAAGCTTCATAATTTGTAGCTCCAAGAAGGTTCAAACTTGTATATTTATCTGCTAATAAATTTGGCTTTATAGACTTATGAGACCTTTAAGGATCAGGTGATTTATGATCTGAAAGAAAATATTAACTTGCTGTAACAGAAACGGGGTCCTTTACATCTGGTATAGGAAGCAAATCGAAGCCATGCACAAAGTTTTTCAGGTTCTAATTTTAAACCTATACAAAACTGGCTTTGTCAGTGCAATACATTATATTATGATTGGTAAACCAAGGTGGCTCTAGGATTTTCTCAAATGTTATGGTTGCAATGGCCGTCGGCCTAATGAGTTGAACATGTCAAGTTGCGCCACTGTGACTGTGAGAAACAGCTCTTTATCAATTAATTGTGAAGGCTTTGAATGGAAATTGAAAAATAATCTTCTTGAAAGTTCAAACGCAGAGATGAAGTTTGTCCTGCAAAGGGGTTATTCGTTATTGCATTCCATCTATCAGCATTGCTCCAAACTTAATAATTTTTTTTTCTGGCTATTTTCTTGACATCCAACCATCCATATTTTATCTGAAATGGCATGTCTTTGTCGGACTCAATTCTCATGTTTGAACATGCCCACGCCTCCACGGTTTGGGCAAGTTGATGTGGATTTTTTTTTTTTTTCGAAATACAATTGTGCACTACTTCAATATTGCCTAAAGTTGATTTTTTTTCCTCTTCTTTCAGCCCTTCTGGGTGTCCATTCGGCGACGGATGCCACTACTCACACTATGTTCCCGGAGGCATTAAATCGGTAACCGAGATGCTCGGGTCGAACCCATCACTCCCAAACCATCCCAGAAACCCAATAAACCCATTGCCTTTCTCAGACGAATTCTCTTCTCCACCCCTCAAATCCCGCCTCTGCAACAAGTTCAACACAGCAGAGGGATGTAAATATGGAGACAAGTGCCGCTTTTCACATGGCGAACGACAACTCCCAAGGCCACCCTTCTCTTCTCACAGCGACCCGCGGGCCATGGGAGGAGGTAGATATGGGTCGGCGGGCATGGACCCAAACCCAAGCTTCGGTGCTTCTGCTACAGCTAAGGTAAGCATCGAAGCTTCCATAGCTGGAGCTGTGATTGGTAAAGGCGGTGCTACTTCTAAACAGATATGCCATCTAACTGGGGCTAGGCTGGCCGTTAGAGACCATGAGTCGAATCCCAGTATGAAGAACATTGAGCTCGAGGGATCGTTTGATCAGATAAAGGCGGCTAGCGATATGGTTCAGGAGCTTATATCGAATCTCAGGTCGTCTTCGGCCCCACGACAGCAAATGATGAACCGTGGGATGGGTTTTGGACACGGTCAAGGTCATAGTTTTGGTAAGAATCTAAAGACGAAGATCTGCGACAAGTTTGAGAAAGGTTCTTGCACTTTTGGGGATAGGTGCAACTTCGCTCATGGGGCCGAAGAACTGCGCAAGGGGCCGAGCGGTTAATGATGGTTGATAGCGAGTCGATGGGTAGGCTTTTGGTTTGTTCTTTAAATGATCGTTTTGTGAGTTAGATGTTTGATGCCTTGTTTTAATTTAGGTTATGTTTGATGGATGACTGTTACTGTAGAGAGATGGCTGCACTGACTTGGGTGTTTCTGAAGTGTATGATCTGATTTGTTTGGTTTTGCTGTTTTGTCTTCTCAAAATTCTGTTGTTTGGAAACCATATTAATTGGGATAGTTAAATAATCCCTGACTTGTGTATATCTTTTCAGGTTCTCACAGACTATAAGTAACTCGAACCTTGCCTTAAGATGGATAATCAAGAAGTACAAGTGTAATCGAATCCTACCTATTCTATTAGGAACCAAACCACTTGACATATAATTTGTGACAACAAAATATAATTGTCAAAAAGGGGAAACAACAAATGACATTTTCCAGTTTAAGCAAAGACCTTTCTGTAAGCTTAAAAAAAAACAACCTACTCACATTTCTTGGTTGAAAGAGCAACAATTGGAAGAGCAAAAAGAAAAATCCTACTTGATTTGACGTGGAATATAGTTAGACTTAGTATTACAAGAGTGAGTTCATGGTGTGAGGAAAGAATTAAAAAACATGTCAGCCTCCAAAAAAATCCTCTCTTTTTTCTCTTCACAAATGCCTATCTTTAGTCAAACAAACTGTCCGCTACACATCATCAGTGTGTCCGCTCTCCAGTTCAACGATGGCTTCTCTTTTACTCGAACCAAACGCGTCAGAAGGAACATTAATCCCAGCAAATCCAATCATAACAGCGCCGGCCCCAATGTAATCCAAGCGATTAGGCGCATTTCCCATTATCGTATCAACGATAGCCGCTAATGGGACTTGAATAGATAGACCCGCCGTTGCAACGGTGGTCGTCGTTAGGAGAACAGCCTTGGCCCACAAATAATCGCTCAGCACATTATCTAACAAGCCTGAAAAAATTCATCACCTTTTACACTGAAGCTACAATTGAATCAAGAATCAAGCTACATACAATAGTGTGTGTCAAAAGTTCTACTCATTCATACCTTTAGCAACAACAACCCCATACTGATTCCACGTAAGAGATCCAAAGCGGTTGTTCTTCAATTCGAATAAGAGCACAATGGGGAGAAATATCAACGAGTTGAAAAGCCCCATGTATCCAAGAAACTGGGCCATGCTCACTTGGCCTCGTACTTCGTCGTCTTCGTCTGGTAGTTTGACACGAATCAAGGTGATGTATATGGCGTAAAACACAGAAGAGGAAAGGGCAAGAAGATCTCCGAGGGCAGAATTTGGAGCGACGGTGCTTGATTCATTTTCGGAGTCCCCAAAGCTGACTATGACTGTTCCGCCCGTACAGAGCAGAACGCTCATCAGCTTAACCCAAGTGAACTTCTCCCCCAGAAATACAAGAGCGACCAAGAAGGTGAAGAGGCTCGAAGAACTGCTTAGGATGGTGTTTGACTGTGACCAAAAGGGAAATCAAATATATATTACTATGTCATGAATGGTGAAAACAAATTATCTCAAACTAACTAAAGTCCGCATTACCTTTTACATACTGAGTTAGGGAATAATAGGCTAATGTTCAAGCAATGTGCATAAAGCTAACTGGGAAATGGAAAAAGAGAAAAGGCCAGAGTACAAGACTTCTTACCGTAACTGTCGTGTATTTGAGCGAAACGTTAAATGTAAGCTGAGCGAAGAACCAAAATGGACCTATCAAAAGGCTGACTTTCGCAATCCTTTGACGTGTCCAACGACCTCTTTCGTCCAACCCTATATCTAAGGCATTCTCAGGAAATGGATGCTGCCCTGATATCACTTCTTGTTCTATAGTTGCATCATGACTCTCATTTATTCGATTATTCTCACTATGTGATTCATTATCACCGAGTAGAACAACCTCCTCGAGAACCCTTGATTCCTGAAGTTTGGGATGTTGTCCTAATTTCTGATTCCGCCAAAACAATACGCTGCCATACTTATCCTCTAGAAATCGCCCAACTTCAACTAAAGGAATGTAGACAACGAACAACAAAGCGGAAATGTATGTTATGAGAAACGGTGAAACGCCTTCGTCTACAACTGTTTGTACCACGAAACTAGCAGCTATCCATATCGTTGCCACCGCGAAGATGTAAAATAATCCTAAAACCCATCTCCATACTTGATTTTTCATCAGCCCCCCACCAATGAGAAAAGCAAAGATCAACCCCTAATTCTTCGCTCCATAACTAATGTTTCTCTTTTGCCTCCCAAGAAATTCAAACATTTCTACACAAATCCAAACAAAGACAGCCGTTTCCATATGCTTGATCAATCCTGAGAAAAGAACATAATGACAAAAGCTAATCAGCTAAAAGCAAAACCTTACTATTTAGATCAATATCCAATAAAAGAAATAAAAAATTTAAACACATAGGGCTCGTTTGATATCCTTGTTTATGGATTACATGGGTATAAGTTATTTGTGTATAGCTATACAAGGATTTTGTTGATATCTAATTTTAACATGTTTGGTATGTGTGTATTAATTATTTGTGTAATGATATAAATTGCGTTTGATAGATGTGTTTGGGGTGTGTATATGTGTGTATGGATTAGTAATACACACCCCATAACCATCTTAGAGGTGGGTATGCATATACACGCCCTATAACTAAAATCCTTGTAATAGACGTGTATAGTCATACAAGGCATGTATGGCTATACACAGATATCAAACACGAGATAACTTATTCATACACACCCCATCCCTGTCTATACACACCTTTACACTCGTATCAAACGAGGCCATAAAGACAAATGCAGAACGCCAGCAATTAAAACAGACAAATATTCGTCCAGCATCATACAAATTACGAATTCGCCGATGCACATTCACAATTCACATTATTTCTTCAACCAATTAGGCGATTTCAAATTCCAAACGAAGCCGCTTGGCTTTGAGATAGATAAAGTCATTCAATGAATCAAAAAGAAAATCAACAGCAAACGAACAAAAAAAGAGTACCGTCCGATCCCGAGAAAAGAGGACGATGATGATTACGTCACCCTCACGCACACGTAATCGTTCCTTGTAGATGCGAATCCCAAGTTTTCGGCGACATATACAAATGCAGCAGCTCGATTTACGTCGAATAAACAAAACTCGGATCGACTGTAGCGATTTTATTACGAGATATGTTACTAAATGGTGAATCTTACTATTATTATTTAACAATTCCCGCAACTAGCCTTTTTAATGTTCTTCTGTCAATAAAGTGCTTTTCTTCACATGACAAAATGGATTTTGTATAATATATAATAACAAAAAATTGATGTCTGTATAATTATGGAAATTAGGTTTAATTTTGAATAATTATTCGTTAATAAGTGTCATTAGTCGGCTCGTATGTGCTCAAACTCATCTATAAGAAGAATTATACGATGCTCACCGTACCTTAGACATGGTTATCGGGCCGGTACCGGGCCTGAACCGGTAGCTGGTTACGGTTCAGCCGATTAAACCGGTTAGAAACCGGAACCAATCCGGTAACTTCGGATAAACGGAACCGGCCGGGACCGGAACCGTTTGGGCCTTCAACGGCTCTTTAAGCCTTTAACGGCTATTTAATATATCTTTTTTGCGTGCCAAAAGGCAATTTTTTTTTATTTCCTAACGAAAATACTATAAATACCCCATCATATTTCATCATTTGTCACATCTAATCTCTCATATTCTCTCTAATCTCGTAATATCTCTACCGCTCTCGTATTATACTAAATACACACTCGAAATACACACACACGAAACACACACACACACACACACACTCGAAATACATACACACACGCACACTTTATTTTACTAACATGGCATCAAGTCGCACCCGAACGACGATGTTTTTGGTTATCTTCATGTAGGTATGAATGATATGCCCGACGAGGTCGATCCCGACAATGAGGTCAAAGAGACGGAAGGCAAAGGAAGAAGACGCGAAACTGGTCCGAGCCAAGCATCAACCACAGCCATGGCGACATCACGCACCCGGGCGAACGCTCGAAGGTTTGGAACCATTTCGACCTCGAACTCGAACCCGGCCACCCCAACAAAGGTAAAGCTTATTGCAAAATATGTCGCAGGGATATCAATATAGAGGTGGTGGTAACTAGGGGGTACGGGATCTATGAGAAATCAACGAGTTTTCATAAATTTGATTCGGTTACGTTAGAACTCATAGGTACGGAGTGAACACAACAACAAATAGACGTGCATAACAGTAGGAATTTCGTTATCACTAGGGAGATTCCAAAGATGGCGCTAAGTTTGTGGTCCAATGTGAAGAACCATTTTATATTGCGGAAAATGAAGGGTTTATCAACTTTACAAGTTTGATACAACTCGGATTCCATCAAGAAGGTCGTAAGACACTAAGGAAGTATGTGTTAGAAACCTTTGAAGAATAGATATCGAACTTAGTAGTACATTTATCGAACGTATCGTGTAGGGTTAGTTTAACTACTGATATTGGATGGATGTTACTTCCCAATCGTATTTAGTTGTTACATGCCATTGGATAGATGAGACGTGGACGATGCAAAAGAGAATTATTTCGCTTGATCCGCTAGATTCTTCGCATTCGGGACATACTATTGTGATGTACGTCTTGAATGTGGCGAATAAATATGGGATTCTGTTGGATATTTTAGTGAATTGGGAATAAATCGTATACGAGTTAGGAGGTGCGGAGTGCATGCACGCTCGGAAAATGTTTATTCTGGAATCCAAAATTCCATACGGGGGGGTCAAGGGGGCTACACCCCTAGTGTTGGTAAACTGTAATGCTGTACAAGTTGTACGACTGTATACCTGCAAGAGTGTACGACTGTATGACTATGACGGTCACGACCGTGACACCATACAATGACGGTCACGACCGTGACACTATGTGTCACGGCCTGCAACACGGCCTTCACGGTCGTGGTGATTGCGGGCTGGGATTGGCGAGGCTTCTGCCCGCGTTCACGGCCTGACACCCTAGGCTTCACGGCCGTGACTCCGTAAGACTGTATGACTGCTAGGCATTAAGACTGTGAAACTATACAGCAAGGCTTGTATGACTGTATTAACACAGTGACAGTTACAGGAATGTTAGACTGTAGCCGACATCCCAAGTAAAACACCCTTTTCACCTAAAAGGATATGTATGATTTCACCCAAAGGCTGTGCTGTAAGGTAATAACTGTTAATAAGCAGACACCTTCTTTAAGGAGTTGTGTCTATATACAAAAAGACATAACTGGACATGGGTTCTATGTAATTGAACCGAATGATTCCTTCGGTTAACTCCGTAATTGATCGAGAGATGCCATATTTGATGAGAATCGTTTCTCAAGTGTACCTAGACCTAAGGATGTGATTTCAGTCACAAGTGGTAAGGATGAAAGTTCTGACTTGACTAATAATAAGTCACTTGAACTTCGGGAAAAGCAAAAGGAAAAGAAAACCGAACTCGTATTCAGTTATACTTAATTGAGGGTTCTAGGGATGAGGTGTCGATCCAATACCTATATTGCTAAAAATGTTGAGGATGATCCAAAAACATTTGACGAAGCAATGAAGTCTCAGGATGTTGCTTTTTGGAAGGAAGCAATTAATGATGAGATGGACTCTATCATGGGAAATAACACTTGGGTGTTATTCGATATACCACCAGGTTGCAAACCTTTAGGTTGCAAATGGATCTTCAAAAGAAAGACGAGAGTCGAATGAACTATGGAAAAGTTCAAAGCGAGACTAGTCATTCAAGGGTTTAAACAAAAACCGGGAATTGACTATTTCGATACGTATGCACCTGTTGCTCGTATCTCGACTATTAGAATGTTGATTGCGATGGCAGCTATTCACAATCTTGTATTAAACCAAATGGATATGAAAACTGTATTCTTGAATGGTGATTTAGATGAGGAAGTTTATATGAAACAACCTGAAGGCTTTATCATGCCGGGAAATGAAAACAAGGTGTGTATACTTGTTAAGTCTTTGTATGGATTGAAACAAGCACCTAAGCAGTGGCATCAAAAGTTTGATGGAGTGGTCTTGTCCAACGGTTACAATTTGAACCAAGCGGACAAGTGTGTATACAGCAAATTTGATAACTCGGGTAATGGAGTAATCATCTGTCTGTATGTTGATGACGTGGTTATCTTTGGCACTGATCAGAAACAAGTCGATATGACTAAAGAATTTTTGTCATCTAGATTCTCCATGAAAGATATGGGAGAGGCTGACGTTATCTTAGGTATTAGGATTAAACGTGAAAACAAAGGATTTCCATCACACAGTCTAATTACATTGAGAAAGTTTTAAAGAAATTCAATTGTTTTGATTGTACCCCGTGAGTACACCTATGGATACAAGTATGAAGTTGTTGCCTAATATATGTAATCCAACTCTCAGCTTGGTGATTGGATGCTTAATGTATGCCATGACAAGCACAAGGCCGGATATTGCGTATGCTGTAGGAAAACTTAGTAGGTTTACTAGTAATCCGAGTACAAATCATTGGCAAGCAATAAGGCGGGTACTTAAGTACCTAAAGAAGACTATAAATTATAGTATATTACGTTGGCTCACCTTCGATTCTAGAAGGATATTGTGATGCCAGTTGGATCTCGAATCCGGAAGATCATTCCTCGACAAGTGGATGGGTATTCTTGCTTGGAGGAGGTGCAATTTCGTGGGCTTCTAAGAAGCAAACTTGTATCGCGAATTCGACGATGGAATCTGAATTTGTCGCCCTAGCAGCTGCTGGTAAAGAAGCAGAATGGCTGAAGAATTTAGTATATGAGATTCCATTGTGGCCGAAACCGATATCACCCATCTCTATCCATTGTGATAGCTCTGCCACTTTGGCGAAAGCTTATAGTCATATGTACAATGAAAATCAAGACCTTGGGTGTTAGACATAGCATGATTCGTGAATTAATCACGAATGGCATTATATCTGTTGACTATGTTCGATGGCAACAAAATTTAGCAGACCACTTGATCAAGGGGTTGGCTAGAGATTTGGTTAATAAATATGCAATAGGGATGGGGTTAAAGTCCGTATGATTTCCAATGGTAAGACACCCGATTCCTTTCTAATAAACTTTGGAGATATATAATTCAATGAGGAAAGCTTGCACTTGGAAGTTGGAGCACATAGTATTTTCATATCATCCCATAGGAATGTGCTCGAATCTGCATGACAGTAGGTTGGAATATTTCTTAATAGCATCTTTGAAAAAGTGCATATGCAGATGCATGACGAAAGAAGCTACCTATGTGAATGTGAAGTTTTGCCGCTTCAAGAAACTTTTGACTTAAGTTTTCGTACATTCATGAATGGATATGGACACATGGCTAATAAGTGTCAGAATTAGTTTTGATCTGTTCGGAAAACTTGTTTGTGCATTATCTTCATGTATTCAAATGGGTCGTAGGGTTCAATTCTTAGAACACCCTATCTTCTCGAGTATTTGAAATGTATAGTGTACTAAGATGAAAATTCAATCTTTTATGATATTTTCGTTGACGCATAGGTTTTGTGATTATGTTGAGCGTTTTGAAAGAATTACACTAAAATGGAGGAGGATTGTTGGATATTTTAGTGAATTGGGAATAAATCGTATACGAGTTAGGAGGTGCGGAGTGCACGCTCGGAAAACGTTTATTCTGGAATCCAAAATTCCATACGGGGGGTCAAAAGGGGGCTACGCCCCTAGTGTTGGTAAACTGTAATGCTGTACAACTTGTACGACTGTATACCTGCAAGGATGTACGACTGTATGACTATGACGGTCACGACCGTGAAACTATGTGTCACGTCCTGCAACTCGGCCTTCACGGTCGTGGCGATTGCGGGCTGGGATTGGCGAGGCTTCTGCCCGCGTTCACGGCCTGATGCCCTAGGCTTCACGGTCGTGACTCCGGTAGACTGTATGACTGCTAGGCATTATGACTGCGAAACTATACAACAAGGCTTGTATGACTGTATTAACACAGTGACAGTTACAGGAATGTTAGACTGTGGCCGACATCCCCATAAACCACCCTTTCACCTAAAAGGGTATGTATGATTTCATCCAAAGGGTGTGCTGTAAGGTTGTTGACCTTTTTGGTCCATGTGTGTTAGAGAGTTCTGATGGACAATGTAATTGTAATAACCTTAGGTATATAAATTAAGCAATTCGATCTATGATCAATATAATGTCTAAGTATATGAAAATATTCACACATGCATTGATTATGAGCTATAGATTGATTAAAGTGTTGAATATTTGATTCGCATATGATTTGGTGATTAGTTGATGAGACTAGGTGATCGCATGTTATAGACAGCCGATGAGATATGATATATCGTACTGTGCTTTATATGGAAATAATGCATGAGATATCCTACTGAGTTATAAAAGGAAAATATGCTGTTTATATATGGAAAGTGATATATCTGTTCAAAATATGTTATTCCTGGACGAAAATCACATGTACGGTTCTTGCATGCTTTCCACTGTGCCATGTTGAATTAATATCTTTCCTTATGCTGATTGGAATACTATATTTAGGAAAGGTTTGATTTGATTGACTTTGTGGATAATGTGCTATTATATGGTATGTGCTATAAACGGATGTGATCTCTGAAATAAGGAAAGTTCTGCCATGATTGATAAATCGAATGAAGTATGCTCTGATCTGATTTGTGTGCTAAACATGGTAACTATATTGATCTAATACTATGAGCTATATATGGAAAACTTGCTGATATGATGCTATCTAGTGTGCTATAATTGGAAAGTTAATCTGGATTGATTTATACTAGAAACAGATAGCAGATAATCACTTATGGAAAGTTCTGACATGGTAAATATATGCGAAATGATTGAATATGCATGGGAACGAATTTGAATCTTTATATGGAATATATTCATGCTTAAATGAGCTCTTATATGGAAAATAATCATGCTTTAATGTGCTATGACCGTTGTGATGATTTATTGAAAAGCATGATTTTATATGGTATGATTGACTCGAAAATTGCATGGAAACTATGCTTGATTTGGTGATTATTATATGATATGATTTTCCATGTGAAGTGCTGATTGAAAAGGATTATATATGAGCCACACTTCAGATTTTCGTGGAACCAAGAACTTGTGAATATAAGCCTACGAGACATATTTGAGCAGAAAGATACTAAGAGATTCCCGAGCCTTCATTTGCGATAACTTTCTGCCATACTGAGCTTTAACTTGCGATTGCATCACTGCACGAGTGATTCATCCCGTTATTCCTACCTCCCACCATATATTCTGTCTTCGGACGTGTTGTCTTCGGACGTGAGCAATACCAAGGATGCAAGGTAGACGTTTACGCACACGTGAATGGAAGGACGAGTTCCGGGGGCCCTTCGGTAGCGAGCTGTGTCAGTCGGGATCAGGAGATTCCGAGGAACGAAACTCGACATGTGGTAACCTAGTGTGTCTGGTGTTCGACTTGTATCGGTTGTGTATTGGGCTAATCAATCAGTTTTGTATTCAGCTACGGTGCATTATAGTGATTGGTTAAACTCTTGCGGAGCAAACCCCAAGGAGAGGAGTAAACCTCAGTTGGGGATATAACCTCTATAAAAATCATGTCTCGCATTTACTTTTCAGTTATTTCCTTATCGCTGTGAGACAGACCCGACACACATCCAACGTAACTAGGATATATCAGGCATACTCGTCACAAGCACCAGTAGGCATATCTAAGTCACTACATTTAGCATTTGTGAAAAGAAGAAGCATAAAATTTTTATAAGCCTAATTCACCCCCCCTCTTAGGCACATTATATCTTCATTTGATATGAGAGCGGGTTACTCAAACGGCGGGCCTAACAAGCCTGAGTTAAAGATCTAATGGCTTCTTCGATATTGATGTTTTTGCAGAGGGACAATCCCATTCTAGGCCACCACTCTTCGATGGAACCAACTCCGCCATATGGAAAAACCGGATGAAGGAATTCCTGCTTGCTACTGACTATGATCTGTGGGATATCATCACGACTGGACCTTATACTCCTATGAAGGTGGATAGAACTCCAAAGAAAGGTTCTGACTACGATGCAACAGACAAGCGAGGAATCTCCTTGAATGCCAAAGCAAAAAACATGATCGCCTGCGCGCTTACAAGAGAAGAAGACAATCGTGTGAGTTCATGTGAATCTGCCAAAGATATGTGGGACATGCTTCAAGTCACACATGAGGGAACCACTCGAGTTGTACAAGAAAGAACAGCCCTGCTAACCCACCAATACGAGCTGTTCAAAATGGAGGACAACGAGACTATAAGCCACATGTACGCGAGATTCATGAACATCATCAACCAAATGTTCTCGTTGGGAAAGAAAATACCGGATGGAGAGAAAGTGCGAAAAATACTGAGATCTCTTCCAAGAGAATGGAATCCCAAAGTAACAGCCATCTACGAAGCTAAGGATCTGGACGAGTTATCTATCTCGGAGCTGATCGGATCTCTAACCACGTACGAAATGACTCAGATCTCCATGGAAGAAAAACCACAAGTCAGGAATACCATTGCTTTCAACGCTGAACAGAAGGAATCTGATTTTGTCGATGAAGAGACTGAGGAAGACATACTAGAGCAGATCGCCATGCTGACCGGAAAATTTGAAAAGTCCCGGCTGAGAGGAAAGTTCAAAGGAAACTCCAAGTTCCAATCTAGGAACAAGGGAATATCGTCATCCGGGAACAATGTGCAAAAATGCTCAAGTGCAACAAGCCAGGCCACTTCGCCTCAAACTGCCCGATGGAAAATGGTGACAAAAAGATAAAGAAGTAGAAAGCCATGGTCACCAACTGGGAAGAGGCCGGAAGTGAAGAGGAGGAAGATCTCGCCTACATGGCCGATGATGATCAGGTATCTTCTTCATCCACTATTAAGAAAGTACTCTTTCTAAATGAATTATATGCTAGGCAAGATAAATCTCATGATAGTGCTTCCTCAGTCCCTGAAGTAGATGAAAAGGAAGAGATGTTTGAAATAATTCAAAACGCAGAAAGAAGGATTAAGTCGCTCAACTCACAAGTAAAGAGTCTGATTAGGTAACGAGATGACGTAGCTAGAGAGAAGCATCAAACAGAATCTAGAAAATGAGCGTCTGAAAGCCTAGTTAGAAACTCTTAAGGAAGAGAAAGTCTTGTGTAATTGCGAAAAGCTTAGGAAGCAAGAAAATATATCTAGAGACATGTCTGTTCTTAAGGATTTCTTAGAAGAAAAATCTCGTACAAATGATAGACTTCTTGTAGGAACAAAATCTCAACATGATACTTAGTCTTTCTAGACATGTTGGAAAAACAGGGATAGGAAATTCCACAACACCTAAGCATGCTGCACCTTCACAAGATATTAGAAAGCCAAAATGTTTTTCGTGCGGCCGTCACGGTCATTATGCTAACGACTGTTTTTTGAAGAAAGCTGATAAATTTAGATATATCTGGAGGCCAATGCAGGTTCATAAGAATCAAAGTTCTAACACTGGCCCGCCTGTGTTTGTGAGATCACAGTCTGTGACAGATGATATATCATGTGTTAACAGGAGTTATTTTGCCACTGACCTTTTTGGACCCAATTGAAGTTGGGCACCTCAGAAAAGAACTGATTCATGCAGGTACAAAGAAGAAAATCCAGCAAGAAAAACAAGTGGTACCTCGACAGTGGGTGTTCCCACCATATGACAGGTGATATCAGTAAGTTTGTGTCGGTGAAAGCATATGACGGAGGATATGTCTCCTATGCCGACAACACAAAAGCTAAGATTATTGGAGTTGAAACTGTTGGTAACACTTTACATACTACTATAGATGACGTATGGTTGGTTAAGAATCTAGAACATAACCTCATTAGCATTAGTCAATTATGCGATAAGGGTCATACAATTACTTTTGAAAATGATAAGTGTAGTTAGAAATGATGACAAGGTACTATTCAGCATCTAGGGATAGAAATATCTATTGCATAACTCTTGATGATATCACTGACCAGAATGTCAAGTGTTTAGCAGTCAGGATAACACCTGGTTATGGCACAGACGCCTAGGACATGCCAATATGGAATTACTGTCTCATATCACAAGCAATGCACTGGTACGAGGTGTTTCTGACATAAAGCTCGTTAAGGACAAAACATGCAAGGCGTGCCAAATGGGCAAGCAGACCAAGACATCGTTCAAAGCAAAGAATGTGATATCTACATCCAGACCTCTGGAATTACTACATCTCGACCTTTTTGGTCCTGTTCAAACGATGTCTCTGCGAGGTAAAAGATATGCCTTTGTCATTGTTGATGATTATTCGAGGTACACTTGGGTGATATTCCTTGCACATAAGAATGAGGCACTAGATAACTTTGCATCACTGGTGAAGAGACTAGGAAATGAAAAAGAAATGAATCTGTCTATGATACGTAGTGATAACGGACTGAAATTTGATAGTAAGTCATTTGCATCATTCTGTGATCAGTACGGATATGGTCATAACTTCTCAGCCCCTATAACTCCCCAACAGAATGGCGTAGTTGAACTTAAAAATAGGGTATTACAGGAAATGGCTAGATCTATGTTACATGAGTATGATATTCCTAAACAGTTCTGGGCGGAAGCTGTTAGTACAGCTTGTTATGTGTCTAACCGTGTCTTCCTTAGGCCGATATTAAAGAAGACTTCTTAGGAAATCTGGCATGGTAGAACTCCAAATATAAGTTACTTTCGTGTGTTTGGATGCAAATGTTTTATCTTGAGCGATAGAGATAAGAGAGGAAAATTTGACTCTAAGGTTGATGAAGGGATATTCCTTGGTTACAGTCTTTACTCTAAGGCATATCGTGTTTATAATAAGAGGAAGCTGACTGTTCAGGAATCCATACATGTTACTTTTGATGAGATACCTAACGCAGATGCTACTGATGAGGAAGGTATAGATTTGCCTTGTGCAGAATTACAGGTTACTAAAGACGGTAAGGACGATATTCCCGAAGACAAAAATGTTGAGACACTGGAACTAGAAGCTGATGAGCTGCAACCTAGAAAATGGAAGCATGCTTCCAGTCATCCAACAGATCAAGTAATAGGAAACATCAGATCTGGAATCAAAACTCGAGCGACTGCACGAAATCAGGATACAGTGGAATCCCATGATGTACTACTCTCAACGATGGAACCTAAGACAGTCCATGAAGCCCTAGACGATATCTCCTGGGTCTCTGTCATGGAGGATGAGTTATCTCAGTTTGAAAAGAGCCATGTGTGGACACGTAGAGAGACCAGATGAAAAATCCATCATAGGAACCAAATGGGTCTTCCGCAACAAACTCGACGAACACGGTAAAGTCACTAGAAACAAAGCGAGGTTAGATGCAAAAGGTTATTCCCAGGAGGAAGGTAATGATTTCGATGAAACTTTTGCTCCAGTAGCTAGATTAGAGTCTATATGTGTCTTACTTGCATATGCATGCTTTAAACGCTTTAAGCTTTTTCAAATGGACGTAAAAAGTGCATTTTAAATGGTTTTATAAATGAGGAGGTTTATGTAGAACAACCACCGGGCTTTGCTGGGGAAGATTTTCCAAATCATGTTTTTAAATTAAATAAAGCATTATATGGTTTAAAGCAGGCTCCTAAGGCATGGTATGAAAGGCTAAGTAAGTTCTTGATTGAGATAGGATTTTCGACTGGAACTATTGATAACACACTGTTTATTGAGTATGAAGGTGATCACATGATACTGGTCCAAATCTACGTTGATGATATCATATTTGGAAGTACTAATATCCTTCTTTGCGAGGAATTCTCTAAGTCTATGCAGAAGGAATTTGAGATGAGCTTAATGGGTGAGCTGAACTTCCTCGGGTTGCAAATAAAGCAGCTTGACAATGGAACCTTTGTATCCCAGACAAAGTACAGCAAGGAATTACTAACAAAATTCGGGATGAGCGATTCCAAAGCAATTTCCACCCCTATGCATCAGACCACCAAAATAGACTGTGATGAATCAGGTACACCAGTGTATCAAACAGAATATCGAGGTATGATCGGAAGCCTTCTTTACTTATCTGCTAGTCGCCCTGATATTATGTTTGCTGGTGGTATGTGCTCGTGATATCAGTCTGACCCTAGGGAATCTCACTTGACAGCAGTCAAGCATATACTTAGATATATCAAGGGTACTGTGAATTTTGGTCTGTGGTATTCATGTACGGATGAATTCCCATTAATGGGATATTCCGATGCCAACTATGCCGGCTGTAGGGAAGATAGGAAAAGTACTAGTGGAACTTGACAATTACTTGGAAATTCCCTGGTAACTTGGTCTAGTAGAAAGCAAAATGCTGTCGCCCTCTCCACAACCGAAGCTGAATATAAAGGCATTAGGAAATTTTTGTCAACAAGTTCTTTGGATGAAACAAACCCTTAGTGATTTCGGGTTAGGATATGGCAAAATTCCTATTCTGTGTGATAGCACTAGTGCCATTAGTATTACTAAGAATCCCGTGCATCATTCTCATACTAAGCATATTGAGGTTAAACATCATTTTATACGAGACCATGTTCAGAAGGGGAATATCGGTGTGGAATTCGTAGGAACAAATGATCAGCTTACTGATATCTTCACAAAGCCCCTAACTGAGGCAAGATTTTGCGACATCCGTGATTGATTGGGAATCATCGAGCTAAATAAGGTTAGTAAATCTGCCTAATTCTATCATTTACTCTAGGATATACTATTTTAGGAAGAAATTCATATATATCATTCCTTCCCTTCAGTTATTTTAGGAATCCCGGATAATCAAAAAATCCTTTCCACTCAGCTCAGTCAACTCCTTTCCATAATTATGAGATCCCTTCAAATCAGTCTGATATTTCTGAATCCTTAGAACTGGGATCATGTTATGTTAGAAAGAAATTCCCAATAATTCTATTTTGAGATACTCCTTTCAGCCCCCTAGATTACTTTAGGAATTTCAGATCTTATCCTTAAGTGTGATCGCGTTGTTTAAGAAAGAAATTCATAGTTATCCATTTCTGAGATCATCCCTTAGCTATCCAGATTATTTTAGGAATTCCGATCATTTAGATCTTATCTAAAAGTGTGATTATATTAGGTTGAAATTCGTAATTATTCTACCTTGAGATGTCTTTTCAGCCGATAAGTTATTTCAGGAAATTCAGATATTTGAAATATCTCTTATTCAGCCTTTGATAATATTTTCCTTATTTAAAATGAGATCACATCAGATAAGTCTGCAATCTCTGAGCGGCGGTTCACCTTGTTTTGAAATTCAAATTTGGTTTGGAAATCAAATCTTCTTAATTCTATTTAAACCGAGCTTATCCTATCTCATTTTATCTGTTGGATAGTTTCCCATTTTTAAATGAGATCACTCGATACTTCTTCCTTTCTTACCTCAGAATTCAAACTTCACAGTTTCTCTTCTTGAAAATCATCTAAGTTATACTCCAGTTTTAAGAGTTCCGATAAGATCACAGGGAGCTGAACAAATCTACGATATCTGCCAGATCTGATAGTGATCCCAGCGTTGAGAACGTTTTCTGATGAGTTATTCCTTCGTCTTCTAGTTATTTTTGCGCCAAGTTTTCAGCCTTAAAGCCTTATTATATCCCTTTTTGATGCTGAAGGGGGAGAAGTCTGGGTAATTAATGATAGATATAAGGGGTCTAAGAACTGTCCTTGATATTCGAAATGATTTGTGTGCGATATTCCTTTTATGTGCCTATAATATATCTTAGTGCCCTGGGTAATATGATAGATATAGGGGTCTAAGAACTGTCCTTGATATTCGAAATGATTTGTGTGCGATATTCCTTTTATGTGCCTATGATATATCTTAGTGCCTAAGAACTGTCCTTGATATTCGAAATGATTTGTGTGCGATATTCCTTTTATGTGCCTATGATATATCTTAGTGCCTATGTGTGCTGACTGAATTTGCATGAAAATATCTGCACATATGCAAAGGAAACTTCATTGTGTGTGAATTCTGACTCTTGCCTATATGATATCTACCTATGCTCTCTGTGGAATATTGCATTTATGCTCTGGACAGTTGGAATAACCTCATTTAGATAGGGGGAGCAAACTAATGTAGCTTGGTAAAATTTCTGAACTTCACTAATATGTTTGCCCTGATGCTTGAACGCCTTATATGGAATATCTGCATAAAGATATGGAATATGTGCACTCACGAATGGAATAGCTGCTTTTTTTATATATCTGTGATGCTTTTATTCGTTGCTCAATATTTGCTCTGACCTTAGGATATATCAGTGATGTTTTTATGCTGTGATGCATGAACTTATGCTCTGAAACAGTGATACTCTATACTTATCTGCGCTAATTAACGTGTGTGAGATTTGTTGATAAGTGCTAAGTGTCTGCTGCGATGATTATCTGATTGCTTGAATCATGCTTGGAAAATGCGCACTTAGGCAGGGAGAGCACACTCACGGGTAAATTTCAAAATTTTGCACCCACGATATAACTTTGCAAATGACATGATATATCCGCACTTAGACAGGGGGAGCAAATTCATTCACGATATATCTTTGCATGTCATATAGATAAATGCACTTAGGCAGGGGGAGCAAATATGTATCATATGTGATTAGGAAATATTGTATACTCTGCTTTGTGATTATGGAACACTTAGACATATGCGCTAGGACTTGCGTGATCGAATATGCTTACATGCTTATGTGCTGCATCAATGACATGTCATCATCAAAGAGGGGGAGAACGTTGACCTTTTTGGTCCATGTGTGTTAGAGAGTTTTGATGGAGAATGTAATTGTAATAACCTTAGGTATATAAATTAAGCAATTCGATCTAATCATTATAATGTCTAAGTATATGAAAATATTCACACATGCATTGATTATGAGCTATAGATTGATTAAAGTGTTGAATATTTGATTCGCATATGATTTGGTGATTAGTTGATGAGACTAGGTGATCGCATGTTATAGACAGGCGATGAGATAGGATATATCGTACTGTGCTATATATGGAAATAATGCATGAGATATCCTACTGAGTTATAATAGGAAAATATGTTGTTTATATATGGAAAGTGATATATCTGTTCAAAATCTGTTATTCCTGGATGAAAATCACATGTACGATTCTTGCATGCTTTCCACTGAATTAAATGTGCCATGTTGAATTAATATATTTCCTTATGCTGATTGAAATACTATATTTAGGAAAGGTTTGATTTGATTGACTTTGTGGATAAGGTGCTATTATATGGTATGTGCTATAAACGGATGTGATCTCTAAAATAAGGAAAGTTCTGCCATGATTGATAAATCGAATGAAGTATGCTCTGATCTGATTTGTGTGTTAAACATGGTAAATATATTGATCTAATACTATGAGCTATATATGAAAAACGTGCTGATATGATGCTATCTCGTGTGCTATAATTGGAAAGTTAATCTGGATTGATTTATACTAGAAACAGATGGCAGGGAATCACTTATGGAAAGTTCTGACATGGTAAATATATGCGAAATGATTGGATATGCATGAGAACGAATTTGAATCTTTATATGGAATATATTCATGATTAAATGAGCTCTTATATGGAAAATAATCATGCTTTAATGTGCTATGACCGTTGTGATGATTTATTAAAAAGCATGATTTTATATGGTATGATTGACTCGAAAATTGCATGGAAACTATGCTTGATTTGGTGTTTATTATATAATATGATTTTCCATGTGAAGTGCTGATTGAAAAGGATTATATATGTGCCACACTTCAGATTTTCGAGGAACCAAGAACGTGCGAATATAAGCCTACGAGAGATATTTGAGTAGAAAGATACTAAGAGATACCTGAGCCTTCATTTGCGATAACTTTCTGCCATACTGAGCTTTAACTTGCGATTGCATCACTGCACGAGTGATTCATCCCGTTATTCCTACCTCCCACCATATATTCTGTCTTCGGACGTGTTGTCTTCGGACGTGAGCAATACCAAGGAGGCAAGGTCGACGTTTTACGCACATGTGAATGGAAGGACGAGTTCCGGGGGCCCTTCGGTAGCGAGCTGTGTCTGTCGGGATCAGGAGATTCCGAGGAACGAAACTCGACTTGTGGTAACCTAGTGTGTCTAGTGTTCGACTTGTTTCGATTGTGTATTGGCTAATCACTCAGTTTTGTATCCAACTACGGTGCATTATAGTGATTGGTTAAACTCTTGGGGAGCAAACCCCAAGGAGAGGAGTAAACCTCAGTTGGGGATATAACCTCTATAAAAATCCTGTCTCGCATTTACTTTTCAGTTATTTCCTTATCGCTGTGAGACAGACCCGACACACATCCGATGTAACTAGGATATATCAGGCATACTCGTCACAAGCATCAGTAGGCATATCTAAGTCACTACATTTAGCATTTGTGAAAAGAAGAAGCATAAAAATTTTATAGGCCTAATTCACCCCCCCTCTTAGGCACATTTATATCTTCAAAGGTAATAATTGTTAATAAGCAGACACCTTCTTTAAGGAGTTGTGTCTATATACAAAAAGACACAACTGGACATGTGTTATAAATACATGCAAAATAATTTCAGCAAAGAGACTTCGAATCATCAAAATGCAAGATAGTAATCTCCAGTCTTATCCCAAGACGAATTTGGTCAACTCGATAACGGGTCCAAATATTGTCCTTGGAAAGTGAATTTCGAAACACGATTCTGGAGAATATCCGGCCATTAAATAAAGCAACCCTAACAAATACGCCAACAAATTCAAGATAGGATTATGTCTATCCGTTTGACAATGCAAGCACTAATAACGCGGTTATGGAATTCCTTCGTTCGCATCTTAACGGGCCTTTGAACGATAGATTGCTTCATGTTAGGTGTGCTTGCCATGTGATTAACTTATGTGTTAAATGTGCATTCGATGAAGTATTAGGTCGTGTAACAGAAAAATTTAAATTCATCGGTAAGCAACTACGTGAATGACGTCTCAGTCATTCGTGGAAACAAACGGTCTAGACGAATGGGATTAGGTATAAGAAATGTTTACCTTACCGGTACCGACTAGGTGGAACTCTTTATATCACCTTCTTAGCACATTTATGCGTTATAAGGATTAGTCACCCATTTTTGGAATAACAACGGAGTTGGTATGGCTTCCAATCCATCATTTCTATTACTAGATATTGATTGGAAAATTTGCGATTTATGTGTGTCACTACTTGAGGTATTCAAGGAAGCAATGGAGAAATTTTCCGGCGTTCATTGTCCTACATCGCCAATATTTATTCCTTTGCTTTTTAGCATGTGCTATAAATTTACTGAATATCGTAACAATGAAAGTTTGCATTTTATTGAGAACATCGAGCAAAAGTTCAAGAAGTATTGGGAAAATATCACAATTGTCCACGGTATGGCAGCTTTACTCGACCCGAGTTGTCGTAGTGACACATTCGATATTTTTTTGAAGTATTACGAGACATTTCTTGGAAAGAGCGTTGACGATCAAAAGACGTCAATTATGCATTCTCTCCAAGAACTTTTTGCTTTTTATAGTTCTCAGGTGCGTGGTGGTACGGCGACTGCGCATGCGACCGAAGGAGTTACGAAGTCCTCTAGCGGTGGCCGTGGTCCAATGGATGTCCTTAGGCTATTGAAGATGCAAAAGTCAAAAGGAAAAGCAACCGTACCTGCAAACTCAAATGCAATTCAGCTTTATTTGAGTCACAACTTCCAAACACCGGAAGGATTTGACGTTCTCCGGTGGTGGAAGTCGAACGCATCTTTTTACCCGACGCTAGCGGCTATCGCTCGAGATGTTATAGCCGTGCAAGCGTCAAGTGTCGCTTCGGAATCCTCATTTTCGACATCCGGTCGGATTATTGGAGCGAACGACTCTTAAGCCGAGTTCTCTTGCGATGCTTACGTTGCTTAAGGATTGATTCACCGCTGAGTCCAAGAATCGAGCGGAAAATGCGATCGTCGAGTTCCAAGCATGAAGTTCTGAAGACGATGAGGAAGCGACGTCGTGTATTTTACTTAATAAGGATGTAATGTAGTATTTTTAGTAGTTATTTTTATGTTTTTTTTTTCTTTTTTTTTGTATTTTTTTCTTTTTTTTGGGTATTTTATTTGTATTATAAATTTTTAGGTATATTAATAAAATGGATCATCATTCTTCAACATTATCCCTAAATATGCATTGTAGTATTTTAATAGTATTACTTTTATGTTTGTTTTATTTTTTTGTACTTCTTCTTTTTCTTTTTTCTTCTTTGGTTTGTAGTTTTTTCCCAATTTGGGTACAAAAAAAATCGGGTGAACCGGTACGGAACCGGTAAGATCCAATGGATCAATGACCGGTTCCGAATTGGTTCCGGGGTTTTAGTCCCGGAACCAGAACCAGTCTGGTACCATACCGGTTAGAACCGGAACCGGTAGTTTTGGTTCGGAACTGGTAGGACCGGTACAGAACCGGAACCGGTTGGACCGGTTCCCATGTCAACCTTACGTGAGCACATCAGCATTGCTCACTCAATGTGCTCACATAAGGTGAGGAAAATTTCTCGTCACTTATATTCATATCTAGCTCTTTTTTCGGAGCTATCGGTTCCGTTAGCTTTTGAAAATGATGTTTTTTCAAAAAGAAAAAAAGATCGGTAAAATTAATTAAATATAATATCTAATGACATTGCATTGGATTTTCAAGAATATTTGGGGAATAAAATGTAGATGACAAGAAGGCAAAGCCCTTATTTGACATGGTTTGGAGCTTTTATAATGTGCTGAACTTTTAGTGGGCCTACTCTAAGTTTTAACATTTACTCATACTAAATATTTCGGAGTCAATTCTTTTGTTTTTCCAAAGACGGTAGTGTGAAGTCTCGTAGCACTAAAAGTTGTACAAAAAGATCCAAAATAGATCCCCCGGAGTTACAATTTTCCTTCAGGGCATATTCACCTCATTTGAAGAGCTAGATGATGACAAAAACCTAGCTAATTTCACTAGTTTTAATCATCTATATTATATATATATATATCTATTATATTTTATTAAGCGTGAAGATGGCTATAAAACTGCTCATTGGTCTGTCAACTTTTAAAAAATTAATAATAAAATTTAAAAAATTATAAATTATCTTTTAGTTACTATTTTTAGATAATTGTTAGACCTTTAACTATGTTAGTTTAGTTTTATAATTTACATATACAGATTATATTATATTACTGCACACGCATTTGACTTTTGAGTGTGCAAAGAGTACTAATACCTATCTGTTTTATTAAGGCAGAGCACTACATAGTAACTGGTATTTGGTGTGTCAATATCATATTAATTATAATTTTACCATTAATGATTAAATTTTAAAATATTTATTAATTTAAACACTATTATTAAACAGTACATTACAAAATCATCTTAATTTATTTACAAAACCAGTAAACCCTAATATTTCATTAAAATCCTAAAAAAATTATTTACATCATATATTAAAGATTTACTAAATATGATAGAGAGCAGCGCATGCATTGATTGTGTTACTATTTTATTAAATGGCAGACCCACATAGTAATCGTTTTAAAATCAATTCGTGTGTCACTTTTATATTAAAAATATTAATTAAAAATTAGCATAACAACACGATTAAAATCCTAGCAACATAAAAACTGTCATTAATACGTATTTTATTTTATGCACATGACATACATATGGTGTGGCAACAATTCCAGTATATATATTATATTATAATAAGGGAGAACACGTTAGAGTAGCTGCTCTCCCAATTTGGTGTGTTAATTTTGATGTATAATTTAGAATATAGTCCATTAATTAATCCTTATTAACTTACATATTTCAAAACATTTCTTTTAGAATTTTTTTAATCATAATACCATATATTAAATATCAATTTATAAATAAAATTATATACTTATGAATTGGGCAAGCGGATTCGAATGCGCTTAATGAAATATTTAGGGACGGCAATGGGCGGGTTCGGGGCTGGTAATGGACATACTGTCCCCATACCAAATTCTCGTTCTTAATACCATCCCCACTAATTCAGTATTTAGACAAATTAGTTTTATTGCAACAAAAACACAAATAAGTAATATAGACAAATTAATATGTAAAATATGATATTCAGGAATAAATATTGAAATAATGTGATTGAAATATGCGTGTTTTGTGAAGAATATATATTGATAGTTGAAATTTTTATTAAGATCTTGAATATAAAAGGATGATCTATGAACATTCTTGATTTTTTTTCCAAGAACATTCTTGATTAATAAAGCTACTATGGGGAATGGTGAATCAACATTTTGATTCAAACGGGGTCGGGTCGAGGACGAGGATGTGTGGGAAACATGATTACCATCCCTACTCTTTCACCGACGGAGAATCACCGTCAACTTCCCATCCCCATTTTGACCGAGGATTCCCCGTCCAATAGCCTCGGGTCCCGACGGAGATGGTTCACCGTGGGAACTTTGCCACCCCTAGAAATATTACTCTCTCAGTCTTAAAATAATATTTTTCGCAGCCAAGAAATTTCCCCCTTTTAATTAAGAAAGGGATATCGACATTTTTAGTCCCCGACGTTTGGGGCATGGGCATTTCTGGTCCCCATGTTCCGAGATGACACTTTTAGTTCCCAATGTTGTCGATTTTGGACAGTTTTGGTCTCTCGATTAATTTAATCGCTAGTTTAGACGAAATTTAACAGCACATGATCTCCTTTTACTCGACGTAAAACCTCATAACACATCTTCTTCTTCGACTTAAACGCACATGAACATCATTATACATCACATTTAGAAAATGATCGACAACCTTGAAAATGAGTTAAATGTGATACGTAATGATGCCCACGTGCGTTTAAGCCAAAGAAGAAGATGCGCTATGAGGTTTTACGCCGAGTAAAAGGAGATCATAGGCTCTCACGTGTTAAATTTCGTCTAAATTCGCGATTAACTTAATCAAGGGACCAAAACCGTCCAAAATCGATAACATTGGGGACTAAAAGTGTCACATCGGAACATGAGGGACCAAAAATGCTCATGCCCCAAACATCGGGGACTAAAAATGTCGTTGGCCCATTAAGAAAGGAAGTATTTTTCTGTTATTGTAATAGCTTCATTTTACTTAAATGCCCCTAGAATGGCAGGCAATGAGATCGGACCCGTCCATTTATTGGGCTTCTCAATATTGTCTCGGGCTTTTGCACGGCCCAACCACTATGCTAATGTATCCAAAAGCATTACCAGTGTTTCTTCGTTTTACATCAATGGCCAACTTATTACTTTATACAGAATAAAAAGGAGTCTGGTTACTTGTTTTTTAATTGGGACGCAGAGAGAAATAAATATTTTTACGTGATTATTTTACCAACTTCCAGCTATATATGTGACACGTAAAAATAACATTATGGCGATGCATTTAATTTACACGTCCGTACGACAGTGTCAATGTGGTTGGGATTCATTGATCGATATCACTGCTTGCTTCAGTGAGAAGGGGACACCTCATTTGATCTCTTCTCTGATCAAATTGCAATAAAGAAATTTAAATTCTATTTACTACCGTGGTAGTTGCCACAGTAAGTGATTTATTTTATTTATTTTTTATTCATTTCCTTCCAGTCAATAAAAAATACAACCAAACCAACCCAGGAATAAAAGAATACATTTAATTAATCAACGGTTGGAATTTCTGATCAGTGATCAATGAATTTACTCGGAAGCATTATTTTCACATGAACTTTGGGTATGTTAGTTTACCATTTAATATTTTGAATCCTGCAAAGCCATGTGCATGAAGTTAATAATAAACTTCGATTTTTCTTTTTCTTCTTGTTACACTTATTAGTTCATGCACCTTGTGATCTACCAATTCATTGTAAAGCCAAATGAGGAAAAGCATTGAATATACATAATTACATATAAAGGCACTCGTTTATCTACCTAAAATTAGATGAAAAATAAACTCTAGTACTTCCCAGACTCTTGATTATTTTAGCATACGTGGTCTTGGACTATTGAGACCATACGCATTATGTTAAGATAAAGATATTAGTCATTACTCCACTGTATAGTCTAAATAAATTTAGGGGGTGTTTGTTTCCAGTGATCCAACATCACCGTGATACTAACATCACCGTCATGTGAATATCACCGTGATGTGGATCATTGTATTTGTTTTGAGGTGATATTTCATTTTGTATATCAATGTGATATTAGAATATTGTATTTATCTAATTACGGTGATGTGTGGGGTGATAGTGCATAAATGTCATATTTAACCCTACGAATATTACATAAATTACATGGATGAAATATATATATATATATATGATATTTTACATAATAATGATTACTATTTTAATGTCGAGTTTAATTTTATAAGATTTAATCGTATAGTAATTCAATATAACTATTTATTAATATACTATTTTAAGATTTAAATAATATAATTATATAATTTAAAATATAAATAAGGATATATTAGATATAAACGCTAAATTAAGGGATAACGTTGTCCAAATAAAAAATTGAAATATCACCCCATCACGGTGATGTAAGATCACCTAGCTTTTTTGGGGTGATCCAAAAGGCATAATATCACCTCATTTCATCACCTAGGCTAAACAAACATGGTTATGATAAAGCGACAAAAGGATCACGGTGATGTTTCGGAGGATTACCCCAAAACAAACACCCCCAAAGTCTCGTCGGAGTGAACTTAATCGGGTGTGTAACGATTCTTTTGGATTGGAAATACAATATATAAAAATTTACAAATAAGACACTTTTTTCTAAAAATTGAACTTCTAAAAGAATTGATCACTATCCAAAACAAAACAAATCTCGCGGTACGAATCGTCACGACCTCCGATTTAAAAACATTACACGAACGTTGTGATATCAGCCAAGACATGACACATGAGTGACTGAGCATATTAGAAATATAACATTTAAAAATAATACAATCTCCACCAACTTAACCTTTGTATAGTTACGTGATTAGACTTCAAACATAAAACTAAGAACACAAAAACAAATCGATATATATATATATATATATATATATAGGTTGATTATGAGAAAATTTCTCATACTGAGGTAATTATATTACTCGAATTTAAAGATTTAAAATGGTCTGATGAACCTTGGACTTTAATGTCAAGGTATTTAGACAGAGCATCATATGCTGCTACTTTTTATAAAAACCGTGATACTTATGAAAATATTCTTAAGTCTACGGGAACATGTGACATTGAACATTTCAATGAGGGAAATTCCCCAATTGCTTTGAAAAAAGGTTATACCTTTAGTAAAATTATTTTTAAGCAAATTATTTCACCCGAAAAATGGGCTATTCACCCATTAAAGGATAGAGAATATTTCCATCCTGAGTTAAAAACTCTTATTAAATTTAATTATTACGATTATATCGATGCTTTTTATAAAGTACTTTTATACCAGAATGAAAGTAAAAAACATTCTTGGTGGATAAAAATTTGTGCGGATGTATATAAGTCCAAAATTCCAAATTGGTTTTATCAATGGTGGCTTTCTTATGGAGCTACAATTGAAATCCTTAAAGAACCCTTTTTTGGATTATATCAAGAATGGGTTAAAGTTTCTCCGATTCTTATAGAAACGGAACATAAAAAGGATGTATTGAAGGAATGGCTTCTTTACATTTTTATATCGAATTTAGTATTGCTTGGATTTGGAGATGGACTCCAGAAGTGGGTTATACCCAACAAAAAATTCCATGTGTAAAAAGAAACTTTTATATAAAGTTTTGGAAAAAAATGATAAGAAAAACAGCCACTGGTGAATATGAAAGCCAGCAGACGATTGATAAAATCGAAGAGAAAATTTCTCTTTATAAAAATGCAATTAATAATCGTGAACAAAGAGAATCTCCTAGTCCTTTTGAGATGATTTCTCAAAGGATTAATTTACAAAAGGGTAAGATGAAACCCAATGAAATCATCGATGTCTACTTCGAAGAAATGAAGAAAGATATTGCAAAAAATTTTGGAATGGACATTGGAGATATCTCTATGGGAACATCATCGAAAAATGAAGATGATGAGGACTTTTGTCTTGCTGGTGAAGGACAAGATCCGGAAGATCCGGATAATATTATTATCGAAGAAATGGGAGATAATGTTGTCGACCTCATGGGACAGGAAATTGCTATTATTAAAGAAAAGGTGGCAGAAATCGTCAAAACCCTTGAAGAAATCAAAGAAAATAAAGCCAAAGAAGCACTCAAAATCAAAGCTTCTTTTAAACAAAGTTGATCGTGACGTCCACGATGAAATTAGCTTTTATAAAGCTAAGGATAAGAACAAAGACTTTCTTGGCCAAATAGCTGGCAAGATTCCTCGACAAGTGGATTGCAATGAAGAAAAATTTTTCTTTACTTTAATTATTGTACTTCACTTTTTCTTTCTATTTAATGTAATGAAGCTCATATGCTTCAGGTGTGCTTTCTTTTACGCTCTTTTGTATTCTCTCCTTCCTCTCTCTTGTAATCTTCTCTACTGTAAAATATTATAAGAAATAAAAGTTGGAAATTTGCTGTACGACTCTTCTCTCTTCAAGTAAGTTTTTAATTTTGTTTTTTAATATTTATCTTTTGTATCATTTAGCCTCAATGGAAGGCTAAATTATTCGTTAGACTACACCAAGATGCCTTAATACCTTAAATCATGGTTTTATATCATATATTATATATATATTAATATGATATAGAAAAAATCTTTTAAAAAAAACGATTGAAAGAATTAAATTTTTGGATAAAGGTTATAATAAAATTTGATTTTAATTAATTCTGAGTCGGCTCTTGGCAAAGCCCGTGTTGCCGAAGATAGGCGTTTGAGGGCATATGGCTGTTACCGATTGAATTTATTGAATAAAAATTTTATTATGTAAAATTCCTTGTATTCGATGATTTAATTCTAAAAATCACAAAAATAATTTTTAATTTTGGACTAATGGTATATAGGCTGGAATACCTTGGGTCCGAACGGGATCAGACTGTTTACAGTTTGATAACAGGACTAATAGGTTTAACAACGCCACGTACCATTTTTCTTTTGATGTTTGGTATTTTGGTTGAACTGCCCTTGAACAAAAACTTTCTAACGAAAGTCTGATTTTGGTATTTGGCTTGACTACCTCAGGTCCGATTGGACTAAACTGGTTAAACAAAGCCTTGTATCATTATCATGGTTTGATAGGTTGTTCATATCATATATCAATCATTATTTTTTATTTTTGTACAAAGATCCTAAAAATGGTATCAGAGCCATGGTGGGGGTATTAAGAAGTTACGGTGTAGTTTAACGTCATATTCTCATGAATTTGATGCGAAGAAAAGATACTGTTAAAAACAGTATTGAAGAGGAATATGATGTTCCTCAAGATTTAGAAAAATTAAATCGTTGGACAATTCCTAAGATAGATTATAAAATAATCTATGAATTAGGAACTTTTGAAAAATTAGGTTTAAAACAGGTAGTAAAAACTACTGAAGAAACTATCTCTCTCAACAACGAAGAGATGGTTATTAGACTTCTAAGCAATAGAGACTTAGAAAAATATAGATTGAATCATAAATTTATCCATATAGGATTAGTTCAGGTTGCCTTTAAGCCATTGACCTTAGAAGGTTTACCAGAGAGCTTTATAGCAGCTCTTAGAGACGGTAGAAATCTCGATTGGAAACAATCCCTTATGGGAATAATCCAATCAAGTCTGGCACATGGTCCAGTTTATTTTAATGTCTATCCAAATCTCCAACTATCTTTGACTGATGTCAATATATTGGATGCTCTGACATTAAATGTCAAAACTCATGGATATAATTACGCTCCGGGTTCGGAAGTAATATGTATCTGTTATAGAATTTATTATAAGCCTTTATATACGCTTAATTCTCAATGTAAAATTGTTGATAAACCTATCAACGAAACTATCCTAATAGAAACCAATTTTAGTAGATCTAATATTACAACTCGTAGATCTATAAAATGGGAAGAAATACAATTTCCAGAAAATTGGACAATTGAAAGAGCCATGCCTCTTCAGCCCAAAATACAACATAATCCCACTCAAATAATACAATCTACTGATGGAACTGTTCAAATACAATTTGATCAAAATCGTAAATCTATTGATTTTAGAACTCCTAGATCTAGAATGACTAGATCAGCCTCTTCTCATTATCATATATCTCCATGTGACTATATGATAAGATCTCCTTCTAGAGCTTCAACTTCTCAGGTTAGAGAATCAATCTCTAACGATTATCTACAAAATAGGGTAGAAGAATTAAGAATTAATTCTGATAATATAGTTCATGGAATTTCTAAAAACAAAGACGAGGAAATAACCGAATCAGAAATGGAATTTTGTGTTTAATGGATTTAAAACCTAAAATAGATTTTAGTCCGGGTTCTCCGGCAAGAAAAGAAATTCAAAAAGAATTTAATTTACCCAAATGGGAACTCTTTCGAAAGTGGTTTTTGAAAGCTTTAATAACGAAGATAAAATTATTATTCAAAACAAATTTTATAATGATTTGTCAAAAAGAAATGAAAAATTACCTTTTATTCCTTGGTTTTGACAAATTATTTTAAAAATATGATTTCAGTTCTTGAAAGAAATTATAAACTTTCAACAGGGAAAAATATGAAGTCAATATATCCTCCTCAAAGCAATTTTCAAATTGAAAAAGATAATGAAATTCGCTATTATAATGCTTTTCAAAAATTATTTGAAAACGAAACCCTTACAGTTACTGTAAACTACATTAATGGTCTTTTAAAACAACAAAATTATACAAATATGTACGTTATTGTTTTAGGAGAACAAATTTCTTTATTAAAAAAAATATAGAAGAAATATCTTTTTCTATTAAAGACATAAAAAATTATCTTTTAATGAATAAAGATAAAAATATAAGTGAAATTAAAATAGCTAATATAGCTTCTACCAGTATTCAACCTCCTCCTGAGATTGTTGATTTTAAATTAAAATCGATTAGTCAAATTGAAGATTTAATTGAAAATAAACTTAAGAATTTAAAGCTTAACACTTTAAGTGAAGATTTTGAAAATCAGCTTGAAAATTCTGATAATTTTCATAATACTTTTAATGAAGAGATAAATAAAATAAGAAATTCTTCAAAATTTGCTAGTAAACCAATTCAAACCAAATATTATTATCCAAGACCAACTCCTCAAGATGTTCTAATTGAAGAACATGATCTTACTATTAACAATTCATATAATGGTCATTGTATTTACGAATGGAATTTAGATGGCTATACGGAAAGACAAACTTTCGGTATGGTTCATAGAATGATGATGTATAGTACAGTCTGTAAAACTCAAGGTAATACAGACAAAACTATAGCTCAAATGCTTGTCGCTGGCTTTACTGGTCAGTTGAAAGGTTGGTGGGATAATTATTTATCTCAGCCAGATCGTGAAAGTATTTTCCTTACTGTAAAAGAGGAAAACAATACAATTATTGAAAATGCTGTTTATACTTTATGTATAAACATTGTAGAACATTTTACAGGCCGATGGTCTGATAATTCCGAAAATGTTAGGACTCTGCTCCAAAACCTTAGGTGTAAAACCCTCACATCATTTAGATGGTATAAGGATACTTTCCTTAGCAGAGTCATGGAACTTCCTGAGTCAAATAGCACTCATTGGAAATCCAAATTTATTGATGGTCTTCCTTTCCTATTTGCTGAAAGAGTTAAGAAAACTCTTAGAAATGGAGAATCCAGTATAGATTATAATTCATATACTTACGGTAGATTAATAGGAACCTGTATACAGGAAGGTTTAGCTTTATGCAATGAAATAAAGCTAAATAAACAACTTAAGAGACATTCTCTTGATGAGAAAAAACAATTAGGAGAATTCTGTAGTCAATTTGGTTTAGAAAATCCTTCTACGAGTAAACCTCGTAAAGAATATAAACCTAAAAAATATTCCCCTAAACAATATGAAAGGAGAAAATATCGAAAATCAAAAAGGAGAGAACAAAACCTCTCAAAAGACAAAAAAGACTATCACTATAGAAAAAATTTTCCTCCACTTATCTGTAGAAAATGTGGAAAAATTGGCCATAAAGCAAAAACTTGCTGGACCAAAAGGAAAATTAATAATTTAGAAATTGATAACGAATTAAAAGAATCATTATTAAAAATTTTATTAGAATCTGATAAATCTGAAAGTGAATCAGAATCTTCTTCAGAAAATGAAAATAATTTCATTGAAGAAGTTTCTTCAGAAGAATCTGAAGAATGTCAAAACTGTCAAATAGGACAATCTTGTTCTAAAAATGTAAAAAATTCAGAATCTGAACCAGAAGATAATTTATATCGAATTATATCTCAATTTCAAGAATTAGAATTAAATGTTCTTGATAATAATCTTCTTGAAATGTTAAAAGAAACAGAAGACCCAGATTTAAAAAATCATATAATCAAAAGATTGATTCAAAAAGAAGAAGAAACTTCAAAAGAAGTTATTCCTAAAATAACTAAATCTGAACCTTATAGTATGGCCGAAGTAATGAGATTACTTCGTAATAAAAATCAATTAAACAAAAATGAATCAAATGTTGCTATAAAAGATTTAACAATTGAAATTTCAAATTTAAAAGATGAAATTAAACATTTAAAATTAAGTCATATAGATTTAGAAAGAAGATTTTTAAATTAGAAAAAGGAAAAGAAATTGTTAACGAATTTGAAGTTAATAAAGATTTTGCTAGTATTTCTGAAAATATTAAAGAAGATAATTTTCTTTCAACATTAGAAGTTATTACTTCTCAAAAATGGCTTGTAAAAATATCTTTACTTATAGACGGAAATTTCCAAAAGAATCTAATTGCACTAATTGATAGTGGAGCAGATTTAAATTGTATTCAGGAAGGAATAATTCCTACTCAATATTTTCATAAAACAGCTCATTCTCTTAGCTCTGCAAGCGGAGAAAAACTTCAAATTAATTACAAAATTCCTAAGGCCTTTATTTGTAAAAATAAAGTCTGCATTCCTACTTCATTCTTACTGGTCAAGAATATTACAAACCAAGTAATTCTTGGTACTCCGTTCCTTAGAAAAATATTTCCCATCCAAAATATAAATGAACTTGGATTTAAAGGTAACTTCGAAAATAAAGAAGTTTACTTTGAGTTCATTACTGAACATTTTACTAGAATTCTTAATGAAATTAAGGATTCTATTCTTATAAAAGCAAAAGAAAAACAGGTAAATTACCTAAAGCAAGAAATTAATATACTTACAATTGAAGATAAACTTCAAAATCCTAAGTTACAAGAAAAAATTAAATTATTACATAATGAATTTACGTTACAAATATGTAACGATCTTCCTAATGCTTTTTGGAATAGAAAAAAGCATATAGTTTCTTTGCCTTATGAAGATGATTTTAGTGAGAAAAATATTCCCACTAAAGCTCGTCCTTGTCATATGAATTCTGAATTATTAGAATTATGTAAAAAAGAAATAACTTCTCTTTTACAAAAGGGTTTAATAAAACCTTCTAAATCACCTTGGTCATGCACAGCCTTTTATGTCAATAATGCGGCAGAAAAGGAAAGGGGAGCACCTAGGTTAGTTATTAATTATAAACCCTTAAATAAAGTTTTAAAGTGGATTAGGTATCCTATCCCTAATAAAAAGGATCTTTTAGATCGATTATTTGATGCAATAATCTTTTCAAAATTTGATTTAAAATCAGGATTTTGGCAAATACAAGTGGCTGAAAAGGATAGATATAAAACTGCTTTTACAGTCCCAATTGGTCAATTTGAATGGAACGTTATGCCTTTTGGTTTGAAAACGCTCCTTCTGAATTTCATTATGAACGATATTTTTATTCCTTATAGTAATTTTATTATCGTTTACATTGATGATATTTTGATATTTTCGAAAGACATCGAAACACATTTTAAACATCTTGATATATTCAAGAAAATTGTTATTCAAAATGGATTGGTTATATCTAGTCCAAAAATGGTTTTATTTCAAATTAAAATTAGATTTTTGGGTCATAATATTGAAAAGGGAAATATTAATCCGATAAATAGAAGTATTGAGTTTGCATCAAAATTTCCAGATCAAATTTTAGATAAAACTCAGCTTCAAAGATTTTTAGGAAGTTTAAATTATATTTCTCCTTATTACAAAAATCTTGCTATTGATACATCTATCTTATATGATAGATTAAAAAAGATTCCTTGTCAGTGGACAAATAGTCACACTGAAGTAGTTAAAAAAATTAAAAATAAAGTTACGCATTTACCATGTTTAATGCTTGCTAATTCTAATTGGCAAAAAATTATTGAAACTGATGCGTCAGACTTAGGTTTTGGAGGAATCTTAAAACAAGTTTCTCCAGAAGATAAGAAAGAATATCTAGTTAGATTCCATTCGGGAAAATGGAATACTGCTCAGAAAAATTATGCTACTATAGCTAGAGAAGTACTTGCTATAGTTAAGTGTGTTCTTAAATTTCAGGACGATTTATATAATCAAAAGTTTTTAATAAAAACTGATTGTCAAGCTGCTAAATTCATGTTCCAGAAAGATTTCAAACATGATGTCTCCAAACAAATGTTTGCGAGATGGCAGGCTCATTTAGCCCCATTTGATTTTGAAATTATTTATAAAAAAGGAAGTGATAATAGTCTTCCTGATTATGTTACTCGTGAATATCTTTCATGAATTTTGCAGATATGTCCCAATATGGGAGAAATTTCCCCTCTAATAGAGGTGGAAGAGGTGGTAAAAATGTTATTGCTCAAATGGGAAATAAAAAGCTGGTAAAAGAAAATTTATCAGCATCTTCAAGTAATACTTTGAGCAGTGACGAATTCAGAGAATTTCTTGAATATAAGAAGCAGAAAGCAAAATCTGCTGAAGGAACATCTTACGCAAAAATAATTGCGGAAGAAGAAGATGAGGTTGATTATGAGAAAATTTCTCATACTGAGGTAATTATATTACTCGAATTTAAAGATTTAAAATGGTCTGATGAACCTTGGACTTTAATGTCAAGGTATTTAGACAGAGCATCATATGCTGCTACTTTTTATAAAAACCGTGATACTTATGAAAATATTCTTAAGTCTACGGGAACATGTGACATTGAACATTTCAATGCGGGAAATTCCCCAATTGCTTTGAAAAAAGGTTATACCTTTAGTAAAATTATTTTTAAGCAAATTATTTCACCCGAAAAATGGGCTATTCACCCATTAAAGGATAGAGAATATTTCCATCCTGAGTTAAAAACTCTTATTAAATTTAATTATTACGATTATATCGATGCTTTTTATAAAGTACTTTTATACCAGAATGAAAGTAAAAAACATTCTTGGTGGATAAAAATTTGTGCGGATGTATATAAGTCCGAAATTCCAAATTGGTTTTATCAATGGTGGCTTTCTTATGGAGCTACAATTGAAATCCTTAAAGAACCCTTTTTTGGATTATATCAAGAATGGGTTAAAGTTTCTCCGATTCTTATAGAAACGGAACATAAAAAAGAATGTATTGAAGGAATGGCTTCTTTACATTTTTATATCGAATTTAGTATTCCTTGGATTTGGAGATGGACTCCAGAAGTGGGTTATACCCAACAAAAAATTCCATGTTTAAAAAGAAACTTTTATATAAAGTTTTGGAAAAAAATGATAAGAAAAACAGCCACTGGTGAATATGAAAGCCAGCAGACGATTGATAAAATCGAAGAGAAAATTTCTCTTTATAAAAATGCAATTAATAATCGTGAACAAAGAGAATCTCCTAGTCCCTTTGAGATGATTTCTCAAAGAATTAATTTACAAAAGGGTAAGATGAAACCCAATGAAATCATCGATGTCTACTTCGAAGAAATGAAGAAAGATATTGCAAAAAATTTTGGAATGGACATTGGAGATATCTCTACGGGAACATCATCGAAAAATGAAGATGATGAGGACTTTTGTCTTGCTGGTGAAGGACAAGATCCGGAAGATCCGGATAATATTATTATCGAAGAAATGGGAGATAATGTTGTCGACCTCATGGGACAGGAAATTGCTATTATTAAAGAAAAGGTGGCAGAAATCGTCAAAACCCGTGAAGAAATCAAAGAAAATAAAGCCAAAGAAGCACTCAAAATCAAAGCTTCTTTTAAACAAAGTTGATCGTGACGTCCACGATGAAATTAGCTTTTATAAAGCTAAGGATAAGAACAAAGACTTTCTTGGCCAAATAGCTGGCAAGATTCCTCGACAAGTGGATTGCAATGAAGAAAATTTTTCTTTACTTTAATTATTGTACTTCACTTTTTCTTTCTATTTAATGTAATGAAGCTCATATGCTTCAGGTGTGCTTTCTTTTACGCTCTTTTGTATACTCTCCTTCCTCTCTCTTGTAATCTTCTCTACTGTAAAATATTATAAGAAATAAAATTTGGAAATTTGCTGTACGACTCTTCTCTCTTCAAGTAAGTTTTTAATTTTGTTTTTTAATATTTATCTTTTGTATCATTTAGCCTCAATGGAAGGCTAAATTATTCGTTAGACTACACCAAGATGCCTTAATACCTTAAATCATGGTTTTATATCATATATTATATATATATTAATATGATATAGAAAAAATCTTTTAAGAAAACGATTGAAAGAATTAAATTTTTGGATAAAGGTTATAATAAAATTTGATTTTAATTAATTCTGAGTCGGCTCTTGGCAAAGCCCGTGTTGCCGAAGATAGGCGTTTGAGGGCATATGGCTGTTACCGATTGAATTTATTGAATAAAAATTTTATTATGTAAAATTCCTTGTATTCGATGATTTAATTCTAAAAATCACAAAAATAATTTTTAATTTTGGATTAATGGTATATAGGCTGGATTACCTTGGGTCCGAACGGGATCAGACTGTTTACAGTTTGATAACTGGACTAATAGGTTTAACAACGCCACGTACCATTTTTCTTTTGATGTTTGGTATTTTGGTTGAACTGCCCTTGAACAAAAACTTTCTAACGAAAGTCTGATTTTGGTATTTGGCTTGACTACCTCAGGTCCGATTGGACTAAACTGGTTAAACAAAGCCTTGTATCATTATCATGGTTTGATAGGTTGTTCATATCATATATCAATCATTATTTTTTATTTTTGTACAAAGATCCTAAAAATGATATATATATATATATATATTATATATAGTATATACAAAATAATATAATACAAGCCATCCATTCTCATGCATGCATTAATTAATCAAAAAGGAAAAGCCAAATTTGACCATCCCCGAAATCAAAACCTAAGCTTGATTAAGAAGAACATGACGTACAGATATGAAGCAAAGCAATGATTCTTGGCATTAAATGGCCTCAACCACTCAATTCAACTCCTCTTTAAAAAGAGAGCAGCCTCAGGTCACCATTCTCAAACTCTGTAAACCCTAAATCTCGGCGAAAAGTAAAAGGAAACTACTGAATGGCGAATAAGTGGGCTTCTTCAAAAACCATTTTCCTACTCATTTCCCTCCTTATAGCCACAAGCGCAGCAGCTAGAGTTTTACCAGCTTCTTCGGGCCTCAGCGATCAGAAGAACTTCAATGCTTTCAGCGGCGTTGGTGGGTACTCCGGCGTGGGGGGCAACGGCATACCTTTCGGCGGCGTCGGCGGAGGTGTGGGCTCCGGCGGTAATATTGGGGGGATCGGAAGCTTCAGTGGTTTGGGAGGAGGAATAGGGACTTATCCTGTTGGCGGCGGTCTAGGAGGTCTTGGCGGAGGTGGCTTAGGCGGACTCGGCGGCGTCGGAGGTGGGCTTGGTGGTCTGGGAGGTCTTGGCGGCGGCTTTGGTGGTGGTGCTGGCGGCGGAGGCGGCGTCGGTGGTGGTGCCGGTGGTGGCGTCGGTGGTGGTGTGGCTGCTGGCGTGTTGCCGAGTCCTTGAATTAAGTCGAAGAAGTTTACCTCCGTTTCTTCCGATCCACTGTTGTCGACTGTTTTTGTTTTCGTTAGCTTTGATTTTCCTTAGCTTTATCTTTGTATGAAGTTTGTGTTGCTTCTCTGTAACGTCGTTTAAGTATGTTTTGAATATCTGTGACCAAGTAATTATTTCTAGAACTGTAGTTCCGAAATGAAAAAGAACCACGCATGACATAGGCCTATTAATAGTAGGACGAGTAAGAACACACCATTGTAGAGCAATAACACACCATTGACGACGACTATACACAAACCCTTATTTCTCATAATTACAGTCTCCAAGAATCCTTAAATCTACACAAGCCCTTTTGTCGTCGTTTCATTTTGTAGTTTAGTCTAGTTTTTTTTTTATTTTTGTTCTCTATTTATGTGGGAGTTTGTCTTCCATTTTTGGAAGTTTACATTACATACACCTTTCAAGGTCTCTCCTCTTTCCCTTTCATGGAATCTCTTCCCTTTGTAGGCTCGGAGACCTCATATTGATTAGTGTCATATTCTTAATCTTTATGATTTCAGTTGTAGATTGTTGCATATATGATTAACGAGACATTACCATAACGAGTTATGAAGTTTTAAAGATTACTTTTCAGTAAAAGTTCATCTCTATCCAGGTGTGCTACATTTTTTTTAATTTTTGTTCTGAATTTGATCTGCATAGGATCAAAGTTTGAGCTTCATAATTACATTAAGCTGCTGCTAGCTATATTAGCCCATCTCAAATAGGAGATAATTTAAAATTCCATTCCACATAGAATTCAGTCTGCGGTCCCAAATCATTGCAAAGCGAAACGTGCAGCAAAAAAAACAGAAACGACATTATAACATCACATATATAAACCCTCAGGGACGCCTTCTTTCTTCTTGAACATAACCTTATCTTTTGCCTTCTTGAAATCAGCATGCGTAACCTTAAAACAATCGAAACATACAAAAGTAAGACTTAATTAATACTCCACAAAAATCTTCAACAGCCTCATTCAAGAAATCTAACCAGCAAATATAAAGGCTTAGGCTTTCATTACCTTCATACGACGCTCCCTCAAAGCAAGCAGACCAGCTTCAGTACAAATGGCCTTAATGTCAGCCCCAGAGAACTCATCTTTCGTCATGACAAACTCTTCAAGGTTCACATCCTCAGCCAACGTCATCCTCGACGTATGTATCTGAATATCGTACAACCCCATTGTCAAATGTAATTTTTCCCATGCTACCAAAGTCTAGATATACGAATAAATAACCTGGAATATGCGCCTCCTTGTCTTGATATCGGGAAGAGGAAACTCTATTTTACGATCGATTCTACCAGGCCTAAGTAGGGCTGGGTCGAGGCTTTCAATCTTATTAGTTGCGAGGATTACTTTCACGTCTCCTCTTGAGTCGAAACCGTCTAACTGATTCAGCAGTTCCAACATAGTCCTCTGAATCTCACGTTCCCCTCCAGAGTGGGCATCGTACCTGAAAAGAAAAAAAAAAAGAGAAAGTGACGTACACAACGTATGTAACTTACTTGAGGAAAAAGCTGTTATTATCATTGAGACTTACCTCTTAGTGCCCACTGCATCAATTTCATCGATGAAGACTATGGATGGTGAGAGGTCATCGGCGACTCTAAAGAGCTCTCTAACCAGTTTAGGACCGTCACCGAGGTACTTTTGAATTAGCTCGCTTCCAACAACACGGAGGAACGTTGCTGATGTTGAATTAGCCACCGCCTGCAGCGATTAAGTGTATTCAAAAGAGTTCCGGAATTATATGGAGAAACAAGGAACATGTGGATTCTTATTTTATTTCCATAAAAGAATCGAAGACGAGTTAAATAGCTATAACTTGACCAAACATCCCAACCCAGAGGGAGAGGCACGTTTGATAGGCTCAAAATCAGATATAGGCAGGCCTAGCCTACTGGGAAAGAAGATAACGTGTGATTTTGATGATAAGACCTATAACAACAGACTAAAGACACCTTTGCAAGTAGTGTTTTCCCGGTTCCAGGCTCTCCATATAGTATGACACCCTTGGGAGGTTTGATACCAATGTCTTCGTATAATTCAGGGTGAGTCAATGGAAGTTCAACAGCTTCTTTGATTTCCTGGATTTGGGCATCAAGACCACCAATATCAGCATACGACTCCAATGGAGCTTTCTCAACCTTCATCACAGACACCATCGGGTCCACATCATCTTGCAGCAATCCAACAACAGAGAGTATCTGCAATTGTCCGAAACGAACTCATGAGCAAGTTTACAAGATCAAACAATAAAAAATCCCAAGCACCCCAATTCTACAAGCACACATGTATCCATTTATATATACAAGCGTCGCAAATCGCAATCAAATAAAAACATAGAAGAGATATGCACATTAAGAACCAATATGGCCTCAACTACCAAATCATGACCCCAATTTCCTTAAACATAATTACCAACCCGTCGGAGCATAAAAGGCAGTCTCCAATTGGTCCTTATCCAGGAACAACAGATACAGAAATCATAATGCTAACTTCTTCTCAAACTGAGTTCAATTGAACAACAGCTTGCTCATTAGAGCCGGCTAAGAATATCTTGCATTTCAAGCTAAACATCGGACTCACAGACCAAGAATCATTCGCCTCATATAACAAAATAAGACCTATATAGCATTGAGAATCCCAAGTAAAACCAGCAAAAGTAAGAAATCAAACTGCATCTCTCCCAATGCATATACAGCAAATAAAACCATCACGAACAAATAAATAGCCAGACCTTATTATGCATCAGGATCGCACATCCAGGCTCCAGCTGATCCTTATCAACAAACGACAGTATCCCCACATAATACTCCGGCCCCACGCTACTCGACACGATAGCGTGATTCTCATCGATCAACTCCTCGAGATTCCCTACGCTCATCGGAGATCCTCTCAAATCGTCGACCTTACTCCGGTCCTCCTCGGTCTTCTCCTCTTGGGGCTTCAACCTCTCCTGATTCGCCACAAACTCTTCCTCCATCAGCAAGTAGTCCTTGATGCGATCCAGCTTGAGGAGCCTCAGCTTGCACTTCGACAGAGGGGTTACTGTCGGTATCCGAGCCGCAGCTTCGGGGCCCTTCTGCTTCCGCTGTTTGCGTCCGACCCTGGACGGCGGGGCCGCCGGTTCGTACTTCTTTTCCTTTTTCGAATCGTCGGAGGATTTGCGGTCGGACGGAGGGTGGCGGTTGAGGCCGCCGGGTGTGCCTTGGCCCATGGTGGTGGTGGTGCTTCGGATTTAGCTTCGGGGATTGGGGTTTTCGAAACGATTAGCCTGAAGTTGATACGAACAAAGGAAAAAGAGATGTCTTGAAGAGAAAGAAAGAAATGGGGCTTCGAATTAGGGCTTATCTGATCCGTTGAATTCAATAGAGTTCAATGTCATTGTTTGTTGAAAGCATAAAATTTTAAATGGCCCGACAATAATGGGCCCGAAACGCTAAGAAAGTCCATTAACAATCATACAGGCCAACAGTAGGCCCAATCAAGACGCATCTTTCGGCCTAAAAAATTTACCTACCTAATGCCCAAAATTAAAATCGTGGATGAAAAATAATTAGTGGATAACAGTCCAATCAAGATAAAGTAATTAATAGAAAGAGATTAGTATCACATCATAAGACCAATACAATTATACAAGCAAGAATATTTGTTTTTTTTTTTTTTTCCGAAACGATAGATTGTATTAATAACACACATACAAAGCTGATAGCCCAAAGGGTCTCACCGGTACATCGTCAACCGGGAGAACAAAGGCTCACCAAGGAGCATAACACAATCCCACAAGGGGGAACAAACCCTCCCATAGTGGCGGAGCTAGACCTTCGTTACAGTGGGGTCCAAATTCTTACTTGTTTAGTATTTTATATGGAGTTTTTAAATACTTCAGTGGGGTTCATATATTATATTAGATAATAATAGTATTGATAATTATTTTTTGGTTAAAAAATGATAAAGGAATTTTTTTTTTCAGTGGGGTCGACCACACTGGCCCTATGCTGGCTCCGCCAGTGCTGCCACATGGGGAGAAAAAAAAGTCCACAAAGGGACAAAATCGACAGAAAACAAAACCCATAATCTACAACCAAGATCTATAGAACCTATAACAGAAAAAGCTATTAAGCAAAATCTGTGATACTCTTCACTTTAACCTGGTCTTCGACGTCTGGGTTCTGTCTACGTCGAACTGAAGGCTCCACAAGGAAGAAGCGGGATGCGGCGAGGGACAGCTATGCGAGGAGGTGGCAGGCGAGGCTGCCGCAGGTGGGGAGGCGTCGGCGAGCGAGCTACGGCGAGGCTGGAAAGACAGAGAAGCGACGAGCGGGTTGTGGTTGGAGGTGTGCGGGGAGGCGGCAGCTCGGTAGGTGAGGAGACGCGGCAGGCGATGGGCGTAGGTGGTCGATCCAGATTTATTTTAAAATAAAAGCAGAAACAAGGAAAAACCAAAGCAGAAGGCTCCCCCTACCTCCATTAATGGAGGAGGGGGAGGAAGGTGGAAAGGTTTGGTGGTGACGACTAGTGGGAAGCGGCTAAGGCACAGAGAAGGGAGGGAAAAGAATATTTTTTTGGAGGAGAGAGAATTTACACTGTGCCATAATTTCAAATGATTTGGTCCAAGCAAGAATATTGTTAGGATCAGTTTGGTGATTCGAGGGGTGAATAAACACTTTTAAAACTTCTAAAAATACTTGAGTTACAATAACCTGTGTTCTTGAAATATTTGAGCATCGAAATATTAAGCGAGTTTGGGTTTTAAACCAAGCAGAAAATACACGACTTAATCATCTTAAAATTGGTTTATGAAATCTACTTAAAAACACTTCAAAACAATGCAAGCTGAAAATCGATTTTGGTTGAAGCATTTTATCGAACACTTAAATATGCTTCAACAATGCACATGCTAGATATGTGAATGCAATGCAAGGGACACGATTTGTTTATGGAAGTTCGGAGTCTCAATACTCATAAGTCTCCCCTTTTCTCCGCAAGAAAGACTCTCACTATAAGACTCTGTTTACATACTACGATGTACAACCGTCCATAGCTATTTACACAATGTAATTTCCTAAGCTATATTTCGCTAACTAAACTCCCTAGCACTCAACCACCGGTCGCCTTTTAGAGTCCACTGTCTTCGGCCACTATTAAAGTCGACCGAACATCTCTCTACCGGTAGCTTTTTAAAGTCCACCGATAGAGTTATTTCGCTCTATGATTCGTAGACTGCGACCTTACGAAAGGCACTTCTTTTGTGTGCAAAGACTACGAACACATAATTTTACGTCTTTGTACTAAGACTCTCACTCAACTATTCTACTCTAGCTCATTTCTCTTTTCTGTGAGTGAGGTGTGTTGGTTTGAACATTGTATCTTTTTCATTTGTAAGCCACACACTTGGGAAGAACTATCTTGATTTTTATTGTATTCATATGATAAGAGATTGCAAAGATCAAGACCACAGATAACCTACGCCAGCTCGTGAACACAGAGAAACTCAGAGACATTTGTTGCTTAACAGAAAAATACCTTTTGGTCATTATTCATTTTTATTAGGGTTATTTTAGTCTTTACAGTTAGTAATCATTGTATATAAAAGGCGGGTTAGCCATTTGTAACTTTACACTTTTTTTTGCCTCCAATAAAGAATCGTTTTCTATACTCTGTTTTTCAATCATCAGCTTTATTGATCATCATCGATCATTCTTCAAGCAAGGTTCAAATTGCAATATGGTATCAGAGCACTTTTAATCCATCGCTCAAATTCTTGATATACAACGTATTCAAAGGTTTCTTCAAATCAAATTCCCAAGACATGGCAGAATCAGAATCGGAATCAGAGAATGTCTTCGCTGGCGAAGTGTTGCTGTTGGATGATCAACTTCACCCATTCTTCCTTCATAATTCAGATAACCCTGGGCTGATCCTTGTTCATCAGCCGCTTGTAAGGGATTACGCTTCATGGAGTAGAGCAATGATCATTGCTCTTTTGGTCAAGAACAAGAAAGGTTTTGTTGATGGGACTGTCAAGAAGCCACCAAATAATGATCAGAAGATGGTTCTTGCACGGAAGAGAAACAATGGCATGGTGATTTCATGGATTCTCAACTCCGTGTCTAAGGAAATCTCAGGGAGCATCCAATACTCATATTCTGCTGAAGCCATTTGGCATATTTTCAGGAAAGATTCCAAGAAAGCAATGGCCCACGGTTCTATGAGCTGAGAAAAGACTTATTGGGTCTCTGTTAGCAGCAAACAAGCATGGGACTTTACTACCCGAAATTGAAAAGCTTATGGGATGAACTGTCTAACTTCAGACCATCCTACACATGTGGGGGCTGCACCTGTGGTGGTGTCCAAGATTCTACTTCGAAAGAGACCACATGGTCATATTTCTCATGGGATTGAATGAGTCTTATGCTCATATTAGAGGTCAGATCTTAAAGATGGAGCCATTACCTCCATTAAACAAGGTCTACTCCTTGGTTTTCGCAGAAAGAAATGAGGTCAATCAGTTCTAATGCCAATTCTCTCAGTCGGGAAGAGATTGGACAACATATGACACTGTTGGCAGCCAGGAATCCAACAAATTCTGTTGTTGGTTCCACCAACTATCAACATAACTAACTTGTCTTCAACAGCAAAAGGTCCCAGACCTAAGAATTCAAGAGTAAACCAGGTAATAGCAGAGCAACATGGCGGAGATTTCTGTAAGAGTTTAGAGGGCTATAATGCAGTAGCAGTCAACTTTGTTCAATATCTAAGCCCCCAATAGCTTCAACAATTCAAATGTTGTTCAGCCGATCAGATGGCACTGTCAATTGTCAACCACCAACTCAAGCAGAACAGTCGACATATAAGAAATGTTTGTGTTTTCTTTTAATATACCTTAGTTGAATGAGTTGCTGTCAACTTTGTTAAGGGACATAAGTTGCTGTCCTAGAAAGTTTCAAACTTGTTACCAATAGACCCTGTATATGTGATGCTGCCCAATAATCTTTCTGTAAAAGTAAGCTTGGGAGGCACAATAAAGATTACTCAAGACCTGATTTTTACTGAAGTGTTATATATACCTCAGTTTAAATTCAATTTATCGTCAGTGAGCTCTTTAACTGCATCGAATAATGTTATGACATTTTTCAGTGACCACTTTGTCATTCAGGATTCAACCCAGAGGTTGATGATTGGCAAGGGTAATAAAAGAGAATGCCTATATGCTCTAAGTGTTCCTCCTTCAGTAGATACTGCAGATATTGTATTTCATAAGAATTTCTTGTCAAATTCAGTTTCCTTTATTGTTCCTTTGGATGTTTGGCACAAGAGGCTACGACACCCATCCTCTAGTGTCATAGATAGGCTTAGACAAAAGTTAAGGTGTAGAGAAGTTTCAGATGTACATAACTTTAGTAAAATTTGCCCTTTAGCAAAGGAGACAAGGTTATCTTTTGAATCTAAAAATAATGTTTCATGTTCTGCTTTTGACCTTGTCCATTGTGAGTTTGTGACATTTCACATAGATATTTCCTAACATTGGTAGATGATCACATGAGATATATATGATCTTTATGTTAAAACAAAACTCAGATGTTTCCAGCATAATCCCTCTCTTTTTTAACATAATTGAGAACCAGTTTAAGCCAAGAATAAAGGTGTTCAGGTCAGACAATGCTAAGAAACTTCTTTTCACATAATTCTTGCAGACAAGGGAGTTCTTCATCAATTTTCTTGTGTGCAAACACCTCAACAAAATTCAGTTGTTGAGAGAAAGCATAGACACCTATTAGATGTAGCTAGAGCCTTGTATTTTCAATCAAGGATACCTTTGGCCTTTTGGAATGAGTGTGTTCTCATGGTTGCATACCTTATCAACCGAGTACCTTCCAAAATTTTGAAGTACAGGTCACCCTATGAGCTTTTGCACTAGAAGTAAGTATACTATTCTTCTTTAAGAGCATTTGGTATTCCGTGTTACGCTTCTACTTTGGCAGTTAACAGAACCAAGTTCGAACCGAGAGCTAAGGCTTATGTATTTTTAGGCTATCCTGATGGTATAAAAGGATACAAGGTTTTAGATTTGGATACTCGAGAGGTGTATGTAACTAGAGATGTGAGGTTTTATGAGCATGCCTTTCCTTTCAATAGCAGGAGTAAAGCTCAAACAGACGAGAATTTTCCTGACTTGTCTTACCTAAGACTGCAGATGACTTCTTGGATCAAGACACAGACCTTCGAGCCACAAACAATGAAAATGATCAGATCATATTTGAGACAGACCACTTGGAAACTGTTGATGAGAAATAAATATGCCTGCAGATCAATCTAACATTGACTTGTTAAATGAAACAGGTGAAACAGGTCCAGTTGAGGACATCCCACAGCCCCGAAAATCATCTAGGCAGCCAAGAGCACCTTCATACTTGAAGGCTTATTGCTGCTGTCAATCGTCGAGTGGTTCAACTGTCAGACAGAATTGACTGTCAGTTGACCGCGTTTACCGGAAGTTGACCGGACTGACTTTTAGCCTGAGCTCATATTTGATATCCGTTTTACGAACTGAGCTCATCTGCATACTTAATTAAATATGTTAGTAACACAATAATAAGTCTCGTGTTCATCAATAGATATTATTATCCAAGAAATATACTCGTTCTATGATTAATTTATTAATCTGCATTTCTTTTGTCTCATCAATTTCTCATTCATCGATTTTGAGCATATCCATAATTTACAAACTAGCCCCAGTCTTCTTTAATTAATTATACGAGATTGACTCTTCCATTTCCAAATATCTCTTCTTTCTTTTGGGACTTTCCTTGTGTTGGTTTATGTAAGTTCATCTTTGTCAAATATTAGTTCAATCGAGTATTGCATCTGATGAGAAAATTGCACCAAGTTACATCTTACAATTATAACATAAATACCACTTACAGTCCATCCCTTTAAACCAACTAAAATAATTAACTACTAAAGGGAAAACCGAACAATCAAATAAACATTCGACTCTTCTTTCGCCCCTTAAACCTCGACAATGCATTTTTTATTTTGGTCTTGTCCCACTGCATACCAAAGAAACAGGGAAATAAGCTCAAAAACGAGGCTCTTAAGCTACAAGGAAAATATTTTAAAAAGAAAAGAAAAAAAGAGTAGTTACTAACCAAAGTAACTGATCTTTATGATCATCATCATTTAGGGCTTTTCGCTTCTTACTCCTTTTTGTGGAAGTGTTGGTGATGGGCTCATACATTCGTATTGGTGTTGATGGAGCAAAGCCAATTATATCTGAGATTTCTTCTTCTTGTTCGAAGGGGCGATGCCATAGTGCGATGTTTGTATGCTCATCTGATGAGATCAGTTCTCTTACAACTACTTTACCGTTGAGCCATACCAACTCTTCAATCTTCGAACACATTATTGTTATTATGATTGCTCTCTAATTATGCTGACTAGAAAAGGATCAAATGGAGATATGGAAACTTCTTACGAATCTTTCTTTTCTTCCCCTAATATTTTTGGACGAATTTATATTAAGGCTGGAAGGGTCTAGAACCCGAAGTGGAAGTATGAAAACAAATATAATAGTATCAGCTTTGTGGATATGGATGAGTTGGGGTGCACAATCAAGTGTGAAGATAAAATAAAAAAATATAATATGACCCCACCGGGATGAGATTTTTATCATTTCAGATATTTTGATACGGCTGGATGGATGGATGGATGATATGATTTATTTTTAGTATAAGATATTTACTATTTTTAACTGTGGGAAACACTTTCCTGTTTTTTATTTGTATAATTTGATTGTTGGGCCAATTTGATGTCAGATCCCAATAAGTTTTATTTAGGATTCAGCCCCTATCAAAAAATTTTAGTTTTAAGGACTTTTTCAGTACCACTTCATGGACCTGCATTACCACTTTATGGTTCTGCAGTACCAATTCATCGTTCTGCAATACCACTTCATCGTTCTGCAATACCACTTCTAGGGGTGTTCAAACGGTAATTACCGTACCGTACCGTACCGAACTACCGGTAACCGAAATTCTCGGTTTTAAAAATCTCATACCGAATACCGAACCGAAGTGAACCGGTTCGGTTCGGTAATAACCGAAAAATTTCGGTTATTTTCGGTAAATAACCGAAAAAACCGAAATAAATTTAAAAAAGATGAAAATTAATGTTTATAAAATTAGATATATTTAATCTTCATTTTTATATTTTTAAATTATTTTTTCCTATTTTTTATTTATTGTTTTTCTTATTTTTCCCTATTTTTATTATTTTTTCTTATTTTATTTTTATGTTTAAATTGTATATATATATATACATATATTATGTATAATATATATTTCTGTAATTATATATTATTAATTTATTATTAAATATATTTCGGTAATTCGGTTACCGGTCGGTAACCGAATTACCGTACCGAAATTACCGAAATATTTCGGTTCAAAATTTTTCATACCGAATACCGAACCGAACCGAAATTTCGGTATTCGGTTTGTACCGAACTTTCGGTATCGGTTCGGTACGGCCGGTTTACCAACTTTTGAACACCCCTAACCACTTCATTGTTCTGTAATAACACAAAACGATTGTCGGATACCAGTTCATATACACTGTATAACACTTGCGTAAATTTTAGGTCATTATCTCTAAATTTTACAAAAATTGAGTCCTTAAACTTAACAATTTTCTATCAGGGACCTGAAACCTAACTTAAAACATCTTTTGGAGGCCGAAATTTAATTAGATTTTTATGTCAAGACCAAATCTGGCAAAACCCACTTGTGGCTGATATATTGACGACTCTTGTCGGTTGCATTATTTTATTATATTGTTTGCGGATTTCAATTAGAAGAATATGTCTATATATTTCGACCAGATCGTTATATTGAGTTTGAGGCGTTGATTGATCGATTAACGTCTATGTCCAAATCAAATGTATATACTTCCACATAAATTAATTGGCTTTTTAAAACTTAATTAGATTAAAAGCTATTCTGTATCAAGATCCGTCCAAGATATTATTCATTGGAGTTTGATAAGAGGCAGAGGAGGTGACACGACTTGTCTTTATATTACTTCGAATTTCTAAGTTAGTTTAGAAATTGCTGATGCACTTATGACGAGAAAAAAAAACTAGTAAGTCCTTTGAATCTGATAAATGGCAAGCGTAGTAGTCCACCAGTGAAATGGGCCTCAAAACAAATAGCCGTTACTTATTATTATGATGAAATTTTAATACAATTTGTTGACCAATATCATGTAGAATTATTTCCCACGAAGTTTTGATGGGTAATATCAATTAAAAAAACTCACGGTATTACTAATGTAAGAAAATAAGGTGTGGTGTGGTTAGTGATATCACAAAGTATAATCAATAAAAGTAGATTATCTCCAAAATTTGTCTATATAACAAGTCCGTAACACCTTGAAAACAATACAGTCTCATCTCATATTAATTAATTATGGCTTTCGTAAATCAACAGAAAACATCTCTCATGATGGTCTTATGTGTTATCTTATTCTTGGCTTCAGGTACTGTTTATCTATTTAATTCGTTCGAAATAATAATAATAATTTATTATTATATGCTGAAAAATGCATTAGGAGAATTCGCATGGAGTCAAACCTTAGACTGCTACGGAGAATGTCCTTCGGTCGCCGGAGATTGCTACAAGTTTTGCATTGGCAAAGGCTACAAACTCGGCGGCATTTGCTACAAAATGGGCATCGATCCTTACCGCTGCTGTTGTAGGGCCATTCCGAAACGTCCGAGTAGATTATTACCACAATTCGATCGGCGAAAGTAATTGTTCGATAATTGTATTTCGATATTAAACAAATAATACGATTTTCCTTATGAGTTTGTTACGGTATAATTGAGAAGAGAAAATGAAAAAAAAAAAATTGGTAAAATGCGATGAATCCTGATTGATACCTGAGTGGGAAAACAGTAACAAATAAGAAGGTATTGTCTTACGACTTACCTATCTATTTGGGTATAAGTCAAGTCCAATCAAAATTTGAAATGCGGCATATGTTTAATTGGTTTTAAATATGGATAGACAAGTGTCATTGAACGAGACTTGAGTAATACACAGGCAAGGCAAAATGATACCTCCTTCGTCCCAATAGTTTTTGTACATTTTATTAGATCGGGCGTCCCATATCTTTTGTACATTTTCTATTTTATCATAAGAACAATCAATATAATAATATTAAATACTCTTAAAAGACGTGTCAAAATATACATTTTTTTTTACCTTTTTGACTGTATTATATTATTAAAATATTAAGTTTCTTAAAAACCGTGCCTACCCCAAATGTCCAAAAGCAAATGGGACAGAGGGAGTATAAGAGTAACTACGGGGTTAACTTTGAAAACCGTGTGCATATATGTTCAATTTGCTATTTACCACCTCAACTTAACAAATGATAATCATCATATATGTTCAAATTTTTTTTGAGTAACTAAGTTGTTCTTGGCTAATACATTGGTTTTGGTCCGGGACTTTCTTTTTCTTTTGCCATCGAAACTTCAATTTTTGTCATAATTGGTTAATACAAGAAAATTGTTCCAAATTGATATATTCATTTTTGAGAGTTTGTCACGGGTGCATGCATGAAGGCTATGATTGTCGAAACAGATCTTACAATTATGGGGAGGATCATTCTATATGAATTAGCCAATTAAATGGGATATTTTCGTCAAGCTGTAATTAATTAGCAAGATATATTACTAATACGCCATGGTGTATAATTGCCTTTGTCTTTGCTTCTTAAGGTCACAATGATACCATTAATCCATAAAAGTCAAAGATGTAAAAATACGTAATCTCATTCATTGATTGACCTTAACTCACTGTGCTATAAATATGTATATACATTATAACTAGGGCGATAACAGATGGAAAATACTCATTATCTCATTTTGGTGCTACAAACAATTATATAAATTGCAAAAATGGTGTTCGGAAGTCCACAAAAAACCCCTTACATGGCGGTCTTATTATGTCTCGTTTCGTTATTGGCTTCAGGTGATCAATCATTTATTTCATCGCATTGATTCTCATATAATCAACAATTCTTTTAAATTGCTTTTGTGATTTTTAATGATATTTAATAAATGTCAGGTAAATTGGCATTGGGTCTAAGAGAGCCTTTTGTGTGCACTGGGGACTGTTCAACGGTAACAGAGTGCAAGAATTCATGCATTGCCAAAGGTTACATTGGTGGGACTTGTTATGGTTTTTCGACTTCATTGTTGACTTGCTGTTGTACTAAAAGTTAGAAGCTTTTATTGGATATTTATGTATAATAATATCGATGGGAAAAACATTAACATAAGATTTACATACACCGAGGGTGCGATTTACACACACATTGGCGATTCACTAGTACATAATACCTCATACGCGACGGTCGTTATAGATGATAGGCGACGATTTCAGGGCGTCGCCTTGGACACAGTCGCGTATAGTCCGGATGTTACGCGACGGTTGTTAGTCGTCGCGTAAAGTAGACAATACGCGACGGTTGTTTGTAGGAACCGTCGCATAAAGCCTCTTATACGTGACGGTTGTTGTCCAGAAACCGTCGCGTAAGGTGAACAATACGCGACGATCTCTGCAACAACCGTCGCGTGTTTGTAGGATTTACGCGACGGTTGTAGCTTAACGACCGTTTTGCATATTTTTGTTGGTTTAAATCCCTATTAATCAATAAACCACACCAACAAATATCCCAAATACCACTCCACAATCACTAAAGCGTCAAAAATCAAAACAATTTCATTGAACATCAAATTGATCACAATTATCATCCTCCATCTAATAAAATCCATATAAACAAGTTCAGGCTAATAAAGATCCAAAAACAATCACTCAACTAGACATATGGTACGAAAATATTCTGACCACAGCTCACGTACTTCTTCTATCGCATCCCAATCGTAATTGAAGTCTTATAGCATCTAGAAATTATAAACAAGAAGTACGATAAGCATACAAACTTAATCAATAAAGGTAGTTTTATTTTTATATGTACCGTCGCCAAGTTGTGGCCTTGTCCGATATTTCTGAAGATGTCGTACATGTACCGCATAACGTAGAAGCCACACAATTCACTTCTCTTCTATTGTTGAGGGCACTAACAATAATAAATAAATTAATAGCCGACTTTTAAGTATAATTAGGAACAACCTTGCGAATCATAAAAAATACTAACCTTGCATCGCTTCCAACTAACGGGAGACTTCGTCTTCTTAGTTTGAATGGCACCCAAGAGCGTCGCCGACTTTATCACCCTGAAATTCATAGTATATCAACATTATTATATTAAAAAATAATTATCACTACTATTTAACATAATAAAACTTACATGTTCAGTCGGTCACAGATAGCTAGCTTTCTAAGGCCTGCATTTGGCGTCATTGGATCGAACATAAATACTGTGTTTGAAACGAACTCGATGACCAACAAAACCCAATGATCCCTAAATAAACTCAAAATTTAACTTACATACGAAAAACTATTTATGCATGACGCCCATGATTCTTTGAAGGCCACAGCGTAGTAGTCTATATCGGTATGCTCTCTGGTCAACAAACCTAGACGACTTGGGTTTAAGGACCGCAACGGCAATGGCGGGTTGTGCAGATATATGAAATTTTGCAAAAAAGTAAAATTTACGAAATAATAGTGTTAATTACTGAAATGACTAGTAATGATAACAAGCTGGATAATCGAAGCCTCCAAACTTACACGTTTAAAAAAATCCCGGATATCCTTCATGTCTATGCACGTCGGAAAATCCTCTTGTTGCGGGTTATAATACACCTCGCTCATCAAGAACATGAAATGGATGCTAAGACGATCTGGGTGGGACGAGAGTGAATCGAAGACATACCAACTTTGTTCGCCTAGAGTTCTAACCACTTCAGGATCAATGCATGCGATGTCATCTTCGTTGGGGACGCTAGAGGACTTCCCCTTCCGTGTGTTAGGTGACAATGAGGTGGGAGGTGCCTACATATGACATATATTCAAAATGGAAAAAAATCAATATATATAATATATTGTGTTCCTTACCCCGTTCGAATGTATCAGAGTTTTTGGCCATTGTACGAAGCTCCCTTGTGCCTCTCCCAGCGTGACAAGATCACTTGTTGGTACCGGAAGTTGGACCTCATCCTTTCGGCTAGAAAGAATATCGATCGTGACAACGACGTTGTCGCTCACAACTGGGACGTTATGAATTTGTGCAAGTTCCGTAACAATCGTCCCAAGAGCGACCTCTAATTGCCCGCTGATGTTCAGCATCAATCGTATCTTAGGAAACTATAAGATTTCAATAAGATAAATATTGAGTACGGAATAACGTAAATTAAATAGATTAATATGCACAGTTCTAAGACTTACCGGAAATTCTACCATTGTAAATGGATCAACAGGGACCGATCCATGAGAACTCTTACTGAAGCCGGTGTTGTGCATGTCATTGCTAGTCATGTTGACTTCTTGTTCCAAATTAGGCATGGGCATCCCTATTTGAGCGAATGCGGCCCTTATTTGACTCGCCACCGCAGCTGCCACGCGAGACTCCACCTCAGATGCCATCCTCGCCTCCATCTCAGCCATCATCTCTGCCCGATCTTGGCCTTCAACTGATCCAATGTGGGGTAAGAACTTACCCTCGAGCCCTCAGCTGGGTTGCCGAACACGTCTCGAATTGTTCCGTATTTTCCTACACCTCTCACTCTTCCGATAGCACTGGACAACGCATCACGGTGCCTTACGGGGCAAAGTCTCCTTGACTTTGTTGCTCGTGCACTCGTGCATGTCCAATTTATATAGCATTGTTTGTATTTAGCATATTTCTTTAACAAAAGCCATCGACATTGAAAAACTTACCACTCTCTCAGCTAACTCCCGGTTGGAGCTACCGTCGATGATATATCATCCATCATCCCTTTTCTTTGTCCTGGCGTGCAGGAAGTTATTTGTTCGGTCGTTGCCGGTTGATAACATAGGGATGAAATCCTCGGGAAAATCGACAAGGTGGTCAAGCGGGTCCTCTCTAGCCCAATCACCATTCGGCCTCTGTACCCCGAGTTGTCGAGATAGTGTGGATAAAAGTTGTGTGATACGCTTTGTCGAGCCTTCTCACTAATTTCCTGCAATATATACAACACAGTTATATGTGAATTGATATATATTCCAATTGCATCATAATTTTACTTGAAACTGTGGGGCTACCCTATAGTTCCTACGCCTCTAATCCCTCTTGGCTAAGGTGTTCATACTCGTTCGCTAAACTTGGACCCTTCTGCTTCTCTTTTATGTTGTACTTATGCTTCCAGTTTTTGCGAAGCTCGCCTGCCTTCTTAAGGACTTTTGGCTTGATAGCAAGATCGTCAGGCAACCTCCATGTACGTTGTCGACATATATAATTAATTAATATATTAATAATTATAGACAAACCCAGATTCTTGCATACCTTAACGTCCTCCCAGAGAGCCTCCTTCAGGCCCAAATCGATCTGACGCCAGTCCGTTATAAATCGACCACTTGTGCCCTTGCCACCTGGCCTATGTAACTACTAAACTTCGCCCGCATTGCTATCGGGGCCAATAATTGTGCCATTCCGGTCGAACTCTAGGATGCATACATCTGAGTCATAGTTCAACCGTCTTCGTAGAGACTTCATATTGTAAGGGCCTCTCGTATGCCTATTGGACCCACCGGTACTAGCTGATGTAGATGTGGGATGATCTGACGACATCGCGAGAAATAGGAACCTGGAATTTACAAGTATCAATACATGATTAAATCATCTCAATGATAAAAATATTATTTATCACTATAATATTACACTTACAAAATTAGAACGCATCAAATGTACATTCCTACGTTGTGACCTGGAACAATGTACCTATGAAAAGTCGTTACATCTTCAATAGGTACATGTTCCACACCAGTAGGAAATGGAAATGTGTCATCGTTCTCATCATATTCATCTTCATCGTCCCCATCAACGATTCCAACAACACTTTTCTTTCCCTGAAGAACAGTATGCCATCCATCATTAGCTGGATCCTGAACATAGAACACTTGTTTGGCCTGATTAGCGAGAATGAAAGAGTCGTCGACATAGCCAGTCTTATCTAAGTCAACCAATGTAAAAGCCCATCTCAGGATCAATCTGTAGACCACGTCGGTTATCTACCCATTGGCAACAAAGTAATATAAATTACGCATCGTTCTTGTAGACAAGTTCTCATATTTCCTCAACAAATCCAAAGTACGAACTTGTATTACTCGTCACCTGGGCATCTCTTCCACGAGTTACCTCTATAGACAACGCTACTAGTGTGACCCACTGTTCTGTGACGTGCTCCTATCTTCTCGCCTTTGGTGTAAAAACGTACCCATTAATGTCGTATCCTTCATAGATGGCGACATTCCATTCAGGTCCCCATGCTAGCATCTTAATCGTTTGACTGCAATCCGGACTGTCTTCTGTTAATAGCGTTCTTGATCTAAACCAAAATTTAGAAATGAACGATTATGTTCCTTTATGTACCATAGCTCTGTATTCCTCCATGAAAGGGTGCACCTCGGGAATATGCCACAACACATAGAAATGTGCTGACTCCCATAATTCTCTAGAAACTGTCCTAAACACTGGCTTTGTCAACGGTCTGCCTCCCAATCATCCATCATGGCGAGAAGTAGGCAATGTTGTAAAACTCGTTAGGCGCTAGTCGGGCGCTCGGCAGGGGCCTAGTGCCTAGGCGGGGAGTAGGCGATTTCTAGGCGGAAATTAGGCGGTATACTCATTTTTATTTTATATGCTAATTACCAATGTAAATATATATTTGATTTATTCATCTAATCCTCAATAATATTTTTTGGCATAAAAAAATTTCAGAAAAAAATATAAAAAATAGAAAAAAAAAAATTACTCGGCCGCCTAGCCCGAGTAGTCGGTTCCGACGCCTAGACTGGCCAGGGTGGTACTCACCTCGGTCAGGCCCGCCGAGCGCCAAGGTGGCGCCTACTCGGCCGCCTAGGCCGAGTTTTGCAACAATGGAAGTAGGTAATCCTATCGCTTTCACACTTGAGAAATACGAAGTACAAAACTCAACGCATTCCTCTGTTATGTAGCCTTCAACAATGCTACCCTCTGGCCGATACCGATTCTCACATATCCCTTCAAGATCTTCATGTGGATACATATATCTCATATACACTGGACCACATATCTTAATTTCACGCACCAAATGAACGACGAGATGCACCATGATATCGAAGAAAGACGGAGGAAAAAACATTTCGAACAGACACAATGCAAGTACGACATCTGCTTGAAGCTAGTCTAACACCTCGGGATCAAGAACCTTATTGCATATTGCGTTGAAAAAGAAACATAACTTTGAAATGCATTGACGAATGTGCTTCGGCATTATACCCCAAATCGCAATTGGCAACAGATGCTGCATCAATGTATGACAATCATGAAACTTGTATCCCACTAGCTTCAGGTCCTTTAATGAGATATATCTACGTATGTTACTAGCATATCCGCTTGGGACTTTAGCACCTTTAAGACACTCGCTAAAACTTAACTTTTCAGCCCTACTAAGTGTAAAGCAAGTCGGGGGAGAAATGTCTTATTTCCCTTTTCTATCGGTGCTAACTCGGGCCTCATTCCAAGTTCGATCATGACTTGTCTGGCTTTAAGTCCATCTTGTCTTATCGGGCATATTCAAAAGAGTACCTACGATACTATCACAGACATTCTTCTCCACGTGCATCACATTGATACAATGTCTCACATCTAGATTCTCCCAGTAAGGTAGCTCCCAAAATATTGACCTTTTTTTCCAGACATTACTGTCTTTTCATGGTTTACACCCAAACTGAGCATTAATATGTGAGACAATACCACTCAATTATGTACCTTTTAACGGTAGCTTGGCACTTGACGTCTCGCTTTTCCCGTTTAAAAGTGGTAGCAGCTTTTTCTTCGTTCGATATTCGTGAGCACGTGGCAGGAATTGCGGATGGCCCATATAAATGTGTTTTTTGTAGTTGTTCAACCATTGACTATCCGTATTATCACCACAAATTGGACATGCTTTCCTCCCTTTCACACTGTAGCCAGACAAATTCCCATAAGCTGAAAAGTTATTAATGGTGCATGAATATCATAGCCCGTAATGTAAAACTCACTTTTACCTATGCATCGTAGACCTCAACGCCTTCATACCATAATGCTTTTAGTACGTCAATCAAGGGAGCTAGATAGACGTCAATGTCATGGCCAGGCTGTTTTGGGCCAGATATTAACAATGACGACATTATGTATTTTCTTTTCATCGCAGGCCATGGTGGGAGATTGTAGATACGAAGCAGCACCAGCCAAGTACTATGACGGCTACTCAAATCGCCGAATGGGTTTATCCCATCTGTGCAAAGCCCAAGCCTGGGATTCCGTAATTTACCTCCAAATGAAGGATACAACAGATCGATATTTTGCCATTGAGGGGAATCTGCGGGATCTTACTTTTCCACCTTTTTTCCTTTCTTCCCCATGCCATCTAAGCATTTTAGCATCTTCAGTATTACAGAACATGCATTTTAGTCTAGGAACTACTGGAGGTACCACAAAACCTTACCAGGAGCACCACCTACTTCATCTTTTCGCTTATAATGCAATGTTTCACAAGTCGGACACTTATCGGCAGATTCATACTCGCCTCTATAAAGTACGCAATATTTTGGGCACGCATGAATTTTTGGTATTCTAAATTCAGAGGACATAGTAGCTTCTTTGCCTCGTAAGTTGACGTCAGAAGCTCATTACCATCAGGTAGTATGCTCGCAATTGTCTGAAACCCGAAATTCAGCTTTCACATTCAACAACTTGAACACGGCAGACAATTTGGTATTTTGAGCATCCGTCGTACAATGGAATATTATTGTCCCTAAGTAGATAATCGAATTTAGGAGGTCATTTTTCGTAATCCTCTTGAACATCGTGCAACATCTCCTCAATACGGTCATTGTCATCAGATGAATTGTCAGCTAAAAAATCGTCGTCATCATTAAGTGGCACACTAGTTCCTTCCCCCGCACAACTAGTTTCAGCGACGACAGCCTTACCATGCCATATCCAGTTGGTGTACTCGGGTTTAAAACCACTGAGTATTAAATGTTCTTGAACAACATCACTACTCCACCATCTCATGTTATTACAGTTACGACACGGACATGAAATCGTCGATTGTCTTTTTCTTTTTCGTCCTATTAGTTTCCGCAAATTTCATGAATTGCTCAACCCCAGCCAAATACTTAGCCGTTGTTCGCTTACTATACATCCAACGTCGATCCATTCCAATCACCTAAACTATGTCAAATAAATTTACAAATAATTCAAAGGTCAAATCTTACTTTCCAAACTAGCCCCAAATCGCCAAATATTCGAAACTCAAGTAAGAGACTACATAGATTACACGATATTTCACCCAAATCGACAAAAAACAACCAAACCGTGACCAAACCCCTAAGTTCAAAACAAAAACACCTCAAATTCGCCCAATCTCAAAATAAACAACATTAGGTAACACGAAATCGCACCCAAATCCACAAAAAATTAACCAAAGCATGACCAAAAACCTAATTTTCGAAACATAAACAACCCAAATTCGCACAATCTCGAACTTGAAGTATGAAACAACATAGAATACACGAAATTGCACCCAAATCGACAAAAAATTAACCCAAAGCGTGACCTTATGTTCGAACCAAAAACAGCCCCAATTCGCCCAATTTCGAACTTTAAGTATGAAACAACATAGAATACATGAAATTACACCCAAATCGACAAAATTAACCCAAACCGTAACCTAACCCTATTTTCGAACAAAAACAGCCCCAAATTCGCCCAATTTCAAAATTAAAATACAAATTAACATAAACTAATCTAAATCGCCCCTATCTTTGACTAAATTAACATAAAATGGCATGCTCATCATCAATTTCACAGAAAAACGAGTTAAAAGGGAAAAAAGTACCTAAATCAAAGATGGGAAGGGCCACTGAACTACCCAAGAGCTGTCGTGCGTCGAAGCACCTACGATGGAGTCAGCAGAATGTGTTGCCGGAACTGTGTTGTGTCGCCTTAAATTTTCGTTCGCCATTCGCGATCATTTAGGGATGAAAAAAATTACAGTGAAGGAAGACGAAAGGGGGGTGAGTTAAAAAACTATTACGCGACGGTCTTTACGCGTAACCATCGCATAAAGAACACGCGACGGTTTCTGTGGAACAACCGTCACGTAAAGGTTAATTATACGCGACGCATATTATTACAGATGACAATACGCGACGCCTGTTACTAAATAACCGTCGCACAAAACTAATAAAATAAAAAAATAATATAATATTCGTACGCTACCTTTAGACGACGAGTTTTACACAACCGTTGCCTATAGTGCCATGGCCAATTAACTATTATGTACTAGTGATTTACCGAATGACACTTTTCCATTGTTTTTTCCTCCCCGTTCTCCGGTGGATACCGCCGCGGCCATGGCCAAGAAGAAGAGGATAACAAAATAGAGTCCCTCATCGCCTAAACTGGGGGTGATTAATCGTTTTGACATGAAAGGGGTTATCGTAAATACGCCTAAAACTGCCAATCAGTCAACTGAACCTGCACTTGAAAATATCACAAAAATGATCGAACAATATGCTGGTAGTCCAGCTGGGGAACAGGGAAACAAGTCAGATCTGAGAATATTGGGATGTACTCTGAGGGAACTTAAAGGGAAGAAAGTTTGTACTGAAGAAAGAGGTGAAAATAGAGAGGGCAGTAAATCAATTTTGGGAGAACTTTGGCATATCAAAGTTGAGGAATGCGGGGACAAAATTGGAATATGTCGAACCTATTTTGACAAAAGGTGTGGAAGTGGGACAGATCGAATTAGATGATATATCTGAGGCGGTCAAATATTGGAACACAACCATTATGTGCTATGTACTGGGCTAGAATCCTTCATACTCAATGATGAATGGTTTTCTGAGTAGAATGTGGAAGAAATACGGTTTACAGAAGGTTCTGCAGCTGCAGGTGAGAGTAGGTTTGTTTATGGTCAAATTTGATTCCCTGGAGACTAGACAAAGTGTTACAGGAAGAGGTATTACAATTTGATAAGAAGCCTGTCATCTTAGCCCCATGGACTTAAAGCACAGTTCAAGAAGGGGGGAACTGGAGCAAGTCCCTATCTGGATACAATTCCCACACATAGAGCTCAAATACTGGGGTGCTAAGAGCTTGAGCAAAATTAGCTAGCCTCGTGGGGAATCCCATCATGGCAGGTGGGGTTACAGAGAGGAAAGAAAGGATACAATATGCGAGAATTCTTGTTGAAGTTGAATTAAAACATGAACTGAAAAGAATCCATATCTTTCATCAATGAGCATGGACAAATCAGTGAGCAAAAGGTGGTCTACGAATGCAAACCTACTAAATGTGCGAACTGTGGAATGTTTGGTCATGAAATGGAGGTAAGTAGGAAAGATGGTGGTAAAAAAGAACGGAGGGTAAAACAGAATGTGGACCCAGCTGGAACCAAAGAAGGACATGTTGTCATAAACAAGTCTGCCTCACAAACGGATGTAAATCAGAGGGGACGTGCACCTGTTTTGCGTGAAGAGGTATCAATGGGTCAGACATTAGAGGGATCTAAGCAGGAGAAGCAGAAGGTTGGTGGGAAACTTGATGAATGGTTCATCCAAGGGAGAAGAAGATCACACAAAGAGTAGGGAAAATCTGAGAATGGGAACACTAGTCGAGACGAGGATCATGGCTCCCAGTCCCTAACACATAGGTTTGGGTTCTCCCAACATGGGTAGATCTTTAGTGTGGAATGTGAGAGGTATGAATCTCCTCACAAACAAGCTGAGATTAGTCTGTTATGTAAGAAGTTCCAAATTAATCTTACTTGTCTTGTTGAGACCAAAATAAAGAAAGACAATATACATAGGGTAAATGATAGATGCTTCAGAGGATGGCACCATTTGAATAGTCTGGAATGCCACCTAATGGGAGAATAGTGGTGGTGCGGCAGAGTGACGGGGATGCGAGTATCATTAAGAAGACTGATCGGGTGATACATGTTAAGGTTCTCAGACAAAGAGAGGAGTTCATGTTAACTTGTGTATATTGGCATAACAACATAATCAAAAGGATGGAGTTGTGGGAGGATCTGGGGATATTTTAACAATGTATTGAATATGGGGATAGAATAAGGGGAGCACATGTGCTTGCTTCTGAATGTGAAGGATTCGGGGAATGTATTACGGCCTGTGAACTTGTGGAAATGACAAGGAAATGGTATAAATTCACATGGACCTACAGGCAAGATAACGAAAATAGAGTGTGGAGTAAGATTGATTGGGTTTTTGTTAGCATTGCTTGGGTTGAGAAGTACCCTGATATAGAGGCACATGTGTTGGAGGAGAGTATATCTGATCATGCTCCTATTGTGATCAGGAAAGTGGGCTCACAGGGGCCAAACAAAAAGAGCTTCAAGTTCCAAAACATGTGGGTAGATGCACCCCAATTCTTGGGGCTAGTGTCTGATGTTTGGAATGGCAATTATTATGGCAGCTGTGAATGGAATGTGCTAAATAAACTGAGGGACTTGAAAGGCTCCCTCAAAGAGTTAAACAAAACTCAATTCCCGGATATTGTGAACTCTATGGAGAGGAGCAGACAGAGGTTGAATGAAGCTCAAGAAAGATTGCATGGTGACCCTTTTAACCTGCTGTTAATACAGGTAGAGAAAAGTTGTGCTATAGAGTTTGATATGAGTAAGGCTGTAACAAAGTTCATTGCCCAAAAGGCTAAAGCTATATGGCTGGCATAGGGAGATAGGAACATGAGATTCCTCCATGACATGGTGAAACAAAGGGTTGCTACAAATAGAATCTCTTCTATCTATACTGAGACAGGGGAGCTCCTTGAGCAGCCTGAGGATATTGTTGCACACCTTGTGGCCTACTATGAGGGGATATTGGGTACAAAAACGGCACATATTAATGATGTAGAGGATGATGTTATAAAGCAGGGCCATATCTTGTCCATTGAGGAACGGATGGAATTGATTCGACTTTCAATAGAGCTGAAATAAAGAAAGCAGTGTTCTCTATTCCCAGTGAAAAAGCTCTGGGTCCGAACGGGTATAACAATGAGTTTTATAAGTCCTGGTTGGTGGTAGGAGAGGACATCATTCAGGTGATACAGAACTTCTTCCAGAAAAGTCAATTGATGAAAGCGCTCAAAAAAACTAATATTACATTGCTACCCAAGGTTGATCACCCCAGTTATGCAAGGGAATACAGACCCATCTCATGCTGCAATACTATCTACAAATGTATTGCAAAGTTGATATGTTCCAGAATCAGACTAGTGCTACCTAAGCTCGTATAGGAGAACCAGGGAGCTTTTGTGCCAAGGAGATCCATTGCACACAACATACTCATTACTCAGGAATTGTTGAGGCTGTACAGACTGTCTGATGAAAATTGATCTGAAGAAGGCATATGACATGATAGAATGGAAATTCAGCCTCAGCTTGTTGCAGAAAATGAACTTCCCTGTCAGAATGGTGGCCTGGATTGAGGAATGTATTACAAGAGTATCCTACCAAATCTCTATAAATGGGGCCTTGGAAGGAAACATAAAAGGGGCTAGGGGATAAGACAAGGAGATCCAATGTCTCCTCTGCTGTTTGTTTTGGTTATGGAGTATCTAACCAGGAAGCTAAGACTGGTAGCTGCTGGGAAAGACTTCAGATATAACCCGTTATGTAAACAATTGAAAGTTGTGAACCTGTGCTTTGCAGATGATTTGATAATTATGTGCAAAGCTCACAGAAGGTCTATAAAACTGATCATGGAGAGTCTGCACCAATTTCACCTTACTACTGAACTGGAGGCTAATAACAGCAAATCACATATCTATATTGGTGGTGTATATTATGGTGCTAGACAAGAGTTGATTGATCTGACAGAATATGCTGAAGGGAAATTCCCAATGAGGTACTTGGGTGTGCCCATCTCACCCACTAAATGGAGTAGGACAGATTGCCAGGAACGGGTGGATAGGATTGTGAAGAGAATTAACTGCTACACTACTAGGAACCTCTCGTATGCAGGATGATGTTTTCTCATAAATTTTGTGCTGTTATCTCTGCATAGTTACTGGGGGTCAATCTTTGTACTGCCTTGAAGTGTGGTAAAGCTTGTTGATCAAAAGTGTAGAAATTTTTTGTGGGGAAGGAGGGAGAGGGGTAAAAATACAAGCCTTGGCAGCTTGGGATCTGGTGTGTAGGAGGAAGAGTTGCGGGGGATTAAACATCAAGAACTGTGGAGATTGGAACTATGCACGCATGTGGAGGTTGGATGGTGTATACCTGCGAAATGGGGACTTCTGGTGTTGTTCCTAACAGGGGAGATGGCTTGCTAATGAATCCGGGAGATACACAATCACTTCGGCCTACAATTGGTTGGGTCAACATAGAGAAGTGAAATTTGAACTAGCGAATGCTGTGTGGAACAGATGGTCTGTGCCTAATCATGCTATAATACTTTGGTTGATAGCTCAAGGGAAGATTCTGACTAGAGATCTATTACAGAGATGGGGTATGATGATCCCAGATACGAAGTGCCTTTCATGCAGGAATGAAGAGGAAAGTATTCATCATTTGTTCATGCGGTGTAAGTTCAGTAAATATGTCAAAGAGGAGATTCAAACTTGGATCAAACCACGGATTTCGGATGATCTAAAGGGAGTAAAGAGATTACTAAAACAACTGGGGAAGTGAACCATAAGGTATGTAAGGTGAAAACAATGTTGATCACAGCAATGATCTACATGATCTAGAACGAACGCAATAGGAGGCTCCATGGGGAGGCAGCACGATCGGGGGAAGATGTGGTGAGAGTGATTAAGAGAGGAGCAATCGACACATTATTAGCTTGAGGATATTATCTACAAGCCGGGACGAACAAGATTTTATGCAACAGTTACTTTTGTAGGTTGTGTGGGTAGAGTTATGTGAGCGCTAAGTGTCATGTATTGAGCAATTGTGGTTTCTGTGGTAATGATAACTTCTTACAAAAAAATATTGATGGGAAATGAAACGCCAAACAATAATCCGTCGCACGATTATAAGAACAGCGGAATAAGCTTTTCCCACTCGCAAGAATCTGGAATAACAATATTTGGTAAATAGCAAAGTATGAATATCAATCACACGAGAGACACCGGTTTTAACGTGAAAAAATCCCTCAAATCAAGGGCAAAAACCATGGGTCTTTCCGACCACCAAAGCAAGCTTCACAATGATCAATAGAGTACAGTGAGAGTTACAATTGAGTGCTAACACAAGCAACGGTACGAGCCATGGTACGAGCCCTATATCTCAAGCCTCGGACAACGAAATCAAAATCTAACCGGTGAGTTTAAAGGACAACGAGTTATGAACCTGCTGACCAAATTCAGCCCGATCGGACGGTGGATGAACCCGCAATGACCAGATCTCTAATGTTGCGCAAACAATGACGAGCCCGCCCAGAGCTGAAATATTGATCCTCTCTATGAATTTTGTTGATCCTCTCTCTTTTAACCTCTCTACCCAGAGCTGAAATATTGGGCAGGCCGGCCCGCCCAGCCCGATCAGAGCAGGCTGCCCGATTTTTATCGGGTCGGGTTGGGCTGGCCCGAAATCATACGGGCCTAATATTCTTAGGCCAAAATTCCTAACTTAATGGGCCGGGCCAGCCGGTCGGGCTAATGAGCCAAGATTTTTAATTTTTTTTTGTAATTTATTAATTTTCAAATACATTAAATTATACTATTATTATATACGAAATTACAAATATATAGTAATTAAAAAATTTTATATCTCATTAATACATCAAAAAATATTATTTTTTGCTTATAAAATTGAATTTGATAAATAATATTATACATAGAGAAATAAAAAAAAACACTAATAAAATAACGGGCCGGGTTTGGCCCGCGGCCCATCGGGTTTCTTGGCCCGGGGCCTGTCAGCCCGCCGGGCCTAACGGGTCAGGCCAAAAAGCCCTATTATGTTTTTTGGCACACAAAACTTGGGCCCAAGCCTGGTTTTTTGTCGGCCAGGTCCCGACCGGCCCATGGGCTTGGGCCCAAGTTTTCAGCTCTATCTCTACCCACCCCCAATAATGATCTCACTACTAATATGTACAAGTAGACAAGTGAGCTTACGTTTTTGGGCCTTTCTCCACGTAGGACGGAAGCCCAAGCCAACAAATCTCCCCCTCACGACTGTGGAGATCATCGCCAAACAGGCGATCAAGCAGTACGCTTCATCCGATCTAGTCTCATCTTTCGAAGATGTAGAACTCGTCTCATGTTCTTCCCTAGTCAAGGTCACGAACTCAGGAACATCTGCAGCCTCACTGTGCTCTTCTACATCACTTGTTGGAACGTCCAACCCACCATGAGTTTGATCTTCATGAACATGAACCAGATTATCTTCTGACAACCTCACTGGTTCAACATCAGTAAGACATCTCTTATACAAAGCTTCAGTCGTCTTCGCCTTATCAATATCATGAATCGTTTGGTCTTCTATGAATTTCACATCACGGCTTCGAACGAGCTTTTTATCAACATGATCATACAACCTGTACCCGAATTCACCATGACCATAACCAATAAAGATGCATTGACGCGTCCTCATATCCAGCTTGGATCTCTCATCATTTGGAATATGAGCAAACACATTACAGCCAAACACGCGCGAGTGATCATAATTCACATCCTTGCCAAACCAAACCATATCTAGCACACCACCATTCAAGACTACAATATGGCTAAGGTTAATGGCGTGCACCGCCGTGTAGAGTGCTTCGCCCCAAAACTGCTTAGGTAACTTTGCTTCAGAAGCATACACCTAACTCGTTCCATCAGCGTATTATTCATTCTCTCTGCTAAACCGTTAAGCTGAGGAGTCTTCGGTGGAGTTTTCTCATGCCTGATTCCTTGTTGCTTGCAATACAAATAAACGGTCTGCAATACTCTCCGCCGTTATCAGAACAGATACATTTCAGCTTCTTCCCCGGTTGTCTCTCAACCAAAGCTTGAAACTCCTTCAATTTCTCAAGGACCTGGTCCTTCGTCTTCGAGGAATATACCCACAACTCTCTGGAACAATCGTCAATGAAAGTAACAAAATAAAGTGCACCACTAAAAGATCATACCTTCAATGGGCCACAAACGTCAGAATGCACCAAATCAAGTAAATATGGCTTTCTTGATGGATGTGGCTTCTTGAATGAGCTTCGAGTCTGCTTCCCTGCCATGCAATGAGAATAATTCTCCAACTCTGCATTGCGTAAATCAAATAGCAAATTCTTCCCTGTTAAGCACTTCAATCCCTTCTGACCGATATGCCCAAGCCTTCGATGCCACAAATAAGGATCTCTCGTATCGACGACATTGACACCGTCTCGAGCAATCGAAGCTTTCGTCCAATACAATCTCGAAGTCTTCCTTCCACTAGCCACGACTACCTTTAGTAAGCTTCCAGATACCTGAACAAAACTCTGTTCTCATATCCATCAGATCAAGCGGCGGAACTGAAATCAAAGTAAAGTGAACTTCAGGAGCAACTCAGATCCCGTGTTGGTCTGCAGGTAAACATTACCAACACCAATCACCTTAGATACACCGTCATTACCCATCATCAATACGCTGAAATCACCAAACGAATAGATGTAAAGAAATCCTTCCTCGGTGTAACATGGAATGTGGCACCACTATCGATTATCCATAAGTTACATCATATACAAGATTTATTGATTCAACTTGTTGAAGAACAACAAGATCGTCTACGGCAGCAGTATTAACCCAGGAATCCTCCTCCTGATTCACAATCTGCTTTCGCTTTCTTTCCTTGTCCTTCCAACAGTTCTTCCTAATATGGCTCTTCTTTCCACAGAAATGACAAACAGTATCCCTGTATCTATTCTTGTCTCTACCACCATTTGATTCTTTTCTCTGATCTCTCCCCCTACTATGTGTAAACAGTGCATCGGATTGAGATTGAATATTTTGCGCTTCTCATCTCCTCATTAAGCACGGCACCCTTTGCCATTTCCAATGAAATACCACCAATAGGGTGAGATGATTGAAACTCGAAAAGTCTCCCAAGATTTACGTAGAGTATTCAACAGCCATAATCCCAAAATTCACATTGTCAAATTTAATACCTACTCCTGACAAATGATCTAGGAGCCCTTGAAATTCATTCAAGTAATCTGATATGGAGCAGTCTTTCTTGTATCTCAGACAAATCAAACAATTCAACAGATAAAGTTGATTGTTACCCGACTTCACGGCATATAAGGACTCAAACTTTTGCCATCGCATGTTCGCATAAGTCTCACCAGCAATGTGATTGTAAATATTCTCCTCGACGAATTGCCGATTAAACCCACAAACTTGTTTGAGGATCTAGAGCCCATTCTTCATCAATCTTAGATTCCGGTTTCTCAGAAGCAAACACAAGTAAGTGTAGATTCTTCACAAACAACAAATCCTTCATCTTGCACTTCCAGGTGTAATTCATGCCATTCAGTAATGCCGTTCTATTCGTAATTGCCTCCATCACTCAAGCAAGCCAATAACACTCAAGCAAGCCAATACAGAAAAGAAACGTCAAACAATAATCTGTCGCACGATTATAAGAACAGCGGAATAAGCTTTTCCCACTCGCAAGAATCTGAAATAGCAATATTTGTAAATAGCTAAGCAAGAATATCAATCACACGAGAGACACCGATTTTTACGTTAAAAATCCCTCAAATCAAGGGCAAAAACACGGGTCTTTCCGACCACCAAAGCAAGCTCCACTATGATCAATATAGTACATTGAGAGTTATCGAGTGCTAACACAAGCACGAATCAATGAATCAACCCCAAAGCTACAAGCTTTAACATGAGAGACAAAATAAAAAACAACCTCACAAGGAACAGCCACGGTACGAGCCATATATCTCAAGCCTCGGACAATGAAATCAAAATCTGACGGGTGGATGAACCAGCAATGACCAGATCTCTAACGCTGCGCAAACAGTGATGGGATTGCTTTTTCTCTCTATGAATTTTTGTTGATCCTCTCTCTTTTAACCTCTCTACCCACCTTCAGTAATGATCTCACTACTAATATATACAAGTAGACAAGTGGGCTTACGTTTTTGGCCCTTTCTCCACATAGCACGGGAGCCCAACCCAACAAATATAAGCAATAAAACTATTTAATTTGGGGAATTTTCATAAAACTAATTAAGTTAGCATGAAATAAAGGGTTATATTCAAACGGATAACCTTCCCACCCCGAAAAACCTTTCTACACAAAAAACCCCACTTCAGCTTTTCTTCTCCGCTGGTGGACAAGGTTGGAGCACCCATCATATTTCATTGTCTTTGTCGATTTTGTTAGGAAATAATCCTTGTGATCCCATTTTCCTTTATTAGATTAGGAAAAGATTAGATTAGGATATGATTGCATTATCTTTTCCTTATTAGCGTAGGCTAAATTAGTCGCCTGATTGTAGGCATTTATTAGTTTCCATGTAAACTTCTATTTAAGCAGTACAGAGGCTACAGAAACCGTAGTCGATTCAGCTTCACAAAACAAGACCGTGTTCACTGTGTTCGCGTGAGTTTATTTCCAACAACTGGTATCCGAGCGAGTTTCATCCAGGGACCATGGGCGATGAGAGCAAGAAAGGCGATACCTCCGGCGCCGTGATCGTAGGCGATGGGAGCAAGAAAGCCGATGCCTCCGGCACCGTGATCCAGAGAGTGATTCGTGAGGTGGGCGGCGGGAATAGCTACCCCGTTCTCACCAAGACCAACTACTCTGATTGGGCGCTCATGATGAAGGTGAAGCTGAAGGCGAGAGCGTTATGGAACGCCATCGAGAAGGGCACTGCCGATGAGCAGGAAGACATGATGGCGCTCGATGCGTTGGTGAGTGCGGTCCCGCCCGAGATGGTGTCGACGATCGGCTCCAAGGAGACGGCCAAGGAGGCCTGGGACGCGATCGCGACCATGAGGATCGGGGACGATCGTGTGAAGAAGGCAACGGCGCAACAGCTGCGTCGCAAATTCGACCTCGCCTCGTTCAATGACGGCGAGACCATTGAGGAGTTCGCGCTACGCCTCAATGGCATGGCGGCGCACCTCACCATGTTAGGGGAGGAGATGGAGGAAAAGGAGATCGTAGCCAAGATGCTACGAAGTCTGCCTCCTCGCTTCAAGCAGATCGCGATTGCGATCAAGACCTTGCTCGATCCATCCACCATGACGGTCGCCGATCTCACCGGGCGATTGCAAGAGGCGGAGGAGGAGTTGAATGGACCCCCGACGTCACTACAGCACGAGGGCAAGCTGTATCTCACTGAGGAGCAGTGGGACGCGCAACGAAAGAAGCGAGAGGCGGAGAACCACTCACGCGGTCGTGGCGCGAATAGAGGAGGCGGCCGACGCGGCCGCGGTCGTGGGCGAGCTGGCGAGTCGAGTGGGCCGGCTACTTCGAACAAGCGCGCAGGTGACGAGTGCCGAAATTGTGGGAAGCTGGGCCACTGGGCCCGGGAGTGCTGGTCGAAGCCCAAGAAGGCGCAGGCCCATGCAGTCCACGAAGAGGAAGAGGCCTCACTTTGTCTCGCTAAGTGCTCCCCCATTCTCTCCCCACCGACTCCGCAATCGACGGCGACTTCGTCGACGTCGTCCATGGCCCAGATCGAGATCCGCGAAGAGAAGGTGTTCGCGCAGCTCGGGGAAGAAGAAGAGGAACGGAAGGCGGAGACGTGGGTCCTGGACTCGGGGGCAACCAATCACATGTCCGGATCTAGAACTGCCTTCTCGAAGCTCGACGTGGCGGTACGAGGCACCGTGCGTTTCGGTAACGACTCGGTGGCACGCATTGAAGGGCGGGGCACTGTCATCTTTGTGTGCAAGAACGGGGAGCTCCGTTCATTCGACGGCGTCTAGTTCATTCCACGGTTGACGACGAACATCGTGAGTCTTGGCCAGCTAGACGAGGTCCGCTACAAGATCGAGATCGAAGATAGCGTTATGCGGATTCGGGAGCTCGGCAGTCAACTGTTGGCAAGGGTGACGCGCGAGGCGAACCGTCTATACCTTCTTCGGATCAAGATAGCATCGCCGATGTGCTTAGCGGTGCGCGGGCGCGGCGACGAGGTGGCATGGCGCTGGCATGATCGCTTCGGCCATGTCAACATGGCGGCGCTCCGCAAGCTAGATCGGGAGGAGCTGGTGCGCGGACTGCCGGAGATCGGACAGGTGGACCAGCTGTGCGATGCATGTCTGGCTGGGAAGCAGAAGCGCACTCCATTTCCGGGGAAAGCGGAGTATCGTGCGAAGCAGCGACTTGAGCTTGTGCATGGCGATCTGTGCGGGCCAATCACACCAGCAACCCCAAGCGGCAACAGGTACTTCTTGTTGCTCGTCGATGACCTTAGCCTACGAAGGATCGTGTTGCGGCTGCCATCAAGGAACTCCAGGCACGGGCCGAGGGGGAGTCCGGGCTGAAGCTGGGGGCACTTCGGACCGATCTTGGTGGAGAATTCACGTCGATCGAGTTTGCGGAGTATTGCGCCGGAGAAGGGATACATCGCCAACACACCGCACCATATAGCCCGCAGCAGAACGGCGTGGTCGAGCGACGGAATGGGACCGTGGTGGCGACAGCGAGGAGTATGCTCAAGGCGAAGGGGCTGCCGGGCTGGTTCTGGGGCGAGGCTGTGACCACCGCGGTATACATCCTCAACCGATGCCCGACGAAGAGCGTGGACGGCATGACGCCGTTCGAAGCATGGCATGGGAAGAAGCCGGCAGTGCATCATTTGAGGACGTTCGGCTGCATCGTCTACGTTCGGAACACGACGCCGCATCTGAAGAAGCTCGAGGATCGTGGCTGTAAGATGATCTTCATCGGCTACGAGCGCGGCTCCAAAGCGTACCGCGCTTACGACCCTATCACGAAGCGTGTCCACGTGACGCGCGACGTGGTGTTCGACGAAGGAGCACAGTGGGAGTGGGACTCTGTGCAGGTCGATGGCAAGCCGAACGGCAACGGCGACGTGTTCACGGTGGAGTACTCGATCGTAAACCAGGGACCTTCGGTGGCTGACGGCACTGAGGAGGCACCTGGAACCACAACTGAGGAGGATGAGCTGACGCCGCCGGCATCACCTCATGGTGGTGGAGGAGCTGTACCTGCGGGATCCAGCGGGGCACAGGAGGTGGAGTTCGCCTCACCGCCGAGCGAGGCCGGCGAGCACTTGGACGCCGACCACGACGACGACGCCCCTCTCCGGTTTAGAAAGATCGAAAACATCATCGGGCCGGCTTCGCCGCTTGGCTTCGCGCCACGGGCACTGATGACGGAGGAGCTCCACGCCATGAGCTCCGACGAACCTGCGTCGTTCGCCGAGGCGGAACGCAGCCCCAGCTGGAGGAAGGCGATGATGGAGGAGAAGGACTCGATTGAGGACAACCGGACGTGGTCTCTCGCCGACCTCCCGCCGGGCCGACGGGCGATTGGCTTGAAGTGGGTCTTCAAGGTGAAGAGGGACGAGCACGGGGCGGTGTCCAAGCATAAGGCACGCCTCGTAGTGAAGGGTTACGCACAGTGGCACGGCATCGACTACGACGAAGTGTTCGCGCCGGTGGCGCGGCTGGACTCGGTACGCCTGATCATCGCCCTCGCGGCGCACAAAGGATGGGAGGTGCACCACATGGACGTCAAGTCGGCGTTCTTGAACGGAGACCTGGAGGAGGAGGTCTACGTCGAGCAGCCGCCGGGGTTTGTCATCACCGGCAAGGAGGACAAGGTGCTCAAGCTCCGAAAGGCGTTGTACGGGTTGCATCAAGCACCGCGCGCATGGAACGCGAAGCTGGACAGCACATTGTTGTCGTTCGGCTTCAGGAAGAGTCCATCGGAACACGCCATCTACATCAGGCAGAACGACGGCAAGCAGCTGGTGATCGGGGTCTATGTCGATGACCTCGTGATCACCGGCTCCAACGGCGGCGACATCAAGTCATTCAAGGAGGAGATGGCGGCCGCATTCAAGATGAGTGACCTCGGCTTGCTTCACTACTACCTCGGCATTGAAGTGAAGCAGGGCGCGAGGGGGATCTCGCTGAGCCAGGGTGCCTACGCCGGCAAGATCCTGGAGAAGAGCGGCATGGCAGGGTGTAACCCATGGCACGTACCCATGGAACCGCGCCTGAAGTTGAGCAAGCTCAGCACAGAGCCGCCGGTCGATGCGACGGCATACAGGAGCGTCGTCGGGAGCTTGAGGTACTTGGTCAACACGCGCCCCGATCTAGCATTTGCGGTCGGCTATGTGAGTCGGTTCCTGGAGGATCCACGCGAGGATCACCTCGCAGCTGTGAAGCGCATCCTGCGCTATGTGGCTGGGACCCAAGATTGGGGACTCTGGTTCGGCAGGAGGGAGAAGGAGGAGCCTTATCTGACAGGCTTCAGCGACAGTGATTACGCCGGGGATGTTGATACAAGTAAAAGCACAACTGGCGTAATTTTCTTCCTCAGCGGCAGCCCGATCACCTGGCAATCCATGAAGCAGAAGGTAGTGGCTCAGTCCAGCTGTGAGGCAGAGTATATAGCAGCTGCTAACGCTGCTTGTCAAGCATTGTGGCTCGCTCGTGTGTTGTCTGAGGTGCAGGGAACAGCAGCAAGAGCGCCAATGTTGAGGGTGGACAATAAGTCCGCCATTGCTTTGATCAAGAATCCGGTACTCCACGGACAGAGTAAGCACATTCGAGTGAAATACCACTTTCATTCGGGAAGCTGCAGAAGAAGGCTTGATTGGCGTAGAGTTCATCAGAAGTGAGGATCAACTGGGCGACATTCTGACGAAGCCGCTTGGAAGGATCAAGTTTCTTGAACTACGGGATAAGATCGGCCTAATCGACACCAATGGTGGACACAAGGCTTAGGAGGAGATTGTTAGGAAATAATCCTTGTGATCCCATTTTCCTTTATTAGATTAGGAAAAGATTAGATTAGGATATGATTGCATTATCTTTTCCTTATTAGCGTAGGCTAAATTAGTCGCCTGATTGTAGGCATTTATTAGTTTCCATGTAACTTCTATTTAAGCAGTACAGAGGCTACAGAAACCGTAGTCGATTCAGCTTCACAAAACAAGACCGTGTTCACTGTGTTCGCGTGAGTTTATTTCCAACAGATTTTCCTATTTTCAGTTTTATATTTAGCTAATTCTCTCGTATGAGAGTATTTCTCGTTTGAGTAAGGGTCCTAATGGTCCTATAAGATTTAAAGAATGGACACCATGCTTTCATTGTTACTTCAAGCATTTGGAGTTATGGATCTGAATTGATAATGTCAAAGTGCTTGAAGAAGGATGGTAATTTTTTATTCGACAAAAGAAAGATCGTAATTGATGAAGTTATTTTAAGAAGAGACTGTAATTGGTATATATGTATCTTTTTATTTATTTTTTCTTTTTTTTTTTCAGCATTTTGATTTACTGATTCCATTGTAGTACTTTTGTCCAACTGACATTTTGGAATGCAACCGTTTACTTAAAAAAAAAAAGAACGACTAACCTTCGGAAAAAAATGTTTTTTCTAATCTGATACAATGCGGGTCGTTCACTCCACTCCCTATCATATATAGTTGATAAACCGTATATAACCGAAAACTTGTATAAAATGAAAAGGTGCCATTAAAACTAAGGTCATCTATTAATATTATGGTCAAATTTAGGGTATTTTTTAAAAAAATCTGGTCAAAAGACCCTTTTAATTAAAAACGTTTGATCAAATGCTATTTTTATAAAACAAAATAAACATATTTTCGTTCAAACTATATTGTTTTTAGGGGATTCTACACTTAAATACCTACTTCAATAAAAATTAAACAGTTCAGTCCCTTGTCAGACTTATTTTTTCTCTAGGTACCTACTTGAATTTTATCTTACTGATAGGTACCTAACTGACGAATTTACCCCTGATAAAACAGATTTATTACATCATTTACCTAGTTTCTTATTTTCAGCTCACGTTCGTTCTTAAAAAAAAAAAAAAAAAAATCGCACCATCCCAACCAACCCAAATCGCGCGTCTTTCTCCCAGAAATCGACCCCCGTTTGTTTTTGCTTCAGATTTAACGTCGTGGGTTCTCGTTCGTCGTGGTATTCCCCTTCTGAAATAGATAGGTAAGTCATTCGCTTCATTACATTACGTAGTGGCATTTCGTAGTGGTATTACAGTTACCAATAGGCTTGTATCTAATTTGATTTTGCCGTTATTCGTTGGGTTTAAGCAATTTCGTAACAATAGCAGCGTGTTTTTCGAATGACATCGATTTGTTGTTAGATTAGGGTTTCTTTGGAATGGTTCAATTTAGTGTGGTAGCTGTGCGTGTATCTTCGAATGGGTGGACTGATTGTTGTCAATTTGGGGGTTTTGGAATGGGTCAATTTGGGTTTTTTCGAATGGGGTCAATTTGTTTTGGTACTATACGATCACTATATTTGGTACCATCTGTTTGGGCAAAATGGTGCGCCGTGTGTCTATAAAATGGTACCGCTTACTAGCAGTTTTACTTTTTTGCAGAAATGATTCCGCAAGACAGATCTGAACTTTCTTCCAGGTGTCATCCTGCGTTTTTTTATCTACGTTCGGGATCTGATGGCCTCGCATAAGATGATGGGCCACTAGAGTATTCGTAAATCTGCAGGTTTACCGTATCATCATCTGCAGGTTTATCTTCATCACGACTTCCGATATTTAGTTGAGATGATCTAACATTTGTCAGTCTGTGTATTTATCAGGATTGGTCAATTGATTTGTGGATATTGTTATGTTTCGAATTTGGTACTCGTTATGTTGATTATTTGGTACTACATGACAAATGCATTTGGTACCATCTGTTTGGGCAAATTGGTACGCCGTGTGTGAATAAAATGGCACTGCTTTTTCATTACTCACTAACAGTTTTGTTTTTGCAGAAATGGCACCAAAGGCACCGCCGAACTCATATGATCTTTCTTCCAGCTGTCATCCTTCTCTGTTTTGATCTACTATAAGTGTGTGAATAAAATGGTACTAATAACAATTTTGCTTTTTTTGCAGAAATGCCTCCAAAAAAGATCTGATCGTGCTACTATGGCTGCTCGCATTTTACGTGACGAGCACAGTTATATGCTAGATCTATTTCGTTAAGTTATTTGGCTTGGTTGTGAGACTGTTTGGAGACTTTCTCTTTTATGTTTGTTGTGTAGTTCTGCTATGCTTGGAGACTGTTTGGAGACTAGATTAGATCTATTTTATGCTATGTTTGAAGACTTGGTTGTGATATTGTTTGGAGACTTTGCGGTTGTGATACTATTTCGTTAACCGGCCCCAGTTGATCTATTTCTTTTAAGTTATCTTATGTTTGGAGACTTGTTCGTATTTTATGAAGTACCATATTTTTTTATATTAGCGTACCTTATCTTTTACATACAGAGTACTATAATATGCAGGTTTACCGTACCATTATATAAATATATAACGTACCATAAACAGAAGACATGAAGTACCTTGTCTTTTACATTAGCGCACCTTATCATTTACATAAAGAGTACCATAATATGCATATTTTTTTGTGTGTGGACGGTTACTGCCAGGTGTTGTGTTGTGTTGTGTAGTTCTATTTGATTGTCCGTATTTTATATAGTACCATGTGTTTTTATGTGATCGTACCTTATATTTTACATAAATAATATCATAATATGCACTTTAACCGTACCATTATGTAAACATATAGCGCACCATAAATAGAAGATATGAAGTACATTGTCTTTTATATTAACGTACCATATCGTTTACATACATAGTACCATAATATGCAGTTTAACCGTATCCTTATGTTTATATATGGTGTACCATAAATAGAAGATATGAAGTACCTTGTCGTTCATATTGCCGTACCATATCTTTTACATACGGAGTACCATAATATGCGGGTTAACCGTATCATTATGTGTATATGTCCCGTACCATAAATAGAATATATGAAGTACCTTATCCGTGTACAGTAAGATAGCTTATCTTGTACAGTAAGGTACCTTATCAATTACATATATAGTACCATAACCTGTATGTTGACGGTATCCAGAATTATACATATACGGTACCCAGATATGAAAGTATACGGTATCATTTGTTATACGATCGAAAAATGAATACATTTCTAATCGAATCGCGTTGTCCTGCGTTATTTTCACAATGCCGACACAATAACGAAACGAGAAAAAAAAGGAAAGCCTAATGCACCGAGTTCACAGATCTAGCAATCACCAAATTATTCAAAACATGTTGTAGATGTTCTAGCTTTTATCCTTATACTACAATGAATCTTGGTATTTTAAGATTTAATTCATCTGTTCGGGGTTTAATGCACCGAATTTGATCCGAAACGTATTGCATACTATATATTATTGTTCTACGGTGGTTCGAGATGAAAAAGTTCTTCGATCGACCTCGAAAAATACTAACCCTAGTACGACGTATCATATATATAAGGGACGTCGTACCTTAAAGGTCTTTTTAGGGGTACCTATCTTTTGGTTTAAAGCGTACCAAACCAGCCACGGTTGCAGTACCCAAAATTACTGATGACATGAAACATTTTAGGAAAGCCACTGACATGTCAGACGAGCTGACTTTTATTATTTAATACCTCGTATGTCAGAATTTGACCAACTCATGACTGAATATGTCAGAAATCTCTCAAATCATCACTGAAAAATGTCAGAAAAGTGTGCAATCATTACTGAAAAAATCAGAAAATGTCTAATCCTTGTCTTCCACGTGAACACTTGCTGAAATGCTTCGTTTGTGACGGAATATAGTCAAGGCTTAAATACCAGTTGTTACTTTAATTTTAGGGTACCAAAATTGCATGTCTTAGAGTACCAAAATGGCATGTCTCAGAGTACCAAAATTGCATGTCTTACAGTACCATAATTGAATGTCGTAGGGTACCAAACTGGCATTCATCACAGTACCAAATTAACATGTTACGGTGCCAAATGTGCATACAGTAGCAAAATGGTTTCGTTTAGGGTACCAAAATTGCATGTCTTAGAGTACCAAAATGGCATTAATAACAGTACCAAAGTAGTTGTATATAACCGTACCAAATTAATCTGACTAGCAAAATGGTTTCTTTTAGGGTACCAAAATTGCATGTCTTAGAGTACCAAAATTGCATTTCTTATCGTACCAAAATGATGAGGACTTAGGGTACCAAAATGCCATTAATAACAGTACCAAAGAGTAATATATAACCGTACCAAACTTGCATGTCGTACGGTATCAAACTGGCCTTAATTACAATACCATATTTACATATAATACTGTACCAAATGTGCATCAATTACAATACCAAACTGGCAGTCTTTACAGTACCAAATTTGGACAAAAACAATGAGCCATATCATATGGACACATTGAACAAACTTCTACTTACTGGCATCATTTAGACAAAAAGAATGAGCCAAAACCATATAAAACAACACCGAAAAAGGTCATGAGACAAAAGCAATGACAAAATACATGGAAAATACGGACGCTACGTCGTAACGGCTTCTGTACAAGTACGGCGATACAAGTACGGCGATTATGTCCTTATTTCCCACATATTGAAAACATCCGTATTTTCTTTCAATGTCGAGTACAAACTTTGGAACGGAACTTGATACTTTATTGAGTCATGCCGGGAATCGATATCAGACCACCTTCTTTGGAGGGATACGTATATATCGATAAGCGTCGTTGCTTCATTGATTAATAGTAACGAAGACTCCCTCGTATACTCACACATTGCAAATAACGTCCTGCCATCAAACGAATTTGCAGACGCCATATGTTCAGATAATATGGCAACCTGTTAAAATGGTACGGTGTATAGTTTAGATTGGTACTACATAACTGGACATTTTGGTAACGTATAGACAGATTACTTGGTACATTAAATACACAAAGATACTACATAATATAAATGTCCAATCGGACTGTGTCGCATAATGTATTTAGGTACGGTAAAACAACATACAATGGTACGTAATATTCATAGGAAATGGTACGTCGTAAAAGTTATATAAAAGAAACCGAAATCTCGATGGATTAGCCTCAATAACTATCAAATCCTAACATTCCACTCTTATATGGAGCTCTTGGATCGCATTGAGCTCCCGGATTTGGGATAAACCTTGAACAAACGCCCAAAATCGATTAACCAAACACTAACCAAAAGAAAAGCCTACCTTACAAAATCAACCCCCAAAATCGAGAACCCAACGTTCAAGAGGCTCTTCGATCCTTGTCCGGCGCCGGCACGAGCAGAAGAAGTTGGTCGGCAAGAATATCGTCGTCGACGGCGAGCTGAAGCTCGATTTTTGCAGAGAAAAAAAGAGCTGAAATGAAATTCTATTTAATAAGGGTATTTTGGTAATCTTAGGTAATTAGGTACCTAAGTGTAAAATTTTTATTCAACTAGGTACCTAGCTGTAAAAGATGTCTGACAAGGTACCTAAGTGGCTGAAAAGTTTTCTATTGGGGATTTATGTGTAGATTCCCGTTGTTTTTAAGGAAACTCCAAAATAAGTGAGAAAAAATAAATTAAACTTGAGCGTGTGGAGATCACATTATCTAAAAGAAGGGATATGGTAAGCCAAATGGCAAATCCCAAGTGGATAACAAGCTTTCCGCAAGACGAATCCCAAGCCATCAAAATTATATCCAAATTATCTAATTTATCTCTTTCCCCAAACACCAAACAATATCAACAATTCTCCCCACACAAACTGTAAATCAAAGATCAAAATCACACAAAAATAAAAAAAAGAGAAAAAAGAATGGCGACGACCAGCGTAGCTTCTGCAGCATGCAGATTCATGGTTGCACCTTCTTCTTCTTCTTCAAACGCAAGCAGCAACGGTAATAACATGGTCTCTTTCTCTCCCAAGATTCGCCGGAACTTGAGGCTGGTAATTGTCCGAGCAGCAGCAGAGGAAGAGGAGATCCCTCCGCCGCCGGCGGAGACGGCGGAGGCGGCAGCCGCCTCCGAGGTTAAGGCTGCAGAAGCTCCAAAGGAAGCTCCAAAAAAACCGCCGCCGGTCGGCCCTCCGAGAGGCTCGAAGGTCAGAGTTCTGAGGAAGGAATCGTATTGGTACAAAGGCGTTGGTTCAGTTGTAGCCGTTGACCAGGTCAGTCAGTCAACTCTTACTTACAGCTCTCTCTTATCAAAAACTGTCTTAAAAGCTTGGATGTAATATATGGAATAAATGTTGGATTATGATTTTCTTGGATTTTGGACAGGACCCGAAAACACGGTACCCAGTGGTAGTGAGGTTCAACAAAGTGAACTATGCGAATGTGTCCACAAACAACTACGCACTTGACGAAGTTGAAGTAGTTTCCTAATGAGGAACATTTATATTGTATTATTGTCTCTCCTTATCCTTTAATATATTCATGCTCTAATGTGTGTTTGTGTCTGTGTGTGATCATATGATGTAATATCTTACTTTTTGGAAAATCAAACGAGCTTCCATTGCTACGTACGCTATGGATATCGACATCACTATTCTTCATTAGAAACAAATCCATTTCGAACAAGCCCTCAAAACCCTCGACATCGAAATTATGTGAATGATGGAAGTTTTGAACTGATAAGCCATTATTTAAAAAAGAAGCCTCATTCCTGTCACGGAAACTAAGATAAAATTAGTGAAAGGCCCAAAAAAATACCAAATCTGATCGCTTTTAATTAATCGAGATGCCATCGCTCATCGGAACTTGAATATGATGAAAGATTAAAAAAGAGCATTTCAAGGGATTCTAAAGAATATTATATTTGCTCAAAACGGATTTCAGACGAATGAGAAATTAATTTTTTTCAGTTTTTAGTCCAATTAAAGGCCTTCTATGAGGCCTATAGGAATCCTTGTCCCTCATCGGCTAGACCAATAAATCATCCCTTACATATGGAGGCCCAATTTAATATGTTAACAGCAAGCTGGGAGTTGAGGTGGATTATTGTCGATACAAGTCCCATCAACGTAGCCTTTGGAAATGCAAACATTTTTGCATTCATCGAGCGAAAAACAGTACTTAAGGCAAAGGTCAGGAAATTGTGCATTCACTGCCATTAATTCTCCTGCATTTAGTTAATATGATTAAAATTATTTAATGGAACATATGCAAATAATGGTTTCATTTTTTAATTTTATATTTCGATGATCAGATCACATGAAGCCAACAGAAGAATAAGACATAAGAGGCGGCCGTGAAAGAGGTCTGTGGAGTTCCGAGAGCCATCTTTCTTAACAATATACTTGCTACTTAAAAAAATGATAATAGCCTCTCTCTCTCTCTCTATATATATATATAGAGAGAGAGAGAGGCCACTCACAAATTACTAGGGCTGTTAAAAATTGACCCGACCCGCCAACCCGACACGAACCGCACCCGAAAATAGCAGGTTCGGGTTAGCATTTTTGACCTGTTTACGTAAATGGGTAAACCCGAACCCAACCCAATTATTAAGTGGGTAAGGTTAGGGTTCGGATTTTCAACCCGAAACCAACCCGAAATCAACCCATTTAACCCGAATAATATATATTGTTAAAATATTATTAATATAAATAACATAAAAGGATTAACCATAATTCTCTATCCACTCTCACGCTCGCAAATGAATTTATAGCAAAAAAAATTGCATTATTTCTCCTTTGTTAGTTTAATTTGGAGTTATAATTCTGTCAATTTTGTTATTTTCTTTTTTATTTTTTAATTTTAAACGGGTTGACGGGTTGGCGGGTTGGGTTAGGGTTAAAGCAGGTTGGGTTTGGGTTTGATTTTTCAACCTGTTTAAGTAAACAGGTCAGGTCAGGGTTGAAGTTTTCAACCCGTTTCTTAAACGGATTGAACCCGAAGGTGACCCAACCCGACCTGTTTACCACCACTACAAATTACGAATAGTGGAGGATATCTGTTGATTATTGAGAGAATATTTTGTCTCAAATCAGGAGAATGTGATTATTTATCATCATTGCCAGAATATTTTTCGTATAATTAATTTAATGGAATATTATAATGATAGGCTTCCATAAAACAGAATAGCAGTTAATCTCAAATAAAAATGCAGTTGCTACATTTTTACCGGTTGAGATCACATATCCACTATTGGTATTCCACTCCGTATTCCAACGAACGAAAATCGTTACACCTCCCCCCGTCAAGTATTAAAACACCCGTAAACATCATTACACCCATGAATTTCATTACAACAAGTGTTTAAACAAAACAAATACTCGTTATTACGTATTTTTCTCATTTTTACTTCAATCCATTAATGCTATATATTACCGGCCGGATCTTCTATTCCAACTTTTTATTCCACAAAATATTCCACCAATTAATGTAAGTAATAATATATAATTTCTTTATCATACTAATCACATTCTCTCTCCCACACCAGGGCAAAAGCCTAAAATAATCCTCAATGTTTACCCTGTGAACAAATTTAGTCTCCGATATTCCGCGGTGACCAATTTAGTTCTCGATGTTATCGAAAATTAACCAAATTGGTCACTCCGTCAGTCCGAGCGTCAATTTAGATGGCGATGGTATTTGCGACGGTATTAGTGACGGATATTCCATCGCTAAATGAAAAAGGTAAAAAAAAAATAAAAACGAGGAAAAAATCCAAAAAAAAATGAAAAAATATTCAAAAGAATAAAAAATTCAAAAAAAAAAAGAGTATTACTAATAAATTAAATAAAAAAATAAATAATAATAACAAAATAAAATAATAAACTAAAATTAAAATACAAAAATGATAAATATAAATTTAAGATTTGAAAAAAGTAAAAAATAAAAATATATTTATTTATTAACATTAAATAAAATAAAAAACAAAATTAAGGATAAAAAATGCCTCTAAAAGTTTTACGAACACCGTCCCTGCCAAGTTAATGAGGACATAATCGTCCCAGTTCTCGAATTTTTTTTAACAAATATACTGGGATGATTGCATTTTAACAAATATACTGGGATGATTGCATCGCCGTTAACTTGACAAAAACGAGATCGGGAATTATCGTCAATTAATCGTGATAATGTTAAAAAAATTCGAGAACTGTAACGGCGATGCAATCATCCCAGTATATTTGTTAAAAAAATTCATACTTAATTTTGTTTTTCCTTTTTATTTAATTTTTATAGATAATGTATTTTTATTTTTACTTTTTTAAATCTTAAATTTATGTTTATCATTTTTATTTTAATTCTGGTTTATTATACTATTTTTATTATTATTTATTTTTAATTATTTATTTTCTTATTTAATTTCTTAGTAATATTCTCTTTATTTTTTTGAATTTTTACTCTATTTTTGGAATTTTTTTCCTTTTATTGGATTTTTTCCTCGTTTTTAATTTTTTTTAACTTTTTCATTTAGCGACGGATCAGTCGCTAACAACGTCGCAAATACCATCGCCGTCTAAATTGACGATCGAACTGACGGAGTGACCAATTTGGTTCATTTTTTATAACATCGGGAACTAAATTGGTCTGTGCGAAATATCGGGGACTAAATTAGTTCACAGGGTAAACATTGGGAACTATTTTAGGCCTTGCCGCCCACACCACATCCACTTTAAATAAATAAATCATCTTATCTCTCCTCCTTTGCAATCTCTTTCTTTTCACATAATTTTTTTATTGGGACGACCGGGGTCAGGCCCCATGTAATTTTTAATATAGAGCTCAGGTTCATGTCAGGAAAGATATAGTTTTAGGGACACAATTCAGAATTTAACTTAGAATAAAGGTTGTTGGACGAAAATACCCTTATAAAAGAGTAGTTATGAAGTGGTATCCAGCGCCCCAATTCTGTTATCAGATTGCAATATATTGTTATCAGTAATCACATAACAGAAAGTGTTACTCAGCACAAATATTGTGTTATTATATGGCTAATAAGTGTTATTAACGAAATATAATGGGTTTTGACAATCGAAATAAGCATCCGCTGCAAATATAAGAGTTTATTTTGATATTACGTCGTCAAATATAAGATTTGCAAGGGTATGCTTCGAATCTAATTGAGGCAAATACGAACAAAAATAAATCAATCCATGTTTTCGGCTAAAATTACAGCTAATATGTATAAATTCGAGAGACTCATAGCTTGGATATTACGTCGAGCCACCATATCGGATCAATCGTTGGTCGTTCAAGTCAAGGTTAATGGAGCTAAAAATGAAATCGAAAATTTTGGCGTAAATGAATGTTTGTTGAAGTGGTACGAATTTCAAGTGATTTGTCATTGCGAAACAAATAAGAGGTATCTCACGTGAAACATGTAGAATTTCAAAATAATTGTGCAACACTTTATCCTTTCTGGATAACACTTCCTTATTTCTGGATAACACTTTTGCTATTTCCACAGGAACATGTTATTTCATTTGAATTAAGTGTTATTTTTTTGGCAACATTCGTTAAAAGCACTGTAGAACTGTTACTCGATATACACAAATGGTTATCCAAAAAATTTGTTAATTTCCAAATGGTTCAATTTTGGATCGCGTCAAAATATTTATCCGATTTCTGCGGAAACACTTAAGGGGTCTCCTGTACCACTTCTTTGTTCAACATTGCCACTTCAGGGGTCTCCTCTATTCCAACTTTTCCTTCCACTAAATATTCCACCAATTAATAATTAATATTATATAATTTCTTTATTCTACTCATCACAGCCTCTCTTACACACCACATCTTTTCTCCCTCCTACAAATCTTTTTTTCTCTCATATCCAATCTTATATTCTTTCCCTCCAGCTTGATTGGCTAAGTATTGAAGTCCAGCCTTCGGTGGATGCTATATATTCCGTCACTTTTCTGTGCGACCTACAAAAGTGATTCTTGTTTCGACTAACCAGCTCTTGCCCGCTGTGTTCAGTAATAAACTTGACCACTTGATATTTTCCTCATTTACGTGTGTTTATCTTCATTTTGGCACCGCAACCATTTCAACTCTGAATAGGACAACATTTGACGTCCATGTCTCGTTTGTCATTTCGTTTATCACCCTCACTGGAAAACAGAATACCCAATCCAAAAGTTTTCCGCCATTATTGTCGCAATAAACAGTATGGCTCCTAATTCCAAATCCAACTCTGCGTGCATAATCGTTGTAAAACTCGTATGCATCTTCGTCGGTTTCAAATTCCATGTTCAATGTCGAAATTTTTGTTTCTAGTATGGAAGAATGTCGTTCGTTAATCCAATTTGTTGTACTGTTCAACTTGCCGGATTCATTTTATGTTATCTGATAGGTTGTCAATCGTTTCAAAATCAAGCTTGCAACGCGAAGAGACAATCGCTTCATCCTATCAAGCATAACAATTAAACATTAAAATACAAAGATTATAACATATATGCAATGGATAATCAAACTTAAACAAACGCATAAACAAATTACAAAAATAATAACGGAATAAATATTACTGTGAGATTTTCACACACAGTATTATGATCGTTTATAATGATATGTCCAAAAAGGTATGTTTGACTCACAGTCCAACGGAGTAATAAAGCTGTGAAAATTGGTAATGATAGAAGAGGAAGAGAGAAGATGAATGGGTTGGTCTGAGAGAAATAAAAAAGAAATAAGTACATGCCAGGCCCAAATAATAAGTTTACTTTTGATTTTAGGCCCTATTTATGTTTCAAATAGATAGAAGTACCTAAAGTGAAGTTTCATTTAGAAATAAATCTATGATAAAAGACATATTTGCCCATAATAAGCAAAAAGAATTACGAATCATTGACATCGTCTTCTTCAAATGAGCTAAGCAACCATTAAGAAGTGGTACATTGTACATGAAGTGGTACTGTAGATCCATGAAGTGATATTGTCGACCCATGAAGTGGTACTGATGAACAGTGAAGTAGTCATGTAGACCCATGAAGTGGTACTGGTGAACAATGAAGTAGTACTGTAGACCCATGAAGTGGTACTGGTGAACATGGGTCTCCGTGCGATATTTTACACTAACTTTTACTCGAATACGTTAACTCTATTTTCAACCCTAAAAATAATATTTTATCGTAATTTAATTAATAAACTTATATATACTTATTAAAAAAATAATACATTAAAATGTTAATATTTAACAATTATATTATTTTATTTGTTTTTTTCTTAAACTTAAAATGCAAATTTATCAATAAGTAAAACAAAATTAATGCTGTTTTATTTTGTGCATAATATTAATATTTTAAACATGATTAAAATAAGATTTAAATAAAAATAAAACAACCTATAACAATATTTTAGTATTGAAAATTGTGTGAACTCTGAAATAGAGTAGCACGGTTCAGCAATGTTGTAGCATAAGATCTAGATTACAAGTGGATTAGAAAAGAAACGTACTATATTTTTGTGTTTTACATCAAATTAGAGTACACATTGGAGACTCTCTTAAGTAATGTATTCCTACTTATTATTATTATTATTATGTTAATATATTCATACAGAAAACAACAAAACTTAAATTTAAGTTATACCTAAAAATTAATTGTTAATAGTTTAGAAAATTAATTACGAATTTCTTATAACAAATCAAATTATAAATTTTATAATTAATATTCTACATTAAATTAAAGTTTAATTAGCATATTATGATAATTTTAAGTTTATTAAATAAAAATGAGGAAATAAATAAAATGATAAACAAAACGCAACTTTGGTTGAACCATTGTGTTTGTATTGTCTTTTTTTCTCATCATTTCTATTACCGGCCGTATTCAACAACATACATGGCTAGATTTTATACAATAAACTGATGATTTGGAAATACTGTATTATCCCAGTCAATACACACATACTTACTAGTCTAACGTGTATAAGCTTCAGATTGAGGTCCTTTGTAGAATCAGTTGTTAATAAATGGAATAATAGCACAGTTAATTAATATATAAATAAAAAAACTTTCCATATTCGACAGAAATGAGTCAATGACAGTGAGTTATATTGATACTGCCTTTTTATATATAGAGAGAGGAGTTGATGATGGATCATGAAAGGTAATAAAAAAGGGATGCATGCCTTTTCATTGAAGTATTGGGGTTTACTTGAATTTAGCATTTGAAATATATTTCAATTAATAGACCGAGCAACGGATGAATTGTACTTTTAGTCTCAAAGCAAGTGACTTGTAGAACTGTCAATTAGGCACGCAGCCCGCGGACTGCGATCCTTTAGGCGAGTAGGCCGCGGGCTTTGGCGGGGCAGGGTGCGCTAGCCCGCGGGCCGGCCCGCCAATTTAAGTAATTATATCTATATATATATATATATATATATATATATATATATACTAACTGGATAATAACAACTAAATTAATTAGACAATTTAATAAATGAATAATTAATTACATCTAATTAATGTAACATTTATTAATAAATACATATTAATGGCATGTTTTTATGTAATTTTTAATAAATACCATAATTAATAAGAAATTAATAGTAAATAAAATTTAAAAATTAAAATAAATAATATGAAAAAATTTCTAAGTGGGTGGGCCTGGTCCGCCAGGCCCGCGGCACGCTGTGGGGCTTGGCGAGCTCTAGTTTTTTAGGTCCGCCAACCCTTCCCTGCTAAATTGACAGCTCTAGTGATGTGTGATGCACCTTACTTTTGTCTTAATAAAAAGTAGGGCTGTTAAAAATTAACTCGACCCGTCAACCCGACACGAACTGCACCCGAAAATATCAAATTTGAATTAGCAGTTTTGACCTCTAACCCAAAAATTAAGTGGATCAGGTTAGGGTTTGAATTTTCAACCCGAAATCAACCTGAAACCAACCCGTTTATCAATCCATTTAATCAAATAATATACATTATTAAAATATCTTTAACATAAATAAAATAAAGAGAAAAATGAATTCTATGCTCGATGCATTATGCTAAGATGACATGAAAATGAGGCTGGAAGATCAAATGCAAGAGAGCATTTGCTTGTAAGTCCGGGTTAAATTGTCATCGTCTTCGTTTGATACCGGAAAAGTGATGACTAAGAAATAACTTGACATTGAATTATGTTTTCCGAGACCTTGGTTATTTGCAAGTTTAATTGTTTCTTATTAATATTAATGTTTTAGAATAAATGTTTCTCTACTATTTTGTTTAACTTGGATTTATAATTCTGTTTATTAAATTTATTCTGGCTTTTTAATTTTAAAAATGGTTGGGGGATTAGTGGGTTAGATTTGGGTTAAAGCATGTCGGGTTTGGGCTCCATATTCAACCCGTTTAAATAAACTAGTCAGGTTAGGGTTGAAGTTTTAAACTCGTTTATTAAACGGGCTGAACCCGAATGTGACTCAACTCGACTCGTTTACCACTCCTATTAAAAAGTAATGAAACTTGAACTGAACATTAACGGTGTGTTTGGTTCATGGAAAGTAGTAGCGTAGAGGAAAAGAAAAGAAAAATGAAAATTGTTTTCGTGTTTGGTAAATCGGAGAAATACGTAAGGAAAAGAAAAGAAAAGAAAATTTGGTTATTTTCTACTTGAAACTAAGGAAAACTAATTTCCTCAACAATTGTGGGAAAACGAAAGAAAAACTTATGGAAATCATTTTTTTCCTCGTTTTCTTTTCAACCCTAATCTCCTCAAACGAAACACGGCGTAAGGGCTACAACGACAAACGTATTCATTCATTCGCCCAACTATTATTTTACTACATAGCATTAATTAGACCTCGGTGGACAAAATTTAGTACTTATAATTTTTTGAAAAATTAATACCATAAAGGAAAGAAAGAAGAAAGGGTTTTTTTTCTTCAAATTCTACAACAGCAAGTGAGCTCAGCTGGCGGCGGATTTCCATAGCAAGTTCCATCACCGTAGCCTTTGGAAATGCAAGAGTTCTTACAATCTTGGAGAGTATCACATATCGAAATGCAAAGGTTAGGATATAAGTCGCTCAATGCCACTTCTCCTGCGAATTCATATGATGGATGAAAAATTATTATCAAAAAGCAATCATTATTTTAAATATATGGCAATAATAATGTTTTTCTTTTTGTTTATTTCGATGATCACCTGCTGAGGCCAGCATCAGAATAAGACACAAGACCACCGTGAAAGAGTTTTCTTGTCTTCCAAGAGACATGTTTTTTATACTGAAAATATAATTTAAAATAATAAAAAGGTGGGATGTATATATTTCAGGCTGCCTTGGCCTTAGCTATTATATAGACACACACACACAAACTCAATAGTCAATGGTCAAATAATCAATGAATTGAATTATGATTACAACTTGGGACTTTTTTTGGTTGAATGATATATTTATTCATTATTATTTGTATTGAAAGAATATTACTACCCTAAAATGAAATCTCTAATAAATTGCAATTGTGTGCATCCATTGCTTTATGTAAATATAATATTAAGGATAACAGATCAGTCGATCGTTAACTAATTGATTTAGACCGCTGGGCGAGGTCATCCAATCCAAAACAAAATACTGTCAATGTTACACAAATGCACAGTTTTTACAGTGTTTTACTGCAACTAATTACCTCTATTTTTTACTCTTAAAAGAATACTTCGTAAGCATTCTTACCAACTATTATTATATTAATATAGACAAACGAAACAGCATAATTTATATTTCAATTATACCTAACAAATTATTTAGTATTTATAATTTAGAAAATAATTGGTAATTTATTTAAAATATCAAATCTATTAACTGTAAAATTAATTTCAACATTAATGAAATTACAACTAAATGAAAAAGCCAAATAAATTGTTGTGGAAATTGTGAGCCAAAACTCAAATCGAATGAAGATGATTGAGAGCGCAAGCATAGTTGCTGATAAATATCATATGCTGTTGTTTCATATTTGCTGAAGGTAATAAAACTAACGTGGAAAGGTAGTTTGAATGCTTTTAGACCGTTCGATCTCATTGGAGGGTTGGGATGCAATGACTCTCATTCAAAAGTTGATACTTAACAAAAAGTGGTACACTTTTTTATAAGTTGAGAGATAGCGAGGTACAACTGCTGAAGTTAAGGTACAAACTCGTCGAAGAGCTAACTGATTGAAGCTGTTTTCTTGTTATTTTAACAGTGATCAAGTAAGCAGTTTCGTAGCTTCATAACATCTATAAGTGCGAATTTGGCTAAGTTGTAAACAGAGAGTTGAGATCTTGTAATCTCTTTGAGCGTTCATCAATAAAAAGATTTCTATTGGCCGTGGACGTAGACTCAAAAGCGAGTCGAACCACCTAAAGATTGTTTTCTCAGATTTTCATTTCTTGCTGTTTTTCATTGCGATTTCGTTCAAGATTCATTCTTTCAATGTACGAGTAACACAAACTTCAATCTTTCGGGTTTTGAAATATCTATACTGTTATATTAATCTTCGCGTCTTGCTATAAATTGCAATAAAATTAGTTTGTTAATTTATATTTATTAAGAAATAAAATAAAATTAAAGAAACAACCACTCACTACTTCAATTAATTATCATTTTACCCTTCCATTTTTAGTAAGATTAATATGATAGTATTTATATATTATAGCGCCGAGAACGTACCAATATTCTTGTTCCTCGGCCGTATATATTTTGAATTACTATTTCTTTTACTCGTCTTGGGATAGGGTAAACTTTACTACATACGTGGAATGCCAACCTAAGAATGTCAAAGAGTTGCTGAAAAAATTGATTCATTTATTGCAACATAACGTCTTAATTCTAGACAAACCAAAAAAGCTTGTATATAGTAGCTACGACAAGCATTCGTTAATTCGCGGACTTCTCATTAATACTATTACATTATAGACGCCCTAGAAAGGAGAATTTAGTAAAACTAGCAATAATATAGTTCACTGATAAATAATATAATATATTCGAAGAGTTTTTTTTAATTTATTTTTCAAATACTACAAGAGCAATTGAGCAAGTGAGATATGCTGGATTACCATAGCATGTTCCATCAGTGTATTTTTTGGCAATGCAATTCCTTTAGCAATTCTCCACAGCATTTTTAGTTAATTTAAACATATGAATAATGTTGAGAATTTCTGTCCCTCATCGGGAAATTAATATCACCCGGCTCAGTATATAAATCAAACAGGCCTCTCCACCTAATACCAATTTCTGTTTAGGATGGAACCCTCAATCTCACATGGTATCGGAGCGATAGATCCTTAGATCTGCTCTTAAAACTGTTCTTCGAAACCCTAGATCTAAGATTGCGTGTTTAGGTTTCATACTACGGCCAGATCTACGAGATAGCACTGCTTGTGCTGTTAAACTCGTCTGCTTGTTTGCTTGAAGAAAATCTGGTGATATCTCTCCAATTTTTTACCTTTGAGTTAAGCGTTTGAGTTCAGATCTAATACTCTAACCTTTTGCTTTTCTTCTTTAGATACTGCAAGGTTGGGTGGAACTACTGATTTCTACACGACTGTACAGCACGGTGTTGAAGAAAGCTTCGGTTGCTTAAAAGTCTAAACAAAAACTGGTGATATCTTTCTATCGCTTGACCTTTCTTGAGATTGTTTCGTAAAGATTATGTTTTCTGTTTGCGCACGCTTCCTAGCTCTGTTTTGTGACCTTGCTTGACCCCATAAAATATCACTGATTCCATGCCCCCGTCGGATTCGGATCCCCCAACCATTCAATGTTTTGGCAAAAACCAATAATATTCTGATTATAAACCCTCATGACCTTGCTGTGACTAATATTACTAATATCATCCTAACTGGGACTGAGACTGAGACTTAGGCTGCATGGTGTAACTCCATACTATTAGTTCTTACTAGTAAGAACAAACTTGATTTCGTGCTTGGAAAATAGGTAAACCTACAGATATTGAATCTGGTCTTGAGTGGGAACGTTGTAATGCCTTAGTACTCACATGGTTGTTGAATTCACTGTCTTCTGAACTTCGAAATAGGTTTATCTATGCTAAACTTGCTTCCAAAGTTTGGGATTCGTTTGAGAAAACTTTTAAAAAGGTAGATGGATCCAGAACATACTCGTTAAAACAGCAAATAGCCAATGCTAGACAAGGAAATGATTCTGTGTCGGTTTATTATTCTAAGTTGCAGCATGGGATGAATATAATGCTCTTGTTTGCTTTAAACCTTGCACATGTGATGTTTCTGTGCATAACACAAAAATTGAAAATGAGTCTAGGCTAATTGAATTTATGATGGGGGCTAATTGACTCATTTCATGTGGTTCGAAGTAATATACTCATGCCTGATCCACTTCCTGATGTTATGCATGCTTTTAATTCTGTTTGGATGGAGGAATCCCATAGGAATATTGTATTGTCTTCTGAAAATTCTGTGTCTATCTTCGCAAACAAGTCTGTGAATAAAGTTAATAATCCAAGTCTTGTTTGCAAACATTGTGGTGGTAAAGGTCATTTGATTGAAAAGTGTTTTGAATTGATTGGATTCCCGATAGGTTTAATAAAAATACACATTTAGGAAAAAATAATAAGCCGAAAAAATAGAATGATTGGAATAAAGGTCTAAATAATGCTACCAATCTAGCTGAAGCTCAAAAGTTTACTTCTAATTCTGTTATGCCTAATTTGTCCGTTGATCAGTACAACAGGCTGCTAAAGCTGCTGGACTGTTCAAATTCTGATGAAACTAAGTCTGATATAATTTCAGGTGTTTGTGTAAATTCTGTTTCTCAAAGTTGTAAAAATACTTGGATTGTTGATTCCGGTGCAACAGATCATATTGCCTGTTCTTTTGATAATCTAGAAAATGTGACTGAAATTTCAGATCGAAATTTGAAAGTTAAGTTACCTAATGGACTCAGAATTCCTGTGAGGCATGTTGGAGATTTAATGCTAACTAGTGAACTTAAACTTAAGGAAGTTTTGGTGATCCCTATTTTCCATTGCAATTTAATATCAGTTTCTAGACTTATATCTGATAATAATTGCATTGTTCAATTTAAGGATTCATTGTGCTTCTTGCAAAACCCACGAACCTCAAAAGTGCTGGGGACTGGTAAATTGATGGCTGGACTTTACTGTATTAAACGAGTTCCGAACAGCAGAGGTATACTTCTAAACGCTGTGAGTAATGCAGGTTCATCAGTTTTGTGGCATAAAAGGTTAGGTCATCCTGCCGATCATGTTTTAAAGTTACTATCTAATGACTTGAAATGTTTTGCTTTCAATAACTTTAAGCCTTGTGATGCATGTCATAGGGTCAAGCAAACTAGAAATGTTTTTCCTTTAAGTGAGACAAAAATAGATTCTGTGTTTGACTTGGTGCATCTAGATGTCTGGGGTCCTTTTTAAGTAGAGAATGATGAAAAAAAGATATTTTTTAACTATTGTTGATGATTTTTCAAGAATGTGTTGGGTATTCTTTCAAAACTAAGTCTGAAACTTTTTCTAATTTCAAAACCTTTTTTAAGTTGGTGAAAACTCAATTTTCGAAGAGGATTAAGAAAATCAGAACCGATAATGGTACTGAATTTCTTAATTCTGAATTTTCAAAGTTTGTTAGTAGGAAATGATTGCAACATCAAACTAGTTGTGCTTACACCTCGCAGCAAAATGACGTTGTAGAAAGAAAACATAGACATTTGTTAAATATTGCTAGAGCATTATATTCCAGTCCGGCGTTCCTTTAGAATTTTGGAAAGAGTGCATTCAGACATCAGTCTACTTGATAAACAGGCTTCCATCCTCAGTTTTAAATGCGAACCAGTTTTAGGTTGGAACCCTCAATTTCACATGATATCAGAGCGGGTTCGATCTGCGTGTTATCACGCATATTTCACTCACCGTCATCCGATTTCATATGTCCACGTGTTAGGCTTTGAATCGTGCCACATGTGAGGGGGCGTGTTGAGAATTCTGTCGCACATCGGGAAATTAATATCACCCGGTTCAGTATATAAATAAAAAATGCATCTCCACCTAATACCAATTGGTTTTAGGATGGAACCCTCAATTTCATAAATAAAGCAATCGATAATGGAAACATAACTAGACACAACACCACCGTCAAAGAAGTTTCTTGTTGTCTTCGGCCATGAGCCACGTTTTTTTATTACACAACGGAAATGTACTACTTGACATTTGTGTGTAGGAAGTTCTCAATAAGAGAAATTCGATAAAGATGAGAGTATATATATAAATATATGTGTACATATTTTAGGCTGTTTTAATTTGTGGCGGTTGATATCTATTTCACAAAACGGATTAATACGAGTCAACGAATGATCTGTTTTATTCATTGCCAGAAATAGTCGTATTCAACAGTATAATCCATTGCTGTTATTACCTGAAGTATGTGTAATTGGACGTGTTGCAATGGATAACTCTAATTAATTATATTAGATCATTTTATTGGCCACTAATAAGTTTAGTTAGATAATAGAGTGCAGATTAATAAAATACATTAATCAAAAATTGGATTGTAAAGCCAGTTGACTCAAATGTATTAATTCATTTGGTCTTCTTCCCAACCGTAAAGATGTTTTTTTTTCTTTCTTCAATTTGAGTTAAAACACGTGACACAAACATAGAATTTAGAGGTGTTTCTTTCACCACGTTTTGCTGTAGGAGGGAGCTCCATTGGAAGAGAAATCTTCCGCTTTACTGATTCTAATAATATTTTAATAATGTTGTTTAACCAAATCTTTAGAATTGAGTGTTAGTGAAGTCATTCTCAGTTCTTACAAGAATGAATAAAACCTTGCCTTGCTCCGTAAACAAGGCATTCATCACTAAATCTCCTTCTCCTTCTCCTTCTTCATCAAGCAATAATTATGAGAAAACACCCTCAAAGAACACAAAACAATCATCACCATCACGAACCCATAAACAAATCAACAATGCCAACGCACGAAACCCTTCGCAGGTTGTTCGAAACGGTTCGACTTTCTGGTGAAAACATTGGAGCTTCCATGATGATGAGCGAAGGTGATAATACTAACAGATGTTCGAATTGCAGCATAAACATATACATAAACAACGACGTAAAAGGCATCAATAACTCCATCTTGATTGGCAGCGATATAAGAATGGGAGATTCGGGCGTTAGTTTGGCATTGGAGGATTTGAAATTAGATAGAGGGTTTCGACTAGTGAGCAATAGGAAGGGAGGTAGTCAAGGGTTAATGTTGTTACCTTCGATGATGATGTTGTTTTTAGTGTCAGCTTTTGTGATTGGTTTGTTTATTGGTTACCTCGTATTTATGTGATTGATAATATCGAAATCAGAGAGATACATGTTTCAGATAAGTAGTACACCTTACGATTCTTAAGAAAGACTCCTCCATCGGATTTAATTTTACCAAAGCTCTTAAATTCCTCGGCATTATCTTGAACTGTCACCACAGGGGACAAGTTGCTCACATAGACAGATGTATACCCTGCTGCTGATAATGAAAGGAAACTAACACTACAAAAAAGTTCCACATTAGCGACGCAAAGTCCGACTACAGAACAGTCGCAAAATTTGCGACGAAGTTTAGCGACCGATAGTTAGTCGCAAAATCTTAGCGACGCCAGATCCGTCGGAAAAAATCAACCGTTTGAAAATACTGAATACGAGTCAGCCACTCATCGCTAAACTGTTATCTCCGTCGCTAAACATCCTTCGCAAAATGAACGGACTAAAAGTGTTGAACCAATCAATTTTAGCGACGGAAAAAAACGTCGCAAAAACAAGCCTTATAAAGTGCATCATCCTTTTCTGACATATGACTTTTTCCGACTGTTGTTGCGACGGATCGTCTGTCGCAACCTCGAGTCTTATCAAGTTTAACGTCTTCCTCTTTCAGCAACTCTTTTCCGACGGTTTTTTCGTCGCAACGTGTAGTGTAGATATCCAACCGAGATCCATTTTTTTCGGAATATGTTTTTCTTGATTTGGGAAAATGATTCTTCGCTTTCCGTGGCACCCTTACCTTTTATATACCTTGAGTCTGAAGAGCGAATCGATCCCTATAGCACAACTCTATCCCATTTAATTAACACACATTCATCCATATATATACAAATACATACACACGTCACACTATATATATTCTACAATCCGTGTACATCCTCATTATATATATATATATATATATATATATATATAAGTCTAGTGCATAAAAAATGAATTATAACATTTACGAATGGTTAGTTGACAACCGTAAGTGGATGTATCGAAGGAACGACCGTGATGAGTTTTCGAGGTGAGTAGATCATTTTCTTCAATTTGCAACTTCGCAGGATCCCGGAAATGAGATACGTTGTCCTTGCAAGAAATGTGAAAATCTCCAATTTCTACCGCCAATGGACGTCAACATTCATTTGTTGAAGAAGGGATTTATGCCAAATTATTACAATTGGCTCGCACACGGGGGAGAAGCATATTTGTCGTTTCAATCGACTCAAGGAGGTACATGTTCAGGTTCTAATATTGAGCAAGTAATGGGTGCTGTCTTTGGTTCTAATGCAGAAAATCTCGATGCAAGTCATGGATTCAATTACAGTGAAAATTATACGACTCCTACCAACTTTGATGTTGTCGGAAGTAGTTCGACGATGCCAACCGAGGAAACGATATTTTGTAATCGCTTTGTGGAGCAATTACGAACAGGCGACACACCATTGTACGAGGGCTCAAATTACTCCCAACTAGCTGCCACAGCAGAATGGTCAAGTATTAAGTCCGAAACTAATATGTCTGCTTCTGCATTTGATACCGTATCCGATTTTGTTCATATGATTTTGCCTGCAAATAATACATTTCCACAAAGCTATTACGAGACAAAGAAGGTGATGATGGATTTCTCGCTATCGATTGAGCATATAGATTGTTGTAGCATGGGTTGCATGTTGTTTTGGAAGAAAGACGCCGAACTGCACCGCTGCAAGGTATGTAGTCGTGCACGGTATAAATATGCTGATAGATCTAAGTCTCCTTTTGCGGTATTACGGTATTTGCCACTTGGTCCAAGGCTACAAAGATTGTATGAGTGTAAGACAACCGCAGAGTTGATGACATGGCATGCCACGCACGTACCCGATGAAGGTGTCATGTCTCATCCTTCTGATGGTGCAGCGTGGAAGCATTTTGACAGTCAGCATCCTGACTTTGCGAGAGATCCATGGAATGTTCGAATTGGCTTAAGCACTGACGGTTTTACTGTCCATGGGCAGTTTAGAAAACAGTATTCTTGTTGGCCTGTAATTACGACTCCTTACAATCTTCCACCAGGTGAGTGTTTAAGTAAGAAATATATGTTCTTATCGCTTATGATCCCTGGTCCGAAAAATCCAAAAATCGATTAGATGTTTACCTCCAACCACTGATCGAAGAGTTAAAGGTGTTGTGGCACGTTGGGGTTCCGAATCACGACGCGTCACGTAATGAAGGATTTAGGCTACGGGCTGCGCTATTTTGGACTGTAAGTGACTTTCCTGCATACGCAATGTTGTCCGGTTGGGGTACATCCGGAAAAATGGGTTGTCCGATTTGCATGGAAGATACTTCGACATTTTACTTGAGAACGGTAGAAAAACTTGTTATTTTGATTGTCATCGTCGTTTTTTTACCTAAAAACCATGCATTTCGAAGAAATACAACTGATTTTCACAAAGGTGAAATTGAGAGAAGATCTAAACCAAAGCGATTATTAGGTTCACAGATCTGGAATCACGTAAGATATTTTCAAACAGTAATGGATGATCCCCAAGGTAAGCCCGATGAGTATGGATTCATCCACCACTGGTCGAAGAGGAGTATATTTTGGGAGTTACCTTATGGCCATCACTTCTCATTCGACACAATCTTGATGTTATGCATATAGAGAAGAACGTGTTTGAAAATATCTTCAATACGGTAATGGATGTTAAGAATAAATCGAAAGACAATGTTTATGCTCGTAAGGACATTGGCCTTTATTGCGACCGCCCTGAACTCGCTATTCCTGAACATTTGCCGGGACCTAAGCCCATGGCCGCTTACATATTAAGTAAGGAGAAGTGACGTAAGGTTTGTGAGTGGATAAAAACTGTCCGTTTTCCATCTGATTTGCTTCTCATATAAGTAGGTGTGTTGACATGGAAAATTGCAAGTTACAAGGTATGAAGTCTCACGACTGTCATGTTTTTATGGAGCGGCTACTTCCAATTGCCTTTCGCGAATTATTACCGGAATTTGTTTGGAGTCCTTTGGCAGAACTTAGCAATTTCTTTCAATCTTTATGCTCTACAGTGTTAAATGTTTCTAAAATGCAAGAATTCGACCGACAAATTGCTGTTATCGTAAGTTGGAAAGAATCTTTCCACCTGCTTTCTTTGATTCAATGGAACATTTGATCGTTCACCTACCGTACGAAGCACTTGTCGGTGGTCCAGTACATTATAGATGGATGTATCCCTTCGAACGGTATATTTAATATTTTTTTGAAGTACATTTCATTTCTATTTTACTTAATGATGGAATTGTTTGATGTGTAGGTTTTTGCATAGTCTAAAGAAAAGGAATATGAATTTGGCTCATGTGGAGGAATCAATGTGCAACCAATACATAATGGAAGAAATTTCGAACTTTACGACACTTTTTCTCGATCGACCTCATCGAGGAAAGCCATTGAAAAACACGGAGGATGGTTATTTGCCATCTTCAATTTTTAACTATCCAGGCCGACCTAAAGGTAAACTCAAACAAAAATACATCATGGATCCCGATTTGAAAATTGTACGCAGGGTGATCCTCCTCAATTGCCCAGAAGTTGATCCATTTTATAGGTAACCACTACTTCGAATGTTTCATGTCTAGATAAGTTGAAACTAATTTATTGTAACATGCAGGGAATATATTTCGACATTACAACATGAAGGATTTGTGAAGCTTTAATCTCCAAAAAAGTAGATAACGAATTTGTAGACTGGTTTCAAGCTCGTGTAAGTTAATTTTGTTTTCTGGACAATAATATCTCCTTCATTATTTAATTTCACTTCTTTTTCATGTGGTAGGTTCAAGATTCTTCTTCTAATATTCATGACACACTGTTAAAGGGACTCGCGTGGGGTATATATTCAGAGGTTCGTTCGAACTCGAGCTACGTAATCAATGGTTATAATTTCGAGATTGACTCACGAAATAAGGATAAAGTTACGATGAATAGTGGTGTTTGTGTACCGTCGTCGGATTATGGTGATCGTTCAAGCGATTTTTATGGAACATTAGAAGATATCTTAGAGTGTTTCATAGTTTCACCGCCAGGAGCGATATTAAGAAAAAAGGTAATATTATTCAAATGTCGATGGGTGTGTCCGGAACGAGGGATGAAAATACATCCGAAATTCAGAAACATGGTTGATGTAAAACCACGACAAATTTACAGAAAGAATGATCCTTACGTCCTAGCTCAGCAGTGTACGCAGGTCTATGTAAACTATCCGAGTCTCAAAAAAGATTTGACGGATTGGAAGGCGGTTTGTAGAATTAAAGCTCGGGGACAAGTTTTGGTACGATGGAATGAGAGAACAATATATCAAGAAGTCAGATCAGACAGAAATTTTACAATTCAAGTTGAGGACATAGATGATAATCCGCCGTTGAATGATCCGAACATGCGATGGTTGAAGAATACGAATATAGTTCAAGACGGACCCGGTACGAATACGAAGACAACGACGACGATGGTGATGATGACGACGACGATGGTGATGATGATGATGACGACAACGACGCTGGTGATGATGATGGTGATGATGAGGATGACGACGATGATGATGACGACGACGACGGTGATGATGATGGTGATGATGAGGACGACGAGGATAACAACGACGATTAAGTGACCACTTTTCCTAAAAGGTTAACCCTGAAGGGAGTGCGCGGAACAGGCGAAATCGCATTGAAGCGAACCCCGATGCTGTGAGCAGTCAATGGCGAGGTGGTTCTATAGGCCAGGTTGAACGTGAAGATCGACTGGTACACTGTTATAGAAGTTTAAATTTGTCTTTTTGATATACTAATATGTTTATTAAAATCTCAAGGCTTCAAAATTGGGTCGGTCTCCAAATATAATGGAGGTATTCAAGGATGGATACGGTACAGATGGATACAGGGGTGTACGAGCGCAAAAAGTAGCGGTAATATACTTTTACGTTACGTGATTACAGTTCAATTTTATTAATTTAAATATTTTATTCTTATGTAGGAGGCAATGGATGATGCCATTGCACAGACTCAGGCAGAAACCGGCATGGAAATGACTTCGGAGCAGTTAACTGAAGAGTTTACTAAAGTTGCAGGGGGATCGAGAGGGCGTTCTTTCGGGGTTCCTAAGACGAGTCAAAGCAAAATTAATTTTGTTTTGACTTATCGCCCGAGCTCGGGTAAACTTACTTTTGCGTTGAAAGTTCAAATATTTTATTTGTAACGACGTTATATTATATTATGATGCAGTTGCTACCCTTCAAGAAGAATTGTCGAGGTTGAGGTCTGAGAACGCAAAGCTATCTCAAGGCATGACAGAGATGGAACAGAGGATGGAACAGAGGATTGAGCAGAGGATGACTCAGAAGCTTGAAGAATTAAGTGAACAGTTTCGAGCGTCTCAAGGTCGGGCTAGTCCCTCGCTGCTCCAAGCTAGCCTCTCGCAGTCCCATGCTGGTCCCTCTCCATCACTCGCCGGACTCTCTCAATCACTCGCGGGTCCATCACAATTCTTCCAATCGACCTTCCCGCCTTCGACTGTACCTCATCAGTCATTCATGTCCATGTTGGGCTCGACGCTGCAACAACCAGCTTATCCACAGTTTCCCGGTCAGTTATCATTATTTCCGCCCACATTACTTCAAAATCCCGATGGTTCTCCTAGGGCTAATGCTTAGGAGACTTCCCTATTTTACTATGTATTAGCTTTTGTGGTATCCTTTTGGGGGCTTGCTGTGCTTTTGTGGTGTCCGTTTGGAGACATGTTTGGAGACATGCTTTCGCTGTATTGTCTTTTGTTAGTTCCCAGGCTTTTGTTAATATCCCTTTGGGAACGTGTAGAAGTGTATATATGATTTTGATGTAAATGATTTTGCTGTAAAACAGAGATGAATTATAAGCAATGAAATGTTTCAGTTTTATGTAATTTTTATATTTAACTAATATTTCTAAATTATAATATATACTGTATTATATTATTTAATTTATTCACTAATAGAAATTTTAAATACCAAAATTGAAATATAAAAACCCCACGTCACAACCTTTCCACGGTTCCGTAAATGGAAAGTGGTTGCAAAATATGGTCGCAAAAATCAGCGACGACAAAATAGTCGTCGCAAAATGCAGCGACAAAAATGTGCGTCGCAGGATAGCGACGGAAATTCCATCGCGAGAGTCAGCGAAAAAGATATCCGTCGCAATGCGACGTATATTCCGTCGCTACCTTACGACGGAGGTACCGTCGCTAACGCGTCGCAAAGATCAGCGACCACAGTTTGCGACCGTTTTACGTCGCAGGATTTTCCGTCGCGCCGTCGTCGCAAATAACAGCGACGAGCTTTCGTTCCGTCGCAACATTCAGCGACGAGCTTAAGCTCCGTCGCAAAACTCAGCGACGACATCTCCGTCGTAGAGTTAAGACGCTATTTCCGTCGCAAACCGTTTTGCGACCATTTTTGTGACGCCACTTTATTTCCAACGGGCGTTTTAGCGACGGCTCGGTTCCGTCGCGTTTCCGTCGCTAAATATCTGTTAGCGACGACTTTGCGACTACCCTCGCTAATCCAGCTTTTTTTTGTAGTGTAATTATTGCCATGCAATCAGGAGAACAAAGGGAAAGCTTGTTATATCTACATTTACAAACTAGGAAAGAGCAATATCGATCTCTACACAGCAGAATGAAATAGTCTGAAGAAGTCATCACCGACTTAACTACCCAAAAGTTTGAAGAAGTCATCACCGACTTAATCATATACTGAAAGGACAGATCATCTCTACACGTTACAATGGACTTTTGATAAACCGACTTAATCGAGTCATCATCTACTTTATTTGTCACCCACGTAGCTTGTCTAGAAATGCTTAAACCGACTATAATCCTATATAAATGTGTAGTGCATGTGTGTATGTCATACAAGGGGTCTACCATACATATTATAAACAAAATAGTGTGAGTATAATAATAAATGGTTGAGACGTGAGGTTTGAGGTCTTCACAATAATTGAGTGAGTGGCGTGAAATAATTATATATCATATCTTACTATAAAGCATTCCTTGTCCCATTTAATATCAAACAAGTGGTATCAGAGCCACGCAGATAACGCCAGTCACGTTGGAAAGTTTGAGTGACAGTGGGGATATTTTAGGTTCATCCGTTGTCGCCGATAAAATAAGATTGGGTCGAAGGCATCGTGCACAATAAAAATAAATAAATTGTGAAGGCGTGAGGCTTGCTTGGTTACGTGGAGGTAGGGCTGGGGAAAAATACCGAAGTACCGAAATACCGTCCTTATCGTATCGAATCGTATCGAAAATATCAAAAATTTTGGTATACCGAAGTTTTTGGTAAGGTATGATACTGTACCGAAAATTTTCGGTACGGTAATGATATGAAAGTTTTTAAAATTAGGTATACCGATTATATCGAATACCGAGATACTAAAATTTTTAATATATTATATATATATATATACACATATATATATATATATATGTATATATGTATATTATATATATACACACACATACATATATTATATTATTTCAAAAAATATAAAATGAAAAATTAAGGATCTTCATAAACTTATTTAGCCCATAAATTATTAACTTATACACAACTTTCTATGATTAGGCCCACCATATTATACTTATGTAACTCAAGTAACGTTTAATTTTTGCCTTTTAAATGTGTTTTTTTCAGGATTTTGAAAGCGTGAAGATGCAATGCAATTACTTTTTGTTAGTCTTCACTAATTTTTTAAATATAGCCGCTTCGTTATAATTAATTTGTATATAAAGTTGTATTTTGTGGTTAAGTAAAGTTTTTTGTCTTACTAAGGATACTGGCTAAAATATGCAAATTATATAAGGTTAAAAAATCTTTTTATTTTGAAAATTTTGGTATTAATAATATATCTTATTGGGGCCTAAGGAGTTTGAATTGATTAAAAATTCCAAAACAACGAATTAACGAGTTACGAGACAAGCATGGTAAACCCTCTGTGTGAATGGTATAGAAGATATGATACCGATACCATACCGAAATTTTGGTATGATACCGTATCGAAAATTAAGGTATACCGAAATTTTGGTATGGTATTGGTATGATTTTTCTGGATACCGAAATTTCGGTACGATATACGGTATCACAGTTTTGGTACGGTATACCGTACCGAACCACCCCTACGTGGAGGTAATCCAAGTCATGATGGCGGACCTACAGTCGGTAGGCGGAATGGAGAAACTCAACAATCAAAATTACGCAACGTGGCAGACCTACATGGAGTCATATCTTCAAGGGCAAGATATATGGGAGGTAGTTGGTGGAGACGAGGTCGCACAACCACAAGAAGCCGGAGCCTTACGGACATGGAAAATTAAGGCAGGAAAGGCCATGTACGCAATCAAGACGACTATCAGCAAAGAGTTGTTGGAACACATACAAGATGCAAGCACTCCAAAAGAAGCATGGGACACATTGGCGGAACTATTTTCAAAGAAAGATGAATTCAAGCTGCAACTTCTCGAGAACGAGCTTCTGTCAGCCAGATAAAGGGAGATGTTGATACGCGAATATTTTAGTAAGGTACGATCTCTTTGTCGTGAAATCTCTGAGTTGGACCCGACTGATAAAGTTTCAGACGCTAAAATTAGAAGAATTGTTATTCATGGCTTAAGATCTGAATTTAGAGGAATTATAGCACCCATGCAAGGTTGGAAAGAGCAGCCTTCTTTGGTCAATCTTGAAAATATTTTAGCTGACCAAGAAACACTGACAAGACAAATGGCGGAGGTCTCATTAAAGAAAGATGTTGAACTTTTATTAAGTTATAAAAACAAGGGGAGACCTCACCAGCAAAATGGTGAGATAAGAAAGAGTTTAATAAAATGAAGAAATTAGCTATGAAACAAGGGATTTCAACAAGGTCGTTATAACAAAAATCAGAAGCTCAAGGGAATTCATGCTATGTGTCCGGTAAACCAAATCACACTTTGCTAGAGATTACTGGCATAGGAAAAAGACCGCTGAAGGCAATACAGTAATTTCCAAAAGTCACGAGACTAAGAACAGCAAGGATGAGTAGGACGTAGAGGCATCTACTACGATAGTCGAAGACGTAAAGGAGGAGTCATGCTTATACGAAGAATCGGCATTGGCCGTCATCATCCCTGGAAAAATAGATTATGAAAATGATTGGATTGTAGACTCAGGTTGCTCCAGTCATATGACGAGAGACAAGGAGAAGCTACAAAACACAACTGAGTACAAGGGAGGACGAATGGTGGTTACTGCAAATAATTCGAGGTTGCCAATAGCACTTATTGGGAAAACGAGCATCACCCCAAGATTCAGTCCTGGTCAAGTACAGCTACACGACGTTTACCATGTCCCAGGTATGAAGAAAAATCTCATATCTGTCGCAACTAACGACTTTGGGAAACTATGTTATTTTCGGACCCGATAACGTTACGGTGTATCGAAACCTTAAAATCACCGGCACACCGATCATGGAGGGTAGAAAACTTGAGTCTATCTATGTAATGTCAGTTGAGTTTGCTTATGTAGATAAGACCCGAAAGAATGAAACAGCTGAGTTGTGGCACGCAAGGCTGGGACATGTGAGTTATCACAAGCTTATAGTGATGGTGAAGAAATCAATGTAGAAAGGTCTTCCTCAACTAGATATTAGAGATGATACAGTTTGTGCTGGTTGCCAGTATGGAAAAGCACATCAATTGTCATTTGAAGACTCGAACTACAGAGCAAAGAAATCTTTGGGGACAATCCACCTGGTGTATTCGGGCCGGTCAAACAACCTTCAATCAGTGGTATGCGCTATATGGTAACATTCATTGATGACTTCTCAAGGTACATTTGGGTTTTCTTTATAAAAGAAAACTCAGAGGTTATCTTGAAATTTAAAGAGTTCAAAGAAACTGTTGAAAGAAAAGTCAGAGATAGAATCCGATGCCTTTGCGCGGATAAAGGGGGAGAATACACGTTAAGGGAATTCTCCAAATTTCTGAAGGGGCATAAAATACATCATCAGCTGACGTGTCCAAACACACCTCAGCAGAACGGTGTGGCAGAGAGGAAAATTTTGGCTGAAACTTGTCGAAGCATGATACATGCGAATAATGTACCACCAAGAATTTGGGTTGAGTGTATGAAGACAACAACGCACGTAATAAATAGGCTACCACAAGCAAAGCTGGGATTCATATCACCATTTGAGAAGCTGTGGAAAATCAAACCAATCGTTGGCCATTTCAGAGTTT